>CM031234.1:316272275-317472275 GCA_018340775.1 Taxus wallichiana var. yunnanensis | reverse complement strand
TAACAATGTTTCGATGCAACCTAATCAAACTCACAAAGAAATAACTCAACTATTTTTGGGTTTTGTTTTACACACTCTGAGTTATCCAAATCATTTCGAATCACTCATTTTTGTTGAGAAATGCCCAAGATATCGAAACGAAGCATTATAGAGGAGGTCAAAGAAAAGGATTCATCTGATAAGGAGTCCTCGTGTGAAAAATAACAATGTTTCGATGCAACCTAATCAAACTCACAAAGAAATAACTCAACTATTTTTGGCTTTTATTTTACACACTCTGAGTTATCCAAATCATTTCGAATCACTCATTTTTGTTGAGAAATGCCCAAGATATCATAGTTTGAATGCACACAGCTAAAAAAACAACATGTTGAAGACTTTTTTGTTTAAAAATAAAATCTTATGGTGCATGTAAGCATTCTGCTAATACTCCTCATTTTCAGTACCTGATTCATTCCATGCTACCCTCTATGTCTCAGATTTTGGTTGATTTTTTTGCTAAAAAACATTTTCCCAACTACTGGAACCACCAAAAATTCCTCCGATACTCAGTAGTCAATGTTAATTCTTCTCATGACTGTAGAAAAATATTGGCTCAACCAGTATATGTTAATTGAAATGCCAACATACCATTTGTATTCAAGGATCATACCCACAACCTCTCATAATAAACCATCCATTCCCAATAAATGAATAAGTCCCTGAACCATCCCATTTCCCAGAATAGTTTACCATTGTTTCTCAAAAGATTGTAATCAACTTTCTCAGTTGGTTGGATGCTACAGAAACTCTAGAAGATTACTTCCTGATTTTCCATCATGTTGACATTTCTCAAAAGGATAGTGATTGGTTAGAAAACCAGTTTACTGGTTGGCCAATTACTAAAAAAATAAAAATAAAAAACAAAAAAGGGAAAGTTGAAAACCAAGCAAATGATTGCTTTTCCCAAAAAAATTATCTTCAAAGTCTTTCTTGGATACATATGACTTCCTCTTTTATGTCAACTTGGTTGATGAAATTACTCGAAATTTCTATGTTGAAAAGGCCTTGACTTCATATCTATTTATTTTGTTCATACAAACGGAAATCAAGGTTATATAACATGATGAAAGCAAGGATAACTACTGATTATGGTATGGTAAATGCTATTTTTCTATTCTCAATTATTGTTATTTGTTGTTTTAATTAAAAATAGATTCACTTCTAGAAAGCTTAAAAAAATGAGAAAACAAATGATAGAGAAATTTGTCAAAATCTACATGTGTTGATCAAGTCAAGTAACAAAGCAGATGATGTAGATGAAGTCTTTCTAGTTTGTAGCAGTTGGGATCTATAAGATGCTCAATAATTTAAAAAAATAGTTTGCATGAGGGCATGCACAAAACTAAGTGTAGGGAGACTCACTCTCTTCCAAATATTTTGAAGAATGCATGAGAAAACAAAGAGCTAAGTGTGGGGGAAAAAAATATCTCTACATTATCTAAGAAAAACTTCATGAGAGCATGAATAAGAAAGAAGTAAAAAAAGTTTACTTCTAGAATCTCAATTTGTTGTTATCATGAAAAAGAGGAAAAACAATTTAAAAGATGCGAAGTTTTGACAAAATCAAATTCTACATCAAGATTAGTAACTTGCATGAGGGCATGTAAGAAGTTTAGTGTGGGGGAATGATGAGACCAAAATATGTCTCATTATATCACCAAATAACACTCTTATTCTCTCTCTTAAAATCAAGTTTTCAAGTGAATTTAGATGTAATTTTAATAACGAATAACATATTTAAGGTAGAATATAGGATTTATCTTATCATCTCTTTAGAAATCTATTTGCAATCTAATTGTTGTTATTTCCTGATATTTCTTCTAAGTTGGAATGTAATAGTGTGTAGAAAACAAGTCATAAGCAACTCTACTCCAAGTTCATAGATTTTTGCTACTGAAAACTTCTACACAATTCTATTGAAAGGCCCGATACCTACTCCAAGTTCATAGATTGTTGCTACTGAAAACTTCCACGTAGCTACTAAAAGGCCCAGCTACCAAAATTCTTTTGGTTTGTTCCAAAGTAATGTAAAGGAGCACCGAACTATTCAGCCCACTCTTTGCTTCCACGTCATCAACCAAGAATACAAATCCAAACATGTGGCAATCCAAATTCATGCATGCATGTGGCATTCTAAGAAGAATTCAAATTCATGGACTTAACACTCCTCCATTTTCTCTCCATGTTTCAAGGATGATAAAATAGTGGAATAGTATTAGGAATGTTGAATAAGTACTCTCCCACTTTGTGTTCCTAGATTAAAGGGATGAGTTGTAGAAATATTATCCATGATAAGTGGATTTACAGTAGTCAAGTTTTTAGGATTTATTACTTTGAATAAATCCACCCAAGAATAGGTAGTTAGTTCTTGGTGTGTGGACTAAGTAAATTAGGAGAGATGCCTATAAATACCTCTTCCATATACTTGGAAATGGGGCATATTTTGTAAATCAGTTTGAATCAATACAATTGTAGTTCTAAAAATTTCCTTGTAGTTTCCAAATCCGAAGGGAAGAGAATGACCAAAAGCCTCTCTTCCACAAGAAGAAGCATTTTTCTATTATTTCTTAGCATAGTTTATTTACTGCAGATTCATTTTTGCTAATTCATTTCAGTGATTTATTTACTACGTGTTTCCTTTTTATGCATGTTTAATTTCAGTTTGTTTTCTTAGGAAGTACTCTTGAACAAGATTTTCTATACAACTTCCCGTCACATGAGCCGATGAGTGATACGGTCACTATGATATGGTCTAGATTGCATTTCTGGAGGGGGTTGAAACTAGTGATAATGGAGGTTTTGTGATTAATGAGATAATGTTGAAGCTTGGAAGTTGCAAAGTACAAGACACAACGCAATTTTTGGCTTCAATGTAACATGTTTAATAGTCATTGAGCGTATGGCTTATGTAATAAATAAGTTGTTCTCTACCTTTCTCATCTTGATGAGCTAGCATAACACCTAGGGCATGGTTAGGAGCGGATATGTATAGAAAAACATCTCCCCCTCGCATGGAGGTGTTAGCACGAGTGGTGATAGAATATTTTTGTAGGTCTTCAAAGGTCTTTTGAAAGTTCGATGCCATTTAAAATGAACATCCTTACGAAGAAGATGGTTAAACATTTGACATCAATTTGAGAGTTGAGATATGAAGTGGCGGTGATTAGAGTCACCTTGGAGATTAAGAAGTTGTTTGATGTTAGAAGGAGGAGGAATCTCGATGATGGATTTGATTTTGGTAGGTTCCACTTCAATGCCCCTGATAAAAACAATGAACCCTAGGATTTTTCCAGTGAGGAAAAAAATACACACTTAAAAATGATAAGGTGGAGGAAGTACTAAATAAGACGAGCAAAGATGACGTCAAGGAAAATGAGATGGTTTATGTGTTGTTTATATTTTCCTAAGAGGTCATCATCATAGTCTTCCATAGTCTTATGAATAAGATCATGGAAGATGTATGTCATAGCGCGTTGATAAGTGGCCCATGTATTTTTAATTCTTAAGGGCATAACATGGCAACAAAAATTCCCCACAGAGTAATAAAGGACATTTTGTATCGGTCTTCGATCCACGATGAGGATTTGATTGTATCCATAGAATCCATCCATAAGAGACAACATTTTATGGCCAATAGTGAGGTCAACGAGCTAATTGATGTTAAGGAGAGGGAATTTATCTTTTGGAAAGATGAGATTAAGATATCAGTAGTCCGTGCAAATGCTTAGTTTTCCATAGGATTTGGTTATGGGTATGATATTGGAAACCCATTAGGGATATTCAATGGGTAGTATGAAGTTAGCAGAAAGAATATGTAATTCTTCTCTGATGAGTAAGGCTACGTGAGGTTGCATCATATGTAGTTTTTATTTGATAGGTTTAGCGTTAAGGATTGTGACAACTATAATTTTAGGGTCAATTCTGGTATGTCACTATATGACCATGCAAAGGCTTGAATATGTTTGGAAAGAAAAGAGAATATCCTTCAATTCTTTTGAATCTAAGGATTGACCAACTTTGACTATGTGCAGATTTCACAAAAATTTTATGTTAATGTCGATAGTGGATTCGTTAGAAGTGTTGACATGTCGTGGTAGAGTCTTGTGAAGGTAGCAATCCTTTACCCCATGTAGGAGAGGATAGATTGGTCATCATGGCATTAAAGAATGTTGATGGTAGGGGAATCTTCCTCTACCATTTTTGTAACATTAGCGGGTGCCATCATTGGTCCGATAAGTGAGTGGTCCTAAGGTCATCATGTTCACTAAAAAAATCAGATGGGATGGAAATGACATCATCCATGTCAATAGAGTGGCCATGTGAGGGTGAATAGGATGACTTTGGTTCTACTACGAGTTTAGATGTGGTAATCACGGAGGTATATGAGGAAGGTTTTTCGAAACCTAGTTTGTATTTCTTGTGAGGCTTACAAAACTGGTCAAAGACCAAGTCATGTTATGTCGAATGAACCACATCTCCACACCATCTTGTATTCATTCACCATAGTCTCTATATGATCTCCATATAATGGCCCCAGGGCCCATCCGATCTATCATCTATCTATAGGTGGTCGTATCCACCCCCTACTACGGGTGCCTACCCACCTTGCTGTAAATATCTTAGGTCAAGCCCAATCGACTGTGGCCTATTGAGTGGCCTTAATATCGCGATGTGCTCATATGCCCATACGTGTAACAAATTTGTGGCTCCTAGTCCACCCTCATGATCCTCCTGAGTGAATCTATACAAATGGGCTAATACATGTCACGCCCATGCATACCTAGTCATATGAATGTCTATATTGTGAAAAATATCATTCATCTTTTACAATATCCCAACTTTGTTACCCTCTACTTCCACCAATGACGATAGAATCATTGTAAACAGACTCTGTAGGATTTTGTAAACAGACTCAGTAGGATTTTCAATAATAGTGTTTGAGAAACATACCATTCACAGGAATGGGAAGTTCCTCTTCATTCAAATTCGACTCTAGATTTGAAAAGCATTATGTTCTTTGTAAGCTGAAATCATGTAAGGACCACTCCAGATTATATCGAACTTCATGTGATTTCCTGGCTTTGCACGATCAACATCCCATTTCAACACAATGTCTCCTTCATTGAATATTCTGAACTTAGCCTTCTTATCAAAAGTTTTCTTCATCTGTTTCTAATTCTTTTCCATGTTCATATGAGCTTGATCTCTCAGCTCTTGTAACTCCATTAATTCTACATAACAAATCTGCAATGGTTCATTCTCAAGTAGCTCCATTTGATGTAGCAAATCTAGTGCAGGTAACTCAACTGAAATAGGCATTCTTGCTTCTCTTCCATAAACAATCTTGTATGGTGAATTTCCAACTAATATTTTAGGAGTCACTTTATCAGCCCAAAGTTTTGAATTCAACATTAGATGCCAAGCTCTCTAGTTATCTTTGAGTGTTCTTTTGATGATCCTTAAAATATTCTTGTTAGTACTTTTAGCTAACCCATTACCTTGTGGGTAATAATTAGATGACGAACTTAAATAAATTTCATGGTTGATAGCCCAATCTGTTACCTTTGCACCAAGAAATGCTAAAGAATTATCTAAAATGATAGTTTTTGGAACACCAAATCTATAAACTATACCTTCATAAAAGGATAGTATCAAAGTTTCATTAGCATCTTTCAAGGCTATTGCTTCATTCTAATGTGTAAAGTAATATGTAGCAGTCAAAATCCACTTGTGTCCTTATGAAAAGGTGGGTTTATCATGCCAATAAAGTCAAGACCCCACTGCATGAAAGGTTGATCAACTGAAATAGGTTGTAAGGGCAGCGAAGCTAAATGTTCTTTTCCAACAAAGAAAGCACATTTATTACACTTTTTGATCCATTCAAAACAGTCTTTGAATATGTTGGGCCAATAGTAACCAGCTTTCATAATTTTTAAGGCTATGGTACGTGCTGAAAAATGACCTCCTACAGGTCCTTCATGGAATTCGGATAATAATTGTTGAATTCTATCATAATCAACACATCGCAGAAAGATTCCATTTATATCCTTTTTAAATAACACACCATCAATAAAAACATAAGGTATAACTTCAGAACCTAAAATACCTTTGTTTATTCTTATCCATACCTTCCGATAAGTGCCATGTTGTAGATAGTTAACTAAATCAGTCATCCATCTTGATTCCTAAACTTCTTGAACAAGCTCAGGTTGTTGATTTTCTAGTTGCACCATGATATCTGATTGCTGATACGTAACTTCAACATGTTGTTCTAGATCTTTCTGATTCTATGAGCCTTGATGTTTTTCCATATCAGCAATTAGATGTTCACACAAACCTTTACCTCGAACTATCTTTGCAACACGGATATCAACATTATATTCCATGACTTTCATTATCCATCCTGCTCTCTTCTCATTCAATTCTTTATTTAATGAAAAAACTTTTTACACTTGGATGAGAAACAAGAACATGTATCTTGTTGTTTGAAAGCATATACTTAAAATTATTTAGTCCTCTGACTACTAAAAGTACTTGTTTTTCAAGAAATGTGTACCTTTTTCATAATCATGCAAACTTTGTCCAAAGAAAGCAATTGGCTACTCAATATTTTCATCATTAACTTAGAGTTAAATGGATGAGATTGTTTCAACTCCTGCAAGTGCATACATTGTAAAATCTTTATCAAAATTTGGATTTGCAAGAGTAGGAGCTTGAGAAATGGTTGTTTTAATTGCTTCAAACCCTTCTCTCCCTTCGTTGGTCCAAGAGAAAGTCTTCTCTTTCTTTAACATAGTTGTCAATGGTTTAACCAATGCTACAAAATTTGGAACAAATCTTCTAACAAAATTGATTTTTTCCTAGAAAACTTTGTAATGCCTTCTTGTGATGAGGCAATGATAGCTGTGATATGGCTTCAATTCTAAAAGGGTCAATTACTAAACCTTGTTTAGAAATAATATGACCAAGTAATTTACCTTGATGTACTTGAAAAGATAGACTTTTTGGGATTCAAAGATATTCCAAACTACTCTGCACAACTGAAAAGTATGCCTTAGATGTATTAGATGTTCATTTGAATTTTTTTAAAATACAGTAACATCATCCAAATAAATCAATATGCATTTATTTAATAAGCTACAAAAATCCATGTCCATTGCACATTGAAACATTGCACCAAAGATTTGAAAGGCCAAAAGGCATTCTTTTGTAAGCATAAGTACCCCACTTGGTGGTAAAAGTTGTTTTGTACCTATCTTCTTCTCAAATAGAATATGATTGTATCCACTATAACCATCTAGAAGAGATAGTCTATCAGAACCAAAAATGTTCTTAAAATTTGATCCATATTGGGTAGTGGGTAATGATCTTTTAGTGAAGCTTTATTAAGATCTCTAAATCCACACATAATATGATTTCTCCATTCTTTTTCCAAACAGGACAAGATTGGCTACCCAACTTGAATGCTTAACTGGAAAGATAATACCTGATTCGATCAACTTAGATAACTCTTTTCTCATTAAAGGCTCTATCTTGGGATTTACAGGCCTCTGTTTTTGCCTAACTAGCTTGGAATTTGGCTATAATTCAATAGTATGTTGCACCAAACTTGGATCAAACCTTTTCGATCTTGGTATTTCTAAGTGAAAACATCCTTAAATTCCTTACAAAGATTGATAAAAGAAAGTTTCTCAACTAAGGAACATACCTTTCAAGAAATAAATTTTTCCTTCATCAACTAAGATCTCTTCATAATTGTCAGCATGTGTTGACATCTTTGTTTTGTCTTTCCTTAACTGATCATCAGTGTTGAAGATGTCTTCTAATGTGACCAAACCTTGAGGTAGTTTATTCGTCTTCAATTGTACAATTTGGTCACCATATAAGTGCTGCAATTTATCTTGATTTACTACAGAAAATTCAGCTTCTTGTTGTAAAAACCTACAAATTTGTTCATCATTTTCAAAACTCTCCAATTCAAATCATTATCAGGTATAGAAGGCCTGACAATCAGCTTTATGTGAGGTGAATCTCATTGTTTTTAATCTGTTCAACACTTCAAAACTAGCACCAATTGTTGCAAGTCTATCTGCATGCTTGTTTTCTGTTCTAGGAATGGACTGATATTAATAGCATTGAAATCTTCCATTAATTTTGAAACTCTATGTCTATAAGACTTCATTAATGGATTCTTACAAACATTGAAATTTCTTACTTGATTGATAACCAACTTAGAATCACCAAAAATCTGTAACATGCTAATACCTCTCTTTCTGGCCCAAAGTAAGCCATGAATTAACACTTCGTATTCAACTACATTACAAGTGCATGAAAATTGGAGACTCAAAGCTGAGAAATACCTTTCATTTGTGGGGGAAGTGAGCATCAAACATGCTCCTTGTCCTTTCTTGTTCTTAGCTCCATCAAAATGAAGCTTCCAAATCCCTTCTGTTGCATTTTCTATTTTGGAAAGCAAGGGAATTGGTGTGTTTTCCTCATGCAGGAAATACACACCAAAAAAATGTTCTTCAACTTCTTTGAAAGGATCATGAGCATGTTATTCATGTGTCTTTTCATCCATAAATAGATTAGAAACACCATCTAGTGTTCTGAAACATGAGTTGTATTATCGAAATTAGACTAGTCTAAGGCTGCATAATTAGCTAATGCATTAGAAGTGTGAGGCTTGATATGAAATATGGCCAATGGTTCAAAATTGATAGTAAATTTGGTCCCATAATGTGTAGTGAAGAACAAAAAAGACCAATCTGAAGAGAGATAACCTCCTATTTTTGCTATGAAATCTCTAGATAAGCATATAAGAAAAGTAAGGAGGTAAATCCACAACAATAACATCTTGTAAAATGGAAACATTTAGACAAGCATGTAATGTTACCTCCAATTTTTATGACACCAATAGTGTTAGTTGCAGTCCCATCAAGCTGTAGCACACTCTTCTCTGTAGGTTCATACTACAAACCCAACTTTTCTACAATTGCTTTTGGCATAACTGTGCTACTTGCACCACTATCAACCATGCAATTATGAACAAGATGCTCTCCAATAATAATCATGACAAATAAAATGGTGGTGGTTTCTTGATGTCTTGAGCATTTAAAACCTTTTGAACCATCCATTTAACTTCTTTAATGTGGTCTTGTTCCATTGTTCCAAGGACCATGTCTATTTTTTGAACTTCCTTTTCTATTGTTTTTGAAGAAATATACAACTTAGCAAGTTCATGAGAAAGCAGCTCTTGTTGTCTTGGAATACTTAGAGCATCCCACATTGAGATATTAACATTATGTTTTTTCATTACATCAACAATGTTAAAAGAAGCAACAGTTTTAGAAATAACTCTATTGTTTTAACATAGGCTTTAGCGAAAACTGACTCTTCTTCAGCTTGCTTTTGATATTTGAGGTATAAATAATCTTCTTGGATCAAGTTGTAGCTATTTTTTCTGCTCTTTACTAGCTGAAACACTTGTTGTTTTTTTATGGAACAACAAAACTGTTAGCTGATTTTTGGCTTGTAGTTGTTGTTTTATCTCGTGACTATGGGAAGAACAAGCCTATTTTTCTGTTTTTGACTTTCTGGGCCTTTTTTGAGCCCTAGTAGTAACTGAAATAAAATCATCCTCACTAAAACTGAATAAGTTATGTTCAGTGCTTTCTGAACATAAGTTTCTTGCTGCCCACCCTCCATTTGAGGCATGAACAATGTCTCAGGTTGAGGTTGTGCAACAAGACTTATATTCAGAAAGCATTTGGGCAACTTGCAACTAAATGAGGTTGATTACAAGGTTGACACCATTCTTTTGTAGCCATATTAACTGGGACTAAAGTGTTAGATGAACTAGGATCCTTTGGGTCAAACTGCCTTTGATAAGGTTGCCTATAATTTTGATTCTCGTTGATAAGGTTGTCTATTTTGCTAGTTTTACTGATAAGGAGCTTGATAAGGCCTGCTAGGTAATGCAAGTCTATTTTCAATCAAGTGAGCTTGTTTCCCATAGTTTGTAAAGCTTTAAACACATCATCTGATGGGGCTGCAATAATAGGTTCTATAATGGTGATAGGTTGTGGGATAGGTGCCAAATCTCTAAAAAAAAGGCATTGAAGGCCTTGGTGCTAACTTTCTAGCTTGAATAAGACTATTTTCAGCCTTTATAACAATGTCATAAGCTTTTCGAAGAGAGTGTCACCTCCCATAGACTAAATCATAGTTGAAATATCACTGTTTAATGCTCTAAGATAATAAAGGAAAGCATGGTCAGCTTGAGGCTTAACACTTTGCTGGGATTCTTTCCCAAGTTCTAGAAAATGAATGTTGAAACTAGCCATAAATTCATGAGGAGCTCTTCTAATGGTAGATAGTTGTTCTATGAGGGATAAATGATCTGAATTATCTTGAAATTGTTTTAGCAATTTACCACCTAAATCATCCCAAGTTCTTATGCTTCCAATCTCTAAATTTCTATACCATTGCAAGGCCTTTCCTTTAAAGGATGCAACTAAAAGTCTCAAAGCCACATCTTCATGAGTAATATTATGGATTGCACATAGGGCTGCAACATCTTTGATGTGCTCTGTAGGTGTAACTTGATTTTCACCAATAAATGAAGGCAAAGCTTTTCATGGCAACATTAGGGATATCATGATAAACTGGGATTACTAATGGGCTGCCATTAGTAAAGGTCACAAAATTCCTAGGTGGTTGAATAGCCATTTGAAAAAATAGGATCTGAATAAAGAAATTAATATGTGGTGAAGGAAGATTAGGAGGAGGGTTGTTAAAACCAGGCCTATTATAAGGTAGGGTATTACCAACTCTTCTTCTTCTTGTAGAATTCAAAGGTAAAGAAATAAACTCAAAAGGAATTCCTCTTACCGATGATCTTGTAGTCACTTTAGGCATGGAACATGCTGCAAAAATGGTCTAAAATCAACCTTATGAGTTGCCAAATAAATATTTTAAATCTTTAGAATAAATTGTGGAGCTTGTTGATCCAAAAGTAACTTTTCTTGCTTGTGAATCTATTGTAAATTTTTGTAATTTGCTCACAGATCTCTGATTCGTTGTCCCACCGGGCATGCCAAAAACTATTATCTCTCAAAAGTGCACCCTATAGAGAGATGGTTGCAGGTGTTCTAAGCTTGCAAAAGGATCTCTCTCTTTCGTAGATACAATGGAAACACCTCAGGTTTGTGGGTATACCTATTTTGAGGTGAGTCTCTAGTATCAAGGCCGGTTCCTTTTTGATGTATCCTAAACTAATTTTCTGGGGTTTGAGGGTAAAAGATGACTATAAATGGATTCAAAACTGGGGTGATACACCAAACTTGTTTGAGGTCTTTGACTGAGTACATGCACAATTGATATGAAAATGGATTCTAGATGCACAAACCAATAGTTTTTAGCAGAATATTAAGGCAAAACACTTGATGCATTAAGGGAAAGTCTCACAACAATATTGTTAAGCTACACATGCACACTAATATTCATGCAAAAATTACTAAATTTTTCAATAGGGTAGGATGATTAACCAGGGAATTTGACATTCACAAGGATTAATAAACATACACAAGACTACAAATAATTGGAAAGGAAAAATATACTTCTCATTCAAAGGGAAAAACTAGCAAAATCTACTTCAACACTCCTGTGTCCAAAAGTCCTCCTCTGAATTTTTCTTTTGTGCCTTGCAATGCACAATATATAGCAAAATTATTCATCCCACCCATCCTAAAAATAGACTAAAATTGTACTCACCCATGCATCCTATTTTTATCCTTTATCATAAATAAATAAAGGAATAAAATAAGCATGCTAATACAATGAGGCATTAATAGCCTTGGTTACAAAAATACAACTTAGTCAAACTGCAGTTGACTGTTCTATTTTTAATAAAGTTGGGTGAATAATTTTGCTAATAATAAACCTTGCTTGATGAGCAAGTCTTCTCCAATGCATGTTATTTTTTCTTCAACTGATTGATGTGACATTTAAAACTTGATCTACTTGCATTTATCAAAAAACACTTTAATATTTCCCCTTGATGTGCGCAAAAAATAATATCTCTGTGTGTGAGTAAAAATAATTTCTTGATTTGTAATACTTGCAAAAATAATCACCCATGCCATCATCCTAATGGGGACCACTTGTGCTGATGTTAACATGTGCTTGTCTTCATATGCATGGTAGAGTATTTCTCCTTTGTCACCTTTATGGGACCATCTTGATGTGACACTTGCCTATATATATGGGACCATGTTTACACATGTGGCAATGGGAACTCCTCCTTTTATAGGATCACCTTTAGGAAATTTTAAGGTATCTTATAAACTTTAAGCTAATATATTACTCTCTCTTTGACCTTGGCACTTACCAAATATTTCTTTCCATACACACTTGGCCACCTTATTGATTAATCATGATGCTTTAAAAGATAGTTTTTAGGCCCTTCATACGATATAATGGTTTTTGGCATTTTTTTATCATAATTGAAAAAATTTTTTAAATCAAATATCAATTATTTGATTAGTCTTCCTTTTTTTTTCACCTTGGTGTATACTATGGTTTTGATTTAGACCTTGGACAGGTCAATGCAATAATTATTATTTGGGACTTGGTCCCCATTCTCATGATGCTCGACCCCTTCATTGTTTTTCGGTGATGATATTTAACTAGGGTTAAATTAGGGTTTTCCCTACTATTGGCATGTCTGCTTTGACTGAATCGTGGTTAAGTTAGGGGTTTGTTGAGATCCATTTTATCTTTGTTGAACAATTCTCTTCCATCATTTCACTATACCCTCGGTTAGGGTTTCTGACCTTACATTTAATATGGTAGATGATTCAACCATGGTTAGTGAGGTAATTGGTAGTGGTTAAGATTTTTGATCATTGATTATTACATAGTTTGATCTTATCCATCGAAGGATGACTCGAGATGAGTTAGGTTGGGTATAAGCTCATCGAGCTTATCACTTTTCTTTGTCATTTACTCATTCTAAGTGGCGAAAGCCCTAGAAAAATTATTCCAGGAATCCATTGTTGACCCTTTAAGCTTGATCTTATGCGGATTTGTCTTTATGAAGATCTCATCATGCATCATACTTGGATTCGGCCATTGTCGTTGCTTTTGAGTTCTCTGTGATCTTTCTACTTTTTAATCCATTGTTATGCTACATGTTTCAAGCTTTGGTTTTCCTTACAGTAAATCCCACCTTATGGGCTCAAATATCTTTTTTTATCTTTTCTCTGCTTAGAGCTTCTGAGCGGGATAATTGTGGTTGTAATCACTATTGTTAAAAAAAATCTCGGGCTCAACTTTCTTTTGAGATCCATGGTTGTAATCACACTCTTCTAGGTGAGTTTTTACTTTGTAGTTGTAACTTTGAGAATTTCTTCAACTCTGTTTAGAAAACATTTGTAAAATTTGAAGTATTGGTTTTCATCATGCATTGATACTTGTGTTTCCTAGTTTCCTTGTATTTTCATGCTTGGCCATTGATAAAATGAGCTCAAAAAAGCATCTATGGTTATTGTGTTTGCTTCTGCATTCTACTCAAACGAGGTTTTCGGAAATACCATTTTGTACACGGTGAGTTCCTTGTGTCTTGAGATTTTGTGCATGCAAAAAACAAGAAAGTTTGTCATGAATATTTCCTTCTTCTTCAGACCTCTCAAATTCTTGCTTTTGACTTGGACACCTAAAATGTTTTGTTTCATAGTGTATTGACTAGCCGTTGTTGCTAATTATAAAACCCCTCTCTGGTTGATGGTTTTTGGGTCATATTTTCTCAAAAAAAACTCTTTGATATTGTTTAAATTATAGATTTGTACACTTATTGATGTGGGTATTTCTTATTTAGCCTTACTCAGAGGGTATACCAGTTCATTGCTCTCGATTTTCAGGTTTTTGTTTGATCTATATATTAGGTATATTATTTGAACATCTATCCAATATGGGTCCAGATATAGATATTCTTCTTTTTCTTAAAATTATGGATCTTTTCAAGCCTTTGCTTTATTGGAATTCATAAAAAAATGAGACTTGACCTTTGCACTTATTTATTCGACCATATGTAACCGTGATTATCTATTTGGAGATTTAGCAAATGTGCATTCATTCTTGATTGTATGTCACCATTATTTTGATTTCAAATCTCTGTTTCTGAGGATTTCCTTTGTAACCAAGCTTCAAATCTAAAATATTCCTCTAAGTGGCCTCATTGTTTGCTTGAAATCTGAAGAACATATATTCATCTTTCATTCTTTTCATGGGGTTTGAAAACTTTATTCTTTTTGACTCACTAATAATGTTATATTTTGGTATTCTCCTCCTCTGAGATAAGCTTTAAAAGGTTTGATCATTCTTTGACTGTCATCTCTAGTGCTACAAAGCTCTGAGATGTGCTATCTATTTTGACTAAAATTCTTGCATTGATTTCAAGATCTAGGTTTGCCATATTTCTTTTTTTTTTAAAATGTGCTTTGTTCGATATGGGCACTAAAGCATCACCTTTATTATTCAATAACTTGAACCTATTTACTTTGCATGTTGTGTTGTATTTTGCTGACATTATCACTGTTTCAAGTGCTTGGAAATTGTTGCTCACTTTTGATATAATTTATAGTTTTGATTCCCTTTACATCAATAATGACTCATTAGCTAGAACTCAAAATTAATTACTCACCCTCAATTGTAAGACTTGTAAACAGTATTGTAAATAAAACTCTTCCTATTATTTTGAATGATGATTTTCCTTGTAGCTTTTACAATATCTTGATTATGAAAACAACCCCGTGAATCAATAAGAACCTGCATCTCTACTATTTTATGGCATAATATTTCTCCTGTATTTTGTGAAGAAAATATGTTGATGAATTGTTGTCCATTATCTTGTATTAGCTGAAAATTGATAATCTTATTAAAGATGCCTAAAATAGTTGACTTTGAAAGTCATTTCTTATAATGAAAATCATATTGTAGATGTTTTTGCTTCTGAGCTATGATTATGTTACTTCCTTTACAGTGGAAATTTAAATGATGCATTTCTTGATATAATAGCCCTATATTTATCCAAAACTGTAGCTTTGACTTTACAATGTATTTTCTCTTTTCTTACATACTATTTGATTAGTACAGTAGTTATCTTTTGTAAAAAGCTTCCAAGCATATATTAGTTGTAAAAACATGATGGAAAGATGTAAAATGTCCATTTTACATGGCGAAGCCCTGTCAAAATTTTCTTAGATTTCCTTTTCCATTTTGTTTCAACTTGTAATCTTATCTCATTCTAGTTAACTTCAGCCTTTAGTTTGAACTAAAATAAATGTACCTTTCTGATTCGAGTTACAAAATGTATGACTTCTCTCTTCTTACTATGTATCTACACATTTAGACAAATTGGTTAGAAAACATTAGGCTTTTTGGCCTCTCTTTTATTCCATAGTTTTTCTCTTTCTTCTCTCTCCTTATTTTTAAGTGAATAAGTCATGTATGTTGCTACAAAATAGTGCTTTTATCAGTTGTGCCTTTGATCCTCATGTAATTTATACCTCATGTTGTTAAGAGATCCACTTGCATGAATTTGGATAGTATAGGAATATGGATCAACCTTGAGCTCATGATTGACAATCTTCTCTTTTCTATTTTCAGGTATAGTGCCATTTGCTAAGCAACGAGGATGAAGATGAAGCAAAGTTGGAGCTAGAAATGCATCAACCGAAATGAAAGAAACCCAAGGCAATGATGGGTTCTTTCATACTCCTCTATTTTATTTTTCATGCATATGTACCTCTTACTTCAGTAGTTGTAATTTACTCTTTAGTAGTTGTAATTTACTTTTGAGTTACATCCCACGGCTTGTGTGGGAACATTTGAAATTCCTTATGAATAAAACATTGAATTCTGAAACTGAGTTGTGTATTTCTTTCTGCATTTCAGCTTTTGTATATGGATTGTATAATGAATTAAACAACTCAATAACACAATTGAATGTATTAATCATGAAGGAAAGAATCCTTAAAATACCTATAACTTTTAGCAATGAACTTGACTGCTGCAATATGTAATTATGATTGTTGTTCCAAAACTAACACTTCATCTATTCTACACTTCATGTCTTCATCAAGATAACACAACTATCCTTTGGGGATTTGTGTTCTTTGCTGAAGATAATCATGAAATTGCAAACTATGTGATATGTTACATTTTGTAACAACACACATAGCTATAGATTTCATGTAATCATTAATTAATCCAACATAAACAATATTGAACTGAAAGAAAATCCCCTAGCTTAGGTTCACTTCACCAATGCCATCCATCACAGTCTAATATATCCCACTCAAAGATATGACAAGCCCAAAGTAAGCAAAGTACTCAAATGGTAGCCCACCCGAAACTCTCTCGAGTGTATATCCCTCTGCATAACAAAAATGCAACAAAATTCTTCCATTAGTACACCATACATATTGCAAAAATCACTTATCATAGCATCAAATTGATCAAAATATCAACAATTCACAATACAAAGGCCCAAACCCTACTCTAAGATTCCAGGTGCCCGGAGCAAGTTGCAGTGCCTAGAATTAGATCACTAGCACTTCTGAATCGGGCACTAGTGTCCCCAAAGACATATGCATTGATGCTTCCACCTAGGTCAAAAATGCATTTTTTTTTCCTAAAAATGGCGAAAACAAACATATTTGACAAAATTTTCCACAAATAATCACACTTACCAACTCATCGGTCGTCTCTACAAAGCCACGGTCACCGCTATCCTCTAAAATCTAGTCAAACTAGTCTGCTCTAACATGTTGCCTCCTCATAGCTCGAGATCAAATCTAAAACACTCTCGGTATAATTGAAATTACAATGCACATTTTCACTATTACTATATATAATTCAAATTATTCTTATAGTATAATTACTATTCGCAACCACTTTTTAGCTAATACACGTTGCAATGCTTTTTGTTCATATCTTGAGCCTCTTATCTCCATTTTTCTTGTCATTTGTGCCATACGGATCATAACTTCCTCAAGAACTGTACCATACAAATTTCAACATCTCATATTCACATTTGGCACATGCACTATCCAATATCTATTCACAATTTGATTATGTTATCCAACACCATTTCACATTTACTATTACAAAATCTTATACGCCTTGCTTTCGACTCAATACTCATTTCTCTATCCTTCACCCTTTCGTCGAAAGGAGGGCATATAATCGAGATCATCCCATAATCCCTCTTAGGCTATAATACAGTTAATCAACACTCCTAGCATATTACTATTATAACTTGCTATGATCTCATTTGAACAAAGGAACAATCATTCTATACTACAATCAATACTTTCTACTATTTCAAATCTATTCCCCCAAATGACCTAATCTGGGGCAAAGCACAAAAACATCTCTGTGAGTAATTTACTAAGTACACAATCTCAAATAAATATTCTATCATTCAAAGCAAATCAATTGATTTTTTCAATAAGCATATTTTGCTATCTCTCCCAAATGACTTAACTTAAGAGCTACACTATTTTACTATCTCTCCCAGATGACCTAACTTGGGAGTTGCATTACATTACTATCGCTTCCAGATGACCTAACTTGGAATCCATCTAACACTATTCAAATCAAAACACTCATTACTATAGGAGTGGGGGAAATGAGACGTCATTTCCTTTCTTATATTGTTCCTATATGGGTTCTTCAATTGGAACAAACACCTTTTCAAATGGAACTAATGGGAATTGAATTTGGTCTCTATCTGTCATGCGCGGTTGGACCTGTTGGGGATGCAATCATGGATGGAGAATAAAACTATACCTCTCTCCCCAACACTCTTCCTCTGGTGGTAGGATGCCCAAATCCTCCATTTATAAACAAAATCAGGTTGTGAATTGATCACTCCCTACCTCTTCAATCTCCTTTCAAACAATTCAAAATCTCTAAATTATTCAAATCATTTCAACTATTTCTCCAAGTACTCCTTATGACACTTTTCTATCTCTAGTTACGTTGCATGGATCAAATTGTTTATCCATGATTCACCATGCTATAAGTTTCTACATTCTACACGTGCTTTATAACATGGCTTCTCTGGACTTTATATAGATATGTTCCTTACTTCCTTTACACTTTGCTTGAATTTCATTCAAATAGCATAAGGTGGGAAAATGTAGACACCAAATCATGCACATACAATCATAAAATAAACATTCAAAATTTCAAAATAAACTTTCAGATCTGGAACTTAAAATACCATAATCATTCAATCATAATAACCACTTATTCAACTTTAAGAGTGTGCACACCATAAACCATTATCAACACATATGACCATGAAAGAAAGAGATCACCATAAGAACACAAGATATAAGTGGGAAACCCTCAAGCGTAAGAAAACCCACTTAAACAATATCTTATATTGATATGTTTCAAAATTTAGTGAAGCACCAACCCAACAAGGAGCACCAACCCCTAGTTTAGTAGAGCACCAACCCTACAAGGAGTACCAACCCCTAATTTTGTGAAGCACCAACTCCACAAGGAGGCTACAACCCCCAAATATGATCAATAACCCACTAAACCACCTTATTATGTGTATATCTCTTATTTTTTTCTACCACAACTGATGGAGATCCAATATTCAGCTCGTTTTCCTTCACTCAAACCCTAAGTGATAAATCTTCACAAAACAAGCTCTTCAATCACTCTAAATATTCATCAAACCCTTACTCTCATGTTCTCTAATTTTTTTAAACCTACAACACATTGGAGATAGCCTCAATTCATGCTCCAATAACTTCAAACAACATCCACCTAGATCGCTCCACCTTGCACACACTTCACTAGTTCACAAAAGCACTAAAAACATGCTTTTTATATGCTTTTCACCTTTCAAAATTAGGCCAAAAATTTCCCTCCATTTGGTTTGACCAATACATCATGGAAACATTAAACATTTTAAATACAATATTTACATATGACCCAATTAGGTCATCCTAGCCAAAAACCTCATTACATGTGCCAAAATGGCTCAAAACCCCATGGGCACAATCTTAAAATTTCCCTAACATGAGTACCATACTTTTTCATGACCCATAAACCCTTATACATTATTAAAATATCATAAAAATTCATACATGGTCACAATTAATATCAACCAATCAAATTATTTCATTTATTGGGCCCAATTTCCTTTACAATCTTCAAAACAATTGTTTCCTTCACCCTTCAACACCCTGGAAACTTCATAATGCCACCAAATGAATTATACTAAAAAAATCATTCCATGTGATCACTCCAAATAAATTTAGGAACCTTTAGAACACTTCTAATCATGTTATAATTCATGAGACAACTTTTATTTCAAACCTCAGCAAGATTTACCTTCACCAAATCAACCTATCAAATATGATGTTTCCAAAGGTTAGCTCATAAAATAAAATATACATGCAATAAAGACATCCAAATTTCTTAATTTAATGCTAAATAAATACCTCTTCACACTCCATGTGATAGGAATCATCACCCAATCCATATCATTCTTCAAACAACCTCAAACTTGCACCAAAATAGATCTTGTCCTAAACTACAAAAAACCTTCTTGCTGAAATAATTCCTAGAAACCCTTCCAAATCACCTCATCATGTGGATATATATATATATATATATATATATATATATATATATATATATATATATATATATATATATATATATATATATATATATATATATATATTTATATAAATGGAAATATATATGAATATACTTTTCAACACAACTTGAATCATCTCAAAACTCCACCTGTAGCTCAAGTTATGGCCAAAACATTGACCTTGCTATTTGAGACCCCAAAACTACCCTTTGACCAGTCAACTTGTTTGAGCCTCAAAACACCATGTACCTGAAAAATTATGTCCTAAAAATTCATGTAAATAAATATTATCTCCCAATAATCATACCACATCAATTTTTGCTATACTACTCCTTTGGACCATCTTGTTCTATAACCTTCTTCTCCATAAACTACTATTTTTAGGTGGGGCCCACATATGACCATGACCTCAACCATACATTTCTGGAAATCCTGAGGAGTCCTCTACAACATAAAATCATCACATTTTCACTTGAAATCAAAATTGGGTCATTATACTTCATCTTTTGCAAACTACTCCTAGTTAGGGTTTAAGACCACTTTGACTTCTTAACACTCGTTCATAAGAACATGATGATCAAACAACCTGATTATTTTTTTGAAACCTTATATACTCACCTTATAATCTTCCCCGATAGGCACAAGTTCACATGCAAATCATATTGTCCACAACAAACATCTAAAGTTGAACTTCGAGTTGAATTTTGCCTGGTTTTTCACCATGTCTCACCAAAATAGTCATATCTTGCAAAATTCACATCATGGGCACCTGAATTTTTTCTTAGATAATCATCACGCGTCCATATAACATATCCAATCATCATAATTTCAATACAATTACTCAATATTTCCATCCTATCTCATTTACATAGCCAAACCTTACGGATTGTTCATTGTGAAAGCTAGTATCAACTAAAGTAGTGTAAAACCTGAACATAAAACCACTACTAATGATCCAAACATACCTTGTAAGCCATGATATACATTATCTCATGCTTCCATGAGCCTATATATCTCTAAGTCACTCTTCCACACCTCATAACTGTATACTAACTCCCAATGAGCACCTGTAACATGGTGAACCATTTGTACCTGCACTATGTCACTATCGTGTGTGTTCAATAACCCTTAAAAATTTATATCCATCATGCCAACATGCTTCCCAAGAAACCAAGAAGCTCACACTTCCAAACAACACCTCCTAGGCACCTGTATGGGCTTCTAGAGCAAACATGCATCACTAAATCCAATGTAACAACTGATAAACATCTGAACCATCATGTTAGCACCACATACATCATCATGACATCATCATACAACATTCAATTTGTCATTAATGTGGTTTTGCATCAATGACAACACCTACTAGGACATCATGCCAATAATCTCTCCATTTTTCATTAATGGAAAACACCCTAAAATTCTCCTCCTTTTTACATTAATGACAAAGGCTTACCTGTAGCTTACCTCTTCCTCCTTCATCAGATTCATACCTCCATGCTTTGGTTAGAAACATCAACCAAAGGTTTCATCATACCTCATTTTCTTGATTTTTGCTCAAAAATTGAATTTTGCCTTCATTTTAGGAATACAAGCAACAAACTCCCCTGGAACAAGCACTTCAACATCTCGACCATCGGTATACCATGATAAATCAAAATATCACCTTGTTAGGGGTAAAACCATCATTCCAACCTCCTAGACAAGAAAAAACATCAATCTTCTTCTTGACCTTTTTTAGTCTTCTCAAGAATGTTGGAGCAGCCTATAAACTGAGTCAACTCCATCATGCACATGCCAAAAATGGTATGAATGACCATACATCATCATTACTTCATCCGTATAGATTAAGAACCATCATTTCTAGGGCATAAACTTGCATATCAAAGCATATTCATACCATGCCAATGGAGTGAGACCAAAACATACCCTTTAGTGCAAATTAGACCAACATTGACATCCTCCTATAGATTAGTCATGCATAGACTTCACCAAAGACCACTCCCCCTGGATTCAAGGCACTTATCTCTAGCTCATAGGCACAAAAATGAGTAGCTAGACTTGCTATCAAGCCTTGAATTTACATTTGCAACTTTTTCAAGGTCCTAAGCAACTTATATAGTCCTCTTTAGTCATTTCCAGCTGAGATGAGCAATAACATACCAACTTAAGCATGGATAAGGAGTAAACAAAACTTTCTCACCTTGAATGGCCTATTGATCACCATTACAATCCCATGAGAGATCAAACAAGCACTCCCCTATCTTATAGAGCCCAATTACACCTTGATCAACAAATTCTCAGTTGCATATCACTGTAACATTGTCTCAGTTGACTCATTAAGAGTAAAAATTCATTAAATATCCCTGAACTAGGTCATTTTAGCTCATAATCTCACTTCACATATAGGTTTTCTATGAGAAATATTCTTACCAAGGATTGAGCATCACCATTTAACTTTGAGCACCATTGTTTCCATACAAAATATTGTCTCAAGTTATTGTAGCTTTGTCTCTTCTTCATTAGGAGGTCAAGAACCATCTACTTGGCCCAAATTAGATCAACTTACCAATGAATGAGCTAATTTCACATGTATCCATCATGAAAATACCATGCAAAAATACTAAGAAACCATATTATGACTTTGATGCTATAGATATTATGTAAAAATGCATGACTTACAAAATTGTAGGTGTTAATTAGTGAAGCAACAATACATTTTCAATCCTTGACAAGCATAAGGACCTCCAAATTACACCATTTGTTACCAATACTTACAAGACATAATAATATGGATAATTCATACCTTTCTTCGTGATAATAAGCCTTGGACCACTCTTCATACCTTTACGCAACTATGCACTCTATCCCTCGGACTTGTAAGTGTTTATCTCCCTTCGTGGAGTACTTAAGAAATATTCGCAAGCTCATACCAATCCTTCCAAAAAACCACCATATTCAAACCAACAAATTGATGTAAGAATATACCTTTCAATATAAAATTGAGCATTTATAAACACTTTATACCACTATGATCACACATTTTTTTCCCTCCAAACCACTGAGACACCTGTAGGTCTTCACTTTCTATTTTAAGCAACATTAGGCCCATACAATCATGCATTGACTAAGCTCAAAAATATACTAGCTCCTAACAGTCTTGAAACACTTTAAGGTCAACTCAGAGAAATGAACAAACTAAGAAATGATATGATACCTTCAAACATGCCTCAAAATGCTTCCTCTCTCGCTATTGTATAGTAAGATTACCATTTTTGCATGAAACGTGAAGAGACACAAATGAACCTTCTTGCATCAGTTTAGACCATGTCAAGTACATTGAGTAGGATTTTAATGCTTAATGAATCTCAATTAGTAGATATAAATAACCTTGTTATATCGTCGAGGATATCCAACCATTAGGGTTTTTGAAAATCAAACCCTCACCACTATACACCGAGAACTAATACTCAACTTTGTCATACATATCTAGATAAGTACACATACTTGAGGTCCCAAATTCACACATCCTCTATCCATATATATCTAGATAATTCATACAAAATTTCAGACAAAAATGTATTCATTTGACCATCCAAAGTTAAGCTTCCATATATACCACTTTTGAGGACTGAGAAAACACATTCAGGGGCAAAGAAGTAATATTTTGAAGCATTTCACCCATTTCACCTTCATATTGACAAAGAATCCTTATAATTGCATCTTCAAGCATTAGAAACACCTTCACCAATAAATATAAATCAGGAAGCACCATGAATCATACCTATAACCTTTAATTTTTACTTGCAGAAACCCTAATTTTTGTAATATTGAGTGTAACAGTTGTCTTAGTCACATTATCTAAGATTTCACTAATCAAGTAGGACTTGATCACTCTTAATCTTCCTTCAAGAGAGATTAGGGTACCATTCATCACACTTCTAACTCATGAAACAAACTAAGATCATCAAGAATTATGACACAAACATGACACACAGGTTGGCAAGATAGTCAACACACCGAAATGAGTGCAAGAAAACTATTATATAATTAATCGACAACACTTGTGACTTCATGCACATATATGACCTAGTGTCACTTGTTACAAAACCATTTATCTATCATGATAATTCCATACTAACTTATTATAACCTAGGCATGAATAATCGACCATCACAGGACCACCGAGAATCAAGATAGACTAGTACAAGTGACAAAGCCTATAATGCATTCATGAAGGATCTCAACAAATTTGAGACACCTTTACCAAATTCATCACATCAAGAATTCTTAGATACAACTCATGATACCTCATAATAGTGCATAATACACTAACCTTAGCTCAGACAAGAATCTAAACTCCTCAAACCGCAGAGAGACACAACAGAGACTTGTGAAGGCCCCAACAAGACTATGAGGGCGTATACACTCATAACTTGACCATGAAGTGATGACATACAAGACACACGAGACAGCTCCCCCTCACCTAGATGCTTCATTTTTAATGGTATACCTTCAAGAAGCATAGTGAAGGTATACTTGATCCATGAAGACCTAAAATAAGGTCTTGAAGAGGTCTTAAGCCTTCTTGGGCACCTGCAATACTCCATCTTCCTCTCTTCTCTGCTCTGAGCACTATGTTATAACTCTCTTCTAAGTGTCAATTGCTTTTGTTGAGACAACATTATCTTTTCTTGGCTTCCATGTTCTTTTAGGATCATCACCTTGCATTCTAGCACCTTGAAAGTTATTCTCATACCCTATAGACCTCTTATTTATCTCCATTTGTCTTGAGTAGGCATGATAACATACTCTTGCCACATGAGAAATCTCATTGCAGTAATAGCAAACAATTGAGTTCTTCCTTTTTAGCCCTTCACTTTGACTAGGTCTATCATGTAAGGAAAACCTAACAGTGTGTCCTTGTTTCATTGTAATTATAACATATAATTCTCTTAGAAAACTCACTCCTATTGTCTCTCCAAGGATGATCATCTCTAGGATATCTTCTACACTCTTTAGATCTATGACCAAAAGCATTACAAGTAAAGCAATAACCATTGAAAGTTATTTCATACCTTGAAGCTTGGGGTTGTCTAATGGACCTTGATCTTTCATTTTTCTTGATAGGAGGCACCTTCCTTTCTCCTTTCATAGTAGGTTTATCTGTTTCTTTGCTTAAAACACTCGCTTCATGTTCTTGTTTTTTTGTCCTTAGACTCTTGTTTGAAGCCCAAACCAGTCCTATCATCTGCAGCTCTTTGTTTCCCAAGTAGGTCATCTAGATCTTTAGCACTCTTTTCAAAATTTTGTAAGGACATAGTCTTCTTACTGATTTCTAACATCTCAACCCTCAAAAACTCTATATCTTTCTCATATTTTGTGCACAAATTCTCCTTATCCTGCATGTTAGAGACAAGAAACTTTACCTTATCTTCTAGCACCTTGTTTTCCTCAATTAGCTTTATAGACTCAATCACATATTTCTCATCCATCTTATGAAATTGATTTTCATATTCCTTAATCTACAAGGTCATTTTTTTATTCTCTTTTTAGTTTTCTCAAGTTCCCTTTTTATACTTTCAATATCATCTATGTCCTCTTCACATTCCTTATCAGAAAATTTACCATAACCAGAAATGAAATCACCTAGAAGAGAAGAACCATCACCTGAATATCTCATAGCTTATTTAGTCATGAACAAGGCTTCATTACCTATGCTTTCATACTCATTTTCAGATTCAGAATCTAATACACCACTACTAGCATCTGAAAATTCATCATCTTGATTTGAGTAAAACTTCTTTTCTCCTTTTTATAGTTAGGCTTCTTAAAACTTTTCTTACCTTTGCCAAACTTGAAGTTCTTCTTCTTAGGTTATTCCTCATGATCTTCATCATCATTTTCCTTCTCATGCCTATGAGGAAACTTAGTAGCAAAATTTCCTACTTCTCCACAATTAAATCATTTGAAAGGGAGTTTACCTCTATACTTACCAAAACCTTGTTTCATTCTTCTAGCCAACATAGCAAAGAGATCTTCATATTCAATCTCTAGAGTGGTATCATCCTCCTTTACCTTCTTATCATTTGTTTTAATTTCATATTTTAATGCAATCTCCTTCTTGGCTGGTTTTGAGTCACCTATCCTCATTTCATAAGCAATCAAAGTACCATGCAACTCATCCAATGTCAAAGTGGTTAGATCTTTTGCTTCTTCTATAATAGACACCTTAGAATAAAACTTAGAAGACAAGGACCTTAGAACCTTTTGAACTACAAATTATTATTTTATTTCATCACCTAAACCCTTCATGTTATTCACAATTTTATCAACTCTAAGAAGATATGCAATAATTGCTTCATTATCATTCATTTTTAGGCTTTCAAACTGATTTCTAAAAGTTTAAAGTTTTGCAATTTTTACCTTTGAGTCACCTTCATAGAGAACTTGAAGTTTTTCCCATGCCTCCTTTGCATTCTTATAATGCATTATCTTACCCATTTCTGATTCTCCAAGTCCACTTAGGATGGCACTGAAATCCTTTGAGTTGTTGGTATAATCAACCTTCTCTTTTCAGTCTTTGGAGAAGTGTCGGAGGATTATAAACATTCTCAACTAGTGCCCAAACATCAAAACCTTATGCCATGATGAAGGTATTCATTCTCAATATCCAAAATCAATAATTTACTCCATCAAACATAGGTTTATTTTCACCCACAATGTTGCTCTCCATAATTGTGCTTCAAGGATCTTCTTTCAAGTTATCAAACTTCTACAACAGGACCTGCTCTGATACCAATTGTTAGAAGTGAAATGGACTGAAAGGGGGGTGGATAAGTCCTTACAAATTTTCAAAATAAAATTTCATATCTTAAACTTAAAATACCATAATAATTCAATCATAATAACCACTTATTCAACTTTAAGAGTGTGCACAACATAAACCATCACTAACACATATGACCATGAAAGAAAGAGAAACCATAAGAACATAATATATAAGTGGAAAACCCTCAAGGGGAATAAAACCCACTGAAACAATATCTTATATTGATATGTTTTAAAATTTAGTGAGGCACCAACCCCACAAGGAGCACCAACCCTACAAGGAGCACCAACCCCTAATTTTGTGAAGCACCAACTCCACAAGGAGGATACAACCCCCAATATGATCAAGAACCCACTAGATAACCTTATTATGTTTATATCCCTAATTTTTGCTTCCAAAACTGATGGATATCTAATATTCAGTTCGCTTTCCTTCACTCAAACCCTAGGTGATCAATCTTCACAAAACAAGCTCTTCAATCACTCTAAAATTCATCAAACCCTTTCTCTCATGTTCTATAATTTTTATCAACCTAAAACACACTTGAATAAGTCTCAATTCATGCTCCAATACCTGTAAACAACATCCACCTAGGTCGCTCCACCTTGCACACACTTCACTAGTTCACAAAAGCACCAAAAACATGCTTTTATATGCTTTTCACCTTTCAAACTTAGGCCCAAAATTTTCCCTCCATTTTTTTGACCAATACATCAAGGAAACATTTAAAATTTTAAATACAATAGCTAAATATTACCCAATTAGGTTAGCCTATCCAAAAACCTCATTACATGTGCCAAAAATGGCTCAAAACCCCATGGGCACAATCTTAAAATTACCCTAACATGAGTACCATACTTTTTCATGACCCATGAACCCTTATAGCACTTGTAACATGGTGAACCACTTGTACCTACACTATGCCACTGATGTGAGTGCTTAAGCACCCTAAAAATTGTTATCAATCATACCAACATTCTTCCCAAGAAACCAAGAATCTCACACTACCAAACAAGACCTCCTAGGCATGTGTATGGGCTTGCTAGAGCAAACATGCATCACTAAATCCAATGTAGCAACTGGTAAACATCTGAACCACCAGGTTAGCACCACATACATCATCATGACATCATCTTAAAACATTCATTTTTTCATTAATGTGGATTTACAACAATGATAACACCTACTATGACACAATGCCAACACTTGAGTAAGAAAAGTATTCATTAGTGACATGATCCTTTGTCAATCCACTTATTTTGATTGTTTCTATTATCTTTCTCTCTCACATATATTAGGCATGTACCTAGTTTTTGTCAAGTCACAGGGATCCCTATCTATTTGTCTATCCACATTTGTCGTCATTTATCCTAAGAGACCATCGCCCACTCTAGACACTGGCGCCAGGCGCTTCTGTCCTCTTTGCTTAGTTTGACATTTGTGGTCGGACTTTCTAGTTTTATCATCCTTATCCTGAGCTCATATTCGGCCTTTTGGGTCATTAGTGCCAAAATTCAAGCAAGAGATCCATATATATACACGACATATACAATATTATTCTAGCTAGCAATTCTAAGGGGAAGTCACATCTACATACTATCACTACCATCAAAGGGATTGCATTTTTTGGTTGTATATACAATATAGGAAGGGGAAGTTCTCAATTCCATATCACACATTTGCATCTTATCTAGCTACAAGCCCGTTATCTTGGCGTCATTGGCACGTGAGAAACCTAAGGACACTATTACACACACAAACACAAAGAACTACATGGAGTCTAGAATGTAGTGCAACGCTCAGGTCATAAGTTCACTCATCGAGTGACCATTGGGGTTAGTCCAACTTGACATATTACATTTTTATTCAAATTTTATGTGTTTGTGAGCTTGTGCAGGTAATTAGGGTTTGTTTTACATGTTACAGGTACGCTCGGCGATTAATGACATGTGTCGGTGACTAAGAAGTGATAGAGAAACCCTAGCGACACAAAAGAAAGTGGATTCCTAGCTTTTGCATAGTCACCAACACCCAAGAATAGTCACCAAAGCCAACTGTGCCCTCTCCACACTAGATGCCCGTGTCCAACATCATCCTCGGTTCCGATTTCATAGAGAGTGGTTGCGACATTGTTCCAATCATGTTCAACACTTTACACGCCCAAATCAGATCCAGATTACAAAGGATTCAGCTAAGTCATCTATCTCTCCTATTTACTTATAGTCTTGCATTGTTTGAGTACTTAGCAATTGTATATGTATTGTATTTTATCACATTATTTACTTTGTAATTAGATTTAATTCAGTTTTTATTAAATCATTTAGTTAACTCATTTGCATTATGGATCCATTAGTACTTATTATGACATGGAGGATGTTTTTCTTAGACAATTTATTTCTAACAATGGTCTCAAAGTCACATATGAACATTTTCCTTCATTGCATCAAGGAAATAAAGAACCAATTGTAGATTACATTTTACACTTCAATTCTTATATGCATCAGTTATTATTTCAGCCCATTGATTTAGAAAAGCAATTTATCTTTTGTTGTGGCTTAATTCCTACATTGAAAGAAAAATTATTATATGATACATGTGAATCTTTTACTCTCTTATGTTACAAATTCATTGATTTAGAACAAGATTTAATTATTGCACATGTTATATCACCCCCTTCTACTTCTTCTACTACTTCTTCATCTACTACTTCTTCTCCTCTTCCATCCATTAAGCTCCCTCCATGATCTCCATCTCCGCCTCTGCGTAAGCATCTTCCTTCCCCTCCACCACGTCAGTAATCACCTAAGTCTTCTTCATCTCTCACTCATGAACCATTGCAATTCTCACATAATACAAAACCACATGATGTTCTATGAGCCTTACTTGATAAGTGACTCATTCGTTTACCTTCTACTCAGCATCATCCACCTCACCACTTACAAAGCATCAACGTGACCATCCTTTCTATAATTTTTACCGCATCAATGGTCATCGTGATAATGAATTCTATGCTCTCCATGATCGCTTGTAATAATTAGAAGACAAAATTTTCATTACTTTCGCTTGCCCTCTCATGAGTGCTCTCTTTCTCCTATTCCGCATAAGCATGCTTCCACCATTGTTCACTTGTCTCCTTCACCTCCATCTAAAGTAGTCATCCACCCACCTCCTAAGGTCATCATCCATCTGTGTCCTCCATCTAATCCACATATGGTTACATCATCTCATTCTTCACACATTGCTACAGTACCTCATTGGCTTCCTAAGCCTCTTGCTTCCGCATTTCCTCCCACCACACCTTATATTCTTGGTTCCATAACACCTGCCATAATATTTTGCACTTATTCTCACACCATTTTTGCATCACATGCTCCATCCGTGCCTTGTAGACCTCTTAATATCTAGTAGATGAAATCCACTTTATATTTCATTACCCTATGACATACTCTAGTTCCATGAGTTCATACTTGACTTCCGAGGGTCTAAATATGAAATAAATCTCACCACATTCACTCTTCACACTCTATGCTTCATGATCTATATTTATAACACACATTTTCAAACCATTTCCCAATGACACACTCTTTTTCTATGGTTCATTCTTGACTATTGAGGGGGAATTTATAAATGAGCCTTATTCTCACACTTTGGGGAAATCACTCATCTTCCCCCTATTCATCATAATTGCACGCGATTACAACCATTGTTTTACATTCTCTCATCATACAAATACTAACACATCATTATTTTATTATCTCATATTACTCTTTCAAACTATCCATTATAGTTACATCACATACTATGCTCTTTATTTTCATTCACGTACAAATGATATTCTAACAATTAATTATCTCCTTCTATCCACATCCTTATGCATTTAAAATTAAAGAAACCATTTAAATAACACATATCAACCCAAGGTGCAAGCACCAATCATCACATCATATACCAATGCACATCAACAACACATATGATATCAATATCCATTTATATATCTCATCAAAAATCATAAGTTTCAAAATACAATAGCTGGAGGAAAGCCCCCATACATCGATACAACATCCACCATACATCACACATCATCTTCATTATCATCAGTATACAATCGCGGGAGCTCTATAACTAAAAGCTTCACGCGGTCACTCTACATCGTTGATCTCGGTCTCTATATCTCTCCAACTAACTTACGTAATATTGTAATCTCAACCATCTGCTCTACAAATCGGCCTTATAGCTCAACATATTTAGCAAACACATCTTGGGCTACGGCTCCTCCTCCTACGACCTATCTAATTTACTTTGTCTCTGCATGAGCCTCATTGCGCTTGCTCAATAACATGGTACATGTGGCTGTAGCTATAGCCACCGGCTTGAGAAAATGGGCATCCTCACCTGCAATGGCATCAACTCTCTCCAACATACCACCTCCCACGAGCACATATGGAGGCACATTCCACGTCAACGTGTGTATCAATGAATCTATAATCAATGACCAATAGGCATCACCTGCAATCACAAAAACCAACATTAGTTACTACACACCTTCGTAATATCTAATAACCAAACAACAATTGATACATAGCAATGAACAATACTTATGTTTGGCTCGTGTCGATGCTACACCATCTGCATTGGGGGCAAGTTGTCTTCCCCTACTCCCTCTAATTGTCGATCCATCGACCGCATCCACCACTACTGTAAATAGCAACACACATTGATGTGTCACCCACCACTCGTTGTAGGCTTGGATGTACCCCGCGTCATTAACCTATATCAGATCTATAGCTACATCTACCTCATCTAGACTAGCATACACTAGTTTTTCTCCTATTGGGCCAGGCCTCGCTCATGGTCATCTCGTCACTCTAGTAGATCTCAACCATATGAATGGCTTTGGGGGCACATCCTAGGTTATGTCAAACTATTTAGATACTTTCTCATTCCGGAACAACTCTGTCACCCTTAGGAAGTGATCCTTTAACCACATGGTGCGCCAAATACACCACAACTCCACATCATCCTCTACCCATCCACCATAGTCTCTATACGGTCTCCATATAATGGCCCCATGGCCCATATGATCTATCATCAACCTATATGTGGTCAGTATCATCAACCTATAGGTGGCCATATCCATCCCCTACTCGGGTGCCTACCCACTTCCCTACAAATATCTCGGGTTGAGCCCAATCGACCCATAGTGCAATTAGTGGCCTCAATATCGTGATGTGCTCATATGCCCATATGTGTAACAAATTTGTGGCTCCTAGTCCACCCCCATGATCCTCTTGAGTGAATCTATACAAATCTCTATACAAGTGGGCCAATACACATTGCGCCCATGTATACCTAGTCCCATGCTCCTCTATACTCTGAGACAAATATCATGCATCTTGTACAACATCCCAAACTGTGTCACCCTCTCTACGCCACCAACGATGTTACAATCACTACAATAAACTTCCACAACCACAGAACACTATATCTAAATATCACATCTAAACTGATATGCGTCTCTTCCTGTACTCGTGTCCCTATAAAATATTACCACACTACCCTCACTTGCCTCTAAACATCCACTATAGTCATCACATGTACTCTCTCTCCTACAATAGGAAACCATAGTATCTTGTATACATCCTCCAAGGTCACCGCCATCCCACTAAAGAGAAAAATAGAATGTACACGTATCTATGCACCATCTATCACAAAAATTAATCAAAATAGGCATATTATGGGAACTCCCCCAATCTAGCAATGTGTTGCAACCCAACATGGTCTAATATTTCCCACTCAGCGTCTAACAAGCCCAAATTAAGAAAAGTATATATACCTTTGCATAACACAAAATACAATAAAATTCTTCCATTAACACACTATACATATTTCAAATATCACTTTTCATAGCATCAAATTGATCAGAATATCAACAATTCACAATATAGTGCCCAAACCTTGCTCTGGGGACGCTAGCTTGCCTGGAGTAGGTCACGGGGGCCAAGAATTAGGTCACTAGCACATGTAACTAGGCGCTAGTGTCCCCAGAGACAGTAAACGCTACGACACCAAAAAATACATTATTATTTTCCTAAAATGGTGAAAATAGACATATTTGACAAAATTTTCCAAAAATAATCACACTTACCAACTCATCGGTCATCTGCAAAGCCATAACTGTCGCTACCCTCTCAAATCTAACTACTCTAACGCATGGCATCCTCATAGTTCGAGCTCAAATCTCAAATACTCTCGATACAAATAAAATTTTACAATGTATTTTTTCACTATTACTATATATAGTAATTCCAATTTTTATTATAATATAGTTAATATTCACAACCACTTTTTCAACTTATACACGTTTGCCTTTGCTTTCACTCGTATCTTGAGCCTCATATCTCTTTTTGTCTCTTCGTTTGCACCATATAGATCATAATTTCCTCTAGCACTGTACCATATAAATGTCAACATCTCATATTCACATTTAGCACATGTACTATTCAATATCTATTCACACTTTGTGACTATATTATCCAATACTATTTCACATTTACTATTACAACATCTTATACGTCTTTCTTTCGACTCAGTGCTCATTTCTCCACCCTTCACCCTTTCTCCGAAATGGGGGTATATAATTGAGATCATCCCATAATCCCTCTCAAGTTACAATATACAATCGACACTCCTAGCATATTACTATTACAACTTGCTTTGATCTCATTCAAACAAAGGAACAATCATTCTATACTACAATCAATACTTTCTACTATTTCAAATCTATTCCCCAAATGACCTAATATGGGGCAAAACACAAAAACCTCTCCGTGAGTAATTTACTAAGTACACAATCTCAAAACAATATTTTATCATTCAAAGCAAATCAATCAATTGGTTTAATAAGCATACTTTACTATCTCTCCCAGATGACCTAACTTGGGAGCTATATTACTTTACTCTCTCCACCAAATGACCTAACTTGGGAGCTGCATTACATTACTATCTCTTTCAGATGACCTAACTTGGAAGCCATCTAACACTATTCAAATCAGAACACCATTACTATAGGAGTGGGGGAAATGAGACGTCATTTCCTTTCCTATATTGCTCTTATATGGGTTCTTCAATCGAAACAAACACTTTTTCAAATGGAACTAATCGGAACTAAATTTGGTCTCTATCATCTGCAGTAGTGGTTGGACCTTTTGGGGATGCAGTCATGGATGGAGATTAAAACTAGACATCTCTCCCCAACACTCTTCCTCTAGGAAGCACTATGCCCAAATCCTCCCATTTACAAACAAAATCAGGTTAGGAATTGATCACTCCCTACCTCTTTAATCTCCTTTGGAAACAATTCAAAATCTCCAAAGTATTCAAATAATTTCAACTATTTCTCCAAGTGCTCCTTATGACAGTTTTCTATCTCCACTTACGCCACATGGGTCAAAGCATTTATCCATGGTTCGCCGTGTTATAAGTTTCTACATTCTACACACACTTTGCAACATGAATTCTCTAGAATTTATGTAGGTATGTTCCTTACTTCTCTTACGCTACTTAAATTTCATTCAAATAGCATAAGCGGGGGCAAATGTAGAAAAAAATCATGCACACACTACTAGTTTACTATGTCATCAAGTATGTTGGTATATGCATGGATCTTAAGTAAGAAAAGTATTCACTGGTGACATAATACTTTATCCATCCTCTTGTTTTGATTGTTTCTACTGTCTTACTCTCTCACATCTGTCAATTTTGTACCCAGTTCTAGTCAGGTCATAGGGATCCCTATCTGTATGTCTATCCACGATTTTTGTCATTTATCCCGGAGACACCAACATCCAAGTGTTCCTTTCCATTCTAGGTGTTTCTGTCCTCTTTGTTCTTTTTACTTATTTTGACATTTGTGGTCAACCTTTCTAGTTTTCTTATCTTTATCCCAAGCTCATAGTCGGCCTTTTGGGTCATTAATGTTGAAATTCAAATAAGATATCCATATATATACACAACATACACACTATTATTCTAGTTGACAATTCTAAGGGCGATCACATCTACATACTATCACTACCATCAAAGGGACTACATTTTTGGGTTGTATACACTTTGTATAGGAAGGGGAAGTGCTCAATTCCATATCACACATTTACATCTTATCTAGCTACAATCCCACTATCTTGGTGTCATTAGCGCGAGGGAAACCTAAGGACACTATTACACACACAAGCACAAAGAACTACATGGAGTCTGGAATGTAGTGCAATGCTTAGTCATAAGTTCACTCATTGGGTGACCGTCGGGGTCATTCCGACTTCACATATTGCATTTTCATTCCAATTTTATGTGTTTGTGAGCTTCTGTAGTTATCTAGGGTTTGTTTTACATGTTACATGTACCCTAGGCAATTAAAGAGTGAATGTCAAGTGACTTAAAGGAAGTGATAGTAAAACCCTAGTGACACAAAAGAAAGAAGATTCCTATCTTTTGTGCAATCACCAATGCCCAGGCGCCAACACCAGGCACCCGTGTCCAACATCATCCTTAGGTTCTAAATTTCATAAAGAGCATTATGACATTGTTCCAATCTTGTTCAACACTTTACACTGCGCAGATCAGTTCCAGATTGCACAAGATTCAGCTAAGTCATCTATCTCTCCTATTTACTTATATTATTGCATTGCTTGAGTACATAACATTTGTATATCTACTATATTTTATCATATTAGTTACTCTAAATTAGATTCAATTTAGTTTTTATTAAATCGATAGCGTAAAGGTTTGTAATGGAGATCTTACGGTGATATTAATGGAGAAATTTTCTAAGAATAATTGTGTGAGTTATGTGAAGGAAAAGAGGGAATACTATGGGATACTATTATACCGGTCTAATGCGAGGCCATGTTAAGGACATATGGAATGTCCTCAATATGAGGTCTTGATCATGTGTGATAAGGTAGCATGTGTGGCGAAGGCTTGGATGTGTTGTTGAGGGTCCTCCTTACTATAGAATTTAATGAACTTTGGGAGTTCCCAATGTGGGGGATAGGATTTGAAAGGTATTGATGGATGAATAGGTTCGTTACAAGTTTTTTCATAGGATAGGCTACTTTTAGGACCTATGGTTGTGACTTCAAGACTAGAAATCATATTCATCAATGCTTATAAAGGATCACTTTGTGATGATTGTTGGGGGTTGAATGATGGCGAGATAGATTGATTATGGACATGTGGATTTGTTTTTGGGTTAGATGATAGGGTAAAAAAATGTTGTGTTGAAGGGGATGCTCATGGGAATGTTGTAGTTAGGTTGTGAAACCAAAGTTTGTGATGGTTGGATATATTGATAGGGGATGTGGATGGATGTGTTGATAAGGGGTTGAGATGGTTGAGGTATATATCGAGATGGAACACAAGTGTTAATGAGAGGTTGAGGCAGTGTGGTATGTATTGGGATGGAATGGAAGTGTTGATAAACGGTTGGGATCGTTGCGTTACATAGTGAGAATGGGTTTGTGAGACAGGGGGCAATCGATGTTTATTTTGAAGAAGGGTGAGTGTTAGCAATGGAACTAGTATTAATTAGAGGTATAAATACGGGATGGACAAGACCAAATTATGGATAGAAGACGAGGATTGTTGTGAGGGTATAAGAGGGGTTATATTAGGGATATCAACCAAACTTATTGAAGGCGGGGCATAAGCACTAGAGGATATGGGACTAGATGTGGAAGGGGATGTGTTAGTGTTGTTTTGTGAAGATGATGAGCTTGATGAAGGATCTCGGTGAAGAGGATGGATGTTGATTGGACATGTCTTATGACAAAACATCGATAATGTTAAAATTGATGACTAGGAATGATGAGGCGGAATGACATTGCCGACCCACCAGCGAGTGGGATAAGGATGAAGTTTTTGGATGACCAACTCATGATTAGGATCGATGAGTCGGGAAGTGTCAAAGGTGACAATAGTGATGGGAATTTGTTTTTCAGTCTGGTTGTGGCCCAAACTAGGGTGGTAGCAAGGTCAAAGTCATCAAGTAGTCATACCAAATCTCTTCAATGGCTTCTCACTCTTCTTAAATGATATCAAGTTGTTCCTCAATGTTGTGAGACAGTGCGGTGACACATAATCTAAGTTCATGGACAATGTCAAATTTATCCCACACGAACAGATTGTTGGATGATCAAGGGATTGTATATGTTCGTGATTGGGTGTGATAGACCTAGAATAGTCATTTAGTAAACATTCATCTTGCAAACAATGATTAGAACAAAAATAGATTGTTAAAAGTATGCTATATGTAATAAATGATAAGAAAACATAGGGATCGATGGTAATCGGGATTAACAAATATTAGAGACAAATGCTTGCTATGATAAAATATTGATAAAACATACAATAATAAAATGCCAAAAAGAGTTTTCTATGCTAGAAAGGACTAGAAGGAATCTAGGAATCTTTAAAACTCAGAAAATAGAAATTTATAAGTATTTGTAATATTAATGAGAAGACAAGAGGCTATGGAGACCAATCGACGATGATCAAGGAGAAAATATTTTCTTCCGACAAAATATTGATGTAGCAGAATTTGATTACTAACATGTAAAGTTGATAGCATTGGGGGACTCTAGAAGGAATATAGTAACTGTGGGATTCCAAAAATAAAGACGTGGATGTGTTTTGGGGGTAAATGAAAGAAACCAAGTTCAAGGGATCGATCGAAAACGATCAGGGATCAACAATGATCTCTGTGGAAATTGTAGATATTGTAAAGTTGGTCTAAATGATCAAAACGAGAGATAGAACTCGAAAAGGTTATATTGAATGGAGTAGATGATAGGTCGTAGACTATAATGAATGTAAGAAAAATTGAAAAAATGAAATGAAAGAGGGTACTAACCTTGATCATATGTTGAAGGTGATAGAGATCCCAAAAGATTGACTGGTGATCTGGAAAGAATCCTGAAGGATTTGGCGGTAGAATGTTGATAGTTTTGAACGTAGTGGCATTACTCACAAGTGTAACAATTAGTCCTCAAATGTAGATTTTGACTAGGCTGGGCAAGGGAGACAGAGGTTTGCTAAATATAATTGACAACATCTGTAACGATCTTTGGTGATTTCGGATCATCGTCAATTTGTCCCAATGGATTACAAACCAACAAAGTCAAAGATGGAAAATGGCGGAAATCACTTGTCATCCGAGGTTTTAGGTTGTTTGGTAGACGGTGAGAGGTTAGGAATTCATGTTATGAGAGGTTAGGGGTTAGGATGGGTTGGGTAAATTAGCTTGGTTAGTTACGAGTGGTTGAGAGAGGTTAAATGGGATACATGTGGGTGTTTAGGTTTTACGACACTATTTTTAAAGTGTACTTAGGGTAGGGATGATAATGATAATACGATTAATGTGTGTTGATTCACCTTGGGGTGAAAAATTAGTGTCTACATTTTATAGACCATGAATTTTATTCATTTATGAGCTTTCTTATTTTGAGTGAAACATTTAATTGAAGATTATTTTGGTATATAATTCTAGTAGGATTTGTGAGAAAGAATAAACGGTCAAGGTTTAATTGTTAGAAGGATTGGGGGAAACGGGTCTAGATTTCATAACTCAATAATTGTTCTTGGTCAAGGAATGAATATAATGCACTTAATACCTTTAATAGAATAAATAAATGAAATCTAACTTGAAGAGAACAATTATAATTAGCAAAATCTTTGTTGAAATTATAAAAAATAGGTAAGATTCGCCTTTACATCTACAACCAGTATTTATTCTTTTTTTCCATTTTTCAATATAGTCACAATAGCCAAATTTGTAAGATTCCTCATCATAATGAATCCTACTTCAACAAGATTTTCCACCTTTTTATGAGTTTTTTTCATGGGTTCCTTCAATTTTTCATTAATCCAATTTTGAGGAAAAGAAGCCACTCTAAGGACTTCTTTGTTCGTTGCAAATTGTTTTACTTTTATTCACTTTATTTTTGTTATATATTTCATTATAGGAATAATTCCAGGCTATGGTGAAATATTCTTACATTTTCTCTCGCTAATTTTCTACTATCATTATTCTTGGTCAAAAACTCATTCATTGTTTGTTTTGCAAGACAAGCCGGAGGGCATGGTGCGCAATGATAGAATGGTGATGGATTCAACTATCAACATGATTCTCTATCTCAGTAGGAGTGGGTGAAGGAAATTCTACAAATACATCCATCCGGTCCCCTCCTCTCAACGGCGGCGAGCCTTCCTCTCGCATCCAAAACATGTGTTTGAAGGTATCATTTGTTTGTTGCTTTTTTTTAGTATTAGGGAAGAGAGCACACATACATACATACATAAATATAGAAAATAATGTGCATATATACATAAATACATATGCCTATCTATATATCCTCTTCTTCTTTTGTTCATAGGATAAATCATTTGTTAATGATATCTTAAGCTCCCATGAAAATGCTTGGCTAGGAGGAAGGTGAACAAAGGCACGAGTTCCACCAAGAAATGATAAAATAACAAGAACAATGACACATGTGTTCAAACCCTAACGATGACAACATTATAAGTAGAAAATTTAGCTTAAACTATGAGAGATTGAACAATATTAGCTCCCTTTCATATTTATCTCTAGATTATGTTGCCTTGAGGATTTGAGCACCATACCCCCTTTCTCCTTTCATAAGTTCACATAAATGACACATGATATATATATAAGTTATTGAAATAGAAAAGAGGATCATCTACTTTCTCTCTAGCATTTTCCCTTCCCATGTATCTCTCCTTTATCTATTCCATTATTTGTCACCTTGCTTCCTCTTGTAATGTTTCTCCTTTGTTCCTATTAACATCTTCATTACACTGCTCCACTACTATTGATTTTACAATCGACCCAACAATGAGAATCATCAAATTGTTGAATAAATTAGTTTTCTCAAGGTTACCCATGTAAACTTCACCTTTTTATCTTTCTTTCCATTTCCATCATCAAACATTAAATCAAATAATTTTTAATTACAGAGACTCGCATATTTAACATTAACATTAATTATCACCAATGAGTTCTTGAGCTAAGATTGTGTACTTGATCCATTGTGATCCTCATGCCCAACCCTACCACATTCGTTTCCCACTTCCTCTTATAATAATTTTCCTTTGTTTCTCCAAATCGGTGAAACCCATTGCATTGCTCGTGTGTGATAACTATTATTATATTTCTATTGATTTCTCAAATAAAAAAGAAAAATACTTAATAAGTCATGAAAAAATAGATATCATATCTAAATTTACAATCACTTGTGATGGTCAAATTAATTCCAAATTAAATGTCTTTATCAAAAATTTAGCCACAAACATTACTCTCTGCAGCCTATTGTCATTATATGATGCCTACCAAGATAGTTATAAATGGAAAAGGATTTCATTTTAATCACTTTCCTATAAACTTCACTGAAATCTATTTCTAAATTCATGTAAATTATAAATTCTTCTTAAACCACTATTATTTATCCTTATTCTGGGAAATAATTTACAAAATAGAGTATGTTTGTATTGCTTTAGGATTTGTTGGATTTGATAGATGCATTGCATTTGTTATGTAAGCCTACTTTCTCATAGGAAAACTCTTTTATCAATAGTGATTTCGTGGTTATTTTGTTTATTATATGCATAATGTGTGGTTAATTATTGTTTATTAAGTATTAAAAATTTTAATACAAGAATATCCTCATTTTTTTGTTTATGCATAATATATAGTTAATTCATGTTTATTAAAATAATATTTTTATATTTCTATCATATGGTACTACTTATGCCATACCCGAGGTTAAAAGAAATTGTCATACCAAGGAACCAGATTTGTTGTACTTGAACACATACCCAAAACAAACTATGTACTTAACATGTAAATACCAATATCAAAGGGAGCCTTTGGGGGTTTACTATATGAGCTATGAAAGGATTATGTAAGTGGAGTTCATTAAGATGATTATTAGACAAAGTCACTAGAGAGTAAGTAAATGTGCACATTTAAAATTTGGGTGTAGTTGTGTAGACATTCAAATTTGGTAACTTATCTGTTGGCAATGTCAAGTTTGGGTTTGTTCATATGCTAATATAAATCCTCACATCCTAAGCGAACAATCATTCTCTCTCTCTCTCTCTCTCTCTCTCTCTCTCTCTCTCTCTCTCCACTTTCTCATCTCTACACACCACTATGTGGTTTATTCATGAAATGTTAATCAACTATATTAGTAACTCAACCCTAGGAATCATTCCCAAACTTTAGTTTTTACATCACTACTTGCTTGGAATTAACCATACAAATTAGATCCATAACGAACTACGGTCTTCAATGATTGTACCATCCTAGACTCTTCCATCCAAAGTGAATCTTTTTCCAATTTGAATAAAACATATGTGTCATTTTATCTTCCTAGGTCAAACGTAATATGGATATCTAACTTGCATTATCCTATATAAGGAAGTCAATTACACTTTAATAATCACTTGAGGCTCTCGTAAACTCTTGTTACAAATATAAAAAAACACTTGAGGCTCCCGAATCTCCATAAAGCATTTATAGTAGAAACTACATCAGATCTATATTACTCAACTAGGTCAAGTAGTATAGCTTCTTGCATCTCAAAGCATGTAAAGGTCCTAAAGCCATGTCTTAGCAAGAGTAATTCATTACAAGCATTGTCAAATGTCTTCAAGGGAAAAAAATGTTTTAGTCTAGCGGATGAATCAAACATTTGATCGAATCTATCACATTTTTAAAAACCCTAGTTCTCATAAGGTTTCTCCATTTCTTGGACCATGATCATTTTCTTAGCTTTAGGCTTTGGCCCGAACTCAAATGAAGCTCGACTTTCTTCTTCAAATAACAACCATGGTGAGTCTCAAAAATCATAAGAAGAAATGGCGTCAAAACTCTCGTCACAAGATTCGGAAGACAAATTAGGAAAAATGGCTACCCAACAAAACTTGAGTTCCCAGGCATCCATCAATAACGGTTGTCGTTACAAGAAAGAGAAATGAAAGGCCAAACCAAAAATGAAAAGTTAGATCCATATCAAAATGGAAACCTCATGAATATAAATGGCGGCCATTATAAACTACAAGCTTACCTTATTTTTGGTGGCCATAACAAAGCTAAATAATTCTCATAAGCTCAAAAATAGCGAAATGATGATGTTCAAAGCCTTATAAAATCGATTTGCAGAAGAAAATTGAGCTTCCAGATCCGTCATCGATGACAACCTGAAGAAAATTTGTCAGGGCTTCGCCCTCCAAAATGGGAATGTAAATAAAACGATAGAGTTTATGTTATGAAATAAACATGCTCGTCAACCAACCCACGGTAACCAAACTCAACCACAATTAAAGATCAATGGCCAAGATCAAATCGTGTAATGATCAAATGACCAATATTCCAACCACTACCACCTACCTCGCTTACCACGGTGAAGAGATCAATGTTCCATAATCAATAAGTACCAATATCGATGACTCACATCAAATCCATAGTTCACCTAATCATCTACGATTTAGAACATCAACGACAAAAATCAAGTTGGTACCGAGATCGATGGTCAAGAATCGTTCACCAATTTCCATGCAAAAATCCAACCTTGATCATAGTTGCATCGAACTCTACCACAGTCAAAGAGTACAAACGTGGCAAAGCATGATGAAACCCTAATTAGGGTTGTATTTTCACCGACAAAAGATCACAAAGGGTCGAGTCATCGTCACGAGGGGGTTGGCCCCATGTTTTATAAAATCATTGCATTGACCTTTGATAAAGGTTTGAACCTTATGTCTATGCCTTGGAAAATCAAAGAACATGATCAAGGAGGGACCGAAGACTATGGTAAAGGTGGCAAATAATTTAAAAGGGAGTCTATTAATCACTTTTGTTGTCAAAACTATAATGTATGCCCAAAGACTAAAGTCAAAAGGTGCTAATTATTTCCAATGCAAAAATGATTTGTAAATCATAATATATGTGCCATGATGAGCTAGAGACAAAAGGGATAATGCATTCATAGGGTCAACATCAGAGATCAAATAATGGAGCCTTACCTTATTTTTCACAAAAATAGTAATCAGAAGAAGACAAAGCAAAGGAAAGACAAAATTTGAACATGTGCACATCAAAGGTGGTCCCCACAGTGGATCGGGTATTTTGCTAAAGTATTGCAAATAAGAGAATTTTTTTGCTCACATAGGGAGGTTATTTTTGCATGTGCATCCAAGGGGCAGAATTAAAGAGTGCTAAATTTATCATTGCAAGTGGATCAAATTGTAAGTGTCACATCAAGCACTAGAAGACAGAGATTGCATGCACATTGAGAAGACTTACACAACAAGCAAGGGCTATTATTAGCCAAATTATTCATCCTACTTTATTAGAAATAGATTAGTCAACTACAATTTGACTGAAATGTATTTTTGTAATCAAGGCTATTAATGCCTCATTGTATTAATATGTCTATTTTTATTCCTTTATTTATTCATGATAAAGGGGTAAAATTAGCATGCATGGGCAAGTACAAATTTTAGCCTATTTTTAGGATGGGATGGGTGAATAATCTTGCTATATATTGTGTGCAATTGCAAGGCACAAGGGAGGACTTTTTGGACATAGGAGTGCTAAAGCAAATTTTGCCAGTTTTTTCCCCCTTGAATGAGAATTGATTTTTGCCTTTCCAATTATTTGTAGTGGTGTGTATATCTCATTAATTATTGTGAATGTCAAATTCCCTGATTAATCATCTTACCTTACTGCAAATTTAGTATTTTCTGCATAATATTAGTGTGCATGTTATCTTATGGTGTTGTTGTGATTCATTCCGTCAATAATACACAAAGTGTTATACCTTAATATTATTGCAGCTTTTCCCCCTTGAATGAGAATTGATTTTTGCCTTTCCAATTATTTGTAGTGGTGTGTATATCTCATTAATTCTTGTGAATGTCAAATTCCCTGATTAATCATCTTACCTTACTGCAAATTTAGTATTTTCTCGCATAATATTAGTGTGCATGTTATCTTATGGTGTTGTTGTGATTCATTCCCTCAATACACAAAGTGTTTTGCCTTAATATTATGCTAAAAACTATTGGTTTGTGCATCTAAAATTCATTCTCAAATTGATTGTGCATATACTTAGTCAAAGCCCTCAACAAGTTTGGTGTATCACCCCATTTTCAATTTCATTTACAGTCATCTTTTTACCCTTAAAACCCCTAAAAATTAGTTTAGGATACATCAAAAAGAACCGACCTTGATACCGGAGACTCACCTCAACAATAGGTATACCCACAGACCTAAGGTGTTTCCATTGTATCTACGAAAGTGAGAGATCCATAGAGATTTAGAACACCTGTAATCATCTCTTAACAGGTGCACTTTCGAGAGATAACGTGACCCTATAGTTGTGCATGCACCAAAACATGTACATCTCTTTTCACCATAGGTTGTTGAAAAAATTACCAATAGTTCACTTTTTTATTAATGACACTTTTTAAGAGCCAATGAAAATGTGACACATAGGGCGCTCGGTCATTGGTCCCTCTTTCAAATGCTTTATATTAATTTTATTCATATTAAATCAATTCAAAAACTACTTTTCCCTCCAAATAAACACATGAAACGAAAATGTTGATATGGCACGATCATACACTACACGATGATATAATTTTTTTTTCGCCACCGAGATACCTACATATATCTATGTGCCCCTAAAGTTAGGGTGCACAATTATAGGTCATCTCCCTAAAGTATATATGGTATCCTTAACAAATGACTCTCTTGCCACATCATATATTATGAGTGCATACATCAGTCCTACATCTATAATGCTTATATCTTCATGAGAACGTAATATCTCGCTTCACAATGTCACTATTGTTATTCCCATTACTACTACTATTCTTGTAGCTACTATCTCTACCCATAATGGTTCACATTTTTTTCTTGATAGCACAAAGGCTCTTTAAACCTTTATTCCACCATTCACAAGATCATATATCGAATTGCAACAACTTTTCTCTACTTATTCTAAACTCACCGATTCTACTCAATTGCTTCATAACCCACTTACACATGAAGTAGCCTCATATTCCTTTCCTATTAGTTTGTTGCTTGTAATCTTCTTATTTTTGATGGAAAGGGTACATATTTTATTTGTTCTTTAAGTATTAATGTTGGAGAAGATCCCAACAAAATATAATCGACCAGCATTGTACAACCTTACATTTACGGTTGTAGTTCATGTTATCTTCTTGCTCATGTTTCTCTCTCTACAAAATATCATATATTCAGTAAAATATAATTCAGTTATGGTTTCCACATTCTATAACAAATTTAAATTTGTGTGATTGTGTTATGCCTTAATTCTCTTTGTGGTGTGTGGATAAATGGTATTAAAGTGTACACTTCATATTAATCATTTTAGTATTAAAATTTCTATTTACATGAACTTTGAGTACATGAAACTTGGTCTCAAAACTCATGATTCATCCTACCTTCATGAACTTTGAATATGATACCTTTTAGAAGTAATAAGACGATTTAGATAGAGTACATTACCTACATAAGAAGAAAGTGAGAATCATCCATCAAACTGTGTAAAGTTCGAAATAAGGTTCGAAATCTACGCCTAACTTAATCAAAAAGCAAATGCAATTTTTTTTTTTTTGATATTTACATCCACTCTGACGATTTGCTACATACCTACCTATACCTACACGTTTAAAAGAAAAGCCAGTCCTCACGACTCCGCGAGTCACGAGTACGACCATAACTCCGTGTCAAAATGACAATACACAAATTGAGTTCCAAAATAACAGTGGTCATTTATGACCCTCAATTTTCAAACTGAATAAAAAAGACAGACATTTATTAATAGAATCGGCTGTATTTTGATTTGTTCCAGCTTTTTGAACATTAAATTTGGTCAAATTAATGTTTTTTTTCATTTTCGAAAAGACAGCTCACCAGAACCATTCTTAATTGCATATATTAATTTACTACCTGGAACGCTGCAAATAAATATATTTGATGAAATAAGTAATGATAGCATGATAGCCGATTCGCCATCATTTGAAATAGATACGTACCACATTAATAACTGCGCAGCGCCGCCAAGCCAGCATTACAGCTGCTCGAATTTTGGGCCGTATTTTATTACAAAGAAAACTACAGTCTACCACGCTATAAGGGTTTAGGCGGCAACAACTTTTGCAGTCCGTAAGTATATGAGGTGACATGTTGGGAATCGAGATGGAAAAGACAGCTCTGCCTCTCACATTATTGTATTCCCTGGTTCATGCGCAAATCTCTACTTGTGCGGGCAAATCTCAAAAAAAAAATACGTCCCGAAAGCGTCACCTGATCACAAGAAACACAAGTTCTACTTTTATAAATTCATTCGCAAAGTCCGCAAATCTCTACTTGCGCGGGCTTTCGTGCATTTATTAGTTCAATCTTTAGAGAAGTTTATAGGATTTCATAAAAAACTGGCACCTCTTACTTTTAACAAACAATATTTACTCGCAGCACATGGACATCCGCCAGGTGCAAGGGTACGTCGTTAATGGACGTACCCTTCGAATTTTTAATGGAGGAGGTGAGCCATAGTTGAACCATGGCGGAGGTTTTCTTCCCACAGAATGCACCACCATATATAAAACTAACCATAAAATATACCATGTGACCATCATGCCTATTTGCTGCCACGTGGCAGGTGGTTAACCACTTGGTTTTTTTTTGCGATCTTGGTTGAAAAACAGAGTGTATTTTTCAACACTGTTTATAGACGCCTACATTGTCCAAGGTGATTCGAACCCGCGACCTCCTTATTATTAGCGCATGTTCCTACCAACCCGCCTAGCACAGACCACATGCAACCATTTGATTTCAACCGGATATATTCAAAAACCATTAAACATGTGATTTGACTATTGACGCGCAGGAGTCCCACCCATGCATGGGCATGCATGTCTGTATGGTACTTTTTATGGATTTTTTTATGTATGGTGGCCCATTCTATGGGGAGAGTAGCCTCCACCTTGAACCATGGTCGTCCTGGAAGTTTTAACCACAATGACCTCCAATAACACCCATGTTGGTGGGTCCCACAAAAAGTCACCGCAACAACAACCAATCAAACACAAAATCAAAATTTTAAGTAAGCAAACAATATGCCCAATAACCTACTCCTCTGTGTGTGTGTGTGTGTGTATGCACGCACGCGCGCGTGCGTGCCTCGCCATTTTGTCACTACCCACCATGTACTCCACCTTTTCTTGCACAAAAAACATGAATGAAATAGTGACCAAGAATAATGATAGTAGAATATTAGAGACGGAGGGGGATTAAGCCTTAGGCAAACTAGGCGAGTTACTGGGGCGCCAAACAAATCGGGCGCTTGATCTAAAAATTTCTTTTTTGTCAATTATTTAAAACTTAACTTTAAAATAATTTATCTAAAGATTTAATATTGATCAACCCAATCATAAATATTATTATATAGTAACATAAATTTCATGCATACACATAAAAAAGTTTTGTAATTTTTTTGCAAGTAAAGAAAATATCACATATTTATAAGTACATATGATTTTGTTGGTATTGTTACCCATTATCTAATGTAGCTCCAGATTATGTAGGTGTGTAATTTTTTCTAGAAAAAGGTTAATGTATTTTTATAATGTCATTGGTGTATCTAGTAGAGGTGAGTATAATCGAAGGGAAAAAGTATTTGATTTTCTATTCTTAATTTTTTTGGGCAAAATTTCTATTATTTTCTTATGGAGGAATCTTAGGCCAGGTCCAAATACGACTCTTCATGTAATGCCCCATTTGGCGTACCCTAGTCCTTGTTTCGGTGACCCTGTTGCTAAACATTGAACATTTGCGAGTGCTCTCATTATTCGTTAGATGACTTCTTCCTTTTCACAGAGAAGGATTAGCATCCTTTGTCTCCGTCTTGCCTCCTCTTTTTGTTGTCGTTGCCTCTGGTTGTAGACCTCGTAGTGTCCTTTGTGAATACCCTGTTAAAGGCATATCGTGTTCTATTATCCTAGTAGAGGGCTGGAATGACGTTTTGGTGTGTTAGGATGTGTTCGGTTAAAGAGGAATATCCATAATAATAATAATAATTTTTTTTCTCTATTGTCGAGCTTGACTTCTGAACGTTACGATTATAATTAATAACTATTTTAAGCTACAAAGTAATAATAATAATAATAATAATACTATTATTATTATTGTCGATTGGTGATTATATTTTATTTTCAATTGTTATCAATTTTAAGTATTAATTATTATCGTTAAGTTTTTTTTTATATGTTGTCGGTCGCTCCCGTAGACCGAGCCTGGGTTCACGCAATTGAAGAGGATGTCTATTATTGTTGCCTTGGTTAGCCATTCAAATGTGTTGCCTTAAAAACTGCAACCTCTAGTCTTTTTCCCTTGGCTCCATGCAAGCTTAAAATTAATGGAAAATAGTTGCATTCACCTACCTTCATGCCATCCTTTATGGCCATCTATGCGACCTGCCTGGCGTGAGGGAGAAGTTGTTCCATGAGTTGTTGTTGTTTTGTCCTTTTGGCAAGTGGTGTGTGGTTGGGCGCCTCCACCAACTATCTTCATTGTTCGACATGCCTACTTGTTCACCAATCTACCTTAATTTATAACCCTGACACCTCATTTTGACCTACTCACGCAAAGAAACTTTGGTGGCCGCACATGCCCATTTATTAAAATGTTGACTTGCATCTGCTGTTTCACGTGGTCTACCTGTTGTGTCTGTCCTAAACCATGAATGCTTGTTTGCGCTCCATCAAATGCTGCAACAGATGAATTGCTACAACGTGTTCTGGATAGTGGATTCATTGATGGTGAAATGAAGGTCTATCACCCTGATGTTGCGAGGGTGGGTGTGGGTTCTCAAAATCGTGTTGCACAGCAGTATCAGTGGAGCGTAGAACCAAAATTCTCCTAGGAAAGTGCCGTGAGGAAGTGATTGGCTATATGCAGCAGCTACAGGGTAGAGAAGTAAACTTATCCCAGAAAATCAGTGGCCTCCAGAGAGAGTTAAGTGCGACAGCTGCTGCAGGGCGATCCCAAGGAACCGTTGGTGTTGATCCTGATGTTCTGGTTGCACGCGACCACAGTCGTGATCAGTTGTTGCAAAACCTTGCAGCTGTAGTAGAAGAACGAGATAAAGTTTTAGTTGAGCTGTCTTGCCTTTTCATTTTGGAAAGTCGCTTCCGTCCAGGTGGTGAATTTAACATGGAAGAAGCTCGATCAAATCTTGAGGCAAGTTTTGCAAGAAAAGACTAGTGAAGCAGAGGAAAAAGGGGGGGGCGTGTAGCAGTCCTGCTGGATGTACACGACTGGTGGATGCGTTAAAACAGGCAAGATAAAATAACCATCTCAACAATACGCTATAATCTAACAAGCTCGTTGAAATGATACATTTTTTTCCTTCTTGAAAATGGTATTAGGTTGTGATTTTGTGGATTGTGTTAGTCTTGATTAACATCACTATATATTGGGCCTTGGTACACACGCAATCTCTCAAGTTACTCTAATTTTAGAGGCGGTAGAGGAATGTTTGCATTTAATTTTAGATATCTAAATTTGTTAAATTTCATCTGGATATGTCCATTAACTTTCATGCGCCTTCCCAAAGCGAGAACTCTTGGTGATTTCCTCATTGAATCCAAGTGCCCGCCCTCAAACCTCTTATTCGGATCTACCCTTGCCCAATGAAATCCCTTTGATTCCCTCAGCAGTTTCTGCACAGAAGTTAAAAAAAAAAAAGAGAGAAGACAGTTTCATGAATTATTAAGTTAAGAAGTAATTCATTACCTTGTCTTCTGCAACTTCAGTGAAGGATTGCAAATCCATAAATCTAGTGGATTTCGAATAACATCATAAACAATTAACTTCTCTTCTAAGACATCTGTAAACATGTCGATTTTCTACAACTTACATTGGCAAGAGCGTAGTGAGCAAAGCTGCCTCTTGAAGTGATTTAAATTGCTGTGATCCCGCAATATACTCTACACACCGATGTTTCCATTCGGGCATCTGCATATCATTTTTTTATGGGCTAACCCGAGTTGAAGTGCATCTTTGATTTTTGTTAAGAGTTTAGGAATTGGCAATTTGTTTATTGTGCACTATAAACAAAAACTGGGAACCTTGGGGTCAATTATTTTGGTTTAGACTCTATCTTTTCAATTTAGTTGTCAGGTTCCGAACGGGACGGAATCTTAGATTTTTTTCTTGTGTTATAAAAGGGCATAAATTATTGATAGAACCCCATTTGATTCTACTCTTTCTATGAGTAAAATTTGATAAAATTAATGACCTTTATGGTGTTAAGATATGGTATGTTGATGATTCCTTGTGTGATCGATTTAATTATGTATAGACATAATGCCTTGATGGAGTAAGGTAATATCTTTCACGGTTCGTGAAAGTTAAGGTTTTCATCAACTGCTTAAGGTAACATGAAGTTCCTTAATTTAGTCTAACTTGTTTTGTACTTCCTTCTTGATGAGTGACCTTTCATTACAAATTTAGAATGATTGTGATGGAAGGTCGTGAATATATTTTGTTGTTTAAAAAGGGAAAAGAAGCTATGGAATAGTTTGTATATGTATCGAACGTAATAATTGTAATTACATCGTTATAGAAGTTCATTATTGGAGGATATCTATCTTCAATGGTATATTATGTGTTTAATCACTGCATAGGTTACCATAAACTTAGTGATGAGATGTAAATTAAGGAGAGTTGAGAGACTTTTTCTTTGTATACATCGTTTATGATATTAGAAAGTGAGTTGACGTCGGAAAATTTCAACCAAGTCTAGATTCATGGCTATGTTCCTCTAGAACGGGAGGGTTATAAATCTAAAGTGTTATGAAAATTGCAAGGATGTGTTTAGAATGCTAGATTGCTTAATCAACTTGGGTATTTATGAGGCTTGTCACTATTCCGGCCCTGGTTATGTTCAGTAGGTAGGCTGTTAGGCAATGCCTATTCCGGACATTCTTATCATCCTTTCCACTCATCCTTATTAGCTATGAAGTCACTTATTACCTAAGATATAATGGTTGTGGGTTTGAATATAATATTTTCATCCTTTAAACCTTTTTGATTACATGATGGAACTTTGTTATTACCCTCGTTGTTCGTTTCTAGCCTATTAGGCCTATGGCCCTACGGAACGATTGCAAAACTATTTTTTTTTGGCAACTAAGATCGTGTCTGGTTTTTATCTTTTGACTTCACCTTGAGAATGTTGATTGATGGGTTACACTTTAGATTTCAATCACGTAATCTACGGGATTACATGATTGAAATCCTAATACTCTCAACTCTTGTGTCTAATCATTTAAATTTCATAGTCTTGCGTATTTGGTTGTCAAACTTTTGTGGTTTTCGAGATATTTTTCATAACTAAAACATATGGCTCTCTTCTTAGTTGGTATGGTGAAAATTATATCTTGTTTCAAAAGGTTGTTAGAGGTTAGAACTTTGATCCATTTCTTGAAATAGAATGTTTCCTTTCATGGTATTGTTAGCTAGTAGCTTATTGTTGCTATGTATAGTCTTATCTTGCTCAGTTCTCGCGAACTGACTCAGGTTATTAATTGTTGCAGATGGCTTATGTGGTTAGATGATGGAAGAACTTGTAGATTACTGCATCAATCTTGGTTATGATGTTCCTTTGTACGAATGCGTATTATGTTATAAAAATTCGGAAAGGGCCTTTGGACATTTTAGAAGGAGGGTCAGTGCCTTAGTGGGATGAATTGTAGAGTATTGTTGTTGTAACTGTTGAAACTTTGGCTTGTTTGGTTATCATGTGAAAGATGAAATTTTGATTACCGCTTGGTTATGGGATATTCTAGTGTATTTTAAATCCTTAGAATAGTAGTGTGGCATGTTCCATGTTATTACGCTCTTGTTCCCTAGTCATGGATTAATAGAGATGGTATGTCCCTTTGGTTTGTGCATCGTGTTGGAAAGAATTGATGTAACCTTGTTTTGTTTTCGCAAACGAGTACTGTTAAACTTTGCTCTTGAGTTAAAATGTTGACTTGTAAATCCTTCTAAGGCATAGTAGAAATGAGTTTGTAAGCACTATAAAGTGGACTGGATAGTCCTTATAAAAGTTAAACGAAAATTTATGTATATGAATATATTAATGTAGATGTGATCTACTTGATAACCTTTGAGACCTGGAACAATCAAGAGGAAACTATCTTTTGTAACGAAATATGATTACTTTTTTTTTTTTTTGAGCCAAACTAATAAACATTATCCTTTTATGGTGAAATCTTAAATGATCTCATGGTGAAATCAATGGTTAGATTTTAGAAGATGATAGGATTTAATAAGTAGGAGGGAAATTGATTAATAAAACCTTAAATCTCTCTCTATCATTTGAAATGTTTTCCTTTGTCAAACTTAATTAAGTAAAGTCTAGATGGAACATTTAACCAATCTTGATAAACTCTTAACCTCAATAAAAGACGGATAGTAAACAATGTGACCCTGAAGCTAAATTCTGTTGTCCTGTTCTGTTAACCCTTGCCTTGATTCATGGTGATATTTCTTAAGCAAGGTCAAAATTTGATCCTTAAACAAGAAGGTTATTGTTATGAACCCTAAGCGGTACTTTCCACTCAATCGGAGCTTATGCCTTCACCTGTGCAATAGAGGTGTGGAACATGTGTTAGTGGCTTGAGTAAGTTTAATTAACCTTGTAAGAAATGGAAAATGTTCTAAAATCAAATGAATAAAAAGCTTTGGACATAAAATTGATGATCCTAGTTTAGAAAGCTTGGCCTTAAGCTATTTAGTCAATAGTTGAAAAGAAAGAAGTTCTCCCTTGTGAAAAGAATTGTGTGAATCATTACATGAAATTTTATAAGAACGTAAGTTAAGAATTAAGAGACATTTTAGTAAACAAGAAAATTTAACAAGAATTTCCTCATGGGATGCCCTAAATGTAAGTGTGTCATGTGGTTGGACTTCCATGTTGTCTTGTCAAAAGAAAAAAAAAAAAAACTATTGTCCTTGATAGGTGTGAACGTCTCCGTGCTGCCTTTATGGCCATCCTTGTATCAAGTTGTTCACAGTGTTAGTTGTATCCTTGGTGACGACATGTTGCGTCGTGTTATGTGTCAAGCAAGTCAAAAAAAAAAATTATCCTGTATTTCACCGTGTTGTTCGTGTGTGGTTTTGGGTCGTTACACTTCACAAAACCATGGGAGCTACATAAATGTTTTTCTTTCTTTGCAAAAAAATGGTGCTTTATTTCGGGATAGAAGCCTCATATAAAATATTGTATTTTTTTGCATTTTGAGCATCACCTACGATTAATGTTTTCCATCCACTTTGAATATTTTTAGCGTTACGTGATAATTTAATAATATATTTTTTATTATTTTATTATGACCATGATGTAAATTTAAAAATACAAGAATATAGACATTTTATTTAATTACTTTATGGAAAAGAATATTAAATAAATTTGCGAGAGGGCACCCACTCAATCTACTCTCGATCTTTAATTTGGCCCCGATTAGAGAGAGATAAAGAATAATTCACCATAGACTAAAAGTATTCCTATAACGAAATATTTAACAAAATCAATGTGAAGCAAGGAATTTGTAAATGAATAAAGAAGGCCATGTGGGTGATTTATTTTTCTCAAAATTGGATCAACAAGACCTCAATCCATAAAAAACACAAATGAACAAAGATGAAAAGTTGATGCAGCCTTACTTCGTTATTTTTTCCATGTAGCCCATGTTTAATGGATGTCGTTGGATCAATTGTGGTCAAGTAGATCCAAATTAAAGATATATAGTCCTATGTTGCATAAGGATCGAATCCCTTACTAGACTCACCCAACTTCTTTTCCGTAGTCCCACTGAATGAAAAATTTGAGCCAAGATGTAAAATTTAATTGTGGGTATTATGATTACCCCATTGGCTTGATTGACATACGAAGGATAACACCAATTAGTCTTTGAGTGACACATATCGATGTCTTGTGTAGAGAGGCAAGTTGATTGGTCACATCACAAAGTCTCCTTCGCCATTACCTGTATACAAGGAAACTTGCATTTGTTTGAATCTCAAAATGTACATATGTTAGATAAGAAAAATTACATTTAGGGTTCGTTCTATCACCAATTTTATGCACATTTGTGATTAGGGTAGCGGTTAGGGTTTCTCTTATTCACATCCTCAATGATGTCCACCATCGACCATTAACAAAAATTTACTATCCATTTCCCTGAAGCGAATGAGATGCAACGACCAAGACTCTCATTTCAAAATGCATACTAACTTAATTCGAGAACACTTTGTTTTTATATATTTTAATCGTAAAACATACTAATTATATAATGTCACACAAAATTCAACACAATAACTATCTAATGGAAGGAAAATTTGATGAAACGAGGATTGGCTAAAGTTAAAACCAAAACAATGTCACACATACATGCCTCTTTTCCAATCAACTAATCACATTAGACATTTCCTTGACACTCGTTAAGTGTGTTAGGTAATGGAAGACAAACATCCTAGTAGGAAAATAACATTCTAGGGTTCCCTACCGCTAGTTTGATTATAGAAATAGTCAAATTAGTTAGAACTCCATTGTTATGTTATTTTTATGTTTTACAACATGGTAAAAATAGTAGGACTACCTAGTATATATATCACCCCGCTTTGATTTCATCACTAGGCATGCTCTTAGAGAAATTTAAGATGGTTTGGAGGAATAATAATGGTAATTTTCTGGTCACGAGAGAACAATATTAATATTAATTTTCTAGTTCCTTGGTCGTGGGTTTTCAAAGTGAGGGGGAATAATTTGGTGCAGAATAAGGAAGCAAATCACATGTGGAAGGTCGTCGATATTACCGGAGGTAGAGCGGATGCAACATCTCGAAGGTCATGCCCATGAGATGCCAAGATTGCATGAGCTATAGGCACATAATCCACCTAAGGCGTAGATGAGAACAATGGTGTCCAATATTACTACATGTAAAGTGCCACGTGGATGGCTATGATAAGAATGTACATCAACGATTAAATAAATCGATGTTATTTATGTCTATGCCACTTGTTAGAATTTTCCTACCTCGTCCAAATTTGGAATATGTCTATTGGTGTTATAATAGTGTATGATAATTCGATAATTTATATTTGTAATTTAAAAAAATAGTAGTATCTCATTAAATACTTTAAGTCGAGATTGTTATCTCTCGAAAGTGCACCCTATAGAGAGATGGTTGCAGGTTTTCTAAGCTTGCACAATTGATCTCTCTCTTTCGTAGATACAATGGAAACACCTCAGGTATGTGGGTATACCTATTTTGAGGTGAGTCTCTGGTATCAAGGTCGGTTCCTTATTGGTGTATCCTAAACTAATTTCGGGAGTTTGAGAGTAAAAGATGACTGTAAAATAAATAAAACTGAGGTGATACACCAAATTTATGTGAGGGCTTTGACTAAGTATATGCACAATTGCTATGGGAAGGATTCTTGATGCACAAGCCAACAGTTTACTTTGCAGAATATTTAAGGGCAAACACTTGGTGATACTGAGGGAAAATCACAACAATACTAATAAGTTAACATGCACATTAAAATTAAGCAGAAAATACTTTGAATTTGCAGTAGGGTAAGATGATTGATCAGGAATTTGCATTCACAAGACTAATAGAAACATACACAAGACTGCAAATAATTGGAAAGGTAGAAAATACTTCACACACAAAAGGCAAAATTGGCAAAAATTGCTTCAGTACTCCTATATCCAAAAATTCCTCCAGAGTCCCCCATTGTGCTTTGCAAAGGCACACAATATATAGCAAAAATAAAATTCACCCTCTTCCTAAAAATAGCCTAAGGCTTGTACTCACCCATGCATCCTATTTTTATCCTTTATTTAATAATAGATAAAGGAATAAAAATAGAGCATGCAATTACAAATAGGCATTATTAGCCTTAATTACAATATAGTCAAACTAAAGTTGACTGTTCTATTTTTAAGAAAGAAGGGTGAATAATTTGCTAAAAATAAGATTGCTTGCTAGGCAAGTCTCTCTCCATGAACATGCAACTTTGTCTTCTTCTCTATTATGTCCTGTTGTGAAGGCATGAAAAATACAACTCCCTGTTTGTGAGAAAATAATTACATTAATTGCAATACTTTGCAAAATAATTCATCCAAATATCAATCCTGATTGGGACCACCTTTGTCTCTGATGTTGACACTTATTCTATTTTCTAGTGATCACATGGATAACATGTCAGCAGATCATCTTCAACTCCTTGGCGTGGGGACCACCTTTACTTTACCAAGTTTGGCCACCTTTGTGGACTTAGCATACTATGGTTTTAAAATAATACAAGGGCACTTGTAATAGTCACTACCATACTCAGCCACCTTTGATTATTTACCATGACCATACTACATAGTCTGCCACCTTATAGTTGTCGGCCTTGGCATATTTCAAAATTCACCTTTTCGGTGATAAGCATGTATGATGGCATTTTGCATTATTTGGAAATGACTATAGTTTGGACTTTGAAAGTCAATGTAATGATTTATTCGATGGACATGTGGGTTGTCCCCTTCTCCACGGTGACTCACCCCTTGGTAACTTGGTCGGTGGCATATGTAACTCAAGTTGAGTTTTCTTTGATATTTGTTGATCATCTTGGGCCCTTGATCTCTGTACCTCTATTTCATCTTCTGTCGTCGATTTTGAACCTATTGTTTAGGGTTTCAGTTGTGGAGGCTCGGGCTTACGGGAATTTTTGGAACTTTTAACCTTTTTGCAAAATTTTCAAACTTAAAGAGAACCCCGCCTTCGCTTTTGTTTTAATGGTGACACATGTACTTCTTGGGCCTGCGGGCAAAGCTTGGAAATTTTAAATTTTGCAAAAGGTTTCAAAACTTAAAGAGGGCCCGACCCCCACTTTTCCACTTTTATTCTGGTGATGACACATGTCCTCTGCGGAATTTTGGGCCTATGGGTGAAATTTTGACACTTTGTAAAATTTGAAAATTATAAGTTGGTCAATCGACCGCCATTCCACTGGACTACTTTTGCATCGATCTTGATGATCAATTTGTGAGCGTTGATCTCTTGTACTTGTCAATTTTTTATCGTTGATCTCAAAAGCATGATTAGGGTTTCTGACTATGCATTGAATGTGGTCGGTGGCGTTTGATCACTATGGTTTGCATTGAATATTGTAGATCGATCTCCAGCCCTTGATCTATGTACTTGTTGATCTTGGATCATTGATCACTAACTCCAGGTGAGTTAGGTTAAGCCACGGTTATCGGGTTAGTTGAAAATGCCCGAGATCCATCATTTGATCATTTCTTTTTGCTCGTAGAGAGTGGCGAGCCCTGAAAAAATTTGGCTCAACGCCATTGATGGATTTTTGAGCTTAGCTCCTCTGCAAAATAGCTCTGTCATTCTCAGGTTTTCATGGTCGGCACTTTTTGGTTATTTGAGCTTTTCCTATAATCGACTTTCTGAGTTCTCGGAACTCTGTGAGGTTTACTTTCCGCCATGGTTTCTATGTCTTAGAGCTCGGTTCTATTCCCCTTTTCGGTCTTTGTTCTTTTGTTCTATCTCTGATTTTCTGAGCAAGACCATGGTCGTCATTTCTATATGGGTTTCGATGGTACCCTCAACCTTGAAATGGATTCTAAGCCTGCTCCATTACTCTTTGAGCACGTGATTTCTTGATCAATGGCACTCGTAGTCACTTTACTCAAAACCGCCAAGGATTAAGGTGAGTGTATTCTTCTGGCCCAATCTGCATCATGAATTATAGATCTGTATTTTTCGAGTTCTGGGTATCTGTAGATATGTGACTTTGAGAAATTCTTCAACTCTGTAGAAAATATCTGTAAAAGTTTGAAGTATTGGTTTCATCATGCACTATAATCGCATTTCCTGGTTTTCTTGTATTTGTCACGCTCGGCCATTGATAAGAATGAGCTCGAAAAGGACTCTGTGATTATTGTGTTTGTGTTATGAAGCTCTGATTTACTTTGTATGAGTTCGTTTTTGCTTTATGGCTCCATTGATTGGCCAGGATCTGTGCTTTTGAGTTCCTGTAACCCCACTTTACCTCTGAAAGTGCTTCTTACTTTGATTTGAAAAGGTGGTTGCCATAGAAGTAGAACTTTGTCCAATATCGGTCTGTTTATAAATTTGAAGCGCATTTTGACTGGGAACTTCTTCATTTCTCGGAATGGGTTTGGGTTTCTCCTTTATGCAAAATCTTATTATTGCACCAATTGGGAGCTATCTTCCTTTCTATATTGTCATCATTATCGACTTTGGGGCAAGAATTTGGTATTGAAGCCTTACTCTGAATTTTTGAGCTCATTATGAGTTGATTACGGATCTATCGTCTCTGCTTCTACTGAGTCTGCAAATTTTTTCATATTTCTACTGAAACCCTATTCCATCATTATGCAGAGCTCTTTTATTATAAAGTTTGTACTTCTGAGCTTTTCATAAAATTTTCTGGTAACTTTCTTATTCTTGATTCAAACTCCGAACTATTATGTTCTTTATTTGAGTTCTGTTTCATCCTAAGACTTGAATACTTTGATGCTTTTGAAGAACTCTGAAGTCTCACCTTGCTCGAACTCTTATGCTCTGACACCTTGCTCGAGGTTATGTTGCATTTGTTATTTTTCTTCAAACATCTCATTAATATGTACTTGAAACCCTTCTTGGTGTTTTCCATTGGTATTGTAGCATTTCTGTATCTTTTAGCATACCATGCATTTTCTCTCTTCAGTTCAACTTTTGGGTTGATCTCTTGTAACTTGTAGTTGCATTCTCTGAGTTGAAAAGTCTCAGTCATGTTCTTTCAAAGCAACAAAGGTTTTTGCAAAGTATTATAGCTTGGATTCTTGTATGAAGTAGTCTTTCTCACCTTGACTTCCTGAAAATGATGTACATCTTATTCTAAAACAATACCACATGATGGTTGTCATTTTGTAAAATTATGTGCTTGATATTGATTTCTCCATTTTCTACAACTTTGTACTGGACATCATTCTTATTTATGTTATGAATAACTTTGAAACATTTGATTATGAGAACTGAAGTAATAGCACTTTGATTGTTCTTGATTTCATGAGATCTTTGTACCTTGTATAATTCTTTTGGAAATTACAAGTAGTTCACTTGTTCTTTGATACTATCTTAGGCATAAGACTTGATTCAGATGCTTGTTAAGATCTTTGTTACTTTGTTTCTTTCACATAGATGTTTTATTTCCTTTAAGTAACATTTATGGCATGTTGGAAAATCTGAAATGTTGATTTTTCATGGCGAAGCCCTAGCAAATTTTTTCTAGAATTATCTCTTCCATCCATTTCCAGCTATAGTAGTTGTATTTTTGATTCAAATAGTTCCTTTAAGCATGTAGTAGTTAAAAACAACATGATGAAAAGTTGTAAATGTCCATTTTACATGGCGAAGCCCTGTCAATTTTTTTCCAGAATCTTGTCTTCATTCCTTTCAATTGTAACCTTTCTTTTTAGCCAAACATCAGCTTTCAAATTCTGCTTCTTCCCTTTTAACTGCAACCTGTAAAGTGTTCTTCTATTTGCCAGTTCCTCTTCTACACCATAACTTCTTCCATTTCAGAAAAGATTCTGAAACTTTGAGTTACATTCTTCCTTTTCTTGCATGCACTTATGTTTGTCTATTTTTCCTTGGCTGCAACTTGTACCTGCACGCTTAGGAAAACAGTTAGAAAATACTTAGGCTTTTTGGCCTCTCTTATGTCCATGTTTTCTTCTTTTCTCTTCTCTTTCTTCATTCCTTCTGAGTGAATAAAGCATGTATGTAGTCTGTTCTTCAAGTAGAATACATCTCCTGTTAGGAAAATATTCATATGCACGAAGTAGGACAGTGTAGGAATATGAATTGATCCCTAAGCTTCAGAATCGATGCTTAACTTTTCTTCTTTTCGTATAGTGGCTTCTATAATGGAGATGAAGAATAAGATGGAAATGGAGATGTTTTCAATTAAAGAAAGAAACCCCAAGGTAATGATGGGTTCACTCATACTCCTTTGCTTTCTCTTTCATGCATGTGTACCTTTCTTTTTAGTAGTTGTACTTTACTTTTTAGTTACATCCCATGGCTTGTGTGGGAAACATTTGACCTTCCTTGTGAATAAAACATTGAATTTTGTAAATGAGTTGTATATTCCCTTATGCATTTTAGCTTCTCTCGTATGGATTATATAATGAACTAAACAACATTGAATGTCTTAATCATGAAGGAAAGAACATTGATGAGAACTTGTAACATTCAATAATGAACCCTAATTTTCTGATATCTATATTTTTGTTTATTGCTTCAAAACTCAGCACTTCACCTACTCTGTAATTTGTCATCTTCATCAAGACAACACAACTGTCCTTTGGGGCTTTGTGTTCTTTTGCTGAAGATGGCATGAAATTGCAGACTATGTGATCTATTATGTTTTGTGACAACACACATAACTGCAGATTTCATTTAATCTTGTAAATAATTCAGTAGTAATAAATGATATAAAAACTTCCTTAGCTTAGGTATACTTCACCTATGACTTTCATTGTAATGACGAAGTTTCGAGTTGCCCATTTTTGCACAAGTGCAAAAATTGTCAACAAGTATTATATAATAATTTAGTAAATTATATTTTACACTTTTAATATTATGCGTTGTTTATCATTGTGACATCAAGTTCTTAGACGATAACATGTTTTAAAAGTAAAGCTATATATATAATCATTTCCACGTTATCTAAAGGTGGATCAATAATTTTGATTTTAAAAACTCTTAGACCATGGTGGCTTTGTGCCACCTTTATACATTGTCACATTAGGATGATTTGCAAAAGGATGAATGGTAGTGCTAACTACAGGAAAAATGAAAAGATGAATCAATGAATACAATATTATCTTATCTTTATGCTCACTATTTACATGGTGATCGAACTTTTAATACACCATGGAATTGGAAGCAAGACACATTGGAATGGGGCAACAAAGGAAGACAAATTTGACAAAGATACTAACTTATACATGAGAAGAGACATGCATTACTTAGGGTAGGTGGAGGAGAGGGCATGGAAGAAAATGAAGTGGATCAAGGAGGCAACGTCATGCGCAAGGTCAAAGGTCATTTGATAGAGACGTTGGATAACGTCGATGATTTTAGGATGGGTTACACCCTTAAATTCAATGCAAACATGAAGGACACAAATCCTATGTTCAAGGGATTTTGGTTAAGGAGGTGACACATGTATCTCGACTTAAGAGCCAACAAATTCACTTACAACATTGATCGGTACCTAAATAATTTAAATACCTATGCATAAATAAATACTGAAATTAATTGGTGAAATGGGATATAGCTCGTATACCATCTTACCGAGCCTTTACACCCGTTTAAAATATTCATAAGGAAAAAAGCTAAAATTTAGATTAAAATAACATCATAGTAATATTTATATTGAAATGAATTCTCCAAATGAATTGGGGGTTCTCCTCTCTAATAAAGAACAAATATTTGAAACACGGATATCATGTTTGGTAAGGATGTTGACGGTACACTGGAAGACAGATCGTCGATATTGTTAACGTAGAGATCTACTTGGTGAAATGACATAAATTTCACATGGCATCGAAACCGTGTCATGATAGTGATAGTTATTAGGTTATCACTTGTTATGATCGTTATGGATTATGACAATTATGGAAGCACAGAAAAAAATAATGTTGTTAGATTATTTATATAATGGCGAATGATCTTTTCAAAATATGTAAAACTAGACAATGTATCGTGGACACTACGCCAACAATGATTCTCGGATGTGTACGTAAGGAGTTCATGAATTGTGAGTTAAACCATCAAAACATAAGACAATAATTGAACAACATTTAAATAGTAAATTGGAACATGAAATTGCTTGTGTTTCATGATTGAAAAGGTGGACTCAATATAAAAATTCTTATCAAGAATACAAATTTCCTTGGTGAGGCAACTTGATTTTAAGGAGGCTCCATGTAGTTGATAGTGACAAATTTTAATATAAATTTGGTATGTACACAACTTTCCTTTACTCGACTCCATTAATTAGCTTGAAACCTTATCCACTACATCTTACTCTGAAACATTCCACGTGGGCATGACGAAAAGATTATTTGTATTATTTTAAACACATTTAAATCAAACTTTAATGTAATTAGATAAGAAATAAAAGAGGCATGACCAATAGACAAAATGACTCAAATAGAAATAAAAGAGGCTCGACCAATATACTTAACGACTCAAGACAGGATGAACTTAATGAGGTGAATACAAATAAAAGAGTCCCAACCAATAAACAAAACTACATAAGAAATCAAATTAAATATTGTTTAAGAATATTTGATTTGACTAAAAAATTAGAAATATTCATCGTAGACAACATAATGAGTCTCGTGGAGCTTTAGAACTATGTTTGCGAGAGCCTGAGGTGTGCAACTAGAGTCGTTCATCACAAGGTTTGTGTCTCATCATGGCTGATGCAAACACATGCTATCAGATATATTCTTAGATCTCTCTGACATCAGTAATTACAGTGTGGGTGAGAGACATCTTGTGAACTAATGGCAACAAGGAAAAATAACACCTGTAAAACACATAACATATGCTTTTAGCGGGATCGATGTCAGGAATTACATGCAACAGTGGGTAGACATGTATGTTAACAAATTTGACGGGGTTTTCATGTAAATGTTTGCCAATTTTATCTTTTCCTATCTTCATCCTTCTGTTCTTTGTTGTTCCTGCAGTAATCTACATGTTGGAGACAAAGTGTGTGCATACCCTATGAAAGTTTGTTGTTATTCATTTCTAGAAACATAGTTGCTAAGAATTTCTCAGGGCCACTTTCTAAAATTTTCAAATGGGATTAAATTGTTTTTATTTTCTCTTATTCCTTTCTGCATAAGAAAAAAATTGGATTGTTATAGTTGAATAAAGTTTTGAATGGTCTTCGTGAATCATATGTAAAGTGTTTAGATTAAATTAACTATTTTTTATTTGCACCCTCTTTTGAATGAACTCTCTTACAAAAATCTCCACACGTTTTTACTCCAGTTGGTCGGTTTTCCTTTCTATTTCAGTTTAAATAAATAAAATAATCTATTTTAGCTTTGTTTTTGGATATGAATGTGTACAAGTTTCTACTTCAAACACTTGAGTCTCTTGTTGAAAACATCATTGTGAGGAAGAATCCTATGATTGACTACCAGGGAAAAAAATCAGACTTTATGTTTTTACATTTTCTAAGGATTTGTTTGGAAACACATTTTCTAGGGTGCTAAACCAAATAAATGTAGACTGAAATTAATGATTTTGTGGGAAATTAGTTTTTGACATAAGTGGAACCATAAATGGTAAATCTATACAACATGAAAAAAACTTGTTGATTTTTCTCGTTGAATTTGTATTTAGAGATGGATGTAATTGTTTGTAGGGTTTTTATCGTCCTTTTTTTGTATTTGGAAAATACATCAACATATAGTCATCTTACATTTGGCTAGGATCAAAAACACATGAAATACCATCTCAACAAAATTGTGAAGTTGGAAAGTCAATTTCAATTTGAAAAATAATGTAACATAGTCCTAATTATTGAGAAGATGTGTTGAGGATATAACGTAACAACAAATTAGATTTATATAACAAGGTGATGGGTAAGAATTTTTGTACACTTATATCTCAACTTTCTTGAGTTTGTTAAGTTTCTAATAACATTTGTAGATGTTTGTGAAATTCCCTATTATTATTCTCACCATTTCCTAACAAAGTTTACTAAAAAAATAGTTGGTTTCAATGGTGCTATTGTCATAAAATAACTCCTATTGTCAACATATTTGTTCAATATGTGTGCAATAGTGGCATCCAGATTATTTGGTTGGAAAATTGGATTAGCTATAATGTGTGGTATTTATGGCGTGTTTAGGTATTTGTAAATTGGTAAGATTGATTTATTTTCATTTATATATGTTACTATTACATCTTGTAATTGTCATGTATTATCTATATATTATGTTTATTATGCATGCTTTACAAGGTATTAATTAGACCTTCCTTTCATTTTCACCGGTATGTGGGAGCATGTGCCTTTTCCTAAGCCAATAATTGTTGTGTACCGAGAGGATATATTCCTCTAGGAGGCCACTTCAATACATATAAATTTGGGTAGCAAACTATGCTTATGCAAGGTTTTTAAAGTTTCCTACTGGAAGATATGGCTCTCGATTCTTACAATTGTGTTATTTCCTTTATTGTAATATTATTTGTTTGACATGTTACATCATGCATGAAAGTTAATAGTTGTTATGGTATCTTTTACCTTTCCCTTATTGATGTTGACTACATTTGTCTTGACTAAGCTTATTATGGTTCTTTATTCTCCTCCTTAGTTTCAAATAATGAAAAAATGTAGTGTCACTTACAACCCTCAAATAGGTGTAACTTTGACAACACCACACTTTAAAAGGGATGAAAATTTTAAATGGATTTAATTTGTTATGTGTAACGCCCACAAAATTACCCGCACGAAACCCAAGGCAAACCTAGGTCAACTAGAAAAATTATGGAATAATTTGTTTTTGCTAAACATACTTGCAATAAAGTTCTATAATACCCAAAAAGGGGTCAAAGTTGCATTAAGTAAAAAGGTCTCTAAAAGACACTTGGGTTAGGAAATAATAACACCCCCTACACATACTAGAGTGGCCCCAAAATAAAGTCTACCCATGCAAATTAAATTTGAATTTCTCTCACCCACTTCCCACCTACTTTTTGTAGGGATGAATCTCATCCATTAGATGGATTCATTTGGGGCCCTTAGATCTAGGGATTCAACTAACCCTAAGCATGCATATGAAAAGCTCTTTTCTCTTTGTTTTGACTTATTGTTTCTTCTTTTTGTTTTATAGATTGGTGGAGAGGGAGGTGGAAGCCATGAGAGGCAATCTCAAGCTCTTGGAAGGATGCACATTCTTCTTTTCTTTTCTTGTTCTATTTACACCCTCTTCTAGGGTTGCAATGTATTTATTTATTTTGTTTATCTCATTATTTTAGCATTTGCCCAAATGGGCATATGGAGATTCACCCTAATTTAGTGAAATGGGTGGGAGAATGTATATATACCCAATTTATAGGGTACACACACACACACAAATAAATATTTTACACACACACACACACACACACACACACACACACACACACACACACACACACGTGTGTGTGTGTATAAGATATTTATATGTATTTTTATTCACATTATTCATTAAATTCGAAATAAAGAAATTTGGGTGTGTGTGTGTGTGTGTGTGTGTGTGTGTGTGTGTGTGTGTGTGTGTGTGTGTGTGTGTGTGTGTGTGTGTGTGTGTGTAAGAGTATTTATATGTATTTTTATTCACATTATTCATTAAATTCGAAATAAACAAATTTGGGTGTGTGTGTGTGTGTGTGTGTGTGTGTGTGTGTGTGAGAGAGAGAGAGAGAGAGAGAGAGAGAGAATTGGTTGGGCTTGCATAAAGGTACGAAACCTGCGGCCACACAATAAAAGAAAACGTAGTAACCAAAATGTAATGCGGGTACCCCTATTAGAGTTTACAAGTATTAAAAACTATTAGGGGGTCACCACCCCACCCCCATCCCATAGTAAATGGGGTGGGGTGGGGTCAGTGACCTCTCCCCCACCAATTCCTTTAAAACAATAAGCACATGCTTCGTAAGCCATTTAGGGCTTACATAATACAAATTTTAATTTATTAATATTGTTTTTTTTTTGTTTCTAGTTTTAAATTTTTGGTTATTTAAATGTATTTAACATAATATGTGTGTGTGTGTGTGCGTGCGTATTAGATATAACGATATTACTTTTAATATCAATATTAATAGTATTTTAATAGTAATACTATTATCAATAGCAATAATATTTATATTATTCACTAATCTAAATTTTACACTTAAAATCTCTTTTATAATTTGATAGTATTTTGATAAGAGGTTTAAAATCAATCCAAATTCCACTTGTTGTTACATTAATTTACATTGGGTTTATATATAAATTTATAATAACTTAATAATAAATTTACATACTCCAATAAGGCTATGGTCTAAGTGGTAATCAAGAAATTTCTTTACTCCACTAGATTTAGGAATCAATCTATTTTATTGACCAAGTAAATGACAAATAAAATTTAAGTTCTTTCCATCTACACATATAAAGTTTGACTCTCTTTCAACCAATACAAGAAAATGCACAAATATAGTTTATCTTTCCATCATATGCCTTTCAAATAATACAATAGGAATTAATATTTCTTTCCTTTGCAACATACAAGTTTCAAACATTCCCACAAGAAACTTTCAACAAGATTTTCCAATAGTTTTGAAATAAGAACAACACACCTAAAGAAGAACAATGAACCAACTAAAATGAGAACAAAGTTGTTTTCTCTTCAATCACATTTCAATAAACTTGATTAAATTTAACAATCTATAGTCTTACTTTCCAACAAGTAATGGAAGGATTTTCAAACTTGTGCCTTCATTTACAATATCAACTAAGATTACATTTTTGATAATATAACAACTAAAACTTTCCTTTAAACAAATACAAGTTTACAAGCCCTCCATATACAATGGAGACAACATGGTAAAATATAACAAGAGAGTCCATTATTCTTTTCTCCAAATGCACAAAAGTCTTCATCATCTAAACTCCACCTTCTTCCAAGATCAACACACAACCAAAAATGGGGAGTAGGCAACACTCTCCACCCAACCATTACTCCAATGAGGAAGTGAAGCCTACTTCCTCATTGGCCCTTGAGCCCCAACAATGAGATAATAAGGAATATGTGACAACCATGACAACAAATACAAGGCTTCCACATTTACTACCAAACAACATTCATACAAGAAAATAACCACAAAACACTCATTTTTAAACACAACTTCCCAAAAACAATGGCTCTAAAACAAGCCAAGTAGAGAAAGGAATATGGGGATACCCTTGTGCCTCCCAAGGGTTTGGATGCCCACCTCAAAAAACCTCCAAAACACAATCAACCCCAAAATCTTTTATGCCTCCCTCACTCTTATGGCTCCCACATTGAACAAGATAACAAAAACGAGAACAATGTGGGACATCCAACCCACTCCCTCCTAAATACCCAAAAGAAGCTCTTATGCCTCCCAACATATTTCATCCCCATTTCACTATCTCATACACATCCTAAAGCCATTTCACTACCCAACAACATCAAGCAAGAAAACACATTCATTCAACACATAAACATACAAGAAAAGAGGAGAAAATAAGGGTGCAAGACCCTACCTTGCCATAACAAGACTCCACTTCACAAGCAAGTCCCAAAATCCTCCAAGCTCAAGAAATTCCAAGCAATATTCAACTCCAACAAGCACTCCAAAAGGAAAGCATTCCAAAATGAGAGAGCCAAAACCAAGTAAGTAACCCCAAAACTTCACAAAAATTCTAATAAATAGAAAAGAGGGAGAGGGAGATGATGTGGCTCCATGTAGGATGCCACATCATTTCTTCTCCATCCCACATCACCAAAGTCAAACCCATACCCCAAAGCATAATAAATTGGTGGTTGGGGAAAAGACCACCCTCTTACACACTCAACCCAACCCACACCCCTTAAGGACAAAATTAATTACCCATGTAAGAAAAGTGCACTTGATTGCCCTTTTCCTTCATTAAAACACAAAATAGGACCTAAAATAATTCCCTCACATCATAGGCTAGGTGGGTGGGTGACTTTAAAGGGTGTGGGACAAGCTTAGCTTGTCCCACAAGTCTCCAAAATAGCCTAGAAGGTCAAAATCCGAATTTCACAAGGAAGATTGAGTACACACAACCCAAAACACATTAAACTCATCACAAACCAACACACATAAAAGCTACCAACTCACATTTATTTCCTTTCTTTTATTCACATCCTAATTAGCACTAGATAAACACTTTTAAATTAACTTAAGAGGGGTGCAAAACATAATTAATAAAAGTGACTCCACATGCACATAAAAATAAATAACTCACAATTAAATAAAATCAATAAGACAAAATTAAAACATTCCCAAGGTCACTTTTGAGGTCACCCCCAATGGGGACCTCCTAACAAACAACAACAACAACATACGAAACACGTGTTGCCATGGTGACCTATTGCCAATACTCCATATTCTCTCATTGTTGGTGTCTTATCCCCTTTGGTTTATTGTGTTGCAAAATACCTACAAAAGTCAAGACAATACCTTTCTAGCCTCGTGGCCATATTAAAAACATCGAAATAATAAAATACATGCATATACATATCATCAATTATCGCAACTTAAACCAAGACAAGTAATTCACCATTGTTCACAATTCCAATTATTTCAATTTCATTACTACATCAACTAGCAATAAGATCACGACATCAATTACATCATCAAACATCATATAATTAGCAAAGTAAATGCATTAGTCCAATATAAGCTCAAAATCAACAATTCGATATATCCAAATATGCATATAATCCATCCTGTAATCATGTCATAAGTCTAACATCCATACTGTCTATAAATTAACTAATCAAAATAACAATGTCCATCTGTCAATATCTAAACTGTGATAGAAAAGTCCATAACTCTAGTCTATGCTAAGCAACATCATAATCATATAAATGTCGAAGAGGAGTGGGCACTACATTATGGTTGTGTTGTATTACGTATACCAAGGCCTGAAAATTGTAGATTATGGAACTCATATATGCACACTTGAGTTTTATAAAATAATTTTTCATGTACCTCTCCAAATTTCACACTATTGATCCACATTCCAAAGGTTTCAATGTCATCTATGATTCAGGTTTCCGATACACATAGATGCAAGCCTCCCCAGAAATTGAAAAAAATAGGTGCGTTTGTTCGTAAAGTAACACATTTGGGGAAAATAAAAATGCTAGCAATTTTTTTCAAATATATAAAAACGTTTGGGAAGAATATGTAAACTGTATAGACTATGTTCTTTTCCTTATGTTTTGTATGCTTAGGTACATATATTGAACTATACTAAAGTATCACCTTGTTATTAGTGTTTATTGCTTGGTGTGTCATGGACTTATCATTATCAAACAAAAAACACACCACATAGAATGGAAGATGAAATATGTAAATTCAAAGTATGTTTTGTAATTCAATTTATGTTTCCACTTGTATATGATTATGATATTGTTGGGCCTTGTAGTTTACATGTATTGTTTGATATATATTTTCTTCTTATGTCCTTCATTATATTATGAGATTATAGGAAAATTATTTTACATACTAAACTCTTAAATAACTCTATAAAAAGTCAAAAACTTAAATGTTTAGTCTTTTCCAATATTTTCTTATAGGATCGACTTGAATAATTGATAACCAAATTTACTCAAACTTATGGGTTGTTTATGGCTTTTCTAAATCACTCGTGATATTATTGTTATCAATGTTTAGGAGGATGGCTAAATCGTGATTTAAATTTATCACCTTTAAACAAAGTATTCAAAAGATTTAAATCACTTTATAAATAAATGATATATGCCTTCAACTGAAAAGTCTGAAATCATACTTAAAGTTTGTCAAAATTTTAAAAACAAAAATATGATTTAGTCCTTTTTGTAACCAATCAAACAAAAACCTTGTTAAAGAAATCACTAACTCTCATCAAAATATTCTCATGCCCAATTCCTCTTGATTCTTTTATATTTACAATCAAATTCTTTGCAAATAAAAACACGTAATTTTTCTTAATAGATAGATTTAAATAGAAATGATTTGTCAAAAATACAATTAGATTTTGCAATTTGAACAAAAATTTGAAGGAAAATAAATTACCATAATGAATAGAAAAAATGATAGCAAAATTTCTAAATCTTATAATTGGATTCAAAATAAAATTGAATTTGTGTCTCAAATAGTGGTTTCTCTTATATTCTAATTGAAGTAAGTTAATGATATGTTCTCGCATCTTTAAAAATAATATATGTCATTACATCTTAATATCATAACTAGTTCTATCCATCCACCACATGCTATAAAACACATTAATTTATTGTAATTTGTGATTTTTATACAATATTTAAACATTTTAATATGAATTAACAAAACTAAAATAGATTTACTTTAAAATGTTCTAATCAAAACTACACTATAAAATGTAATTTTAATATTATCATTATTATCAACAAAAAAACAATCCACACATCTCAAAATAAAACAAAAATCTAAAATATGTATTGTATGGAAGAAATCAAAATCCTTTTTCTATCTAGACCTATTCGTAACATCCTTTGTTATGTGTTTTTCTTTATTTTACGAAAAATGTCATTAATAACATATTTAAACTTGGTGAATAACTTTGTAGTACTTACTAGGTGCACTCGCCTTATTCAACCAATAGAAATGGCATTAATGAAGGAGGAGTTTTGAAAATCATCGAAGGCTCCTAGATGTAGACCTGACATTGCAACTATTGAACCTTTTCCCTTTGCATTCAACCTTAAACACAAAAATCACCATTGTTTTGAACTTTTCGATAGGAAACTCACTCATCCCGTGCTCCCCCTTTAAATTTTCTAGACAAGTTTGAGAGAGAAACATTCAAGAAGGTTCTATTGTTCGTGTCCAAAAATATATTTGTAGAGGTGATAAGAAATAAATTATAAGTTTTGTTCTTCTCATTCTCATGCATTTTTATTATTTTCTTATATATATGTTATTGATCATAAATACACCCCCTTTTCCCTTTTGTAGGACTTTCCTTATTTGTGACATGGACATTGTTGTCTTTAGCAAACAAAAAGGGGCTATCATGTTCCATATAATCCCCATATAGTATGAAGGAAGCAAGTGATGAACAAAGCATTGTCTCCTCCATGCATCCAACCTCCTCTACAAACACCTAAAGTGAGCATAAACGCTTCCCTCTAACAATGCAAGGGTCCATACTCAAGTCGATGCTTTGAATACATCTTTAAGGTCTTAGTCAATAAGGCAAAACACTTGAAAAAAAAATTGCGTCAATAATATAACGACATGAAAGGAAATGAGACATTTTTGCGTTTGATTTTGTGGACAAAAAGGAGGAAATTCATGTCACTTGTTTCAATGAATTGTTATCCAAGTTCTCCACCAAATTAAAAGTGGCAACCTCTATAATATATCCAATGGATGGATTGGCAATAAACCCTAACTACAATCATTTAAATAGTCCATTGGATATTTTCTTGCATCATTCTTATTTTATCACTCCTCTTCTTGAACTCAAAGATGAAATAACCTTGTATCACTTCCATTTAAAACAAATAAATGATATATACCAATACCCCCGTTGGTTCCACAATCGATTTAATTGGAATTGTTATGGCTATTTCACCAGCTCCACTATACTTAGAGACAAGTTTGAAACTATAAAAAGATCATTGCAAATGTGAAACATGTCAGGATTCATTATTTATGTTACTTTATGGGGCCAACATTTTAATACTTTAAGAAAATAGCTTTTAGATATACATTTCATACCAGATCTCCCTGTTTTAGAAATCAAGGTTACTCGGGTTTCGTATTCAATAACGCTACAATTGACACCATCTTTGCAAAAAAATACTTTTTCAACCCTCATATTTTGGAGACATCTACACTCCATAGATGGATCTAAATTCATAAAATTCTTCTCTTCCATGCGCATCCGTAATTCTAACAAGCTTATGGGCCCTCCATAGAAAATGACCTCAACAACATTGTCGAATATTTTACATATGGGGAACTTTGAAATAAGTGAATGGGATAATATTGAAGAAGAAGTGACAAAAGTTATCACGGAAAACTTCTTTTACATGGATTTCCATCGTATGATTGGCGATAGATAGTGTAAAAATATAGTTAACGAAAAACAAAATGATTTTTGGTTTTGTTCTAAATGTTATACCAAAGGTGGAAAAATGGAACTATAGGTATGTTATTTGACTAGATTTAATGGATAATACAAGGGATCTTTAAGTAATCGCTTTCCTCTAATGAGACCGCAAAGTTAATCATGGGAATTAGAGTTGCAGAGACCGCATTTATTTTCTATAGACGAGGAGGCAATCCGTGAGAATAAGGGGAATTTCATTGACAAGAGTTTCTTTTCACTCTTTGAATAAATAGAGAAACCTATAAAGGAAAAACCAAATTGAAATGTGTAATCTTCAAATCAAAGAAGAAATACTATTCCAAAGAATCTCCTAGAGTTTCTTAGCACTTAATTCCTTTGCTTCCATAACTTTGTGTTATTTTGTTTTTATTATTTGCATATTACTTATTTAGGATGTGCATCTCTACTTTATTTAAAGATATATATATATATATATATCTTGTTGTTTCCCCTAGATCCGGTCCTTAAAAGTGTGTAATATTCTTCTTCTTTTTGACATCCAAGGGACGTCTTGTTCCTCCCATGTACATGTTATCTACTTTTGTGCCTTCATACACTAAAAAAATAAAAATCTTTTATTTATGGACTTTATTGTTTTATTATTTTATCGTCCTCAACCCTATCTCTCTCAAGTTGTAATAACTATTGTTTATACAAAAATAATTATTAGGATTTGTAGCTATGCCAAAATTCTTGTTTAGACCGATTTATTTAGAGTTTGTGCAACTCAACCCACTTGTGATTTTCCTATAGAAAAGTTACTTGGAGGATTTGCTACACCCCATATGTCAACTACATAAATAAGTACTTAAAGACGTGAACACTACACAAAAATAGAACTTTCATTAATGATGAACAATGTCGTAGGTATCGTGTCCGAAAATGACGAGGTAGAGCTAGGTCATGTCAAACCTTCATAGCCCATACATGTTGAATCATATCATTTTAATTTCGTGGACTCCACCTCTTCCTCAATATTATTCTCCTCTCGATTTACAACATCATAGTGGGAAAGGGAAGATTTCGAAAAGAACGATAAGAAGATTGTTCCAAGTGGGATCTCGATGATAATAGTACACCACATTAGATTTGCAAAACAAAAGAGCTAAAATACCATATATGGAAATCCATCATAATCCATAATGCTCAATACATTACAATACAATGAATTGAATTATTCAATAAGAAATATGTACATATAGGAGGAGGGAAGTGCAACTACTACCTAAATCAGTGGTGAAGAACTCCCACTAATTGATACTGGTAGTTAAGTTAACTCCATAAGACTAGTAAGCTAACTCCACATAATTGAGAAGTTAACTCAACACAACTAGTAAGCTAACTCCACACAACTAGTACACCTAAGCAAGCTAACCCAACACGTGTAGGGCTAAGGAAAGTGTAAGAATTATCCTAATAAATAAATAAAAGGATAAATAATAACCTACACTAAAAATTTCTTCATGACCTACAATAAAAATCTCGTGTTTTACCCTTGGGCTCCTCCCATTTTCAAAAGCCTTTACACAATCAGAACATACATGCGCCGCATCGTCTTCCAACATCCGCACCCACATTTCCATAGGAATTAACATAATTCCTACGTGTACTCCCTTTCAATTACTTGACACATGTGACCCGTAATTACCTTTCTAAAAAATTTCACATGTTTTTCCACCAACCACAAACATATAAGAAAGTAATAGCTATTCTCATTGTGCATCCGAAACAACACCTTCAGCTTTTCCTACCATTTTTACTAGACACAACACATGTTTTAGAAAAGAATTGTTGCATTTTCCAATACCAACACTTGTTCTATTTGTATGGAGAACTACCCCGGAATGATAGGGAACATATTTGGAGGATTGTATTGTGCAACAGATGTAACCATGAGAAAATGACAACCGCTTCTCTGCTTGGAGCAACGTGGACCTTGGCCATCAACCCGTGTCTTGAAATGCTTGACTCAAGTAGGGAAAATGCTAATTATAAGAGTCAATCAAATATCGTATATCAACCAAACATGTGGCAAACAATACAAATATACATAACACATTATTAGCTTCCCTAATAACATTTCATCTATTATCAAATACCTACCAATGCGTCCCGGACAACTAGAAATTTTGTTTATACAAAGAAAAGAGCCAAACCTAATAAATTTTGGTTTCTATGTCGATGAGGTCACATGTGTGGGAGGCCTTACAATTTAAAAATGCATATGAACCATATTACAAATATGTGTTGATTAATAGCCACGCCCTAGCTACATTTCCATTAAAGAAAAAAATGTATCCTCCTCATTGAATTTTGTTTAATTGGATATGCCCCACCTCCAGAGTGAAGATAGCTCCAACCTACATGGTGCCGTTGAATTTACATGTCCGGGACATAACCAACCTTCCTCATCATTTGTTTATGGAATTCCAAATACAGTATTAAGCAAGAGAAAAATCAACATTTCCTACATGGATCAAATCAACCCTCTCGTTTCTCTTTTTGTAGCTAGAACTTGGTCTTTCACCCGTAAATGAATACAACATCGAAGGGTTATTTTCAATGGCATTTCCAACTTTGTTCCCCACATGAAAAATAATGTTTAAAAACCATGTTTCAAGGAAGTTTAACTTCATGAATACACAATGCATTGTATTCGCCATCGTGATGTCTCGCTTTGGAAGACACCCGATATTATGCTTATCATCATCAGGCGCCATCGATGTCAAGATAAAACTGTTGTTTTCAATGATATCGAAAAGGTTTTCTTACAACAATCACTACTAGAAGTATGTTCATTTATCCACATTGTTATCCACAAAAAAACAATTTGTGGAAAGTTTGTGAATTATCAACATTAAATGGATAACTTGTATAAAATTCTATGTAGATTTTCTACAATTTCATAAAGTCACAATTAAATTTGTTAAATATTCACATTCATGAAATTTGAATGTGGATAAATTACATTTTTTCATGTTTTCATATAAGTAAAATTCCAAATCATGAAATATCCATATTCTCGAATTTTACTATGGAAAAATCACATTTTCTTCACATGTTAAAAAAGTAAACTTTTGAAAATAGAATTATGATATTTTGTATCACTACATAAATATAATGTCTCAAAATTTCATAGTTTCACACCATTTTTTTGGTTTAGACAAGAACTATATATACATTAACAAATTTATAAATACAAAGGTTAAAAATCAACCTATACTAACATATTGATTGTGTATTATTCACAAAATTTCAAGTATATGTTTAAAAAAATAAAAGAGTATACTAAATTCTAGTTGTGGATAAAACACAATTGTAAAAGTTAACATGATTAATATAAATAGTACTATGTGTGGTTTGATAGTGTTTATAAATACAATTTGTAGATATTCCACAATTTTCTAATTATAGTCAAATTTAAATTTGTTGATTTTCCATATTTTGAAAATTCTATCATGGATAATTCACATTTTTGCATTGTGGTTGAAAAATAGATTTTAAACTAGAATTATCAATTTTTTAAACAACCCCAAATATTATCAAAAATCCAATTTATTTCACTTCTTTAATACAAACAAAATTTATACCACTAAAAATACATAGTGGGAATATAGTATTTTTCTAACTCTAGTTCATGATATATACTTGACAAAATCTATGAAGTTTTATTTTGAGTAATTTAAACTATTAAAATAGTGCTAATATTAACAATAAAAGGTAAAAGTATATGTTTCTATTCAAAAAGTGTTTTGTGATTAATCCACTTCATAAAAATATAAAATTATCGTGATTAATTGTGAATATAAGACTCATCACATTATTTAGAATGTTGAATTAGTTAATAATTTTTCATGGATATAAATTTTCATTTGTATTAATATTTTTCCATATATTCACATTAAATCTATACCATGCATGTCATTACTTTAATTTTTAAAAAGATAAATACCCTTTAACATTTATACTCTCCTAAAATAGGAGGTCACATTATACCCGTTGATTAAAAAACAATCTAATGGTTAGAGTGATCAATCCGTGAACTTATGTGCACCCAATGAAAATAAACACCTAATTTTTCTGGATTTTGACTTATCGGAAAGAATGAAACCTAAATTTTCTATTAGAAAAGAGGGGAAAGAGGTGTTTTCTGAAATAGATGGGTCAATAGTAGTGGTGAATGATTCAAATGTATTTTGATTTTCTGCCTTGAATCTTTAATCCCATTGATTGTTATGAGATATCTTTTTTCATGGCTGGATAGTAGTCTGAGAATTCTACCATTTTCTTTTGTTTCTATTTCTTTTGTAGATTTAAGAAGTGTCGAGTAGAGATTTAAAGATATTCCATCGAGATGAATATTCTAATATTTTAAAAATATTTCTGTATAGATGATTTCATGGTATTTTGCATATAGATTTATTTGAAAATTGGCGTTTTGCTATTGGACGGTCAATAACCATGCCATTTTGCATACAGGGTTTTCCGAAAAGTAGAAAATTTATTATTTTTACAGTAGGGTAATTATTACATATTATTGTTCGACAATGCATAATGATAATGATTATATTTGGGGAAAATATTCCGTTAGGGTTGTTTCAAAGCACTGTTATCTCCAGCCATTCATATATTTTATTCATAAATAATATATATTGCATGTGTTAGTGATTTAGCTTATTTTAAAATTATTAATAAAATGATATTTAAAAATATTTGTTTCGATAGCATTTAAAAATATTTATATTTCTCTTTAATCTTTTGTAAATATTAAAGAATATAATAATATTTGTTAAACATTCAAATTTAATTATATTTATTTTTTATTTGACAATATTTTCTCATACGTGTATCAATGCATTTGAAAATTTATTTGAATACTCTCTTTTAAAGGTTTTCCTTGATTTAGATTCTTTATTTTATATAATAAATATTTTTTAATATGGTAATAATTTTTAAATTGAAGATAATATTTTATTGTTGTATATTAGTATTTAAAATAACATTTTTTAATATGTTTATTAAAATATTTTAAAATTAGATTAAAAAATCAAAATATTAGCATATAATATAATTATATAAATATATCAAAAATTAATTGAATGATTTTAAATTATTGTATAAAAACTTAATAAAAGCTAAAAATTTACATAAGTAGTTACAATTTCTAGAATTGCATGTGCAAAGACCTCATTTATTATTGTGGTATATTTGACAATTCTAAAATTGTTGGTCAACTACCTTACTAAAAATTGTGAAATTTATCACAATTTTTTTAATTGTGGATATGTAACAATATTGGATTTGTTGCTATACAACAATTATAAAATTGTATAATATTCACATGTTTTCTATTGTGAATTTTTTCACAATATTTTTCACATTTTATATTTTCACAAAAATATTGTGGGTGGAGTCCACAAATTTGGATTCACAATTTGGAATAAGATATCCACAACAAAATTGTGGAAAATTTGTGGATACATGACCCATTATCTTGTAGTGAATAAGACTTCTCTCGACAACAACTATGCGATAATCCCAATGATACCCTCCTTGATATTCTGATGCTATTTTGTAACAATTTGCCTATAACGCATTCCTTTTGATCAAAACATTAAGGTGAACTATTTAACATTATTGAACAATTTTCCCCTACAATATTCTTTACTCTAAGTGAAACTCGACACCAAATGGCCTGAATTGCATAGCATCATGCTTGGCTTGCACTTGTTGACCTTAGCGATGGAAAAAACTTGCATAACCTAAACATTATTTACAATATCCATTGTGTTTCTACATTCCTTCATCAAAGATTCACAATGTTCCATTAATAAGTCTTACAAAAACACCTTGGGGCACTTGACTATTGGTATCGGTAAAGATTATTTCCCTTATCTTCTTTGTTTAGTTAATTACAAAGATAAATATATACCCTCTCCCCTCTTGCAGTGTACAAGTAACATCAAGGATTTTCACATGTGCACAACTTCTTATGGCTTTTAGATGCACCGAACATTGAGACACTAGACTATGATGTCATATCATCTCTTTAATTTACAAAAATTACTTTGATGGTTTGTTTATGCATGGAACCTCGACCCTTTCCTTTTTAGACAAAATATATTAAACATTACATTGAAGATGACCCATGCCTATTAAATAAAAGGAACAATAACTTGATCCGTGCAAGCCAAGAACACAGATGCTAATCAAACATCACGATCAAATAAGATGAAAGTAATTCGTTAGAATAACTTTACTTAAACCTTTATGCAAACAAATGACCAAAAATATCATATATTATTATGGAACTCAATGAAATACAATGAGAATGGGCCTTGCTTATATAGGCAAGGAATAACAATCTAAAAACCAGTCAAGGTCGTAGATCAAGCCATAAATCATGGAAAGAACTAGTCATCAAAGAACTAGTCAAGTCCATAGATTTATGAGAGAACTAGACATCAAAAATCTAGTCAATACCATAGATCTAGGAAATAATTAGTCAATACCATAGATCAAGGAAAGAACTATACCTAACAACTAGATAATATCTTCTAATATCTAAATAAATAAAAAGAAATATCCACACACATAAGTGGGTGAGGATAAATACAATAAAGGTAAATAATGTACCTAGGTGAACATGAGCTAAGATAAATACCTACTCTAACACCCCCTCAAGTGAAGCTAGGGGCAAAAATAGAAGTGGCATGTCCACGGATGAGTCCCGGTAACTAGGCCTGATGAGGTACTCATGTACAATATATCCATGAAGAAATCTTGAACCAAAAGAAGGAAAGAATCCTGCTATAAGGAAAGAGAAAGAAGAAGAAGAAGAAGAAGAAGAAGAAGAAGAAGGAAGATGTTCTCACGAACACCCCCCAAGAACAACTTCCGAAACCCCAAGCATTCCACGCAACTCAAGGTAGCAAGGTGATGCAAAAGGCTTTGTAAAGATGTCTGCAACTGCTATTGATTCGAATGTACTCCAAGTAAAGAACTCCATCCTGAATGTGCTGCTGAATGAAGTGGATGTGTATCTCAATATGCTTGGTCCACTGGTGCTCAACTGGGTTGCGAGAAATGTGAATTGCACTTTGGTTGTCACACCAAAGTACAATCGGTGAATCCTATGGGAATCCAAACTCTGTCAATAATTGGCGAAGCCAAAGAATCTGCTGACTCATTGTAACTATTTCCTTGTACTCTGCCTCTGAAGATGAAAGTGCAATAGCCTATTGCTTTTTACACACCCAAGAAACTGGAGAAGAACCAAGACAAAAAGATAGCCATAAGTAGAATGTCTGTCATCAATAGAACCTGCCCAATCTAAATCTGTATACCCAACCAACTGAGTAGAACCCCTAGTGTAGTGTAGGCCAAAGTGGGAAGTGCCATGTAAATAGCGCAAAATCCTTTTAGTAGCCTACCAATGACTACTATGAGGAGAATGTGCAAACTAAGATACAAGCCCTACTGCAAATGAAATATCAAGGCGAGTATGGGTCAAGTACATGAGACTCCCAACCAACTGCCTATATAATGTAGGATCACAAAGTGGTGTGGTACATGTGGATGTAAGAGTAACTCCAAACTGAAAAGGAGATGGACTTGGCTTGCAATCAGCCATATCAAAGCGCCTAAGAAGATCATGGGTGTACTTTTGCTGACTCAAATGAATCCCTGAATCTGTCTGAGAAATCTGCAAACCAAGGAAATAATGTAATAGCCCAAGATTTGTCATGTCAAACTGTGTAGAAAGAGCCCTTTGAATACTCTGAATGTGGGAAGAAGAGCTACCAGTAAGTAACAGATCATCAACATATAAGACAAGTATCACAATATCCTCACCGACATGCTGGAGATACACTGTATGATCGGAGTGGCAATGAACAAAACCAAGTAGATAGAAGAAAAGAATCCATCTTCTCATACCAAGCCCAAGGGGCTTGTTTGAGACCGTAGAGAGACCTTCGGAGCCGAAAAACAAGAGAAGAATCTTGAACAAATCTAGCCAGCTACTCCATGTATATTTCCTCTTATAGATCTCCATGTAAGAAGGCACTCTTCGCGTCCATCTCGGTATATGGGCCACCCCGTGATGGAGCAAGAGCAAGTACAATGCGTACAAAATCTATCTTGGCAACGGGTGCAAAAGTCTCAGAGTAATCAGTACCTTCAACTTGTGAAAAACCCTTTGTAACAAGACAAGATTTATACTTGTTAATGGACCCATCTCGCTGTATTTGGTTCAAGATACCCACTTACATCTAACCATCTTTCTCCCTTTAGGAAGAGATACCAAATCCCAACATGATTCTTCATCAAAGAAGAATACTTAGCTGCCATCACATCATCCCACTCCTGTATCCCATGAGCCTTTGAAAAGGACTGTGGATCCTCAGAAATTACCTGACACAAAATCCCGAACCAATAGAATGTGCATGATGATGCCTAGTGGGTGGAAGATCCTCTATGAAAGGTGTTGCCTCAGAAACTGTAGTATGAGCCCACTTAGGCATAGTGACAACATCAGTGGGAATAGGATCCTCAATGATATCTATAACCTTCTCATCAATCTCCTCAAAGAAAGGATCCTCAAGATGAGATGAAGAAGAAGATGAAGAATCATGAGGAGTGAAACGCTCATCAAATTGAACATATGTTAGAAAAAGAACATCATGTGTATCAGGATCTAAAAGATGATAAGCTCTCATGTCCTCACAATACCCTACAAAGATCAAGGGTTTACTCTTCTTATCCAAAGCTTTCCTTTTCTTATTTGGCACAAAGGCCCAAGCATGGCTCCCAAAGACTCGAAAAAATGAGACATCCGCCTTAGTGTTGGACCAAACTTCCTCCGGAGTCAAATGCTCAAGTGCTCTATGTGATGTGTGCGATTCTCAATATAGTTAGCACAATTAATTGCTTTTGCCCAATAGATAGGAGGTATACCCTCTAAAATGCATCATACAGCTTAGCCATTTCCTTCAAAGTTCTATTTTTCCTTTCTCGCTAATCCATTCTCTTGTGGAGTATGAGGAACATAATTCTAGTGAATAATGCCTTGAGTTTCCAAAAATTTAGAAAAATCATTGTTGAAGTACTCCCCCATTATCAGTGCGAAGGTTCTTTATGCTAGTAGAAGATTGTTTCTCGACCAAAGCCTTGAAGACTTTGAAGTGTGAAAAACATCACTTTTGTACTTGAGAAAATAAACCCAAGTACGCCTCGAGAAATTATCAATAAATTTAAGTGCATACTTGGCTCCATTGAAATATGGGGTAGGAAAAACCATCAAGTCACTATGCACAAGCTCAAGTGGTGAAGAAGCTCTCTCAGACAAATTCTTAGGAAAAAGATCTTGGTGTTGTTTCCCTAATGCACAACCATGACAAACTCCCTCAAGACAAGAAACTCTAGGAAGACCATCTACCATACTATGAGTGCTCAACTCCTTCAAATATCTGTAATTGAGATGTCCAAATCTTTCATGCCAAAGCTTATTCTCTGAATCTGAATGAGAAACCAATCCTGTCCCTATAGAAGAAGTGTCATCAAAACCCTCAAAGTGATATAGTCTTGAACTATGTTTAACAATACCCTGAGAAACAAGTGAATAAGGCTCCAACAAAGTTCTTACTTTTGCCCCATGTGGTGTAAAAGTCATTGTTTTCCTTGACCAGAATGACAAATTTGATATACATAAAGTAAATTTGTAGTGATGTTAGGAACATATAGTGCATCTTGGATATTGCCACCATCAAGTTGTATATCACCTTTTCCCTCAACAAAAAGAAAGGAAGAATCTCCAACCTCAATTTTGGAATTAGAACTCAAACCTAGAGAAACAAAAGACTCCTTTGAAGAAGTCATGTGATGAGAAGCACCAGAATCTATAACCCAATTGTCTCCAAAGAACATTAAGTGCTTTTCCATGCTGATTAAAAGGAGTGGAGATATAAATTTTGTGTTTCTTGACTGCATCCTCTAAGGCTTGCATTCACTTATAACACCTATTTTCTTTATGATTACTACCCCCACAAAAAGAGCATGAACGACTAGACTTATTCTTGGATTTAGAAGACTCCTTGGGTTTTGAGTTGTTTTCTTTGGGTTTAGGAGAATTTTGAGATGGAGAAGGTGTGGATTTGGTTTTATTGTTTGGTTTTCCCGTGCCCTTAGGACTAGATACAACTAATGTTTTTGAGAGGTGGAAGACTCAAGCTGAGATAATTTGGATTCTTTCCTAGTAAGTCTTTCACAAAATGTTTCTAAGTTAGGCATTTTGAAGGTGTCACCTAAGGCATCTATGCTAGAGAAAAAGGTAGAAGCAAAAATTTGGAATGGTCCTCTCAACTTGGATAGAATCAAGTAAACACACTCTTCATCTTTCTTATCTCTTCCACTCCCCTTCAACTGTGTCAAAAATGCTTGAAATTGGTAAGATAGTCTATAATTGTTGGAAAATCTTCAGGATTAAGAGAGGTGATCTCAATTTCAAGTTACATGGCTCTCATATGATCCACCTTACCAAATAAATCCTCCAATTTATCCCATATTTTGAACACTTCCAAATGAAATAAAAGACTGTCACTTACGCAAGTTCCTATCAAACCCATACACTCATCAAATTTGCACTGGTACTAAAATTTCTCATATTCTCTAGTGAACACTGGTTGTTCTTTAGAAGTTAAAGCCCATAATCCTTTCCGCTTAATTATTGTTTCCATTCTTGGTTTTCATGTGTGGTAATTATGTGTTGTTAATGGCTCAACATGATCTAATGTAGAAGTAGATACCATCCTAAAAAAATCACCAAAAGAAATGCAATAACCAAGTAATGCAACAAGAGCCCCCCCATTTTGGCACTTTATAATGAGTGTGTGTTACAATATGACACTTTATAATTATAGTGCGATTCTCAAAATAAATATTTCCAATGGAAAGAGCATGGAAAAACAAACACTTTTGCAAAAACGACACTCAAAACCGAGTTACCGATCAAAAGTTACAAGCTTTTCAATATTATGCTCTATTATTTATTTTAGTTGCCACTAAAATAGAATAAAATACTCTTGCCTTCACCACACAAATAAAATGAAAGGGGCTGGAGTTAAGCACCTACTAGTAGGAATCACAAGCTTTAAGCCCTCATATGACCATACCATATGACCAGGGGCTAAGAATTTCAATGGGTGTCACTTCTCCGATACCATTAAAGGAACGATAACCGTGATAATGCCAAACCAAGAACACAGATGCTAATCAAACATCACGATCAATAAGATGAAAGTAATTCACCGTAATAACTTTCATGAACCTTTGCAAACAAATGACCAACAATATCATATATTATGCTATGGAACTCAATGAAATACAATGAGAACGGGCCTTGCTTATATAGGCAAGGAATAACAATCTAAGAAAAGATCGTAGATCAAGCCATAAATCATGGAAAGAACTAGTCAAGTCCATAGGTTTATGAGAGAACTAGACATCAAGGATCTATTCAAGACTATAGATTTAGGAAAGAATTAGTCAATACCATAGATCAAAGAAAGAACTATACCTAACAACTAGATAATATATTCTAATATCTAAATAAATAAAAAGAAATATCCACACACATAAGTGGGTGAGGATAAATACAATAAAGGTAAATAATGTACCTAGGTGAACACGAGCTAAGATAAATACCTACTCTAACATTAAACACACAACAAATATTGACCATCGATCCTCTTTCGGACATGGAAGAGTTGTTTCACCGTGTTCATTGCCACACCAAGTGTTATGAACAAACTTGCCTCTAAAAAAGGAAGAAGCTTGAAGTTTTGATGTAAAACACCATGGGATATGCAGCATGAATCAAAACTACTTGTAGACGATGGTGGAAAGGTCAAATACCATCCAATCAGAATGACACCGCACTCAACATCCACCACCAAACCATGCTATCCATCCGGAGAGAAAATTTTGATTGTTATTTTGTGTTTTCTCAACATGTAACTCTCAAATATATTGTAAAATATGCTTTAAAGTGTTACCAACATTCTCAAACATGCCAAATGCTCTCAAGGTTTTCTTTGCTCTCGACTTTGACAAACCAACATATTTTACATTCTGAAAATGTTAACCGAAAGCCTTGTTTACCATGACATGAGTGCACAAGAAACATGTCACATGCTACAAATATTACTTATTGTGAACTTTGTAGTCGTATATTTATTTCCTTGAATGTTGGGAAAAAGGTCCTATATCATATCAAAGAAGAAGAGGACCAAAATAATGAACTCTCTAACTTTTTCCATGCATACATACAACGACCATCAATTATGGATTCTATATCACTTATTGAGGTTGCATGATCTTGGTCTTACAATAAACAACATGATAGGTACAAATAGAGATACCGTCCTTTGCCTGCCATCATACATGTCACCCCCCCAATTTTAATCAAATTCCTATTCAAGACTCCACTTGTTATGAATTTTTCCATTGGAGTGAACTCTTTCTATACAAGCCATTCCACAACATTTATTCATACATAGGGAGCATAAGGGAGAATATTATTTCTAATTAAGAGGGTATGCAAAATAATTATCGACCTTGGCATCTCATCCAAATATCTATAATGCTTGAATCATCTTCTAGTGAGGATTCGAAGATGAAGATGTCGTGGTGGGCACTTCTACTCTACAGACAAATGCGATCTTCTTTCCCAACTCCATCCTAGAAATCACATGGCCCTTGATAACATTGACATTTTAGGCCACCGAAACATCAACAAACATCACGACTCGATCAAAAAATCATGTTCCTCTTTTTGTATAATATTGATCTATCTTTCATTGAATTATGCAAGGGTTTTGATGCCATCCCTTTCAATCAATCTAGCTCCACGCCAAAGCTTCCTTCCATTGTTGCTTGAACAAAAACAAGATTTTGATATTGTTCTTCATCACTTCATGCAAATACACCAATTGCCACCACTCAAATTGATAATTCAAGGTACCGTAGGCACATGTAAATCTTATTGCAAAACTTTATCAAAACAACACTCTCGGTTGTTGAACCTTCAAATTTAAGTCTCCTCTCTTATTTCTTGCGCCAACTACATTCACAACCTTCAACATTTCTACTTCTACTATACATACTTCTCTGTAGTTGCCAATTGAGGATATAAAACCATTTCAAGACCATACACTATCATCTTTTCAAGATAACCTCAAACATGTTGAGTATATTTTCATTGATGAGATGAGCTTCATTGGGCCCAAACTACTTGCCAAGGTGGACTACCACCTATGTGAGACTTTCCCCCACTTCAAAACATCAGTTTTCAGGTGGCGGATCCATTATTCTTGTCAAAGACCTCAAGCTAGTTTGCTTTGGTCAAGGATGCCCCCTATGCAAGGAATTCCTATAGAACAAAACTATGGCTTTATCTTCCCCACAGTAGTAATGCTACAAACAATTTATCTAAGCAACAAGGGACAAATCAAACTGAAGTTTCATTTCGGAGGATCTTCCTCAACATTCGTAATGCCAACCCTCACATTGAGGATTGGGGAAACACTTATATCTCGCACATATACAAGGATGTCCAAACATGAAATTGTATCTTTCGATTCTCGCTACTCATTTGTTCACTAAAAATGAACTCGTCGACCACCACAACCTCAACATGCTAAAACTTTTGAATTACCCGGTGGCCCTTTCAATTACACAACTCAAAGAGGTAATCCAACTCTTTGATCCCAATGAAAAATAATTACAATACAATTTTTTGTTATGCAAAGAAGAAAAATTAATGCTTACAACCAATTTGCGGGTTAAAGCTAGCATTATCAATGGTATAATAAGCGGGAACATCGACACGATTTACGATGTCTCTAGTACATCGCTAGATCTTCTGGTATTTGTCGTCAAATTTTACAAATACACAAACCCTCATCGGGATGCAACCACCCTTTGTATGTTCCCCTTTCGCCCATCTCCCGAGGCAACCATAGACAAATACAACTTAAAATGCCCCGGGCATTTACAATCCACAAATCCCTTGAGGTCTTACATTTGCAAAGGCCATTATTGACATTGGCAACGTTGAAAGACATGGCTTGACATTCATCGTAATATCTAAAGCTCCCTTCCTTAAAGAACTTCGTATCACACCTCCTTTATCTTATGAGCATTACTCTAAGATGTCCCCGGCCTCATCTTAAAAGAAGAAAAGAAGAGGAGACACGACTTTCAACTCTTCAACATTTTCATTTTTAATATTAAGTACTCTCTTCCATCCTTCCCTTTCTCCGTATATTTGTTCATAAAACTTGTTCCATCACATATTTAGCAATAACAAAGATGTTTTTATGCATGTTGCCATGTTGTTCCCCACAACATTCTTCTTAGTTTAATAAGGTATACAACCCTTTTAGTTCTTCTCAAATTTGTAAATATGTATTATGTCAAATAATATTTCTATTCTCAACAATGTACAATATAATATCGCGAACATAAAAGTTAATGTCATCGAATTGCACATAATTCAGGTTTAATTTGGCCCTTTTCTTTATCTTCTCAAATCCCCTATGAAAATAAAGTACACATATGCAACATTCAATATCTATATCCATACCTAACAAGACATCCAAGGGTCTTACCTCCTCCATTCTCCCTCAATATAACCCTCCCTCCACCTCGCGTGGTATTTTCTTCAAATCTTTAACTTTCACCCCTGCACCACTTTACATTTCAGTCCCTCTACATATTCTTTTCGATATCTCCATCCCACATTCTATGTACCATTCCTAGTGTACACATTTGTTGAATTATATAATGATTCATATTTTTATGCCAATAAAAAGCGACACACGTTTGGTAAACAAACTAAGGGAGTTTGAAGTTGCTTTTTTGATTTATAATTAATGTTGGTTTTTTGTTTTTGTAGGCGCTAGCTTTCCAGGTGACAAAATAAGCGACATCATATACCTAGACATGGCGGTGGAGTAATTATATCCAGAAGATTCGGATTAGGATGAGGGCTAAACTACCCAGAGTCGTTGCAAAAGCAAAGATCCGTTGCAAAAAGTAGAATGCCGTTGAAGGGAAATGAATTATAAAACCCTGTGCGAGACTGCAGATTCATGGTTTCTTTGTGTTATTCTTTGTTTTGTTTCTTTCCTCTGCATTTTTAATTTTGTTTCATGATTATTTTCACGTCCGTGTTCATTTTTATTAGGGTCTGTAATTATGTAGTTTGAGTGGTTTTCTGCTAATTTGTTTGATTTGGCTTGATCGAGCAAAGCAGAGCAGACACATATCCTCATGGCAAGGGTTTACTTTCATATTCCGCCTAGGGTTAAATAGTGTTAGTTTAGTGAAATAAGTTATTCAGAGCGCTAGGCTTCATATGTATTTATTTAAATGATTAAATTCCAGTATACGTGGTAATAATTTAGTTCTTTCAACTCTTTTGTTTCTGTAATTAATTTCAGTTGGGCAATTCATTTTAGTTATGCGTTTCACGGTGGGAGCGGAAGAAGAAAAAAGATGATGAAACCCTGGATCGAAACCCTAAATAAGTGCAATAAAATCTCGCTTTTCTGTTTTATTTTATGTTTCGTGTTTTCCGCTCTGTATTTGTATTTTGTTTCATGTTTATTTTAACGGCCGTGTTTCTTATTTAAGGGTTTGAATCATTTTGATATTTGTCTGTAAAGGATATATTTGGGAGGTCTGGGAGCTTAAGTTGTTTTTCTGTTATGTTTTAGTTTGAACGCTGAAAGCACAACAGAAATTATCTTCCTGGCAATGCTTTACTCACATTATCTGTCCAGGGTTAAATGATAAGCGAAATATGCTAATTCAGAATGCTAGGCTTTAGATGTGTTTATTTAAATGATTTAATATAGTTTTTCAACGTTTTGTTTCTATTGTGTCTCAGGGTAGGAGTTGAAGAAGTAAAAGAGATGAGAAACGCAAAGAAATCTCGCTTTTGGAGGGTCATGGAGATCGGCCCTCTTCAGTGTTCAGATACGTCTCTATAATTGTTTGTTGCAGAACTATAGCCACAATTTTGGTGCAGGCTTCTCAACTCCATTTTTTTATTTTTACGTTTGGTTTTTTGAATTTTTTCTCCTATAATGCATTTGGTTGTTTGTTTGGATTTATATGTTGAAGTAAAATCTTCATAAATCTTGCTCTACAGATTAAATGGAAGTAAGAAAGTGAAGACATTGTGCGCTGTGCATGATATAAATTCCAGGCTCAACTTCCCTGTATCCGACAGAAGTACTCACGAATATTCTCTGGTCTGTTTCTATCGTTCACTAAATAAATTGTTTTAATTAACAGAGCTCGATAAATAGTTTTAATCAACGGATTTAATTAACAAATTTAAAGCTGCGATGAATGTTGATGACAGCCGATGTTGCTAGGTTTTTTTGTTTTTATTTCATGATTTAACGCATGGCCGTGTTTTTGTTTGGTTTATTTTTTTGGTTTGAACCATTATGATATATATTGTTGTGAATGGGAGTTTTAGGGAGGTCAGTAATATTGTTGGAAATATGCATGTGATGCATATTTAATTCCAACTATAGCTTTTTTAGGAAAGCTAATTTTAGCTTTAGTCTTGCTTTAGTTTGCTTTAGTTAAGTTAGCTTTATCTTATTTTTATCATTAGATTTAAATCAAATAAATCTGTTTTAAATCATGCATAGCATGCAACTGTTTTAAAGCATGAGTTTAAATTTAGAATGCTCAGTTGAAGAGCTGTTAGTGGGTGAGTTATTCTATTTAAATAACAGCAATTGTAATTGCTTTGTATGCACACACAAAGGTGTGAAATTTGCACAAGGAAGGATGTGCATTGAAAGCACACAGCTGCACGCACAACTTGATTGTAAAGAGCTGAAGCTCTGAGTATGATGAAGCTTTTATTAATGGAGATTATGCACAGCAGTGCTGGTTCGAATATTCATATGTTTATGCAAGTTATTTAAGTATTCTGTTTATTTCTTTTATCTTGTTTGTTGTATAAGACTGCAGATTTTCTACAAATTGGTATCAGAGCGAGGTTATTCCAGCAGCTTATTAAATTGGTAGCAAGCTATGGCTTCTACATCCGGCATGCAGACGCCGCAATTTAATGGAAAGAATTATGAATACTGGTCGTTGACCATGAAGGCGCTATTCAGATCTCAAGACGTGTGGGAGATCGTTGAAGATGGGTACACAGAGCCCGCAAATGCAACAACATATATTGCACTTTCTCAAGCAGAGAAAGATACTTTGAAGGAGTTACGAAAGAAGGATGGCAAAGCTCTTTTCTATATTCATCAGGCAATGCATGAAAGCATTCTTCCAAGAGTGGCAAAGAGCCTACCAAGCAAAGACTCGCATGGGATACTTTACAAGTCAGCATATCAAGGTAAAGAGAAAGTAAAACGCTAAGCTACAAGCATTTCGTAGAGATTTTGAGAATTTAGCAATGAAAGATTCAGATTCTGTAGAATCATTTTTTACTTATGTAGTTGGCTTAGTCAATCAAATCAAATCTCATGGTGAGACTCTTGAGGACAGAAGGATTATTGAAAAATTGCTTAGAAGTTTGCCTACGAAATTTGATCCTTTAGTTGTTGCTATTGAAGAAACTAAGGATCTGAGTCAGTTTTCTATTGATGAGTTGCATGCATCACTAATCAATCATGAACAGAGGATGAATAGATCACATGCAAGTGTAGATCAGGCTTTTGCATCTCAGAAAATCAGTAGTCGTGGAAAAAGAAGAGGTAGTTTCAACCCAAGATGCAGAGGAAGAAGTCCATGCAGAGGACGTGGCAGCAGTTCATCATACTCAAGTGGAAGAGGACATAATCAAGAACAGAGTTATGGTCAGAGACAAGATAAGTCTCATGTTCAGTGTCATTATTGCAAGAAGTATGGGCACTATGCTTATGATTGCAAGAAAAAGCAATATGATCAAGAGAGACAAAATCAAAATCAGGTTGGAAGTTCTATTTCTAAACCTATGTTTATTGCATGCACAAGGATTGCTGAAGCAATACCTTCTTTATCCCCTATTGAATGTAATTTGTCAAAAGAGAGTCCATGTGATGTATGGTATTTAGATTCAGGTTGCAGTAATCACATGACAGGTAATCTAGATTTGTTTTCTAGTTTGGATGATTCAGTTAAGAGTGATGTAACTCTTGGAAATAACAATATTGTGTCTGTGAAAGGAAAAGGCACGGTTAGTATTCTAACAAGACAGGGGGAGCAAACAAGTATGCAAGATGTTTACTATGTTGCAGGTTTGAAACATAACCTTATGAGTATTGGACAACTGGTACAGAAAGGATACCGAGTCTATATGGAAGACAATGAGTGCGTGATTGTGGACAAAGCTCCTAGCACTCAGTTGATTGCAAAAGTGAAGATGAGCAGCAATAGGATGTTTCCATTGATTTTGAAACCTGGAAAGAAGAAGAAATCAGATCTGTTTGCAGCAAAGTCATGCGTTAAGCCAAATCAGTCTTTTGTTGAGTCCTGCACTCAAACAGATGAGTCCTGCGCCAATGAAAATCAAGTCTGCGCTGAAGGAACACAATCAGCTTTTCATTCAGTTATGAAGGATGAAACATGGCTTTGGCATCTAAGGTATGGACATTTGAATTTTGGAGGTTTGAATTTATTATATAGAAAAAATATGGTTAAAGGTTTGCCATTGATTCAGAAACCTGAAAGGGTATGTGAAGGTTGTATTTTGGGAAAGCAACACAGAGATTCATTTCCAGTTGGCAAAATAAAGCAAGAAGAGCAAGTGCACCACTTGAGATTGTACATTCGATTTATGTGGACCTATGCAGATAACGCTTCTATTGAGGTTGTATTTATTTTATGACATTCATTGATGATTACACAAGGAAGACATGGGTTTATTTCCTGAGAAATAAATCAAATGCCTTTGATACATTTCAGCAGTTCAAGGCATTAGTGGAGAAGCAAAGTGGATACTACATCAAAGTTCTCAGAACGGACAGAGGAGGTGAGTATGTTTCTAATGAGTTTATGAATTTTTGCAGATATCATGGTATACACAAGCAGTTTACTACCAGGTATACACCACAACAGAACGGTGTGGCAGAGAGGAAAAATAGAACCATCATGGAGATGGCGAGAAGCATGTCAAGGCAAAACATCTTCCAAATGAGTATTGGGCGAAGTGAAGAGTAACTTCTGTTTATATTTTGAACAGGTGTCCAACGAAACTTGTTAGGAACATGGTTCCTCAACAAGCATGGACTAATAGGAAACACAAGTGTTTCACATTTCAGAGTTTTTGGTTGTGTAGCATATGCACATGTACCTGATGAGCTAAGGAAGAAGTTAGACAACAAAGGAGAAAAGTGTATTTTTGTTGGGTATTCAGAGAATACAAAAGCATACAAGTTGTACAATCCAGTCACTGGAAAGGTTGTGATCAGCAGGGATGTACAGTTTATTGAGAATGAAGCATGGGATGGAAGTATAGAGAAAACAATGAGTATAGCAACATCTATTCCACATGATGATATGACAGATGAAACTTTAGAGCAACAAGCTATTGTATCTACAAATCTTGGACATGCACCACAAGTCAGTAGCACAAGCTACACCTCCATCTACAGTCAGGAGGTCACCAAGATTTCAGCCATCTTCAGCCATGCAAGAGACACCACAGGGAACACCAGAAGCTACTCCATCACCAAAAAGTAGTCCTGCATCAAATGCTCCTACGCAACTGGAAAACAAGAAGTCTAAGTGAGATTTATAATGTTGATACAACTAATTCATTTTCAGTTTTTGCATTATTTTCTCAAGCTGCAGATCCAGTATATTACGAAGAGGCTATAAAGAATGAAGTTTGGGAAAAAGCCATGGATGATGAGATTGATGCTATAGAGAAGAATCAAACATGGGAGCTAATGGATCTTCCAAAAGGAAAGGACGTGATAGGAGTCAAGTGGGTCTACAAGACAAAATACAATGCTGATGGAAAAGTACGTAGCACAAAGCAAGGCTGGTTGCAAGAGGTTTTACGCAGCAATATGGAGTTGACTACAACGAAACATTTGCACCAGTAGCACGTTTGGATACGGTAAGAATGGTTTTAGCAATTGCAGCTCAAAACAAATGGCCTATTTATCAGATGGATGTTAAATCAGCATTCTTAAATGGATTCCTTGAAGAGGAAGTTTATGTAAATCAGCCAGAAGGTTATGAGATTGAAGGTCATGAAGGAAAAGTATACAGATTGAAGAAAGCACTCTATGGTCTCAAGCAAGCACCTAGAGCTTGGTACAGCAGAATAGATTCTTATTTGATTGAGAATGGTTTCAGTAGGAGCAGCAAAGGAGCCTACCTTATACACCAAGATAAATGAGCAAGGTAAAATTTTAATTGTTTGTTTATATGTAGATGATTTGATCATTACTGGAAATCTATCTACAGAGTCATTCAAATCAGCCATGAAGAAGGAGTTTGAGATGACAGATCTTGGTCTTATGCATTACTTTTTGGGTATTGAAGTTCAACAATCAGAAGGTGAAGTTTTTATCTCACAAGCAAAGTATGCAAGTGACGTTTTGAAAAGGTTTAACATGTTGAATTGTAAGCCAACGACCAACACCAGTTGCAGTAGGTTTGAAGTTGAGCAAAGAGGATGAAGGATCATTTGTGGATCCAACATTATTTAAAAAGTTGGTTGGAAGTCTTATGTATTTGACGGCCACAAGGCCTGATATCATGTATGGTGTAAGCCTCATATCAAGGTTCATGGAATCTCCAAAAGATTCACATTGGCAAGCTGGAAAAAGAATTTTGAGGTATGTACGTGGAACAAGAAATTATGGAATTCTTTATTCAAGTTCAGATGAGTTCAAACTCATTGGTTTTACAGATAGTGACAATGCTGGAAGTATAGATGATCGGAAAAGTACATCCGGCTATACTTTTCACTTTGGAACAGGAGTGGTTTCATGGGCATCAAAGAAGCAGCCCATTGTCACGTTATCTTCAGCAGAAGCAGAGTATGTAGCAGCAACAGGAGCAGCATGTCAAGTTGTTTGGATGAGAAGAGTGTTGACAGATTTACAACAGAAACAAGTGGAAGCTACACAGATTTTTTGTGACAACAACTCAGCCATAGCGTTGTCCAAAAATCATGTTTTTCATAAGAGGAGCAAGCATATTGATACGAGGTATCATTTCATCAGGGAGCTGGTAAACAACAAGGAAATTCATCTTGAATTTTGTAGATCTGAAGATCAGTTTGCAGACATTTTTACAAAAGCTTTAGCAAAAGAAGTTTTTGAATATTTGAGAGATTGTTTGGGAGTATGTGATCCTGCACATGGCAGATCTGAAAAAGCAAACACAACTCTAGAAGAGTGAAAGCTACAGTTTGAAATTAAGGGGGAGTGTTGGAAATATGCATGTGATGCATATTTAATTCCAACTATAGCTTTTTTAGGAAAGCTAATTTTAGCTTTAGTCTTGCTTTAGTTTGCTTTAGTTAAGTTAGCTTTATCTTATTTTTATCATTAGATTTAATTCAAATAAATCTGTTTTAAATCATGCATAGCATGCAACTGTTTTAAAGCATGAGTTTAAATTTAGAATGCTCAGTTGAAGAGCTGTTAGTGGGTGAGTTATTCTATTTAAATAACAGCAATTGTAATTGCTTTGTATGCACACACAAAGGTGTGAAATTTGCACAAGGAAGGATGTGCATTGAAAGCACACAATGCACGCATAGCCTTGATTGTAAAGAGCTGAAGCTCTGAGTATGATGAAGCTTTTATTAATGGAGATTATGCACAGCAGTGCTGGTTCGAATATTCATATGTTTATGCAAGTTATTTAAGTATTCTGTTTATTTCTTTTATGTTGTTTGTTGTATAAGACTGCAGATTTTCTACAAATATTTGAGGGTTTATTATTGTTTTTTTATATATTATGTATCGAGGGCCAGAGACAGCAGGCCCTAACTGAAGATTGTATATTATTCTTGGTTTGGTTCCGAGAGAGCAGAGCTAAGCAGACCATATCCTTAAGTATTCTCTTCTATAATCTGTTTACAGGTATTCTCCGTTTAGAGTTTAATGATATTTTTTTATCTAATTATAAGCTATAATTACATTGGATGTTTTTATGGTGTAAATATTTCCAATAAATCTATTTGAACTTACTCTTTAGTCGGTTTGTTATGCCAAACTGCAGGGAAATTGGTCTTTCATATTAATTTTCATGGTTAATGGAAAATTTAGATTCTCATATCTCCACGGTTGTTGTAATTGGTAATAACATAAGTGAGCTATTTATTAAGGATCGAAGTATTGTGATTTACAAATATTGGTTTCATTGAGAAGATCACATACACCAAGTTATGGAAATGAGTTTGGCTTGTTTGGTTTGTTACAGGATGAAGGCTTTTGGCGGAGAAGGATCATTTAGATGAAAAGGAATCATATGCAAGGAAAACTGCAGGAGAGCAAGTAGTTTTTTTAGTTTTAGCATTGACTTACATTAGAAAGATGTTGAAACTCGTTTTTCTTTTTTAGTATTATATCAAACCCTATAGGCTTTATTGTGCACAGCCCATGTTAACAATAGGAACTAGTTTTTTTAAACAATAGGATTGTCATTTTTAAGGGATTGTATACTCAAAGCCCAAATGTATTGTGTTCTTAGATTTATACTACAATGTTCCAAATGAAAATGCACTTACGCCCTCTTTAGCTGAATCATGGGCTGTAGGGATGCAGGAACTATGAGCAGCAAGGTTTTTCGGTGGGAAAGTTGATATTCCGTATTTCTTTCGTATTTATTAGTGAATGTTAATGTATCATCCTCTTTCGTATGTGTGGAAGGTTGTGTAAACTCGAGATAGAAAATAAGGGTTATCTTTTCTCCATGATTCAAACAGAGCACAGAGAAAGTTTTCTATGCAACTCAACATGCAAAGAGGTAATTACATAACCATTTTTCTCTTGTGCATCTTATATCACCCTTAAAAAGCTTGACTGTGAAGTGTTAACTTTATCGAGTCTTTGCTAACCATGTAGCTAGGAATCTATGGACTACCTCGTGTTTTAATTGTAGAGGTAAGAGAAGCCCCGAATCCTCTGGAAATGGGAAAAATAAATACAATAAATAGAAATCTATAAATGTATTTATTAGTGGATGTTAATGGATCATCCTTTTTCGTATGTGTGGCAGGGTGTGTTAACTTAAGAAAGAAAATAAGGGTTCTCTTTTCTCCATGGTTCCCACAGAGCACAGAGGAAGTTTTCTATGCAACTCAACATGCAAAGAGGTAATGACATAACTATTTTCCTCACGAGTATCTTATATCATCCTTAAAGAATTAAGTGTTATTGATTCTTTGCTAACCATATAGCTAGGAACCTATTGACTTCCTCATGTTGTAATTTTAGGAGATAGAGAGCCGCCCCCAAATCCTCTGGAAATGGGGAAAATAAATAGAAATCTATATGTTTGGACAGAAACTAGTAAATTTGGTGACGAGTGCATGCCAATTTAATAAATATAATAGTGTAAATGCTGGCCTTTATGGACGAGGAGAGCATCTGTGTCTTTTAATTGCCCACTTGTGAACTATTATTTCTTGCGGGACGCAAGATACAATGCTCAGAAACTAGATCTGCTGCCTCCTTAGATGATGAGATTTGGTGTGCAGTTGTCCATGTAGTTTTGAATATATTGATTAAAGATTTCATGTATCAGTTTGTGTCTGCAAAAACCCGTCTAATTTTGCCAAATATTATCAGATATGCATTAGATAAGTTCTGAAGAAATGTGTTTCAGATTTTGCTTCATTCAAGTTATACACCGTACGATTTTGCGCTCAAGGTGTTTCATGTTTGAATTGAGCCTTGTCAAAAGCCTTAAAGCTGACGTCATCGTAAATATCCCATTTAACCTAGGCCCTTTTGCCAAACTTTATATATTTTTGTCAAATTGGGTATAGCATATCATTATTTTGGCGTGTTATTATAATTTTTCAGTTAAGCGAGCTCACATATTTCCTCTTAAATACAAATATTCAGCTTTGTCAGAAATGATAAGCTTAAAGCTCACGTCATCGTAAATATCCCATTTAACCTAGGCCCTTTTGCCAAACTTTATATATTTTTGTCAAATCGGGTATAGCATATCATTATTTTGGCGTGTTATTATAATTTTTCAGTTAAGCGAGCTCACATATTTCCTCTTAAATACAAATATTCAGCTTTGTCGAAATGTTAAGCTTAAAGCTCACGTCATCGTAAATATCCCATTTAACCTAGGCCCTTTTGTCAAACTTTATTTATTTTTGTCAAATTGGGTATAGCATATCATTATTTTGGCGTGTTATTATAATTTTTTTCAGTTAAGCGGGCTCACATATTTCCTCTTAAATACAAATATGGCTTCACCAGCGTTTTTAAGTTCTCAGTAATCTGCGAGGCCATTTTGGCAATAATGTTCAATGAACAATCCTCGATGAACAATCTTTGGCAAAATGTTGTTTGTGTCTTCCTATTAGTTTTGTTGACATTATTGAATTTATTTGTTTGACATTATTGTTGTGATAACATGGAACAAATATTAGTAAAAATTTGCAATAAAACAGGCATTTCAAGCTCTTGGAATCGCTTAAATCTTCTAATAAACTTGCTGGTTTGCATTTGGCATTTATTAGATATTTATTATTGTTCACATCGATTTATGTATGTAAGAGCTATATTGCGAACATAAGTACGATGTCAAATGTTCAATAAATGCAGTTTGGTGGACCGTGGGTTCGATAAATAACAGTCCTCGATCCATTGTATTTATTGTAAACATTGCTACACTACTATTTGATGAATAAAAATATTATTTGATTGGTGGGCTGAAAATGCCCTCGAAAACCCTCGAGGATGGCCATTGACATCTTCCTCGGGGATTGCGGTGTTCTGCTCCTTCTTAATTTTTTTTTCATTATTCGTAATGGCATTTTTTAAATAACAATGACAACACGGGTAATTCATCATTTAATGCTTTTTGATTAAGAATATTATTGTTTTAATTGATGGAATTGTTGCGTGGAAGGATATTGAAAATGAAAGTTAGATAAAATTGTTAACCCGGCGTTTAATAACAACAAAAGATTGTAAAGGAAAAAAAAAAGTAGATGAGCAAAATAATACCTTTTAAAATATAAGTATATATTTGTAAATACATATTTTAATGTAATTATACAACATTGTATATATAGATAAGGTCGAATAAAGGATTTTTTTATACATATTAGATGGATATATGTTAGTAGAGTTTATATATTTATTACATATTTATATAAAATTAAGTATAAATCATATTGTATATTGTTTTTATTAATGTATAATATTATAATATACTATTATAATATATTATGGGTTATAGTATATATGAATATTATTATTGATTTTTATAATATATATTTTAATTTATAATTAACAATATATAATTTATAATTTATTATAGAAATTTATATTTAATATACTAATAACATTGACAATGACATTTTTAAAATAACAATGGCAACACGGGTAATTCATCATTTAATTTTAAAAATAACAATGGCAACACAAAAAAGTCTTCATTTAATGCTTTTTGATTAAGAATATTGTTTTAATATATGGAATTGTTGAGTGGAAAGATATTGAAAATGAAAGTTCGATAAAATTGTTAACCTTGAGTTTAAGAACAATTAAAAATATAAATAAAAAAAAAAAAAAGTAGATGAGCAAAATGATATCTTTTAAAATATAAGTATATATTTGTAAATACATATTTTAATGTAATTATACAACATTGTATATATAGATAAGGTCTAATAAAGGATTTTTTTATACATATTAGATGGATATTTGTTAGTGGAGTTTATATATTTTAATAAATATATGTTTATTACATATTTATATAAAATTAAGTATAAATTATATTGTATATTGTTTTTATTAGTGTATAATATTATAATATACTATTATAGTATATTATGGGTTTTAGTATATATAAATATTATTATTGATTTTTTATAATATATATTTTAATTTATAATCAACAATATATAATTTATAATTTATTATAGAAATTTATATTTAATATACTAATATTAAGTATTTAATATTATATAATTGTGATATAATATATTATTAATAATATATAATATATTTTTAATAATGTTAAATAATAATACATTAATTATTAGCCTTTATTATATCAATAATATACAATATAAATTTCTATTATTAAATATAAATAAATAAAATATTTATGATAATAATATGTAGATATTATTTGTTATTAATTTTATAATCTATTATATATGAAGAAAATATGATGTATTTTAATAAATTATATTCTATATATTAATATAATAGATAAGTAATAGTATTATATATATTAACAATTGTTATTAGTATATTAATTATAAATTATAATGTAGCCAAATTGAAACGAAACATGTATTGCAAATAATATGAACTCCAAAGAACATTGGGCATATTTTTTGGGCCGGAGAAAACTTAATACGGATGGGGCCTCAAAAGGCAATCTTGGTAAATCGGTGGAGCTATTCTTTGTTAATTCTCTAGGTTCCATCGTTGTTGCCTCTGCTCATAATCTTAACTATAGCACCAACTATTGTGTGGAAGTCGTGGCCATTCTCAAGCTTTGAGTTGGCTATCAAATTTGGTGAGAATCCTCTCCAAGTTGAAAGTGACTCCCTCAAAGTCATCAATCTCTTGTAGTCTATTGATTACGGTCAATGGTCAATTCAAAATATCATAGTTGATATCAAAATGTTACAAAGGAATTTTTAGCAAATTTAGTTCCAGCATGTCTTCAGGGAGGGAAATAAAGCGGCGGACCACTTAGCTAACATTAAAGTTTAACTTGAGAGTCAACAATCTTTGAATGACAACTTTTTGGCTAATCTCTTCTAAATTACCTTAGAATGATCTATCCCAATGTTGATTGGGGAGCTAATATTGGTTTTAGCAACGCCTTTATGGCCTCTTCAAAAGGCGGTGCCAATTATGTTTGATTTATTTTGAGAAGACCTTTGTTCTTGAACCATTTGATGAGGGAGATATGTTATGATGTGGAAGATTTTTTTTTCACGCATGGGGTAATTCCTTCTTTTAATCATATGATGATTTGGTGTGAGGACAATGATGGCGATGTTGGCGGCTTTCATGCCTGGCGTGCTTTTAAAGGTCTTCCAACGCTCTTTTTGCACTTTTCCAAATTTCTCAACAATGGGTGGCCAACTGAAGCGGATTGAGCCTGCTGCCTGCGACTCAGTTAAAGAAGATGTGGAGGTATGGAACATTTTACTGGAAAATGGTATCACGACTTTTTGGAAAGAATGGTGGGCTACTCACCATTGTCTTGTATGTCGTTATGGATTCCTCGGTCGAAGGGCGTGTATAGATTGGTAACATGCGTTTTACTATCTCCACCAATGTTATCGTTGATGCCATAGGTTTTTTTGCTTTGTTGGCGACATCTATTTCAAGTTTTTGTTGCATGTTGAAATGTAGAATTTTATTGCTCCAGGGGACATCTTTGGTCAAATATTTATCGAGCTACATCCCGATTTTCTCGCCTCCATGGAATAGAGTTGTTGAAGTTGTAATACATTCTTTCACCGTTGATTGCAATATTGTCCGGTCTATGGCCCTCAATTTTTCTTCTTTTTCTTTTGTGTTGGGAAAAAAGATTAATTTGACCAATTTCCTCTATTAATCGTTAAGAGCACTTTGTTTATTTGGTTTATGATGGGGAAGGGACTATGTTCCACCAAGGCCTCTTTGTACTTGTTTTTTTTTTTGATGTTGTCTTGCATGTCAACTTAATTTGTTTTCCCCCAAATTGGTCATCGCCATTCTCCCTCACCTTCCCCTCCTCCTCCTTCACCTCCCTTCGCTCTTCTTGGCGTCGTAAATGCGTTTGCACCTTTTTTTTCGACTCCGACATTGATGTCGCCATTTTTAGACCTCCCTTAATTGTTTTCAAGCTTTCGCTCCCCTTGTTTTCTCCTTGCACTTTTCGTGCCTATTGTTGAAAACACTTGACATTAGTTTTAAAGCGGTTTCACCGGTCTTAAGCCTTGATAATTCTCTTGCCGACAACATTTTAGGCCTCGCCAAGTTCTATCTTAACTCCCGCCTCGAATAGAGGGAGACAAATCACTCGTGGACGACCCCACTTCTCAAGTTGTTGAAGACAATCCGTTGTTCGACAACAACAACGAACTTCTTCTTGACACTTTGAAATCTTCTCGAATTTGAACTCAATTTTTGTTGAGCTTGCGATTTGTTGACTCATAGAGGGATGAGTGTAGAGTTGATTTGGTGTCATTTATTCTAATCAAGCTCCAGCGTGTCTTTACTTGCTTGGGAGGCCTTCACCGATTCTACTAAGAGCGCCATTGTTAGAGATTGTTCAAAGTTCATCACCCTTGCATAAACAACTTGCGGAGGATTCGGGATCTCTCGGAGGTAAAATCAGCAGTTTCGAGCTAAAAAAGCTCTTCGATGTTATCCTCTTTTCTTTGCTATTTTTTTTGCTTTTCCTTTTTTTGGAATCTTCATGGGTACTTATTTGCTATGTTCTAAATTGTTAAATTTGGCTTGAAGGGTTTTTTTGTATAAGGTTGCGAGACCTTAAAACCCTTTTTTACCTTGTATATTCCAATTTTTTTTTATTTATTAGTATTTATAATGTTAATATGAAGTTAAATATGATGATAATGTGTATGTATTTTATATTAAAGTTATATAATATTTCTTAGTAATATTTATTGTTAAAAGAGTTATTATTATTAATTTTTGGAATATACGGGGGTAAAAAGAGGATTATAGAAGGTCCCATAACATTATACAAAAACCCTTGAGACTAGAATTAACAAAATAGTTCATAGCGAAAAAGTACCATAGGAGATTCCAAAAAAAGGGAAAACAAAAAGATAGCAGAAGAAAAGAGTAGAATATTAGAAGAGTTTTTTTAGCTCGAATAATAACGATTCTAGCTCTGGAGATCTTGAATTCTCTCCTAGTTGTTCTCGCAAGGGTGATGAGCTCCAAGCAATCTTTGACAATGGTGTTCCTGGTAGAATCAGTGAAGGTCTCCTAGGGTTTCAAGGGATTGAAAGCTCGTTGGAGCTTGTTTAAAATATAGAGTATACTAAATCGACTCTGCGTTTATCCTTTTGGGAGTCGCGAATCATAAGCTCAACAAGAATTGAATTCAAATTTATAGAAGATTTCGAGTGTCTGCAAGAGGTTTGTTGTTAGTGAAGAGAGAAATGTCTCAAACAAGATTGAGAAGTGGGGTCGTACACACGCTGGTTCGTATCCATTTGCTCCGAGGCCGGGAGTTGGGATAGAGTTTGGCAAGGCTCGAATGTCATCAAAGCAATAGAAGTATTAATGCTTGGAGATTGGGGAGACTGCTTTAAAATTGGTGTCGATTGCCTTAAAGCAACAGCGCAAAAGAGTGGGGAAAACAGGGGGAGCAACGTGAGGAGGGCTAAGAATGGCGACATCCGAGTAGGAATCAAAAAGGTGCAAGTGATGGCGGTGTTTAGAAGAGCAAAGGGTGGTGGAGGGACGTTGGGAAGGTGAGGGAGAACGACAATGGCGACCACCAATTTTGGGGGAAGTATACTAAGTCGGCATGCAAAGCAACATAAAAAAAAAGAAAGTACAGTAAGCCTTGATGAAGGATAGCCCTTTCCTCGTCACGTGCCAATTGAACAAAGTGCTCTAAAGATTAATAGAGGGAAGTCACCAGATTAATCTTTTTTCTTCAACGTAGATGAGAAAGGATGAAGAAATGAGGGTCGTAGATTGGATGATAACGGATGTTAATGGTGAAATAACACATGATGACTTTAGCAACTCTGTTCCATGGGGGAGGTAGGGAATCGCGAGTGTAGCTAGAGATATATTTGATCGCTTGTCCCTTGGAGTGATGAAATCTTGCATTTCAGCATGTAGCGAGCGCATAAAATATATATTGCTGGCGGTCGGAAGACTTGTGGCATCAGCGATAGCATTGGTGAAGATAGTGAAATGCGTATTACCAATCCGGACACGCCCATTCGAACAGGAAGCTATAACAGCAGTGTACGAGATGAGGGCCGAGTAGCCCGCCATTCTCTCAAGAAAAGTAGTGATACCAATAATATGTTTCAGACCTTATCTTCTTTAACTGTGTTGTAGGCGATGAGACTCAATTTGTTTGATTGGCCACCCATATTATTGAGAGATTTGGAAACAATGCAAAAGAGAGATCGTTGGAGGTCTTTAAAAAGCTCGCCCAGTGTGGGAGCCGTTGGCCTTGCCATCCTTACCCTCTCGTTAGTTAGTTGATTAAGGGGAGGAATTACACCATATGTGTGGAAATCCTCCACATCATAACACATCTTACTCTTCAAATGATTCAGCACCAAAGGTCTTTTCATAATAAATGAAGTATTATTATCGCTGCCTTTTGAGGAGGTTTATATAGACGTTATTTGAAACCCATATCAGCTTATCTTTTCACTAGTCAACATTGGGATAGGTCATTTTGAGTAATTTGGAAGAGATCAGTGGGGAAGTTGACCGTCCAACTTTGTTGACTCTCAAGGAGAACTCCAATGTTAGCTAGGTGGTTTGCCGTTTTATTCCCTTTGCGAAGGACGTGTTGGAATTGAATTTGTTGGAATTTTTTTTTGTAGAATTTTGATATCCGCTATGATATTTTGGATTGACCTTTGACTAGAATCAGTAGACTACAGAAGATTGATGATGTTGAGGGAGGCACTTTCAACTTGGAGAGGATCGTCACCAAATTTGATAGCCAGCTCAAGGCCTTTGAGGATGGCCATGGCTTCCGCACGATGGTTGGTGCCATAGTTAAGATTATGAGCAGAGGTAGCAACGATGGATCGAGGATTTACTAGGATTGCCTTTCGGGGCCCTATCCGTATTAAGTTTTCTCCACTGGAGGGGGAGGAAGACATCGTACTAAACCTCGATCGAGAAAGTGGCTTTACTTACAGGAAGAATAGCTAATAGCCGTTGCCACTTGAGAGTTACAAATTTGGATTTTTTGCTGATATTTGGACCAGAGGTGAGAGTTGAGATTATCTTGGAAAGTTAGAGCTATATGGGTAGCCACCCAATTAGGTTCAAGACTCTGGTCTTTGAAGATTCTTTTGTTCCTTTCTCTTTAGATTCCCCATATGCCATGTGGGAGGAGAAGTTTCAGTAGGCCGGGACAGGGTCGGGTGAGTGAAGGGGAGTTCCATTGAGAGAGGGTGTCTTGAATGGACTTGGGAAGGTCCCAAACACTCCCATCTGTGATAGGAGCCAATGCTAGATAAATTGCGAAAAGGGACAGTGGATCAAAAGATGGGAAAATGATTACTCCTACTTAGTACAAAGCACACATCTAGTGGGAAGAGAAACCCTTCATTTTTAGATTTTCTCCAGAGGAAAGCATTCTTAGAGGAGAGCTAGGAAAAAAACTAATTTTGGGGATGATCTCCTTCGGGCGGAATTTGGTGAGGGAGGGCCGAGTCGGTCTGATGCATTGAAAGGTAAGCAGCGCCTTAATCGAGAAAGAGCCGAGACGGGGAGGGGCTAAATTAGCTCATCTTCAGGCTGGGAGAAGGGGATATAGATGGATGAGAGCACGGTTTTAAGCGAAGTCAAGAGCATGCTCTGCTAATAACTTATGTCATCCCAAATTTGAATATTCCAGGAGGGAATGGAATTCACCACCTTCCAATACCCATAAAATAACCTTGTGTTTATTAATGAGACTTATTTTCACGAGGATCCCATGGGGGTTACAATCAAGTGACTCGACCCCAACCTAATGATCCCACCGAGGTCAATAAGTTTACCATTTCCAAATCTCCATTTAGTGTCGGCCTGAATAATGGGGAGGGAACTAATAATAGAATTCTAAATGGCCGGACCACGAATTGGATTTGAGGTGAGGAAATCTTCATTATTAGCAAGGTACTTAGCTCTGAGAAGCTGAGCCCAATGAGAGTTACCTTTAGCAACATCCCAGCCTAGTTTGGCTAGGAGGGCCACATTCATGTTAGCCATCCTTCTTAATTCGAGCCCACCATGAGAGGTCGGCTTACACACTTCCTTCCAGGAGACTAGATGGATCCTCTTTCTTTCTTCCGCCCCAGACCATAGGAAGTGCTTTTGGATTTTTTCAACCACCTCCTTCACCGAGTTGGGAACTTTGAGAAGGGACATGAAGTAAGTAGGAAGACTTTGGAGGGTGGCTTTAACCAGTTGGAGTTTGCCAGCCTGATTGAGTAGAGCCCCTTTCTAGTTAGCGAGCTTTTTTTGATATCTTTCAATGACTAGATTCTAGGCATTTTTAGTTTGCTTACCATGGAAGAGGGGGTTGCCCAGATATGAGGCGGGGAGGTCCACAATATTTCATCCAAAAATATCAGCAATCTTTCTCTAGGTCCTAGGAGTAGTGTTGATGAAGGAGATGTTGCTCTTGTTGAAGTTGATTATTTGTTGAGAAGCTGCTTGATAAAGAGATAGGATATCCATGAGAGCCCGGGCTTCAATCACAGAGGCAACACTTACTAACAAAGTGTCGTCAACAAATTGGCTATGAGTGGCAGAAGGGAAGTTGGAGGTGATTTTCAGACCCGAAATGACAGATTGACTTTTAGCTCCCTCCAGGGCTATGCTAAGGGAGTCTGCCATAAGAACAAAAAGAAAGGGTGACAGGGGGTCACCTTTCATGATAATTTTGCTGCTTTTGAAGAATCCTGCCGAAATGCCATTGATAAGAATAGAGAAGCAAAGAGTCGCAATACAAGAGAAGACCCAATTGCACCATTTTTTTATCGAAACCATATTTTTTCAGGACCCTAATTATAAAAGGCACTTGACTCACACGACTTTTAGTTGCCTCTAGGGCTCCGCTGAGGGAGTCCGCCATAAGAACAAAGAGAAAGGGTGTCGGGGGTCACCTTGCGTGATACCTCTGCTGCTTTTGAAGAATCCTGCCGGAATGCCATTGATAAGAATAGAGAAGCAAGGAGTCGCAATACAAGAGAAGACCCAACTGCACCATTTTTTATTGAAACCATATTTTTCTAGGACCCTAATTATAAAAGGCCAGTTGACTCTGTCAAACGCTTTTTGCATATCAAGCTTTAGGATCATTCCAGGGGATTTCGAGTGATAGGCCGAGTGGATAGCCTCATGTACCGTAATGATACCACCTTGGATGAGCCGCCCATTAATAAAGCCATTCTGGTTTTGTGAGATGAGGACATTCATTAGGGGTTTAAGCCTGGAAGCCAACGCATCTTAGTGATAATCTTGTAAGCGGTGTTGCATAAATTGATTGGCCTAAAGTTGGAGACATCTTTTGAGCTATGCACTTTTGGGGCAAGGGCTACAAAGGTGGTATTCCATTCTTTTAGAAGGTTGTTACTGATCTGGAACTCATTAACCGCTTTGAAGAGATCCTGCTTGATGGTCTCCCAGAACACTTGGAAGAAAGCAGTAGGAAAACCATCCGGACCCGGAGCTTTGTCCCTTTTCATGGCGAAGACCGCTTTGTGAATTTCCTCCATAGCAAAAGGTTTGATTAGATTATTGTTCATCTCAGAAGACACAAGTTGGGGGATATGTTGGAGCATAGAGGCCATTGATTGCTCCGAAGGAGGATGATCGACCTAGAGGAGGTTAGAATAGAAGGAGACAAGCTCATTGGAGATATCAGCCTTAGATGTTAACAGGGTACCCGAGGACGACACCAGCTCTCTGATCTTGTCTCTACTCTTATGCTTAGAGGCAGTGATGTGAAAGAATTTGGTGTTACGATCCCTCTGCTCGAGCCAAAGGGCTCGAGAATGTTACCTCCAATAGGTTTTCTCTTCTTGAAGCATGTTGTGGTAATCATTGAGGGAGGTTTCTTTTTCAAAGTGAAGGTGAATCAATCTCCCTTCAATTTCCATTTGAGCAGAGACTTTAGCCAAACCTTGTGATAGCTTTTGCTTGCGGAGATTGATGTTTCCGAAGACCGTAGACTTCCAAAATTTGAGCTGTTTTTTAATTTCTTTGAGCTTGCTGGAAAATCTAAACATGTCAGTGCCCTCAATATTGATATTCCTCCATTTGGCAACAAGAGGGTCAAGGTGATTATTCTCAAGCTGTGCAAGGTCAAACCCAAGGGAGGGTTCTTGATATTCATATTGTGATTTGCAATGAGTAGGAGAGAGCTGTGGTCAGAGGCAGCCCAGGGGAGGGAATTGAGGTAGAAGTCGGGAAATAGAGAGATCCAGTCTAGAGAGCCCAGTGATCTATCCAATCTGATTTGAATATGGTTCCTACCCAATATGTGGTTTGACCACATAAAGGAGGATCCATGAAGGTCCATGTCAAGCAGTGAATTCTCCCTGATGAAGTCAGTAAGAGCTTCCATGTTGGTAGTCATGGTAGGAGCTCCTCCCTGTTTTTCCAAAGGAAAAAGGGGGCAATTAAAATCCCCCATTATTAATATGGGGATTTTACCGCAAGTGTTGATAAAGTTTGAGATATCTTTCCATAATTTTCCACGTTGAGTCTCTAAGTTGGGGGCGTAGACATTGATGGCAATCCAAGTGGAGTTAGATCCAACCTCTTGGAAGAGCATGCACAAAAAGTTGGGATGCTTGAACAAACAATCCCCTTTGAAGCTTCTAGGATCCCATAGGGTACATAATCCTTCGAAGTTCCCTGTCAAGGTTGAGATTCAAAAGAAGCGGCCAAATTTTTAGGAGACGATCGTCTTTTTTTAGTTTAGTTTCCTGTAGCATTATGATATCAGGAGAGTTCTGGAATTTGATATCTTTGATGACTCTTTGCTTTTGAAGAGAGTTGAGACCTCTTATATTCTAAGAGATCTTCATTTCGTTGATTTGGATTTACTCCCCACCACCATGGGGATTGAGCGACATTAAGAGCAGCTTTTTGTTGAGTTTGATATTGCTTGGAATCCTTCCCCTATCTTTTTCAAAGTGCCAATATCAGGTTTCTTGTTGCTTCTTCTTATGCAGTGGGGATTAAAACTATCATCGAAGAATGGGCCGAAGGGGAGATGGAAGAGTCCAAGGGAGGGGGAAAGAGGGGTTTTAGGGGGGAGACTCAAGGAGGGGGTTCCGAGGAAAGGGGGCCGAGGAGTGGGAAGGGGAGGGATAGAGGAGAAGACAGGGGGTGTAGGAGGGGAGGAGGAAACAACCAAGGAGAGGTTAACCTCCTCAAAGGAATGACGGGGGGTGGGGGAGAGCCGAGGAGACAAGGGGAAGTTGAGGGACTTGAGGGCCGCAGAGGGGGAACAACAACGGAATAAGGATCAGTGGAAGTGTTTATTTCTCCCTCTTCCAGGAGAGCAAAGGAATTTGAGGTGGGGATGATTGGGATCTCATCGAGACGATTTAGGAATAAAATTTTCTTAGATTTTGGGGGAAGGTTTTGGGATTTGGGTTTTGGCTTGAGGTTTGGAGGGGCAACTAGAGGCTCGATGGCCAATGCTTTTGCAGAAGGAGCATGCTTGAGGAATATATTCATAGTCAATATTCTCGTTTAAGGAATATATTCATAGGACAATTGACGTTAGCATTAACACATAAATGAGCATGGATGAATCTAGTTTTAGCTTTAGTGGCTTGATCAATAGCAATTAAAGATCTTATGGAGAGGGAAATACCTTTAATAACCGCCAGATACTAGAACTCCAGGGGGAGCCCCGGAGGCGAACCCATATTGGGGCTTGGGTCATGGATTTAGTATGTGGGTTGAATCTTGGAGACCATTTCCTGAGGTAGAAGCCACGTCTGCCAAAACCAAGGGCCATTGAGAAGAGCTCTCGCAAAATCCTCTTTCATGGTGAAGGAGAATAACATGAAACCGTTAGGCATTGTCCGCTATTTCAAGTGCTCCACATGGTTGCCATTTCAACCGTGCTCATTTTTTGATATCCTCCAAAGGGGGTTTAGGACCCATCAGTTTACCCACCAAGGAAAGATCACGAGAAGCAGCAGCAGCCTTCGTGATGTGAGAGGGAATGCGCAGTGAGAGGGACCCATTTGACAGTGAAGGAGAGAGCTTTTCCAAACTAGGAGCGGAGGTGGAACCCTCCATGATTTTATTCCAGAATCGGGTGGCTTGGGAGAGAGGGCTCCTGACATGAGGGACCCTTGATCCTAATAGAGGGTTCGACATCCGAGCTAACACTAGAAAAGCAAGAAAGCAAAGCAGGGGAAGGGTTTTCAAAGAATAGGCTCGAGTTATTATTATTATTATTTAGCAATGATGAATGGATATAAAATGATATATAATTTATTACATTATTAATTATAAATTATTATAATATATTTAAAAAAATACAAAATGTTAAATATTAATACTTGAGATAATATCTTGTATAAAAATTTATATATTAAATATTATATTATAGGATAATATATATTATTAAATATCATAAATTATAATATAATACTACGTATGTAAATATTATTTATTAGTATTTATAATGTTAATATAAAGCTAATATTTATTTATTAATATTATAATTTTGATTTTATGTACTATTATATTATGTAATTACGTAGATTTAATATTAATAAGCTAATTATATATCACTTATTTATTGGTATTTATAATGTTAATATAAAGTTAATATTTATTTATTAATATTATAATTTTGATTTTATATAATATCTTGTAATAATGTTAATTGCTATGTATTTATGGTAAGTGATGTAGATTATCATATATTATTATTATTTTATTTTATTACGTTGATCGAATATTAAGATGTTAATTATAATGCTAATGGTACAGTCAAACATGACTTTCAATCCCTCGATCTCTCTCCATGAATCTCTCAAACTCAGCCCTAAGATATCTCTAGCTAATCTCTAGGATATCTCACACTAAAATAGCTCCTCGAGTTATTCTCACAACTCACCAATAATAAAACTATTATGACTATTATTAATATGAGTTCTATAAACTTATTATTAATAATATTACACGCAATCAATGTGGAATAACTTTAATCTGTAGATGGGGATTGTTGTCAACCTTATATCTTGTTGAAGGATTCTCAATTACAATCGCACGAATGAGTATGGAAAATCATTTACTAAATAGTTGCATGGATAGATATTTTCTATGACGATTAGTTTTTAATTATATGTAGGAGTCACAAAATGACTATGCGATGTTTAAAAATACATTTAATCATATTAAATAGAATTAATAAATATCTAAAGATACAATTTTAAAATTATTATACAATAAAAAGTGTATACAATATATATTCTTGCAATAGTTAATAAATATATTAATGACATGAACATATTATTTATTGGGTTTTTATATATAAATCTTTTTATAAACTTGATTATAAAATGAAAATGAGATGATGTGCTTAAATGTATATATAATATATAGTATTATTAATAATATATAATATAGTATTAATATTCATTATATTTTATAATATGAAAATATAACATATATATTTTATTAACTATTATAATATATTATTATGATAGGAATTATCATTAACAATATATAAGAAATATGTAACTTATATTTTTCATATTTTATTATGCTAAATATTATGTATAATATTAATTTTACTAATATGTTGATTATAATAATGTTATAACATAGAAATACACAATTGGATTGTCTCTTTTATATATATATATATATATATATATATATAGATAAAATTAATTAATTAATGTAATAATATAATATAATACTAATGCACTTTTTCAAATAATACAATATAACAATACTATAGTAAATAATATGTATTATTTTCTATATTGTAAAATAACAAAAAATTGTATAATATATTATAGTAATATAAATTATTAATAGTATATGATATAATTGTATATATAATATAAAGATATGTATTATATGTATATTAAAGAGTAGTGTGTAATTTATTATAAATTAACATTATGTACTACTAATAACATTAAGTAATATTATTGTAATAAATAATGTATTATAAAATTAATAATATGCAAAATAAAATATTATATATTATATTATATTGTATATGATATAATATTTTATTTTTATAGAATAAAATGTGTACGTTAATATATATACATTTAATATTTTGTTATTACAATTTGAATTTTTTTAGAAATTTAAGTTTGTTGATCCTATAAAATAGTGTATAATGTTGAGCTAATAACTTGATGGTATATTATATAATATTTGTATTATATTATATATTGACATCACTTAATAGGAATGTAAACAAAAATATATTATAGTAATATAAATTACTTCTAATGTGTATAACTTTTGTTAGTATTGGATAAGATTGTGGTGGGAAGAGGAGCTAACTCGATTAAGTGAGATGGCCGGAAAACAAATTAGGGATTTTTTAGAATTGTCTTATTTTTCAAAATATAAACATTTTGACGAATCCAAACCCAAGCTTGCCTCGTAACTCGAAAAATGTGAATGGATACATAGTTGGCTCTAGCCGATGTCTACACTCCCAAATTGCCTGGGATCTACTGGTGTTAGTTTCAAAATGAGATAACGAAGGTTGTTAAGGGAGTGTTTATGCCCAAGATTCTTTACTAGTTGAGTTTGTGTCTGTCCCCTCCAGGACTTAGGCAAACTTGTCTTTCATCTCAATATCCTTGGAAAAGAGATAATTGCCAAATTTGTGGGTTGTTGCTTGTCTGCTGAACGGATTTATAGTTGGTGAGAAACACAACGGAGAGTGGTCTTTGTATTTGCTGTTGAATAGGTTTTTTCTTGGTGATCTATCATAGTGAAGCTTGACGTGATAACTCTCTAGCGAGGAAAGATTTTTTATTCTACAACTCGGGATTCATATTTGTGGGTGCATCAGTCACTTTGATACATACCAAGCAGAAATGGATGGCTTTAAGTTTGGATTTGGCTTAATTCTCTTCACAGTGAGTTTTGGTCTCAAAATATCCTTAAGAAAATTAACTCTAGCCTGGGATGAGTTATCTCGTATTGTTTAGGTGACCCTCGAAGGCACTCCTCTTTTGCTTGGGTTTATGTCTCAGAGACCCTTCCCTAAAATTGCAAGAGTTCATAGTGATCTCCTCCTCCCAACGGTAAATGGGTTTAGAAGGTTGATTATGAAGCAATTTTTAACTATTGTTTTAGTCGAGATCAATTGTTTAGAAAAATAAGATTTCTCGCTTGTTGATTCTTAAGGACTCGTCCTGTTTCTTCAAACAAGGATTTTATCCCTTCTTTGGACTCATTGACAGGTTCTTGCCCCGGAGCTCCTAGTGCTTGATCCAAGCACCATATCTTTGATGAAAGAAATTACATTGGTGGTTCACAACTCCATTATATTTCTTTGTTTTAAGAGGGTATTGCTTTGGGGGCTCGGTGCTAATGCAGCCTCTTTGAAAAAATGGGTTAGTGAAAAAGATATGTTTAGCTCGAAAGAGGCGGGATTAGGGGAGTAGCACAATGAATTGAAGGATCTCGAGCTTTGTTCCAAAGATACTAGCTTGCAGAGTTTTATCCTTTGGATTCCAACAATCTTCAATACATAATTGGGTTTGAAAGTTCTATTGGATATCTTGTCAAAGATAGTCTTTCCTTAAAGGAGGTAGTTCTTTGGTACACAATTGCAACTCCGTTCTTTCTTCTCGTCTTCAAGTAGGAGGCGTGTTTTCTCTAAAGGAAAGATGAATCTTCTTTCTTGGAAGTGGAGGATCTTGAGCTCTGTGCCAAATATATTGGCTTGTAGAGCTTTATCCTTACGACTCTATCAATATTTAATACAAATTTGAGTCCGAAAGCTCAACCCGAGGTCCTTCCAAAGATCATCTTTCCTTGAAGGAGTAGAAGAGGCATGTCCTCTTTGAAGAATAGATGAATCTTTTTCTTGGAATGTTAGGGCCTTAACACCCTTAAAAATAGTGTATGCCTAGATGCTATGTTGTCAATAGGACATTTCAATTTGTTTAATTCAAGCATCGAAAATGTCGAGTGGATTGTCTTTTTGGTTGGAATCACAATTTGAAAGGTTGGGAGGTCTTTTTGTCGACTCAGATGGTGCCTCTAACAGACTAGGCATTATTTGGAAGGCTAGTAATTGTTGTATTGACCTCTTTTCGAAATAATCCTTATTATCAATGGTGGAGTTCTTCTATCTTTGAAATGTTTATGGCCCAAATAATCTTATTAATAAATAGGAAACTTGGTCCAAGGACGAGGGCCCCAAATCCATTGGTTGCCGGGGATTTCAATTCTACCCTCTCAGATAAAGATAAGTGCGGTGGCATTTGTTGTGGAGACGACGTGCTCTCAAGTTTATTTAATCTCCTTCTATACTTATAATTTATTGGATGTTGAACCCCACTATGGCTAGTTCACTTAGAATAATTGCCATCCAAGGTTCGGTTATATGGTCTGTCTTCTGCATGATTGCATTCCCGATCTCGGAAGATTGGCTTCAACAAAGTTTTCTCTTTAAATGCTTTGGTAATCCCCTTTTCGGTTCTCGAACATCTCTCTGTCTCACTCAACACAAATTATGACTTCCTCCTTGTTGCTCCATTTTTAAGTTCGAATCCATGTGGATGTAAAATCACTCTTTTTTGGACCCAAGTCAAATCTTAGTGTCTTCCTTTTAAGTGATAGGCACTGGATGTATACCCTTTCTAAAAAAATATTTTAGCTCAAAATCATTGATTGCCTAGAATGCTTCCTCCAAAAATATCTTCTAGGAAAAGTTGATTTAGGATTTAGAAATGGTATGTGTCGAGGAATATCTCAAAGAGAAATCTCTTCTTAGAGAGTTTGGCAATCTTCTTTTGAAAGAAGAAACTTATTGGAGGCAAAAACACTATGGTTCAACTATGGGGACAAAAACAATAAATTATCTCATGCTTCTTTTAAATCCAAAAGAAACATTAACTATATCCCATCGCTGACGCCGAAAGATGATATGTAGATTTCCACCCAACCCTTGTGATGGTACCCAAATTGATTCTCCCTTGGGTGTTGAGCAACATCATGATTCAACAGGATGCTTAGAGACAACCAAATCATAATATAAGTCGTTTTGTAGCCGGAGAGGGGATTCAGCTGAATCTTTGTCACTCAGACATTGGAGAAATGGATAACATCGTATTAAAAGATTTGATCTATCGTAATTACTTTAGGTCATGCCTTCGCTAGGGTGAGAGGACTTGCTATGTAACCTATATTGATGAAGGATATCAATAGACCATTCTTTGCATAGTTTTGAGGAAAACCTTGAGAAAATATGATCAATAGAACACAATCTAACTCTCACGAGTTGTCACTCTAGATAATGGAGATATTTTCTAGACAAGGTACATGTCACTAAAGACAATAATTGAAACCCGATAATTTCGCATACTTTGGTAATAAAATTTGTTCATTTGTGGATACAAAGTACAAATAGGGGTAATTCATGTAGGATTCATCGTTTGAGAAATTTTTGGTGGGAAGTAAAGCAAGATAAAATTGATTACATCTGATCGTTGAGAGCCTATACAAATATTGGAACACTTACGATAAAATGCTTCAAAATACCCAAAATATTCCTTCATCTAAAAGGTGTGTATCAATGGAGGCCCAAAGATGCACGATCTCATATACTCTCCAAGAATTCAGCACAAAGACTTAATTAAACATTGGAAATCCTTGATTAGTCACTCCTAAGATACACTCATAGGTTAACAAACAGTCATAGTCAACAAATCTTTGGCAACACATTGGAAGTAAAGTGATTTTAAATTGTTTATTTCATTACAAGATGAAATCTCTTCTCACAATGAAATTCCAAATGCCACAATACTACCACTTGGATAAGATGTGTGATTTAGAGGAATTTTAACATAAGATTGCAACATGAACATGAAAAACTATTTGAAAACATTATGAAATAGAAGCAAACACAATTATGCTCATGGTCAACACAAATTCATTCAAGGTTCACTAGATTCATCAACAGGGAAAGCTTCTTCCACAATATCGAGCTTGTCAATGGTTGTACACTTGCAACCATCTCGATACACGACTAAATTTACAAACATAGCAAAATAAAATGAAATTCTCGAGATGATATTTTCATAAAAATGGTTTTTCTCAAAATTTCTTAGAAAAATTAACCACCCCTTTGGCATCTCCTATTAATGCCTTTATATCATTTTCTTTACATCAAAGCTTTCTCCCCAAAAAAAAGAATATTTTGAGGAATGCTTTGTTTGTTACAAATATTTTTCCAGAAAGTGATATTTAACAAATGTACACCCAAAAGTTGCCAGGTGGAAAAAAGATAAGCTTTTTCAATTAGATCCACCTATTGCTTTTAATCAAGGTTAGGTTGTTGCATTTGCCAAATTATTTGGAGCATTCCCTCTTGATTCTGAAAACATGATGCACAAAAAAAAGAGGAAGAATGCGCGTAAGCCTGTTGATCATCCTTTGCGCCTGCAGCTTCCTTCTCTTCATCCTTTTCCTCTGCATCTTGCTCTGCTTCATCCTGGCGGTTTTCTGCAGGTGCTTGAGCAATTTTGATTCAAAACAACTTTCACACTTCTCGGGTTCACAAATTGAGCTCCACAACAATTTCGATTGCACTTCACTGATAAAAACGACAAGAGACCATGAAATTAACAATAAAAGACGAAATGCATTCAAATCTCTTGAGGTTCGGAGCGTTAATGGTGGCAGAACTAAATGCCTTGTATCATAGCCATTAACTCGTCTTTCACAACTTCAAAATTGAGCCGTCCATGTGGAAAAGATCTTAGCTGAAGCGGGCTTGGGGGTACTTTTTGTATTTTGTGATACTTTAAGAAAATGTGTATTTTTGGACATTTTGGCCAGCCCTCTACTTTTGATACGGGCTCAACATGTGGCTTTACTTGGGTGACAATGGGGTCACGGCTCACTTTATGAGTTTCATTCTTTTTCGAAACAAAGCTCGACAATCTCAAAATGCCCCAACGACCCGGCTCTCGCTTTCAATATAGGTTTAACACGTGGCTTTCCTAGGGTGATGGCGGAGTTGTGGCTTATTTTTACACCTTTTTACCTTTTCAAAACAAAGCCGAAATTTCCAAAATTCCTCCGTGACTCCGCCTTCTTGCTTTGACTTTTCAATGCTGATTCAAACATGTGACATTATTTTTTCCGCAGCGGAATCACAACTCATTTTATAACTTTGCTCCTTTTCATAAAAAAACCAAAATTCCCAAAGTGCTCCGATGATCTCGCCTCTATGCCTTTAACTTTTCATTCCTTTTGCCATAATGCCTCAAAATTCAAACAGGGCCCACTTTCCCACGTCGCTTGTCTTATGACACGTGTACATCTTCGGGTCAAAGTAAGAAATTTGCTTCGCCACTTCATATTATTGAATAGCCAATTAGAAACTATCGGGGCCACGGGACCAATTTGACATTTTTGCAAAAGTGACAAAAGTGACAAGTTCACCAAATAGACCCACCATGCCGTGTCCAATCAAAGAAGACCATGTATCCACGGGCATTGGGATAAAATTTGATAGGGAAAACATGACCGTGGAAAAATAAAAAGAAGGGGAAACCCTAGTATTCAAGCCCAACGAATAGACTTTTTTCCAATGGATAGAGAAACAGTAAACAATACTTGGCTCAACGTGATCCACTACCATAGAGACGGATTTACAACAACCCCTTGGGAAAGATAATTTTTTTACGCATCCACACAGGGAGATAGAAAATACTTCAAACCGCATGCATGATTTTTTTGGAGAAAACAGGCGAGATTGAATCAAGCACCAACAACTCGAATAAAGGTAAAGTTTGTGTCTTTCTTTCAAAAGCTTCTGAATGACGAATCACACTCATTGGTTTCTCAACTTCCTCTCTTGGTGCACTCTCAAAAGCTGATTAATGATGCTTGATAACGCTTTGTCTCCTTTCCCAAGATTGTCTTTTCTATGGAAAGGGACAAAGCCCCCGGCTGAGATGATTTTCCAACCGCTTTTTCCAAGACTTTTGGGATGTCATAGGGGACAATGTGTGGCAAGTTGTGGAAGAATCACGAAGTATTGGTAAGATTTTAGGTGTTTTGAATCACACTTTTCTTATGTTCCCCAAAAATTCCTCACAGAAGCTTGATGATTTTTGCCCTATTTCTCTTTGTAATACTTCACATTAAATCTTTTCCAAACCTTGCTTCTAGAATCAATCCCCTTCTTCATAAGCTCGTAGCACAAGAACACAACGGTTTTATTTTTGGAAGATCCATCGCTTACGGGATCATAGTTTCGCATGAGTTAATCCACACTTCACACCTTTCCTCTTGTCTAGGAAGGATAATTAAACCTGGTTTTTAGCAAAGCCTACGATATAAAGTAGAGGTTCCTTCTTAAATACCTTCGTGGTATGGGCTTCTACAACCACTTATATGATTTGGGTGTTCAACTGTATTTATTCACCTTGCTTTTCCATCCTAGTCAATGGTTCAATGAAAGTTATTTTCAGCAACAAAAGTGGTCTCAGGCAAGGGGATCCCCTTTCTTCCTTTCTCGTTCATTCTCGTCACGGAAGCTCTAAACCGAAGTATCAAATAGGTGATTAATTTTGGTTCCCTTACGTGCATCTCCCTCATTTCCAATTTGCCTCCCCTTTAGCATTAACATTTCGCAGATGAAACTTTCCTCTCCGGCTCTGTAATCTCGGAAGCTCGAGCCTTGTCTAATATTTTGAATTCCTATTCTATTGTTGTTGGCCAAGTAATCAATTTTCATAAATCTGTCATCTTCTTTTTTAACGTTTCTCCTCATTTGTAGCGTAGAATCAAGGATGTTTTGGGCTTCACAGTGGGTTCCCTTCCCCATAAATATTTGGGTATACCTATGTTTTATGGTAAAGGAAAAGTTAGTCTAATCAAGGATGTTTTGGGCTTCACAGTGGGTTCCCTTCCCCATAAATATTTGGGTATACCCATGTTTTATGGTAAAGGAAAAGTTAGTTTATGGGATGATCTCCTCCATTCTCTTTCGTCGAGGTTGCAATCTTGGAAAGGGAAATGGCTATCTTTGGCTGGAAGAGCTCTTCTGATCAAATCGGTCCTTTGTGCTTTTCGATCTATATGCTTTCGGTTTTGGCAATCCCCAAAATGGTCTTGCTTAAATTTGAGAAGATTGTTAGATCCTTTCTATGGCAGGGGAACAATGATGGAAGAAAATTTCATTTGGTTAAATGGGACGTTGTCAAACTTCCCAAATCTTTAGGTGGTCTGAGGGATTATGGATTTGGCTCTCTAGAACATCGCCCTTGGAGCGAAATTAGTCTGGAACTTTATTTTTGATGTTACGAGATTCGTCTCCCGGAGGTTCTTTACCGTAAATATTTGGGAGGCCGATCACCTTGAGCTCATTCTTTCAAGCGAAGAACTTCCTAAAGACTCCCATATTTGGAACTTAATTTGTAATAGAAGAATTATGCTCTCGGACTCTGTTTCGTGGCATCTTAATAATGGTCGCTTTGATTAACTCTCGGGGATTGATGGAACGTTAACTACCTATCAATCTTAATCCCATTCTCAATAGAGTAATGAATGCTACCAAGGTTACATGGGGTGGTAACATTGCTAACTATCATCACGATTATCCGAACGGCTACCCCCACTTGGTTGTGGAAGGATGTTGCCTCCCTCGGTGCTTCCCCCTCGGAAGTCTCCTCTTATAAGGAGGCTCTCTCTTTCGAAGTGCAACCTTCAAGGATTGTGAAGATCAATTGATTTGGTTAGGCTCGTCTTTGGGCATCTACTCTGTTAAAGAAGGATATTCCAAGCTCATTTCAATGTCTGGTAAAGGGGTTCCCTGTAATTTTGGTTGTTGGAATTATTCTATCCTCCCCAAAGTGGCGTTGTTCGGATGGCTGGCTCTTAACAAAAAAATTCTTACTCAATTACGTAGAAGATCATGGGGTTTCGTCGGGCCCTCTAAATGTGTCCTTTGTGGTGCAGCTGAAGAAGATATAGACCATCTTTTCCTTTTTTGTTCCTTTGCTACTAAGAGTTGGAATTGGCTCCTTGGTAAGCTCAATCTTGCCTGGGTGCCTTGTAATAATATTAAAGATACCCTCCTTGCTTGGCCCAAGATGGATTCCAAAAGCTCCTTGAGCTCCATATGGCCTATGGCTCCTTTTTTTTTTTTTTTTTTTTCTTATTTGGCCTATATGGTTCTTTAGAAAGCAACCTTCTAACTTGTCTCGGTTTTTGACTAAACTGGAAAGTAGTTATATCTCGAAAAAGTTAACAAAAACAATTTGAGTATCCCCATGTTATCCCGATGTGATGCTACCATAAAAAACTGGGATATCCGAAAAAATTTGAGTATCCCCATGTTATCCGAAGTATATGAGACTAGAGCTAAGCATTTACAACTTTACAAAACCACAACGTTGAATTTAACGAAGAGGTTTGAATTCATATCAATCGAGGCAATTCCACGAGACCAGAATCTCCTTGAATACTCAATCGCAACATTCACTTCTCACTTTACTCCAAGCGGTGAGTTGGAAGATTCAAATTTCACAGTCTCAGTTTGTGCAGAAACTTTGGTTTGTAAGACCCCAATAACTTCAATGTTGACATACGTGGAGACTGTGAGCGAGTCTGTCATTGTAGACCCTGTTGACATTGAAAAAGTAACTCTAGAATATCTAAACAGTCTCGCAAAGCTACATCTTACACATCACCAGGTTAATCTATCTCTAATTCCACGCTCTTCCTATTTTGGAAATCCCATGATGGAATCGTCCCCTAGGAGGGAACTCGAGATTTGTGAGGTAGGAGAAGAGGGGATTTAGATTTGCCTCTGGCTTTGCCTGAGTTTGAGGAAGGCAATGCCTCCTTAATCAAGGGAATAATTGATATAAATATCGGGACCGAGGAAGAACCAAATATTTTGAAGCTAGGGTCCTCTTTAACTCCTGAGGAGGTTGAAATACATACCCACATTCTCAAGGAGCATCAAAAGCATTCATGTTTAATTACAAAGAAATGACAGGGATTGCATCACACATTGTGGTGCACAATCTCATCACCAAACCAGATGCAAAGCCGATTAAGCAAAGTCGAGGCCCATGAAGCCAAAGGTGGCCCTCATGGTGAAGGAAGAAGTGATGAAACTCCTCTAGGTGGGATTCATCAAGCCAATTGACTACTCTCAATGGGTATCTAACATAGTCCCCATTCTCAAGAAAAATGGAAAGATCCGCATCTAGCATAGATTTTGGGATATAAATAAGGCTTGTCCTAAGGATGATTTCCCACTACCATCCATCGATGTTATCATTGATGCAACAGCTTAGTTTCGATTTGTTGTCTCTTATGGATGGATTCTTTGGGTATAATCAAATCAAAATATTTGAAGAGGATCAAGCCAAAACCATGTTTGAACTCCTCGGGAACCCATCACATGCGGTCATGCCGCTTTGACTTAACAATGCTGGAGCTACGTATCAACGAGTGATGACTTATATATTCCATGATCTTATACATAAGATTGTGGAATCCTACGTGGATGGCCTGTTGGTTAAGGTATGAAAGTGCTGCGTTCACCTAGAGGTGCTTCGTATCATTCTTTTGCGCTTAATTGAATACGACGTCACATTGAATTTGGAAAAGTGTGTATTCGGTGTAACAAGAGGCAAGATTTTGGGGTACATAATATCTTCATGAGGAATTGATGTAGACCCAGCCAAAATCCAAGCTATATTGGAAATGATTCCATTAACGAATGAGTCTCGGCATCGATCTTTTCTTGGAAAGCTCGGGGTAATCCAAAGATTCATCCCTGACTTGACCTTTTCTATTCATCCAATCAATAATTTGTTGAAAAAGGATTCTCAAATTGATTGGACAAATGAATGCAATGAGGCATTTGAGTCGGTTAAACGATTCTTATTGTCCCCTCCCACGCTAATGCCGCCTAGATCAGATTGCCCTTTGATCTTGTATTCATGTGCTACGATGTTTCACTAGCCTACATGTTGGCTCAAGAAGATGATGACAAATGAGAGCGTGTAGTCTATTTTATTAGTCAAACATTGCTTGATTATGAGACATGTTACACCCAGGCAGAAAATAATGCCTTTCCATAGTTTTCGCGACAAAGCACTTAAGACATTATATGTTGAATCAAGAAACAAGGGTTATTGTTAAGTCAGATCACTTGTGAACATTCCTCACACAAGGATCCTTATCTAAGAAGGTCGGGTGCTTCATAACTCTGATGGGTGAATTTGAGCTAACATTTGTTAATCAGAAATCCGTCAAAGGACAAATCATTGTGCATTAGTTAGCTGATAATCCATTAGATGGAGGCGATCTAATAGATAAGGACTTCCTCGATGAGTGTGTGTACTTCGTTGAGACTAGGCCACTTATTTCTGTGTGTCCATGGTATACTGACATCATTAATTTTATAATGGACCACACGTACCCAGAAGGGGCAACATCGCAACAAAGAAGGCGCCTACGTGTCATTTCGCTAAGTACGTTGTTAAGATGTGTTGACGTTGTAAGAATCTCGAAAAGATTCTTTACGAACCACATAGTGGAGTATGTGGAGGTCACTTTGGTGGCCACGCCACCGCCGAAAGATACATTGGATGGGCTATTTTTGGCCCACTCTAGAGCATTGCACAATAGAGTTTCGTAGAGATGCCACAAACGCCAAGAGTTCTTCCACGAGATCCACATACCGACACAAACTTTGCAACCAATCGCAATCCCATGGCCCTTTTCCACATGGGGCCTCGGGTTAAATAGGGAAATTCTCTCCTCGTCAACAGATGACCATAACTTCATAATCACGGGCACAGAGTACTTTATCGAGTGGGTAAAAGCCATGCGCCTTACAACTATACCGGGTTTGTGATCGCTAAGTTCATCTTAAACCAGATCATTTGTAGGTACGATGTCCCACAAGTCATTATCTCGGATAATGACACGTCTTTCAAAAATGACGAGGTGTGTGAATTGTGTGCAAAGTTCAAGATAAGTCATCACACGACTTCTCTTTATTATCCTCAGGCCAATGGACAGGATGAGGCTACAAATAAAACATTAAAGTCCATCCTCCTTAAGACCATTAAGGAGAACAAACGAGATTGGCATTTAAAGATTTTTTCGGCCTTGTGGGCCTATCGGACGTCAGTTAGAACACCAACATGGGCAACCCCCTTTTCTTTGGTATTTGGTGCAGAAGCAGTTTTACCACTCGAGGTTGAAATACCGAGTCTCTGTATTTCGCTGCATGGAATCTTGGGAGAAGAAGGCTATCGAGAAGCACGACTCTCTTAGTTAGAAAGTCTTGATGAGGTTAGACTCAACGTTGAACAACGACACAACATTTACGTGATCGGATGGCTTGGAAATATAATAAGAAGGTTTACGAGCGTGAAATATATGAGGGAGATTTGGTCTTAAGACTTGGCAAAGAAGATAGACAAAAAGACCAACTGAGGGAAGAAAATTCAGACCTAGGTGGTTAGGTCCATATCGAGTAGTAGAAGACTACAAAAATGGGGCATTTCACTTGTGTACACTAGAGGGTGAGGAGTTTAACGAATCTGTGAACTCTCTTCACCTAAAGAGGTATTACGCATGATCCATTAACATTTTCATATGTACATTATTGTATTTGAATTGCACTTTCATTCGCCAACTCATTCTGTAAAATTTGTGATCAAGGGATTTATTCTTATAGAAACTCCTAAAACTTCTTAAAAACATTGTCAAAACATTAAAATCATGTCTCTCCAATGTTTCATGGTATCATCAATTGTTTTCAAATCATTTCATCAGTTCAAATAGGATAAGATGAAGTTTTGACCGTGATCATACCAAGGCCTATATACTTGGTTCTGCTTATAATCTCTTTCTAGATTAGGTGTGTTTCCCTATAGTCTGTTCTAGAAGCTCTATGGTGTCACATTTATCCCATAAAAATCTCTTTGGAAATAAGAACATACTAAACATTTTGCCTAGATGAGTAAGTCAAATGCAAATCCACAAATTTTTTTATTTTACACATTTCTTTTCCCTACCAACCTTCGGTGTTGAGCTTGCATCTCTTACTGGTGATGTAGGGTTAGGAAAGGAGAGAAATGCCCTTACTTGCCTATTCCTTGTCCATGGTGATAAGCCCATGCTTCCTACTGGTAGCATGGGGCAAGGTGTAGGGGGTCTCTTTGATAAACTTGAAAGTTACAAATAATTCATTCAAATGTTGTGAAATCATAAGTAAAAAACAAAGTGAGTTAGATGTCCAAAATTCCAAAAGAGTTTAAAACCTCAAAACCAGATTTTGTCAACCAAGTAGCCATCTACGGATCTAAGTCTAGATAAACTGGAAAGTAAATCACATTCTAAGCTATGAGGTAACTTGAGTAGGGTGAGGTTTTAGTGTCTCAATTTGGTCATGTCAAACCATTGTCTTTCCCTCATCATTACCATTCAATAAAATTTCTTAACTTGTGCCATTTCGGCTCTTGGTGTTGAGCCCTCACATCCTACTGGTTGCGTGGAGTTGGGAGTGGGGCAAGTACATTCACTTATCTTATCATTGTATCACCATGTTTTGCCAAGACAATATGAAGTATCGAAGATTGCTTAAAGAAACTAAAATAAAGCATCACATTGTGTTCGCATTATCATATATCAACATTATAAAATACAAAAAGAAATCATTATGTTATCATTTCACACCCATTGCATGCATTCTAAAAGCATAGAAAAGTGGAAATTCTAAACATCTAGAGTACACATGAGAAATAAACCAAAAGAGAGTCAACTCAGATACAATGGATTACCGAACCAAAAATAAGAGTCTGTATATATCATAATGGGTCAAGTTTCTATACAATGCCATCACACACTAGGCATGGTCAAAATGCTCGTAATGAGCTTGAAATATACAAAAAATCGTACATGCGGTGCTAAAAAAATTGCAACAAAGTAATAAATGGCCAAGTAGCCTATTAATCCTTATGGGATCCCTTGGATGGTGCACGGCCACGTCCCGTGGCTCTGGCGTGGTTGCGGCAATGTTGAGAGTGAACCGAATAGTACAAGTGATCGTGGTGGGGGACACGCTATGGTCTCATCCGCGGGAATGGCTCTACCTCATCGGATGCTCGGGGCCTCATATCTCGACCATCGTGGTACAAAGGGAGGTCGCCACCTCTCGCTATTCTCCAAATGGGAGCAAACACGCTGTGTGTTTGCTGGTAGCTAGCGGTTGCCCCGAGTCATCGGGCGCCTCGACTCGGCTCTTCCCGAAGGGATTAGTAGGGTGTCCATGCACACCCGCCGGATGGGCTCTCTCCACTCCCCGAGTAATCACCGTAAGGAGAGGAATCGATAAGTTAGAAAACACAAAGCAAAAATCAAAAGAGAATATCAAAACTAATGCTTTGAATTAACATAGTTGAGAGGAGTATCAAACATACTCGGCTCTCCTGGCATCCAGTACGGTCAATGATCATTGTTGCTAGTGGTACTAGCATTGTGGGGTCTCCCTAAAGCTAGAGCCCAAATGCTGTTTGATCACAGACTCATCATTCCCCTCCCCACGTAGAGGAAATGTCTCCTTTGAGACTAATGTCTCTCTCTCTACACTGGCCTCCTCGTGTGCGGCTCTCAACATATCCCGAGTGTTATGCTACTCAGATTTCTCTCCTCCTTCGCCATATGGGATGCCTCGCCAATCTTGGCATCCCCACCCTCATCCTCCCTAGTCTCCTGTCCAACTAACTCCTCTCGTCTCACCTCCCCGCACGCTCCTCAAAATCAAAGTCCACACTAATAGGCTCATCCTCCTCCCCGCTGTGAGCGGGAGCGGCTGCAATTTCCAAGAAGGTGCTCGAGGGGCACCAACTTTTTTGTCAAACATGCACCATGCAACTAATTGCAATAGGCACACTTTGAGCAACCACTATCCAACCGTGATCTCCTCTAGGGCACCTCTGTGCCTCCTGAATGGTCCTATAGATCGATATCATTGGGGGAGGTATGTTAGCATATGGTAGGCCAATCTATTGAGGGACTCGATCAAACAAATGGATCTCGACTCTCTCGACCCTATCAACTAGCTGGCCTGTAGTAGAACAAGCTACCACCGTGGTCACCTCTTGTCCCCATAACCCTGTCATGTCCTGGTAGGGAGTAGTAACCATGTTTGCTATAGTAAGAGAATCCATTGGCTGATGAGGTGTCCTAAGAACTGACATAGTAATCCACCTCGCTACCAGACAACCCCGGGTCCAATACCTGTACTCCCCTTCCATAAGGGGTGATATGCTCATATACCTAGCTCATGACAAGAGTGGGGTGGCTTAGTGACTGCCCTTGCAATCGACTACCCTGTATAAGTCATGGTAGGTAGTCCTTAAGATGTCTACTCCCCATGCGTACCTACGACCCTGTCCCCCAATCTATGCGATAATGGGATCCCAACAATAGAGAAGAGAGTTGCCTCTCTTGTCCCCGATCAATTATGAGGACAAGATACCCATAATGGCTCTCTGAATGATCGGAATAGGAGCAATAACAATTGACCGAACCTTCATCCCCTTCTTAGAACCAGATGAGATGACGACGTCTACCATATACGTGACCCACTGTGTCATTGTGGCGCTGGATCCTGTTGCCTCTAAATCTAGTCTCCTCCCAAGAATCGGGAGCCCAAGGATCCCCATCAAATAAACACCTTGAACACATTCACCTAACCATGGCCCCTTTCATCCCACTCTAATATTAATTTAATTAATTATCCTCACAATATTTATTATTTAAATATCCTAATTGGGATAATGCCCACATATCCACCTCATCTAGCCACCTCACCCTAAGACCTATTCTTAGTAAGTTGCCATAACTAACTAAGACCTACCCAAACCCTAAAAATCAATGCCTACATTCCCTCTAACCACATTCCCACATGTTAGAATAAAGCTTTTATGCTAATCCATGGAGGAAACAAAACGAGATCCCAAAAATCAAGGGGATCTACCTAGTTTAGTAAACCTAGGAAATCCCACCCTAACCGATGTCGGTTACCCTAAACCACCTTCGGTTAAGTTGCCGAGAACCACCGTCGGTTACCATTTAACCCCCAAAACAACCTTATTTCAAGGTTGGCACATTTCAAAGAGATTAACACATCTTTTGAGAGCAAGTGACGAAACCAGAGCTACATGCAAGCAGAACCAATGTTAGTACACACATCAGAGCATCCATAGCCAACAACCAAGCAATCACAGAGCCATTTTCCTTCATGGGAGCATCCGGGAAGCACTAACACCACACCAAGTTCCTTCCATTTGATCACCCACCATTGCTAATCAGACATCAAGCTCGTACAAACAGTAAGTTTTGTTAACCTGCATTGGTTCCTTATCGTTTTAGCAGATCCTTTCACTTCTGTTGTTAGTTTTTATTCTCATTTCCATTCCCCACCATTTTATCTCCATGCAAACTTGACCATCTCTCTATCCATACCCTTTAACTTCCCACTTCCAGACTTTCACCATTCTTGTGCATATCCAGGACCTACACGAACCTTTCCATTGCCCTTTCATTCTCATCTAGCACCAAATCTATCACCTTGCCAAGTTTTATTGAATTTCCTATACCCCGACCATACCGATGCCATATTACCCTACCAATTGACACCAACATATACATGTGATCGACGCGTCGGTCTCTCGTTTTGACCAAAACCCAGATCAAAGCCTAAAACCTCCACCAAATACCCAAAATACCCAAAACTTTACCTTGACTAGTACTAGTACCCCGACAGAGACCTTGACCTTCAGATTCAATCATAGCTTAGCTTGTTGTGAATGAATTTGCTTATTGTAGATGAATGAGATACCTAAATCATTTTAACTATAGTAGGATTTCCTTTATTGTTAGCATTAAGTTTTTTTGAATAGTGGATTAACAACCATCTAGGAAGTATCACGCTTCTCGGATCTAGCACACGCTAGGTAGTCCACTGCATATATTGTTTAACTTTTATTTGGTGGTATTGTTTTCCATTTCAAGTAGTTCCTCTAAGCAAAAAGGAAGCTCTCACGATCAGCTGTGGATTCAGAAGTCATACGCATGCAACAACCTACAACCAACATCTCAACAGGTATTCCTCCTATCCCATTACCCTTATCTGTTTCATCAACATTCAAAGAAACACATCTAGAATCAGGTGAAACATTTTGGCACGCCTGGTGGGACCCATTCGGGTTCTTTGCATTCTTTCATTTCTAGGTGAAAATGTTGTATGTTTGTTTCTTTTCTAAAAAGTTCTTACATTAAACTTTCTCCCCTGGAACCTTCTTCTCTTCTATTGTCTAAAAGCAATCTTATTTTGGTGCTTAAAATGAACATTTCTTCCCTTTCATTAGTATCACATTAGTGAAAGAGCATCCCTTCTCCTGTTCATCTATTTGTGGCATCGAATTCTACATTTCGATTTGGGTTTAAAAATCATTTCATTTCATTCTACTTTTCTACATTAGCTCACATTAATTGAGGGCAACCTATATGCTGGAAGTCATTCCCAACTGATGGTTGACAAACGAATCATAGAAAAGCACTTCCTTTCTTTTTCTCTCTCTGAGTCTTACCCAAACATCACAAATTAAAAATATATACACATTCTTAAACAACATCTCACCCAGAAGAAGTCTGTAGGTGATCACACATCACGACACAGTGGGCACCCCGATGGTTATCTTTGTCCAAAGACCCCATCAAAGGATGGCCGCCCCCACCATAACATATCTGAAACCTCTCTTATAGATCTCCTTCTTCGTAGGAAGCCATCCTCACCAAAAAAATCTATTTTACAGTTCATGAGTCAGTCCTTAAATAGCATAAGCTAAACAAACATAATAGAAAAAGCACTCTTAGGATCGTATTTTTCTTAGTGTTTCTGCTTGGCTTGCATTTTGAGGTGAGAGGTCACGTTCTTCATTTTTCTTATTTCCCCTTTGCACGCTCCTCATCATAGTTGGTGTATTCCAACTTCATCTGAGTGTGCTTGGACCTTATTCTCATCATTCTTAGAATTCTAGGTTTGATTCCACATTTAATTTTAACTCACAACCACATTTTCTTCATCGTGTTTCAATTTCACAGTAACCGGTGTTGGTCCAAAGAACCAAATTGGTCCAAAGAACCATCGTTGGTTACCCTATGACCGTCATCGATTTTACCCAATTGGTGTCGGTTCACTATTCTTTTGGTTAACCTACCCAAAAGGACACCTATTCCACTTCTTTAGTTGTTTAGAGTCTCTGTCACTCTTATCATATCCATTGACCTGGTAAGTCCCATCAACATTTTTCATACCTAGAAAATTTGGCCTTATACCTTGTTTTTGACCAACTGTCCACTTTCCATAGTGACCGGTAATGCGGTTACCTATGACCGGCGTTAGTTTAACCTAACCGACATCGGTTAGCCTTGTGTCATTTTCTAGCTGACATTTTAACCCCAATTCACCTACCACCGCCTATTTATCCTATCTCGTGTTGTATTTCTGTGTCATTTACAAAAAGTAGTCTTACCACGTTAGTACTGTTCACATGGTACTGATGCGTCAACAAGCAAGTGCCCTCGTATTCCACGCCAGTTGTCAACCACTCCCACCTAGCCCTTCACCACCTTCCATTTTATCACAGCCATGGAACCTATCCAACCTATCTCTATCACTACCGAGATGAGGAGTTCACATGACTCCTTGACCAAAATCTTGCCACCTTGTAATTTTACCTTTCCCACTCATCCACTCGAGATGCCTCGGGTCAGTTGATATACGACATGCCCGTATCTATCCCCCAACTCTTGTTCCCACTCCTGCGTCAGCCCCATTTGGCTCCGCACCCACATCTACCTTACCCCTAGTCATTTCACAATAGGCCCTATACTCTGACTATGACTATCTCTGCTACATCCATTACACCCGCCACATCCACTATACCTTCGCCAACCACCTAGAACACAACCTCATCCATGCCTATTGTCTCGCATATACCCATAGCTACATTACCACCCCTGGTGTTAGTGACCCCTACCCCTTTTCAAAACGTCATCCTTTCTATTCCAATCTTTAGCCCCCATTGCCACTAGGGTCACCATGACCCTTCCACCTCCATATACGTACTATCAGTAGCCTCTGTTTCATCTATTATTCACTCTGGTACGTACCCCCTATTTCACTACCTTCTTCTCAATCTACCTATATGGCAACACCATATACTGGAATGCCACCCCGTTATATGCCCAACACCAACCCTCTTACGCTACAGAGAGTCACCCATCCATCACAACCTACCAACGACCTAATCAAGTTAATGATGGACAAGATGCAGACATTGGAGGCATCGATTTCTGGCTCCCACAACACTCTCACCTACGATGAGATTTGTAATGAGCCTATACACCTATCCATTCCTATCCATCCATATCCCTTGCATTGGGAAATGCCTAAATTCAACCGTTTCAATAGCAAAGAAGACCCGCAACAACATTTGTGGTCTTTCAAACATGGGTGTTATTTGATCGCCCATGATGATGCTTTTCTCTTGAGGACCTTTCCCATGTCTCTGACTGGACCCGCGTTAGATTGGTATAGTGGGTTACCTAGACACTCTATATTCTCATTTAATCAGGTAGCCCAAGCCTTCTTGGATCACTTCTCCATTAATATCATTAAGAAGGTTACCATGATTGACCTCTACTCTACGCGTCAGTATGACAATGAATCCATCATGATTTTGTTGCTCGTTGGCGTAGCTTTGATCAATCAACTCACATTCCAACTACCACAAACCGAACTCATCAAACTCTTCACGCGGCTTGTGCTAGGCATATCTCACCGACTCTGCAGGTCCAAACCTTCCGAACCTTCGACGAAGCATTCACCATGGCACGAAAGCTTGAGATTCGGGCCATTGAAGAGAAGAAAATCCAATTACACAATAAGAACTCAATTCAAGTCAAATGATACCTCTTCTTCTTCAAAACCACATAACAATTATTCAAAGGCCAAGGGGACCGCTAACGCAGTGGTACTCAAAGCCCCCAACTCATCCATCAAATCAGGCTAGCCCCTCATCTAATCTCTCACCCATTCAGAATTTTCAATTCAGACAGGAACAACGGAAATATACCCCAATTGGGGAACCTTATTCTTTTATCTTAGAGAAGCTCATCAAAGCTAGAGCCATCACCCTTCCTCTCATGAAACCACACACCGGTTTTGAACCCTGCTCGCCCCACACCCGCATGGTATAAAGAGCATGATTTCTGCAATTATCATCGAGTAAAGGGTCATAGTGATGGCAATTGCATCACTTTTAAAACATTGTCCAAGAAATGCTTGAGAAAGGTGAAGCTAACCTTGGATAATCCTAATGCACCTACCAATCAAAACCTACATATCTTCAAGAAACCTTTTCCTAATCATGCCCCTTCTTCTGATCAAATGGGAGAGACCTCAACTCATGATAGTCATACCCACGAGGTCCATGCTATTTTCAGCAATACACCCGCTGCTGCCCAATTACCTCATATTCCTTCCATCAAGGAAATTCTAGCCCAAAGTCCTCCACCTGCACTTGAACCCACCTCACCTATTCCTCCACCCACAGAGGAACACCCTTCACCTCCTTCCTCATCCGTAGGGGAGCCTTCCATTAACATCGAGACTATCTCACCTTTGGCTTCTCCACCTAGAGAGTCGTCACCCACAAGTACTCTCTTCGCCCATAAGATGCTTGTTCATCTCCTCCACCACCTACAGAGGAGCACCCACCATCTCCTCCACCCACAAAGGAGCACCCATCATCTCCTCCACCCATAGAGGAGCACCCATCATCTCCTCCACCTATCAAGACCCAGTAGAGATACCTTTGCCTCTAGGTGATCATTCTCCATCAGCTACCCAAGATCCTACAAACTTACTTTCGGCTCTCTTACCCACAAAAGCTGAAGCTAGCAAATTCCCCATCTCTAAGACAAATTTCATGGGAATTTCCATTAGGTCCTCATCAACCTCACCTACAGACGTGCCATTCTCACACTTAGCCGATCACTTAGATTATGTGGATAGAGCCTTACTTTGGGGGTGTCTTCGCTTCCTGCCTCAATGTAAATGTAGATGTCACTTGCTGACACTTCCACTATCTACCCAAAAATATTTCAGCCAATTGAACCAAGCACAACCACCTCTATCACAACTTCTTCCACGATACCCCTCATGGCTCAAACCACACCCCTACCCATAACCCAACGTGCATCTACACCCAAGCCTACACTTACATCATCTTCTTCACCTAAACCCAACACTACCTTAGGGGTCATCCCAACCACCAGCCTTACTCATCCACCCATCAAATTAGATTTAGCTACATCCTCCAAGGCCAATACCAAACCTACTCTGACACCCAAAAAAGAGCCAACCCCATAAATCTCATACTCCAACCTCACCGATCACACCTTCCTCACCTTCACCCTCTTCGTCTGTCTTAGGACCTCATCCTTCTAACACGGGTAAGAAACCTCCACCCACCGGTAAACTAAAAACACAACATCCCATTCCACCATTGCAAACCTCAAACATATCCAAGCGCCCACCATGACTTCCACCCACATCTACAACATCTTTACCACCCATACCTCTAATACCATCGATCACTCCTTCACTACCCACGACACTTCAGTCTCTTTCCCTCACACCTCCGACACGACCTACACCATCTACCTTCACAACACCTCCATTATCCCCATGGGTAATGCCCTCTTCCACCATCCACCTTTCCCTCTAGATCTCGTGTGCCCATATCACCTTTACCCAAGAAGGTGCAACCTAAAGACAAAAATCTGCTACCCTCCAATAAGGTAGTCAAAATAACCACACACTCTCCTGCCAGTTCGTCTACCATACCCCTACCTAAACAAACACGACCAATGCCTAAGATCACACCAACACCTAAAACCGTAGCTCGACCTACTCCCCCTCGTGCAAGGACCATTCCTCTATAATCAGCCGTGCCTACACCCAAACCCACTTTCACTTCCCATTGTGATCCACTAGCAGATCCTATGCCAAAATTTTAACCAACCTCCTTGAAACTTCTGATCATCACATTACCACCTCTCAAACCTTATGACCCTCTCAAACCCAAACCACAGGGGTTTGACGACACCAAAATTTGTGCCTACCATCATGTGTCGGACATGATGTAGAGAACTGTAAGGCTTTGAAAAACGTTCTTATCTAGTTGTGCCCTCCCGAAGAAAACTTTGACGATGATGACCTTCTCGATGAAGACCCCATTTCACCAACACCTATTCCCACAGTTTTTCCCTCATTTCCCACTCAACAACCGAGACCTCCACAACTCCTAGAGCCACCCCCAAGGTTTGAAATTAACATGGTTTGCATCAACACCTCGCCAAACCTCCACCCAAATGTCGATGTGCCCATCTCATCCCACAAAGTTCCTTCCCACCACTGGGATTTTTCCCTTCATGTTGCTATACCTTTCATGGTTCACCTACCTCACCTACCTCCCCACCTTAGATCAACATGATCCACATTGCTACTCATGATTAGAAGGACAAAGGTAAGGAAAAGGCAACTGACCCACCAACCAATCCTATGCCTAACATACCGTTTGCACCCCATATCCTATTTCTAATGGGGTCACACACCGCACAATGCTCAAACAACTACACCAATCCCCCCTCAAAATGTCCTTATATGACCTCATCCAAACCTTAGAATCCCATCGTCAAGCTCTCATGGAGGTCCTGTAATCGATTGGGTATCGATTGAGGTTTTACCCAATGACCCTACACCCATAGCCTCCATTATCACACCCCATCATGTAGCCTCTCTCACCAAATTTCCACCTTTATCCACACCTCAACCTACTCACCAAGTAGCCTCCCTTAGCTTCTCAAAGGAAGAGATCGCACCGCACCAAATAGATGACCTAGACCCTCGCTCTCTTCATCTCTATCCACATTGATGATATATGTGTACGACGTGTCATGATCGATGGGGGCACTAGCATTAATATCATTTCATCCCATGCATTCACTCAAATGCACATACCTGATAATTACATGCATAAACATCCTGTCATGTTGCGTTCATTCAATGACGCTATCACCTCTACACTAGGCATGTCATCCTCCACATTCGCGTGGGCCCCCGCACTATTCCAGAGTTATTTTACATCTTGGAGGGGGAATTTCAATATAACCTATTGCTTGGCAGACCTTGGATTCATGTCATGGGTTGTGTCCCTTCCACTTTGCATCATTGTGTGAAGTTCGAGCATGAAGGACACACCTATACCATTCCAGCTGACCCATCACCTTTCAAAACTTACAACATGCTTTACCGACCCAATGATGTGCTCATACCCATCAAAGCATCTACCTCCACAACCACTGCCATGTCACCTACACCTCCCCTCACCAGTGCAGCCGCTACCTTAACCACACCTACATCCTCCATTCCTACCACTACCACAACCTCCACAACCGAACCATCAGCCTCCCAATTGTTAGTTCCACCCCGATTTGACCTCTACCACATCATCTATTCTAGCTACCCACATACCAACCACCGATCCCTTGGAGGGAATTTTTCAACGCCTCACTCTGGGGGAGTATCGCCTATATAGTGTCAACACATTCCTTACTCCACAAGAATACAAAAGTCTTCACCAACACCCTCACTATGATCACCGTATAGGAGAACACCTCCTTTATGGTCCTCCCCACCTTCGTACCAATCTCACCTATGGGGGACTTGATACTACAACTTACACACCTAAACCACCGTCACAAACCCGCCCATTTTCCACCGACCTCCAATCACTCACCAATCATTGTTTCACCCACACCTTCCTGCACCGATGTGCATGGAAGGGTTTTGGTTTTGGATTTTATGAGCAAGGCACCATACTATTATTCCATGTACTACTCACAAGCATCCGTAGTGGTATCGGCTTTGCTGAACCACCTACCAAGAAGGCCCGCGTTGAGCTCATTGAAGACATCAGCCCTTTTTCACCTTCGTCACCCCCATCACCATCTTCACCAACGGAGTTGATGGATCCCGAATCCATCCCTCCTAATTTTTTTTTCTCATAAACACCATCTCCTTGGGGCCTCTGACTTATCAACGCGAGGGCAGGCTCCCTTCTCTCTTCCCTTCCTATACCCTAAAATGATCGATGATGATACACCTTCGATTAACGTCATTCAATGCTAGGATGATGAATCTATACTCACCTACCTTGGTGCAGAAGACTCATATATTCATCGGTTGCTACCATCTAAGACAAAAACCATGTTGAATGAATTGACTATCAAATCAACATTCATACTCAGGATGACCCGCACATCCTAAAGATTAGTCAATCTTTAGATGTTGCTGAACAAGAAGCCATCACTTCTTTTCTCAAAGATCATAACCATGTTTTTGCTTGGTCTTACATAGACATGCCCAGTATTGACCCCACCATAGTGGTCCACAATATCGTAACCATCCCGATGCCAAACCCGTCAAACAAAAGCTGAGGAAAATGCACCCTCACATTTCCCTTCTCATCAAAGAAGAACTTCAACGCCTTCTTTTTCCGTTTCCTTCATCTTGCCCATTGATTATCCTCGTTGGATTTCTAACATTGTCCCTGTCACTAAGGCGACAAGGGGACTCCACATTTACATGGATTTCCGTGACCTCAATCTAGCTTTCCCAAAAGATGACTTTCCTCTACCTAGTATTGACCAGCTGGTTGACCTTATTGCTGGTCACGAGATGCTATCACTCATGGATGGCTTCTCGGGTTATAACCAAATCTTACTTTCCCCAGATCAACACAAAACCGCATTCATCACCCCTTGGGGGACCTTCTGCTATCGAGTCATGCCTTTTGGCCTTAAAAACACTGGTGCCACATATCAGTGGGCTATGACTTATATCTTCCATGACATCATGCATCATATATTGGAAGATTATGTGGACGATCTCCTAGCCAAATCTAAACGCTGCTCCAGCACCTCGCCATCCTAAAAACCATCTTTGACCACCTTATTAAATATTACGTCCACCTTCAACCCAAGAAGTGTGTCTTCACGGTTCTCTCAGAAAGCTCCTGGGATTTATCATTTCCTTATGTGGTATAGAAGTTGACCTTGCTAAAGTCAAGGCCATTCTTGAAATGCCTCCGCCCACCAACCTTAGGCAACTCTGTAGCCTGTAAGGTAAGTTGCAGTCTATTCGATGTTTCATTTCACAATTGTCTGATCGGTGTCAACCATTTCATCATCTTCTCAAGAAGGATGTCTCCTTTAAATGGGATGATGACTACCACAAAGCTTTTGAGGCCTTAAAACAATACCTTCTTCAACCACCCATGCTCATTCCACCTAAAGATGATCAACCCTTCTACCTATACATCTTAGCTATCGACCACTCCTTGGGGGCCATGCTTGCTCATCATGATGAACAACACAGAGAGCAGGTGGTTTATTACATAAGCCGTACTCTTTTGGACTACAAAACCCGATACACCCATCTCGAAAAACTTTGCTTAGCCTTAGTTTTCATTGCCACAAAACTCCGCCATTACCTACTTAACCACAAAACCTATGTTGTGACCAACACCAACCCCTTACACTTCATGTATGCCAAACCTTACCAAAATCAACATGCCGTGCACATTTGGCTTATGCTTATGGCCAACCTCGACCTCGAATTCATTCATCAAAATTCCATCAAGGGCCAAGATATCACCGACCAATTGGCCAACGCACCTATTTCTGGGGATCAACCTCTAATTTTGACTTTCCAGATGAGTCAATCGCTACCCTTTCTTTGGACGAACCCACTTACCAAATGACACTCTTCTTTGATGGTTCCAAGTGTCAGCGGGGGTGGGGCTAGTGTTATCCTCATTCCGCTTGATGGTGAACCCATGCCTTTGTCTTTCAAACTAGATTTTGATTGTACAAACAATATTTCCAAATACAAAGCGCTCATATTAGGTCTCCAAGCTGCATATGCCTTGGATGTCAAATCCATCAACATCTTTGGTGATTCCCAATTGGTCATAAACCAAGTCAATGGTATATACCAATGTCATAATGAGATGCTTCAAAAGTATAAACATCACGTAGACATACTTTTGACCACCTTCGACCGCTATGCCCTTCAAACCATCCCACATTCAACCAACAAATTTTCCATACCATGGCCTGCTTGGCTTCTCAAATACCTACTTCACCCGCCGATTCTAAAATATTTGTCACCATACAATGACTCAAATCACCCTCTTATTTACCTCATGAAATTTACTCTTCGGAACCACTACCCCCGACCCAAGTGACCTTTGGTATAAACAATACTCTGACTATCTTTCTCTCTCCATCTTACCTCCCGACCTCACTCATAATGGACAACGTGCTTTTCTTAAAAAGGTCTCTCATTATGTCATCATGGGGGCCCTCTATAAGCACGGATTTGATGGTATTCTCTTATGATGCCTCACGAGTTCTAAAATTCCTTATACCATCAAGGAAGTTCATGATGGCATATGTGGAGGTCACTTCAGTGGCCTTGCTTGTTGCTAAGCGTATTCTTCACCTAGGCTATTACTGGCCGACCCTTAACCATGATTGTTGTGACTATGTCAAACATTGTGTAAAATGCCAACAACATGCCAACCTTCATCATACACCCAATCATGCCTTACAGGTCGCCCATGACCTTTGGCCCTTCTCTCAATGGGGTTTGGATCTTGTCGAGAGATCAATCCCCATTCTTCCCAACGCCATCAATGGATCATCACCGCTACCGAATACTACACAAAATGGGTTGAAGCCATACCACTCATCTCCATGAAAGCCAAGAAAATATGTGATTTCATCAATCATCACATCATTTGTCACTTTGGTGTTCCTCATCACCTCATCATTGATAATGGAAAACAATTTAAAAATAAAACATTGCAAAAACTTTGCAATGCCTTTGACATTCAACTAAGTTTCTCATCACCCTATTACCCATAGACTAATGGCCAAGCCGAATCCACCAACAAAACCTTGAACAAAATTCTCATGAAAGTGGTTAATGATACTGGGAAGGACTGGCATACACACATTCCTTTTTGCCATGGGCATACCGCACTAGTATCCATACTTCCACTGTTGCCACACCTTTTTCTCTGGTCTACGGTATAGAGGTTGTTCTACCTCTCGAAGTCCAGATTCCCTCACTCTGCATTTCTCTCCATGACATGCTCAATGATGATGACTTTCATCAGGACCGTTTAGCACAACTTGAGTTATTAGACGAATGTCATCTTAACACTCTTGACCACCTTCAAGTTTACCAAAAATGTATCAAATGTGCCTATGACAAACGTGTCCATGAATGAACCTTCCAAGTCGGTGACCTTGTCCTGAAAGAAAATCAACATGTAACTAAAGCAAAAAAAAGTAAACGGGCAAATTTTCTCCTAATTGGCTTGGACCATACATCGTGACCCATACTTACGGATCAGGTGCTTATCGTTTATCTTCACTCGATGGTAAACCCGAACCTGAGCCCCTTAATGCCTTGCATCTTAGACCATTCTACTATTGACTTTTAGTCCTACCTCACTTTTTTCTCTTTTCCATGCTCGTCCCTTGAGCGCTATCCACTTCCTACGCCATCACCAATGATTAAACAAGAATCATGTGCATACCCATCACTTGTTATCTTCTCTTGAATATGTGTACCACGGTGTTGCACATAACATGATTCTCATGGATACTTTTCATCTACCTTTAGATGAGATCCCATGGTCATTTCACCCTACTTTCTGAACAAGAATCCTATTCTTCACCTTGGTCTTGTCCATGACTTCAAAGCCCTCACATGGGATCCAACTCCTTGAGTCAAACTTCCAATAAAAAGATGACTCCCTCAAAAGGACATCTTCCTCTCTACAATCGCTGCTATAAATAGACTTCTCCCTCAAAGGACAACTATGTAAAGCTCTTTCAAAAAAAAAGAAGAGAGAGAGAGAATCTGAAGCTTCCCGCATCGATCAACTTCACGAAGACCTCAAGGAGTTAATTTCCTCATCCCATATAGACTTCCCACATCGATCAATCTATCTCAAATATCAATCAAAATAGAAAACCTTTTAGTCATGGACTTGCCCATTGTGACCTTGGATCTCTTGCCCAAAGAGCATGCTACCTCATACCCTATAAAGATTTACCACCTTTCATCCCTCTCACCATTCACTCCCATTTCCCACCACCTCAAGGGACCTCTTGGAACTGTGACATTTGGTGATCATGTGACTATTATTCACCTTTAGGATAATCACTCATGCAAAGTATTTAGGGTCTTATGTTCACTAGCCTACCTACGGTATGGTCCACTAGTTATGATCCTCACCAATCAGGTGGCTTTCTTGCCCCCTCTTATCTTTTAACCTTCTTTATTACATATTGATTACCTTATACAGACTTGGTCCTCGACACTTACCTTTGGGTAATCTTCTTCTTCTACCACAATCAAAATCACCTATACCAAGTTACCCACAACTTACCCACACCTAATAGAAGAAAACCCAAACCATGCCTAAAACCTACCAACTCATTCTCATACCTCCTCATATTCTTCCCTAGCTTATGGGAGAACTACATCGGCCTGAGGTCCCTTTTCACCGGGACTATGTAGGCAACACTCCATGGGCATGGGGCCCTTGGAGGTTAGCTCGACCACTCTCTACCCTAACCAATTCATCTTTCATTTCCTAAATCACATTCTACCCTACTTCATTTCCTTTTTATATCAAAAATTGAAATTAAACCAAACAAATAACAAATTGCTTCACATTTTTATCATCATCAAAACATACATTTATTTTGATTACCATTTCTTTACCAACATCATGCATGTATTATAAAACATCTTAATAAATAACCCATATCATCATTCATTGTAAAAATTAATGAATTACAACCAAAACCTAACTCAATCCATGCCTAAAACCATGACCTGACTCCATCATGCCTAAACCAAAACCTAACTCAATCCATACCTAAAATCCACGACCTGACTCCATCATGCCTAAACCAAAACCTAACTCAATCCATGCCTAAAACCATGACCTGACTCCATCATGCCTAAACCAAAACCTAACTCAATCCATGCCTAAAACCATGACCTGACTCCATCATGCCTAAATCCATGACCTGACTCAATCCATGCCTAACACACCTACCATAAGTCCATCTATGCATAATAATAAAATGTTATCAACACAAACACATAATGCCCATAATCATCATCATCTATATAAATACAATATCCAAACATGTGTATCCATATACATAACTGTCAAATGTCTTCGGCACGTAGGCCGGTGTATATAATCTAGTCTCTCAAAACTCTCATATATCCCTCACCATCTTTGGCGTGCGAAGCCGTATATGATCAAAATATACAAAACTCTAGTACATCCTCACCATCTTCAGCACACAGGCCGGTATATATAAAAAATGACTACAATACATCAAAATACAGGAATGGGCATCAAGACTCATCTCCTATAGGCATCCTCCATGTCAGTCTCTCTAGTCTCCTCCTCGGCTCCTATCTCGCACTAGTATCATCTCATCACCCCCTGCTGGCACATCACCTAGAGCTAGTCTCCGTGAGCTGGTGGCCTCTCCCTGATCCTGTCTCGAGCTTGATGGCCCCATGTGCTCTCTACACTGTGAGTCTTGGGATCTAGTCCTCTCACTCAAGGCCTGTTGTGCCATGTACTCTCCATAGGATAGAAAATCTATCCCGACCACCATCAACTGATCCTGGTAGTATCTGGCCTCACCTAGGGCATCCCATAACCTAGATATGGGAATGGTCTATGGTGGTCCCATAGGCCTCGGCCCCGTACTTGTCCCCGCAGGGACCCTATCCCACCCCTTCCTATGTGAATTGGGCCCTTGTCCCGGTGCCTGTGGAGGTGCCATCGGCCTTGCACCCTATGCCTATACCTACACCTGTAATGCCTAAATCTGCACTTGTGCCATGGCCAACTAGCCTTGTAGCTCAGTAACTCGTGCATATAGTAGGGCGCCACCGACCATCATCACCATCCCCATCTCCACCCTGGGCCATTTGGGCCTGAAGATTGGCCACTTGTGCATGCAACTCGCCACCTCTACCTCTAAACTAGCTAACTACCCTTGCACCATCCCCAACTAGGTAATCAGGGTCGCCACCTACCTCGTAGGGCATCTCTCTACACCGTGATAGTGGCTAAATCTGGCTACCCAGTCTGGGTGGTACTGCTCATAAATGAGCCACCCACCACTGTTATATCTATCTATCTTTCACTCGCATCATCGATCCATTGGTCTACCACCTTGCTCCTCCTACCTTGTGGGCACTATCAGCTATGGTAGAGGTAATGGCCTCTCCACGTCATCTCTCCTATACTACGGGAAGGGTGGAGGTATGTCCTGTAGCATAGCCCAAACTACCACCTAACCCTGTCAACTGGGATCATCTCATGCTCCTGGCATGGCGCCCCTCTATCCATCTCAGCAACTGAAGGCCATCTAGCTCATCATGCATCCATCTGTATGAGGGATAACCCACATACGGTCTCCATATGATGTCCACCTCGAAAACCCCTCCAATAGACACTTGTAATACACTACATCATGTGTAGCCTTGTCTGATCGATGCTCTCCAATCACGGGCACCCATCGCCTATACCCCACCTAAACCAATCTCGAGGAAATGCATCTTCTCAGGGCATACCCACTAGCCGCACACAAACTATGTGCTCATAGGCCCAACAGTGTAGTAAAAATGTGCAACATAGGCTAAACCTGTGGAGCCCCATACGCCCACAACTCTCTATAACTACACCAGGAATGCTTGGCCCCAGAAAAGCAGGTCCGATCCATCACCATGTCATGTAAAACCCCCATCAAGGAGCGGGAAATCTCCCACCCTCTTGCATCCGGTAGTGCAAAACAACACACTGCCTCCATCAATAAAACAACTAGCCTCATCTCCTCTGACGGGCTAGGTACATCCCCCGTAACTCAAGCTGGCACTATGGAACGTCATGTCTGCCAGTCCCTCCCCAAACACTATCAACGATCAACTCCTCTCGAGGCCTCGGAGGAGATCGAGTACACCTGCATCCCTAGTATCGGTAACCACAAGATCCTAAACACGTCCTCCAGGGTGACTATCATCTCACCCGTCGGTAGGTGGAATGTGTTGGTCATTGAATCCCATCTATCGATGAGGGTGACCATCGACTCAGCTTCTGAATACATGTCGATAGCGTCAGACCCCAATCAGGCCCACCTCCTCCACGTGCCGCCACTCCTCAACTGTCACTGCCTCACACTCTCAAGAGCAGGGTGGCACCCTATCTCTCATCCATAGCTGATCTCTCCCCTGCATCCAACACAAACATCAAATTAATCTACCTTCATCATACCCACACTCAACACCTCACCTATACCTACTACCCCATCTCATTCTTTCTTCCCCAACCTACCTTCGTATCACATTTCTATCTACCCACCCCCACTCTCACCCACTATCATCTACCCATGCCCGTTTCACCCCCGCCTATGCCATATTTTGCACCAAAACACCTTCTTTTCCCCTACCTCTCTCACCCACTCGACTTGGGCCCTTTTGGCCCCTTTTTCTCCAAAACCTGACCGGTGCCGGTTATCTCTAACCAATGCCACGATCACCCTAAACCGGCATGGGTCACCTGTTTCGTGATTAATACTGTTTGACCCTACCGACGCCGACTAACCCCGACCGACGCCGGTCACTGTCACGGTGAAACCCGCACCCCCAAACCCTCCCCTCTCAAAAACTCCTCTCTTGACCCTTCTACCCACCCATTCTCCCCTACACTTCCCCTCAACCCGTCCCACCCTCATTCACCCACTTACCTCTCTCCCCATTCCTATTCTACCCAATTTACCCTCCCACATTTCAAATTTCATTTTCCCCCACACACCCAATATTTCAAAACCCGACCTATCACCTAATCTATCTCACAAAAATAGAAATGGGTTTGACACTTACCTCATCACACTATATCACCGTGTCATGGTGGCATCATCGGCCACCACACTAGTGGCCCACTTGATCCTCTCGGCCTTTGCCATCACCAATCGGTCACCTCACCTCCAACCACCCAAATCCAACAATCTGATCTCATGGACCCACCTCTCAACTACCAATCACCCACCATTGGACTCACTAACTCTTTCCATTTCCGACTGGAACTTTCCACTTTCCCTCTCTCTCATGTCATTTTCCTCTATTTCACATGGAACAAATGATTCCAAAAATGCGGAATTTTTCTTTTTTATAACATCCCCAACCTAACTGATGTCGATTTTACCTTCATCGGCATCGGTCACATGCCCTACCTTACCATACCTTACCATGGTCTTACCTATACCAAAGATCGGTTACCCTTAACCATCATCGGTCACCCTCTCTTCCACATTGCCCACAATTTCACCCTATTATGCTGCCCGTCACTCTTTTTTCCCTGCTTAACCTTTTACCCTACCCCCTACCCCCAATTTTTTTCCCAAAATCCCATTTTATCCTACACTCACCTCACTCACTTGGACACTTCCACTTGACCTTCTTGACCTTACCCTTTATCCCTCACCTCGTCCTCATTCGGGACTCATTATTTTACCCATACCTTGGCCCTACCCATGCCGTGACCTAGATACTTGGACCTGAACATCGCTAGTGACCTTTGACCCCATGTGTTTGCTATACCTTGCGACACTATTACCTACGTTGTTGACCTAATGACCTTACCTTGCCTCTTGCCATGACCGTTTATCCTGACCCTACCTTTGGTGTACTAGAACACACCTAAACATTCCTGCACCTAACCTACGCATCATGTTTCCTGACCATATCCTATACCTTGGATACCGGAATCACTTTAACCTTGTTTGGATAAACCTATCGACCTTAGACAATGTAGAGTTTGCTTGCTCTTCAACCTGGTACTACGTGTCAGTTTATACGTGTGTGTGCATTTGACTGTTACTACCTTTGACCCTAACCCATTACCTAGATTACCTGAGTGGACCTTTTTCCCTTTTTTACCCATTACCCCACCTTCTTCTTCATCACATTCACCATTTATCAAACCACTCACCGATTCTTCCTTCTACCTCATCAGTTCCTGGTTTGAGGGGATCACCTTCACCCACACATGGGGCAACCACATCTTATTTTTGTCAGTGTCGCTTACCAATACAAGCTACGCAACAAAAAGGGGCAAAATGTAGACACTAAAATTAGGTCATACTCCCCTTGGCCCCCATCAAATAAACACCTTGAACACATTCACCTAACCATGGCCCCTTTCATCCCACTCTAATATTAATTTAATTAAATTAATTCATTATCCTCACAATATTTATTATTTAAATATCCTAATTGGGATAATGCCCACATATCCACCTCATCTAGCCACCTCACCCTAAGACCTATTCTTAGTAAGTTGCCATAACTAACTAAGACCTACCCAAACCCTAAAAATCAATGCCTACATTCCCTCTAACCACATTCCCACATGTTAGAAGGAAGCTTCCATGCTAATCATGGAGAAAACAAAACGAGATCCCAAAATCAAGGGGATCTACCTAGTTTAGTAAACCTAGGAAATCCCACCCTAACCACATCGATTACCCTAAACCACCACCGCTTTAAACCAACCACCATCGGTTACCATTTAACCCCAAAACAACCTTATTTCGAGGTTGACATTTCAAAAGAGATTAACACATCTTTTGAGAAAAGTGACGAAACCAGAGCTGTATGCAAGCGAACCAACATTAGTACACACATTAGAGCATCCATAGCCAACAAATGAAGCAACCACAAAGCCATTTGCCTTTATGGGAGCATTTGGGAAGTGCCAACACCACACCAAGTTCCTTCCATTTGATCACCCACCATTTCCAATCGACATCAAGCTCATACAAACAGTAAGTTTTGTTAACATGCATTGGTTCCTTATCATTTTAGCAAATCCTTTCACTTTTGTTGTTAGTTTCTATTCTCATTTCCATTCCCCACCATTTTATCTCCATGCAAACTTGACCATCTCTTTATCCACACCCTTGAACTGCCCATATCTAGACTTTCACCATTCCTATGCATATCCAAGACCTACACGAACCTTGTCATTGCCCTTTCATTCTCATCTAACACCAAATCTATCACCTTGCCAAGTTTTATTGAATTTCTCAGTACTTCACCATACCGACGCCGCTACCCACAACCACCGCTTTGGTTAGCCTAAACGACATCGGTCATACTAGACCGACACCGGGTCTTTGTGTTTTGACCAAAACCCAGATCAGAGCCTAAAACCTCCACCAAATACCCAAAATAGCCCAAAACTTTACGTTGAACAAGACTAGTACTCCAAGAGACCTTGACCTTCGATTCGATTCATATATCTTAGCCTATTGTGAATGAATTTGCTTATTGTAGATGAATGAGATACCTAAATCATTTTAACTATAGTAGGATTTCCTTTATTGTTAGCATTAACTTATTTTGAATAGTGGATTGATAGCTGTCTAGGAAGTATCACGCTTCCGGATCTAGCACACGCTAGGCTGTCCACTACATATATTGTTTAACTTTTATTTGGTGGTATTGTTTTCCATTTTAGGTAGTTCCTCCAAGAAAAAGGAAGCTCTCACGATCAATTGTGGATTCAGAAGTCATACACGTGCAACAACCTACAACCAACATCTCAACAGGTATTCCTCCTAGCCCATTACCCTTATTTGTTTCATTAACATTCAAAGAAACACATCTAGAATCAGGTGAAACAATGCATCCTAGTAGGAGAACAAGTCACACAATATGTGACTAGCGACTAACGTGGGGTACCTGTAATCCCCTCGTATACATTCCTTTGGTGAATGTCCCTCTCATCTTGAGTCAACTAATCTAGAATCCCATAGAGCCAATCACACTCTCTCTCGACTCCAACGGATGTATTCCTCCTTCTGCGTTCACCAAAAGATGAGAAAATAGCAAGTTAGTAACGCTATATAGGAAAAAAGATCCGCTCACCAAAATCACATGATAAAACATGAAAAATCTAAAAAAATTCAAGTTAGTGAACATTTTGGTGATTCTAATCGAACAAATCACCCGGAATGGGTAACGATCCATTTGATCGTAACCCCGCTTTACTGGTGGCTGGTCGAGCTGATTTTCTAAACATGACCCTTACCCCAAAAACACTTAAAAGTGCAAAAAGGAACATTTCACAAAATAAAAGAATGCCCTATGGGCGCCTCTTAAAGACTCATTTAAGACAAGAAAATTTGAAAATAATCCCCCTAGGTGAACTTTTCAACATTTTTACATTCTAGGAATAAAAAGACAAAAGTGAAAATAACCAACCTTTGATCACATTGGTCGATCTCCCGCCATGGAGTCATGATTACTATTCTACAACGGTCATTTCGGCTGTACTTTCATTAGAAACCTGTCCTAGTGTTCGTGAATCCGAGCTCTAAATTCACCAAATCTTTGCGTAAATGAATTGAAAAGTGCATTTGTTTTGATATATATGTTATGTTGGTATCCAAATTGATTCTCTTGTGAGGGATGAGCAGCATCAAAAACCGGTAGGACGCTTAGAGATAGAAAAATCATGATATAGGTCATTTTGTCACCGGGGGGGATTAAGTTGACTCTTTGTTACTCAGGCGTTGGAGAAATGGATAACACCTCACTAAGGGTTTGATCTACCCTCACTACTTTAGGTTGTGCCTTCAACCATGGTGAGAGGACCCGCTTCAGAACTCCGCGTTGGTGAAGGATATAAAGAGATCCTTCATCGCACAATTTTCATGAAAACCTTGAGAAAATATGATCAATAAAACACAAGGTTTGGGTTACTAAAGACAATAATTGAAACTTGATTGTCTCTAGCATATTTTGTGACTAAAGAAATTTATTAAATCTTTGTGGACACACAATACAAACATGGGTAGTTCATCTAGGATTCATCGTTTGAGAAGTTTTTGTTGGGAAGTTAAGCAAGATAAGGTTAATTATACCAGATATTTGAGAGCCTTTACAAATATTGGAACACTCACAGAAAACATGCTTCAAAATAGCTAAAATATTCCTTCAACCAGAAGGTGTGTATCAATGGAGGCCCAGAGATACACGATTTCATACACTCTTCAAGAATTCAAAACAAAGGCTCATGTTAAAGACTCAATTAAATGTTGGAAATCCTTGATTAGTCATGACTAAGATACACTCATAGGTTAAACAAACAATCTTTATCAACATAATGAAAGTAAAGTGATTTTAAATTGTTTATTTGCATCACAAGATGAAATGTCTTCTCACAATGAAATTACAAATGCCACAATACTAACACATGGACGAGATCTTGTGTGATTCAGAGGGATTTTAACATAAGATTGCAACAGAACATGAAAAACTATTTGAAGACATTCTCAAAAAAGCAAACACAATCATGCTCGTGATCAACACAAATTCATTCAAGGTTTACTAGATTCATCAACAGGAGAGTTTCTTCAATAATCTCAGAGCATGTCAATGGTCAGTACACTTGCAACCATATTGACATGACTAAATCTACAAACATAGGTAAATAAACTAGTTTCTCATAAAGTCTCTCGGGAAAAAATGATTTTTCTCAAACTTCCTCGTAAAAATTAACCCCCACCACTTGCAAGAGTATTCTCATTTCCTTTATATAATTTCACTTCCTCACTTATCCCAAATTTTCCCCCAAAGAAGAATATTCAAGGAATAATTTGTTTGTTACATATTTTTTCCGAAAGTGATATTTAACAAACTTACACTCAAAGCTTCCATGTGTACAAAAGATAAGATTTTTCAATTATTTCTACCAGCTTGTTTTTTAAGCTGGGCGTCTGGAGTCATCTCCTTTGGTAGCATGTGCATCCTCTTTCAAGCCTGTAGCTTCGTTCTCCGCATCCTTTTCCTCTGCATCTTGCTCTAATGATAATTTGTTTTCTGCAGGTGCCCGAGCAACTCTGTTTCAAAACTTCAACTTACGCCTCTTAGATTTACAAATCGAGATCCAAAATCAATTCAATTGCACTTCACCGAAAAAATGATGAGCAACCGTGGCATTAACCAAAAAGGATGAAAGCAATCTAATCCCTTAAGGTCCCTCGTTTGCGTATGAGCAATAATGGCGGCAAAACTAGATGCATTGTATCATAGCCGTTAACTCTGTCTTTCACAACTTCAAATTTGAGCCATCCATGTGGAATTTTTTTGAGTTGAAGCGGGTATGGGGTGCTTTTTCACATTTTGTATCACTTAAAGAAACTGAGTACTTTTAGACAATTTGGCCCGCCCACCCGCTTTTAATATAGGCGCTACATGTGGCTTTCCTAGGCGTCGACGAGGCTGCAACTTACTTTATGACTTTAATTCTTTTTCAAAACAAAGCTAAGAATCTCAAAGTGCTCTAGTGACCCCCTCCCTACTTTTGATATAGACTCAACACGTGGCTTTACTTGGGCATTAAGCGGGGCCGGTCTTCACTTTATACTTTATTCCTTTTTCATAATAAAGCTAAAAGTTACAAAAACCTCTGGCGACCTGCCTCCCCGCTTTGAATTTTCAATGCTGACTCAAACATGTGACATTAATTGGTCCCCCGTGGAGTCATGAATCATTTTATAACTTTACTCCTTTTCACATAACAAAGCCAAAAAACTTAAAAGTGCTATGATAGCCCACCTTCCTACTTTTGACTTAAAAGTGGCCACGTGTCCTCTTGTGGGCCTTAGGCATTTCTTTTACCTTTTTACTCTTTTTTCCATAACGCCTTAAAACACAAAAAGGCCCACTTTCCCGCAATTACTCAACTTACGACACATGTACACCTTTGGGGCAAAAATAAGAAATTTGCTCTTCGCCACTTCATAATTTTGACTAGCCAATTAGAAATCAATGGAGCCATGGGGCCAATTTGACATTTTTTGCAAAAGTGACAAAAGTGACAAGTTCACCAAATAAACCTGCCATGCCTTGTCCAATTAGAGATGAACACATATTTGTAGACGTTGAGATAAAATTTGACAGGGAAAACACGACGGTTGAAAAATGAAATGCAGGGGAAACTTCAACATTCACGCCCAGAATTCAAAATGTTCCTCATGGATAGAGAAACTACAAATAATACATTGCTAAATATGATCCACAACCATAGAGAAGGATTAAGAATGGCATAAAAATGAAGGAGAACATTTTCACGCATCCATATAGGGAGACAAAAATACTTCAAACCAAGTGGAATGAGAATTTTTTTGAACAAACAGGGCGAGATTAAATCGAGCACCAACATGTTATTTTTAACCTCGTTTTGAGTGTATGTTTTCAAAGGGTGGAGTGTTGGAGTATGTATACCTCTATATCCCCACACAAATGGTAAGTCCTCTTGTTGTTTTGATTTAGTTTTTATTTTTTAATGCTTTATCTATCTCGCACTTGAGTCTTCTTTTCCCTTACAGTGTAGCGAGAGTTTGGGTAAAGAACATTTAGACACACGGGCGTGTCGGTTATGACTTCTAACTCCCCTTTTCAGAACGTCACACTCGAGACTCTATGTTTTATGCCTTTTTCATGGCTAATACACTTCTTCGAGTGGGCAATATATACACACCCAAAATTACATGTGCTAAATTGTTGGAAAACAGTTACAAAAGTCCCTAATGATGATTCAGGTCCTTTCACAAAGATGTTCGAGCTCCAAAGACCATTCATAGTGTATATTTGTTGCCTAGACATCTTTATTTAGCCTTACCACACTTTTTCTAGCTTTCAGCCTCTTTTCTGCAGTGCATGTTCTAGCCTTTAGTGCCGGACCGACACCCGCCTTGGTGGTGGTTCTCGAAACCGCCACCCAAAATTAGCTTTGATTGCTTGGTTCTCCTTCCTCCTATTTTTAAATAGATTTAATTAGTTGGAACTGCTTCTTCTTGCCTTGTGCATGAAGGCACCTCCCATTCTCCATTCCTATATATTCCATGCTTGTGTTCAAGAAAAAGGCTTGAGAATTTTTTGTATCTTGCATTATATTACTGCTACGATCTTGCTAGGAATTACATAGCCAAGCTCTGATCTCTTGTGTTATCTCTCTTCTACTTGCATTGCATCTAGACTACCATCAAGATGCCATTGCTCAAACACCATCCTCCTACTATTGTTATTGCATTCCCAATCCCTTGACTCGCATTAAAACTCGGAGAAAGAAAGGAACATACCGAGGGGACAAATACGATATAATCGATTTACCAAAGCTCTTGCTTGTCTAGGTTGGAATTGTGTGTTTGCTTGCTTTATTTGTTGAATTGTCAATTTCAAATCACTAGTTTCAATTACATATCAAATAGAGTATAAAATCATTCATTTCAATAGAGTAGACAATCACAAGTAGATCAAATCATTAGTAATTTTTCCTCTTTAACATTACCAGGGAAGTTGTGGGGAACAATATCCCCTTTCAGGGTCATGATTTGTTCTTCACCTCTGAGGTAGGGTTTGAAGGGTTTTGATTAGATTAGGTTATTTGTTTTAGATTAGATTCACATATTCGCACAAGTAACCAACTACATCCAGATGATTACTTGTCTTTAGTTTATTTATTAGATTAGAATGCATTGTTTAAAAATTAGAAAAGATAAAAAATATTTCCTTTGATATATTAGTTTTCTTTTATTTCTTTGATCTGATATATTGTGAAAACTCCAAAAACATAGATTAGATTTCCTTTAGTAATTAGTTTGCTTATCAAAATCATTTATTTCATTCTATATGATCATCAATGGTCCACGACAGAAAATACATACAGCTTTTTGATTCCTTGTTCCCACAATCCAACAAGCCAAAATTGATAATTGACATTGATACCAATTTATGTTTGATAGTCTTATGCACACCTGCAACTTTTGCTGGGAAAATAGAACAACTCAATACGCTAAGCATCACAAATAATCAAGCTTATGACGATTGGAATGCTCCCGAAACATGGCTTGATTACATGCATGACCATATAAGGGCCAAAACTTCCATGAGTCTTTGGTTGTAATCCTCAGGTTCCACAACCCAATGGGTCTCGCTAATCAGAAAGACATTAACACTAATTTGTGTAAATTAGTATTCAAATCCTCACCACTTCCACCAGATATTATTACACAATTTTCCTTATCAATATAACAACTCGATCAAAGCTAATACTTTCTAGACTAAACTAGAAAATTTCCCATAAATCCTTGTGGCTCCACCACGCCTCTTGTTCTTACTTCGATGACCTTGTCTAGAAATCTATACGAGGCACATGTAAGTCACTTTCCACGTGTTCAACAACCAACAAGTAGAATCTCGGCGAGCTCGACATTGATTGGAGTCTACGAGTGGATATTATCTCAAACCAAGCCATTAGACCACTTTAGGTTAGGAGAGCATTCTTTGCCTTAGAATCACAGATCCCGATATTGTGTGTTGAAGATATAATATTGCCTAATTAGCTTGATCCCCATCACCACACTCACAGTCACATTCATTTTGCACCGGTTATCTCAAAGACGACCTTGAGAGGTTGGGTGTGAAGAAGGTCACGTGTTGATTTTTGTCGTGGGTATTGTCTTCTATCTTAATCACGAGCTCTAGAAACCCTAGGTTGACCTAGTGTAGGGATTACTACCCTTTAGATATGTGACCTTAGTGCTTGTTGTAGCCCCTTTAAATCAACCCATTTTGTGTTGGTTCATTTGCGTCTTCTATTCATTGCCTCAATACCCTTGTAGAATGGAAGACGCTGAGTACAAGCCATTAAGACACATTTTTGGATTGCCATACATCTTTGTAAACTTGATGTGAATATCACACACCTTTTGATTGAGCATAACTTGTTAAAGAATTCATCACTCCAAACTTTACTCATTTTTCTGATTGAGTCATCTTCACATCTACCTTTTTATGTCATTAGTCTTCACATCAACTTCATACATCTCTCGGGAACTCGATGTGAATTTTAAACACCTTTTGATTGAGCACAACTTGTTAAAAGCATCCATCACTCTAATTCTTACCAATTCTTTCAACCGAGTCTTGACATCTACCTTTTCTATCTCATTAGTCTTCACATCGACTTCATAAATTAATGATGAACCCAAAGTGAGTCATATATGCATGTTGATTGATTACATCTCATTAAAAACATCCATCTTTAATCACGATCCAACTCAAAAATATCAAAAATCAGAAAAAGCTCAAAAATAGTCACCATAATTATCATCGGCAAGGGTGATCGTGTTCGTCTATTTTGGAATTTTTTTGTAGACACCTTTCACTCCTCTAAAAATTACTTACATGATTGATCACTTATATTCTTCCAAATATGTTTCCACATCATCCCTTCTCAGTAAACTTTTTCACTTGGCTAATTATGTTTGTAAGCTCCATCTCATGACTTTTTATCCACTAGATTATCACTCCATCATGGAATATTTGGGCATGGGGTCTTCTCGATTCGATGAACATACATTCCCGAGGCCTATCATCGTTAAGCTAAATTCCCTTTTGCATGGACTATTTTGTCATATGAGCACCTAGAATCTCTATATATCCTGTAATGTCCCTGGATGCCTCTCTCACTAGACGAAACACACTCGATGAATGTCCTATTGATGGTGTTGTCATATCCTCCATCACCGTAGTATCCAGGACATCCAAGATTGATCTAGGAACTCATGGTAGGCACTCTCTATCAGGGAGTTCCACTCCACCATCTTCTCTGTAAAACCAAATCTAAATGACACATGTTAGGAGACAAATATGACACTTCAAAAATCATCTAAAATAAAATAATATCATGTAATACCTTGCTACCTAAGCCTCTCCATGACTATCTCACCATATTTTGGCCTCCTAATACCTCCTCATCCTAATCATCATGACGAGGTATAGCTCTTATGTACTCTTCCCACCTATCTTGGGGCATGAATATCACATCCCCTCTATGCTCTGGTCTCACCTTTGCCTTATATGCACGACCATCTAGACCTCGATATGTGCCGGGTAATCTCCTCTTTACAACCACATCTTATGCTCCCTTAGCCATGCTATTAGATGTTCCATTACTCCTACATTGGTGTAAGGACAAGCTCAGTGTCGTAGCCCGACCTCCGAACTTGGGTCGATGGATCCTCCATTTGACCCCTCCTATGAACTCGCTGATCCGCTATGATTTTGGTATGCCCTCGCACCCCAACACATCGACATTGTCTTTGTCCATGAATGTATTATACATGTATCCTATGAGTTCATAATTCTTGTACCATCACCTTTGCTCCTTCAACCTCTCCAAAGATGATGATGCTTTGGTAGGGTGGCAATGGTGGTATCACCAATGATGTTGGTCATCCAAATTACCTTGCATCCCTACTCATCACATGGGTCTCCACCCAATTTTTGTAATGCACTATTGCCTCGGTGATGGCCTCTAAGTACTCTATCCTAAGCCAATCGGGCCATCGATCCATGTACCCTACGTAGGGTTACCACATAAAATCATCGGGATGCTTTGAGTGCTAGTGGTTGGAATTCTCTAAGTGATCTAATTGATGGAAATTATACTCGCTAAAGTACTCTTGGGGCATCCATCGTTACTTCCAATGGTGTCCATGTCAAAGATATATATCGGGAACCTCTCATATATCCAAGATGTCAATAATATGAATAGTCTCATGATCTTATGACCTCTACACTTGACCTTGTACAAATCATGCACCAGTTATTCCCTTATGATGGTGCCCTAATTAAACAACATCCCATGATCTACAACATATCTACAGATGACTATCAAAAATAGGAGAATAGGAAAAGTTTTTAGTGCAGTTTATGTTTTAGGAAATTCAACTCCAAACCACCCCCAACTAATTTTTGTTGATTAAGTTGAGTTAGTTAATGCATGCACCACCCAAGGGATGCCCATGGTATATTTTTACCTAATCCAAAAGTAGCACATATCTCTTTATATACCTTCGAGAATTCTGAAGAAGACATCCTTGGTTTACTTGTTCAAAATCATACTCCAAATTATCGTTCAAGCTTCTCTTGAGCAACCAAATATGACAAGAAGTAGATCAAAATGTTCAAAATGGGGTAACCACCTTTGATTTACCCATTACTAAAAATAATGCAGCATCTGCTATGAAGAATATTTCTTGCTTATCCTTGCCCAATTTTCATGGATCAATGACAAGACCTAGACACATTTCTTTTTGAGTTTGATGTTTTGTGCAGAAGTTGTGATTATACTACTAATGCACATAAATTGAAGCTATTCCTTGCTACACTCAAGGATGCAGCCTTGAGATGGTTCATGGGATTGGGAAGAAATTTTGTAACCATGTGGGCACAAATGAAGGATAAATTCCTCGATAAGTACTAGGATTATTGTAGACCAAGCAACAGAGGAGGTGATGAAATCTACATAATGGAACAAAAAGAGGATGAACCATTGGAAGACTATTTAAAAAGGTTCATGTTCGTGGTTCAGAAGTTAAGATACACTAGACTACCACTTGAATATCTCAAATTACTATTTTTGAAGGGACTCAATGAGGAGGACATGGATGCTCTGAATTTGATAGGAGCAGGGGACATTTCAAAAGATATTTTTACAGAAATCTGTGAAGCTTGCAAAAATTACTCAAGAGCTACTATGAAGAGGGTAAGAAGTGTAATATCAAGATGTGGATCAACTACCAAAAAAATTGGGGACATATCCAAGTCATAGATTGTCAACATGTTTAAAATCATGAAACAAAATATTGTCAATGATATGGCTAATTAATTAGATGCTCTACATGCCAAAAATAAAAAGGAAGATGCAAAGCAACACTCACAGAGTATTTCCATGTATGCATAAGGAAGAAATCTGACTGTAGATGTAGAGAATTGGCCAGCATTTCTCAAGAAAGGGAGGCTTCACCTGAGTTTAAGATGTTGGAGACAGAGGATGGGCAAGTTTTCTACGTTGTTCAAAGAAAAACATGGCCACCAAGGTAAGGAGGTATGACACAAGACCTTATGCATTCATTTCAAAATTGGTCTAATAATTCATATATGCAGCCCCCACCTTGGGCTAACCCTCAAGGTTGGGCCCCATATCCTAACCAATATCAACAATAGTGGAAACCTCAATTCCAAGGCCAACCACAACAACAATGGAAATAACCTCCTCAATCATGGCAACAACCTTAGAGAGGAGGGAAGAAGTGGAATAACCCTCCTTCTCTCGTAGCAAAAAGCTCTAATGTCAAACCCCTAAGCAGGCTCTCAACCAAAAGCTACCCAACTACCAGCTCAACCAATGCCTAACCCTAACAATAAAGCTTCTCAGCCAACCTATTCCACTGAACTAACTCAATACCCTACCTATTATGTTGATGTCAACAATATCCATCTTCGCTTAGGAAGAGCACTTCCTCCACCAGCTGGACCCACCATTACTAAAATTACAGAAGAACCGCAGTTGTTGCATACCGATCCATAACAAAGCCAAAATACGTTACATGCTGATCCGTAACAACCTGAGCAAAATTCCAGCAAGGGTAAAACACAGGGTAATGAGCCACCATTTCTTGAAAGGTTACAAGAAAAGAAGATTGACCTCAAATCAAAATCTGATTATGATTTTTTCAACCAGTGAAAGAAATTTGTGTCAAAATTCCATTGATTCAAGCTATTAAGGATGTTCCCATCTATAATAAATTGGTTAAATACCTATGCATAAAGAAACCTAACATGAAGAGGAAATATCCAACTACTCAGACAGGTCATTGGACAACTAGTTGATATTATGCTTGGGAACTCAATTTTTCCCAAATACATAGATCCAGACAGTCCTTTGGTAAATGTCACAATCAATAACACAGTGATTAAGAACACTCTGATTGACTTGGGAGTAACAATAAATGTAATGACAAAACAAATCATAGACGATTTGAAGTTAGAGGGACTAATACCAACAACCACAGTCTTGCAGCTTGTAGATAGATCAACAGTTAATCCTAGAGGAGTCCTGGAGGACGTCGTAGTAGTGGTAGACTCTTGGGAGTACCTGCTGATTTTATTGGTCTTCAACAAAAAAAATATTGGGAGCATATCCTATCATCCTGGGAAGACCATGGTTGTCAACCACCGATGTGTTTATAGGATGCAGATATGGTAATATGATTATCTCTAATAAAAGTGGCACTAAAAGCTCTTGCTTTACCCCCCTGCAAAACCATTCAATGAAGAAGACCAAACCATTTGGGTTGAAGAGCTAGAAGAAGAAAAAAGCTCAGTTCAACAACTCATGATGCTTTGGAGAAGTCATGCAAAATTGAAGGGAAAGAAGAGGATGTTGTTCTTTCTAATATCCTATAAAATAATTATGGGAGTAATGAAGAAGTAGATGGTAAATTACGGTGTATAAGTTGTCTTGAGAATCAAATCTTACCGCAATAGAGCATTGTGAATGTTCTAGGTAAGAATTGCACCAACTTATTCCACATGATTGTATATTGAATTATGTAAGTAGAAATATATGCTCCATGACTAATCTCTCTAAGTAAGTGGAAATTACTCCGACAATCCACTTGATGTGAACAAAATGTTGGGCATGCAGCAAGAGCAATTGTTAATTGCTCTTCTACAAAAACACAAGACAACATTTACATGGGACTATAGAGACATGCATGGAATCCACCCTAAGCTTTGTACACATAAGATATACATCAAAGATAACTACAAGCCAATAAGACAACCACAAAGAAGAATGAACCCAACAGTGAGGGATATAGTGAAAGAAGAATTAAAAAAATTATTAGATGTTGGATTCATATATCCATTTTAGACAGTCAATGGGTGTCACCCCTTTTCATTGTACCTAAAAAGAATGGTAAATGGAGGATCTGCGTGGACTATAGAGAGCTGAATGCAACAACAAAAATGATCATTTTTCACTTCCTTTCATTGATCAGGTACTTGAAACTCTTGCTTTGGTAAGAAATATTTTCTTTTCTTGATGGCTATAATGGCTACAACCAAATTCATATTGCACTAGAGGACCAAGACAAGACCACATTCATGTGCCCATGGGGAATGTTTTCATATTTTGTTCTTCCTTTTGGTTTGTGTAATGCACTTGCTACATTTTAGAGGGCAATTTTGAGCATCTTCTTAGATCTAACCAATGACTGCATGGAGGTATATATGGATGATTTTACAATATATGGAAATACTTTTGATGAAGCAATGAAGAATCTGGACAAATTTCTTAAGAGATGCAAGGAGCATAACCTATCCTTAAGTAATGAAAAATGCTACATGATGATGTCTGAAGGAATAGTGTTGGGGCATTATCTATCATCTGCTTTGGAATTCAGGTAGATCCAATAAAAATATCTGTGATTATAAATCTGCCAACACCAAAGAAGCAAAAGGATGTGAGGAGCTTCTTAGGCCATGTTGGGTATTATAGAAGATTTATACAGGACTTCAGTAAGATTGCAGCACCATTATTTGTCATGTTGGGAATGGTTACTCTTTGAGTGGATTAAGAAATGTGAGATTGCATTCTAGACTTTGAAGCAAATGTTGACTTCGCACCTATGTTAAGAGGACTAGATTGGAGTTTTCCATTTCACATTCATACTGATGCCTCAGATCACGCCATTAGAGATGTTTTAGGACATAAGGATGGAATTCTAAACTACACAATCTACTATGTCAGTAAGAACCTGCAGCACATTGAACTTAACTATACAATCACAGAGAAAGAGTTTTTAGCAGTTGTGTATGCCATTAACAAGTTTAGACACTACATCACAGGCTACCTAGTGTTTATTCACACTGACCACGCTGTAATTAAATACTTGATCAACAAACTAGTTGTAAGTAGCAGAATAATCAAATGGTTGCTACTCTAGCAGTTTGATGTCACCATTGTGGATAAGCCTGGTAAGGACAATATTGTAGCTAACTTTATTTAAAGAATGGAGAATAATAATGAAGAACAAGTAGTGGATGAATCTTTCCTAGATGAGAACCTATTTTCCATTTCCACTAGAACACCCTAGTATGTTGATATAGCTAATTATTTGGTCTTAGGTAAGACACCTCCACACTACTTATATTCTGAAAAGAAATACATTGTTGAGAAAAGTGTGAATTTTTCTTGGATAGCTAGTTTTCTATTTCACACAGGGCAGGATAATGTTATGAGAATATGCATAGATGATGAAGAAATATATGATGTCCTCAAATCCTGCCATAGTGAACCATGTGGAGGAAACTTTGTTGTAAAAAGAATAACACAAAAGGTGTTGACAACAAGATACTATTGGCCAACACTGCATAAGGATGCAACATTATATACCAGGAGGTGTGATAGATGCCAAAGAATGGGAAAGCCTACAAAGTCGATGGTTTGTCATTGCATCCTTAGTTAGTATTGCAGTCATTTGAAAAATGGGGTTTAGACTTCATTGGTCCTATAGATCCTAAATCTTAATAGAAGGAATACATTTTGGTGTGCATAAATTACCTCACTAAATGGATAGAAGTGAAAGAATTGCCAAATCAAAAGAGTGAGAAAGTTTCCAAATTCTTGTATGACCACATCTTCACAAGGTATGGAGTACAAAGAGAAATTATTACTGATTAAGGTACAACACTTATTTAACTCAATCTGGACATATTCCAGTAAATATGGACTCCATTATTTCAAGTATTGGAAGAAATCCATCTCAGTTTTTTTACGTAAATTGGATTCCATTTTTGTCTATATTGGATTCCATTATTAGTATTATTGGAATCCATTAGTAGCAATATTGGATTCCAATATTGTCATTATTGGACTTATTCTAGTTCCAATTTCACTATTATTGGATTCCAATCTCGCTATTATTGGATTCCAATATCGTTATTATTGGATTCCAATTTCGCTAATATTGGATTCTAATAGCGCTATTACTGGTTTCCAATTTCACCACTATTGTAATCCAATTTATAAATCTTGATTTTTAGATTTTAGTTTCACTATTTTAGGATTTATTTTTGTTATTATTTGAATCACCCACATAAACCAAATGACCGTTATCTTACATAAGCCTCAGAACCGCTATCTTAAATAATCCTAGCAATTGCTAACTTATACGATGAAAGCACATGCTAGGTGAAATAAGCATAGTGGCGTCAAAGTTACATTTGCCTTGCAGCCACTAAGTTACATAAGCCTTGCATCCTCTAAGTTACATAAAGGACGATAAGCCTAGTGGCTGCTATCTTACATAAGTGTATAGGTTGTTAACTTACATATGCCTTGTGGCCGCTAAATTAGACAAGAGCAGATTTGTCTAGGTGAAATAATCCTAGCTTGTTAGAAAGTTACACCACCTACCGATAGCAAGTTTCATAAGCCTACCCATCGCTCATTTACATAAGTCTAGCAGGACACTAAGTTATCAAGTTATCTCTCGAAAGTGCACCCTGTAGAGAGATGGCTGCAGTTTTTTAAGCTTGCAAAATTTGATCTCTCTCTTTCGTAGATACAATGGAAACATCTCAGGTCTGTGGGTATACCTATTTTGCGGTGAGTCTTTGAGATCAAGGCCGAGTTCCTTGTTGATGTACCCTAAAATGATTTCTGGGGTTTAAGGGTAAAAGATGACTATAAAATAATTAAAACTAAGGTGATACACCAAATTTGTATGAGGTATTTGACTGAGTATGTGCACAATTGATATGTGAAAGGATTCTTGATGCACAAACCAACAATTTTTTGTAGAATGTTAAGGGAAAATCACTTCGAGCTGTTGAGGGAAAGTATCACAACAATAATGCTAAGCTAAGCATGCAAATTAATATCATGCAGAAATCATTGAATTTTACAACAGGGTAAGATGATTAATTAGGGAATTTTCATTCACAAGACTAATAGAAACATACACAAGACTGCAAATGATTGGAAATGCAGAAAATACTTCACAATTAGAAGGAAAAACTGACAAAAATTTGCTTCAGTACTCCTATATCTAAAAGTCTTCTTCTGTGCTTTGTAAAGGCACACAATATATAGCAAAATAAATTTCACCCCCTTCTTAAAAATATCCTAAGGCTTGTACTTGCCCATGCATCCTATTTTTATCCTTTATTTAATAATATATAAAGAAAAAAATAGAACATGCAACTACAAATAGGCATTAATATCCTTGATTACAATACAATCAAACTAAAGTTAACTGTTCTATTTTTAAGAAAACAAAGGTGAATAATTTGCTAATAATAAGCTTGCTTGCTGAGCAAGTCTCTTTCCTTGTGCATGTGAATTCGTCTTCTTGTATGTTCTATCCTCTTGTGAAGTATGCAAAAAATCAACTCTCTATTTGTGAATAAAAATAATTGCAATACTTGCAAAAATAGACATCCACTGTGGGGACCACCTGTCCATGTGCACATGTTCTGATGTTGACATCTCTTGGCTTCTAATGGTCACAAGGGTGACATACTGCAAATCATCTCTAGCTCCTTCAACAATGGGGACCACTTTTGCACTCCACCATGGTTTGGCCACCTTTGTGGACTTAGCAAACATAAAAGGGGCAACCATTTTACATGGCACATGCCACTATAGTCTTCATCACCTTTTGATTAATACGTGTATGTGTATACTTTTCGGCCTTTGCATATTGGATAATGTATGTTTTAAAAGATTCACCTTTTTGGTGATCATTGTGGGAATGATTTGGTCGGCACTTGTATTATTTGGAGCATACACTATAGTGGGACTTTGGTCATTTTAAAAGTCAAAAATGCAATGATTATTTAATTCCAACGTGGGGCTGGCCCCTTCCTCCATGATGACTCACCCTTGGCATGTTGGTCGGTGGTAATTTAACCCCACCCTAATTAGGGTTTTATGAAAGCTCGCCACGTATATGAATTGTTTAACCCTGGTTGGGTTTGGTCCTTGATGAAGACCATCAATCTCTATCCCTGATGGACTTACACCGTTGATCCTTAACTATGGTTGAGTTTGAACCAAACCAATGCTTGGGTTTAGGCGGTAAAGAGAAGCTCGACCCTAATGATCATTTCATTTGGATTTTCAACGTGGGCGAAGCCTTGGCAAAATTTTGTTCGATGCCATTGTTGGATTTTTGAGCTCAGCTCCTCTGCAAAAGCTCTCTGTCATTATCGGTTTTCATGGTCGACACTTTCTGGTTATTTGAGCATTATTTGGTTTCACGTTTTTGTGTGGCCATGAGAGATCAAACGCTGGTATTTCTCTGTCATTTTAAGATTTGGGTGCTCAAATTTTGTGGAGGGAATCATAAGTTCGACTTCCTTGAGTTTTCATGGTCATGACTTGGTCATTCTTGAGCTTTTCTGCAATATGAATTTCTGTGCTCTCAGAACTCTATGAGATTTATTTGTCACCATCATTTCTGTGTCTCAGATCTTGGTCCTATTCCCCTTTTTGGTCTCTCGCGAGCTTTTTCAAAAAGGCCACCACTTATGTCCTGCTCGAGCTCAGTTTTTGAGGTTTGTCTGGCTGTATATTTGATTATTTCCGAGCTCTGTGAGTTGTTCTTTATTCTCTAGATCCTTGTGTTGTCTCTTGGCCTCCAAGAAATACTGATAATCAGTTATTTCTTTATATTTCCTGTGTTTTCATGGCTCGACCTTGGTCATTTCGAGTTAAAACTCTTGTATGAGCTTCCTTTACCTCCTTTTCCGTAGTTTCTTGATCATTTTTTTAAATGGGTTTTTCGTAAAACTTTTGAAAAGGAAGCAATGCCGTAGTTTGTGAAATATTTGACATCTTTCTCCAAATATTCAAACCTCCTTTGTTGGGTATTGCAATATTTTGAATGGTTTCTGTTCTGAATGATGAATATAAAGCTTCATTTTAAAGGGTTTTTCTGTTCGTGCATTCTTTGCTTCAAATTCCAGATCTAGACTTTTCTGATTTGGGTATTCGTGTTTTATCATTTCCTTACTTTTCTTGAAACGAGAATAGATCTGAGTGAGATTTTCATCTGAGTTACTCTGTAAATATCTTTTTCTGCTCATTGTAGCTGTGATTATTTGTCTGGAGATTTAGCAATATGCATTCCTTCTTGACTGTATGTCACCATTATTTTGATTTCAAAGCTCTGCTTCTAAGGAGTGCCCTGCTTTCACTTGGAAACATAGCCTTGCAAAGATTTGTTTCATTTTTTAGCGTTGACATTGATGGAGATCTGTTATGGTGCTTTTGAGAGAAGCTCGATTTGCTCATTTTGTCCTTCAAGCATTTCATTGTTTGTGTTTATGAATTCTTGTATTGCATAGAATTTGGTTCTCATTTCAATATCAAAGATAACTCTTTTCTTTACTTCCAACACCTTGTTTACAAAAGTTTTATCATTCTTTGCTTCTCTCTCTTGATTCCTTAAAATGATCCATTATAACTCATAGTTGCATACTTTGATTCTTGATTTTGTTGATTTGTCTGAATCTAATACCGTAATCTTGTTTCTTTTACAAAGATGCTTTATTTCCTTGATAGTAGTATTTCTCTGCTGAAAATTGTTGATTTTTCATTTTTTTTTCCACATTTTTCTTCATTCTGCTTTCTTTACATAAATACAAACTTTGAAACTAACAATGCTAAATATCTAAACTCCTCTATTCTCTAACAACAAATAAATGAATGGACCTAAGTAAGCTCCATGGCTATCAAAATAGTTGTCCTTAATGTTCCAAGAACCTAGGAATGGGGGCTAATCAAAGTTGGGCTACAAGACCCTTTCGACACCTCCCATATGACCCAAGCACTTTAAGAAAGAGGCTTAACTCTTCAAGATGATGAACTCTCAAAAGGGCAAGGTGCAAGCTCTTAGTCTCTTTGCTATATGCTTTGCATTTTCTCTCTTAGAAAGTTTAGGTGTAAGTAAAAAGGTAGGTGGAGGGCTCTTTATATAGCCCAAAGGATAAAGGATTCAACACATTCTCATGAATGTGGGATAAAGGTAAAACATGATTAGGAATGGATAAGGTTGTTTTATTAAAGGTAACCTTACTTTAGAAGGGTTTAATACATGTTTAGCAAGTCATGGAGTTGGGGTATTTTAATTAATCAAAGGTGATTAATTAATAGGTAGGTGTAAGCTTATAGAAGCCAATTAGAAGAATATTAGTGTGATTTAGGCTATTATAAGGGGATTAAATCAATTAAATATTGATTTATTGGTTAAATGGAAGGGAAAGCTAATTAATTAATAATAATTAATTAGTCTAGGTAGAAGGGGTGATTTATTAACGGAAGGTCGTTAATTAGGTATTTGTTGGATAGGAAACTTAATTAATTAGCTTAGTGTAATTAATTAATGATGATATGAGGGAAAATGAGTGCTTTTGACGATATGTCGTTGATTTGCGAGAAAGGGGATAATTAGCGCAATTTAAGTATTTAAATTGCTTGGGCGTAATTATAGGTGTCTACATTTTCCCCTCTTTGGGGTGGCGTAAGTGATGCCACTTCAAAGATAGTAGATAAAGAGATTTTGAAGATAGAAGAAAAAAAAGTAGAGGGAGAGATGCCCCCTCGAGTGTCGATGGGGTGATGAAGGAAGTCGATCGACGATCGAAAAAGATGAGAAGTAGGCAGAAGAATGGGGACGAGGCAGGATGCCCCAAGGAGAGGGAGAATTAGGGGTGAAAGGGAAGTGGTGTAGAAGAAATATGGATGAGGGGAGAGAAGAGCTTAACCTCTAGCCACTTATTTGTTTGGAACAAATTTGATGTCATCATATTGCCATAGAACTACATCATCGGTCCTTATGAAAAATATAAGCATACGACAAAGGTAGAATGACATGAAAAGCCATACTACGAACAATTATCCATTGCTGAAAGTACCAACTCCACGCAACATACAATAATGCAATGCAATACGAGAAGGAAACAAGCTCATATAACAGGGAAAACAAGTACGAACGCACATATCCAACCCAACAACGGTCAAGACAGTTGTACAAATGTTTTGTTATCAGTGCTGAAGAGATCCACAAGTTCGTGATTGATGACAAGGGTTAAAAATGATGCCCCAAGCAAGGATACATGCAAGGGGAAATGAAAATGGACACGGGGTCCATGAAAAGCATTTGTGCACAACGAAACAACGCACCAGGCAACCAAAAGTGCCCCGTAGTACGTATGACGAAAGCAAGCAAACTAGCTTTTGTGAATGGTCAGAATCCGTGATCCGCGAGTCATATTAATCGGGAAGATGTGAGACAAACCAACAGGATATGGAGAAAATACCATGCGCAAGACACAAGTTTCAGCCGTAAGAAGCAAGTTACCATTTTGTAGGGTGTTTTACTTTTTAGGAATTTTTTGAAAAATTTTGCCTTGTTTTTGGATTTTTTATATATATATATATATGTTTATATTTGTTTTTGTTGTTTTTGCTTTCCAAACCATGGTGAAATAGTAGAAAGAGTAAGAAGAAAAAGAAGGGCCTAGGGGCAACAAAAAGTGCCCTAGGTGGAAGAAAAGAGAAACAAACGACAAATAATGTCCTTGTTTAGTGGAAAAATGAAGAAAAAATAATTATTTGAAAAATAATTATTTACGAGGGTGTGAAGAAGAATAAAATCACCAGGAGCAATAAAATTGTCCTGGGAGAAGAAAGGGGTATTGACAAAAATGCCCCAATACAAAGAAAATAAGATAAAAATAATTATTTAATTAAAAATAATTATTCCACAAATAATGTAGAGAGAAAACGGTGAGCTAAACGGGTGTCCCGCCCGTCCGATCGCTGAAAAACAGGCTAATATACTCCCCTGGGGGTAAAAATCACAATCAGTTCATTTTAACCGCTTAGTTTAGAAAACTTACCATGAGGCTCGACACTCAGAGAGATGGTGATCGCACGTGATCGCTTGAGGCGTGTCAGATCAGATAGATGATAGATCTATGACAATATCAAATGTTGTTTTCAAGTGTTATTTTGATGTCTATGGATGGGATGATATGATGATATTGGTGTGGGGGATAGATTTTTGATTATGCAACCCTCTCTTGCCCCCATTGATGATATGATATGTGATGATTAGCTTAGTATACATGCATGATGTAAAACTTAGCATTTTTGTTTATATATGATGTATAGATGATGCTAGATGTGATGATAGTGATGGTAATGTGATGTGAATGATAACAAAATAGAGCACATGCAAGAAACACAGCCAAATGCTACAAAGAACACCAGGAATCAATGCAATACACCATGAATCACCATGCCTTATTAACAAGTAACAAAACACAACCAAATGCATTAAGAAAGAAAGAAAGAATTAACACACTAGCATGTCGAAATCCACTACAATATGCACAAGCAAGAATGAATCTATTCTAAGGAAGAAAAGATAAACTATGACAAAGTACACCCAAGCAACAAACAACTCAAAAGCGAGCACGCAAAACACTATACAAGCAACAAGCAAAGCAAGAAAACAAGACAATGCAAGTAAATGTTTTTGTAAGATATGTTTTCATAAACTGATTTTCTATTGTTTAGGTTTTTGTGAAACAATTTTATATTGTTTTGGTGTTTTGTGAAACAATTTTCTATTGTTTTTGTGTTTTCTCAAAACAATGTTCTATTGTTTTTGTGTTTTCTCGAAACAATGTTCTATTGTTTTTGTGTTTTTCTCGAAACAATTTTCTATTGTTTTTGTGTTTTTCTCGAAACAATTTTATATTGTTTTTTCAAACAATTTTATAAACAATTTTATTTGTTTTTTTTTTTCTCAAACAATTTTATATTGTTTTCCAAAGCTATGTGCAAGTAAACCAAGAAAGCATGGATGCCCCCAACGTTAGGTGGGGAATATACAAGGGCAGAAGCCACGCGCTAATGAACAAGAAGGTGAACTCATTGAGTTGCCCCCAGCATAAGATGGGAAATAACGAAAGACCATCCCTCACAGATGAATGAATAAAGAAGGCAAAGCCGATCAAGGCCGACAAAATGGTGTGCACAAGGAAACTCAAAGGCAGAACCAGGTCCAAGCCAAAGACAACTACCCTTCTAATACAGAATGCTTGTGAACAACGAATCCTCCCGAGGCGCCGAAACCGGTTTTCACCCAAGGACTTGTCCAAAGTGCCACAATTGCGTGGTTTTCACTAGTGATGACCTGCTTTCTTTTTTTTTTTTTCGATTTTTTTTTTTTTTTTTTTTGATGTTTTTGTATTTTTTTGTTTTTTTTTGTGATTTTTATGACTTTCTTGTGCCATGTTTAGGCATAAAACCTCTTAAGATGCATGGCATTCATGGGCTCCCTGAGCTCATCACCATCAGGTGAGCCAACTTGTATGCCCCCGTGCCATACTTGGCAACTATGACATAGGGTCCTAACCAAAGGTGGTTCGAACTTCCCTTTCTTTTCTCGCTCTCTCTCGGTGTTGAACCGGTTCTCTCATAACTAAATCACCCACCTCAAACTCAAGCGAGGGATGATTCTCTTGTTGTAGTTGCGGGAGATTCTGTGTTGATATACCTTCAAGTGATTAAGAGCGCGAATGCGCCTCTCATCTAGGAGCTCTAACTCAGCCAATCTTGCCACTCGATAATCTTCATCCTTATCCAAATAGTCCCGAAGAGAAATTCACAGGATGGGAGTTCAATCTCTAAAGGGATGATAGATTCTGTCCCGAACACTAGGGAATATGGCGTCGCACCCGTAGGAGTGCGAATTGATGTTCGGTAGGCCCAGAGGGCTGGGTGGATTTGTAGGTGCCAGTTTCACCGGTTTTGCTAACCATCTTCTCCATTATCCTTACCAAAGTCTTGTTTGTTGCCTCAACTTGTCCATTACCCTGAGGGTAATATGGCGTGGACCATTTTAATCTAATTTGGAACCGTTGGCAAAGGCCTTTCACAGTTTTGTTCTTAAATGACTTCCCATTATCTCGTGAAATGGGTCATAGGATACCATATCGGCAAATAATGTGATTCATGATGAATTTAGAAATCATGCTCCCGTGACATAAGTTAAAGGGACAACCTCCACCCATTTTGTAAAGTATTCTCAGTAGCTGATGATATGTGTGTGTATGACCATCGATGAGGTAGGAGTAAGCTTCCCTATTAGATCAAGTCCCCATTTAGAGAATGGCCATGGGGTAGTGATTGGTCAAATGGTCATGATGGAGCATGGATGAAATTTCCATACTTTTGGCAAAGCACACATTTTCTAACATAATTACAACAATCAGCCTTCATGGTGGGCCAATAGTAACCTACTCTTAACAGCTTTCTTAGCCAAGACCATTCCATTTGTATGTGCTCCGCATACTCCTTCGTACTTTTTTAATTGCCTCGATTGACTCCACACATCCAGACAACGTAACAGATTCCCATCGTAGCCACGATGATAAAGTGTACCTCCTAAAAGGGTGTAACGGGCTATCTGGCGAATCAGCTTTGCTTTTCAGAATGGGAGATATTGGGAGGGAAAGTACTGTCCTTAAGATAGGTGAAGATGGGTTCATACCATGGGGAATGGGGACCAACAACCTCACAAGCTAGGCAAGATTCCGGCATGTCATACGCGGGCTGGCATAGATTTTCTACGAAGAATGGCATATCATTGTTCCCTGGTGGAATACGAAGCATAGATCCCACCATTGCCATGGCATCCGCCGATCTGTTTTGTGCTCTTGGAATTTTCAAAGGTGATGCACACAAAATACTCCTTTAGAGTTTCCACTAACTTTTTGTAAGGTATGAGCTTATCATCCTTAACTTTATACTCATCATTAACCTGTTTGATGATTAGTTATGAATCACCTACAACCTTAACATGTTGAATATTCCACTTGATGGCTAGCTTCATCCCTGCAATGAGTGCTTCATATTCCGCAATGTTGTTCGTGCAAGGGAAGGCCAAGCGGAAAGCCTGCTGGTATAGGATCACCCGAAGGAGTAATAAGGACCACTCCTGCACCTGAACCATGAAACGTAAAAGATCCATCAAAATGTATCTGCCATACGACATATTCTTCAATGTAGAGCAAAGATGCATCTGGCAGATCCAGACTCAAAGGTTTTGTGCTTTGCAAAGGTGCTTCCGCTAGCTGGTCGGCAAGTACTTGTCCTTTAACTAATTTTTGATGGACAAATTCTATATCAAACTCACTGAGTAGAATGATCCAATTAGCCATTCTACCTGTGAGGGCGGGTTTGGACAACAAATACTTGAGTGGGTCGACCTTGGATATGAGCTTGGTCTTAGTATTTAGCAGGTAATGGCGAAGTTTCTGAAAGGTAAAAACGACGGCCAAGCAAGCCTTTTCAATCTGAGGATAATTAAGTTCATAGGTGATGAGGGTGCGACTCAGATAGTACACCGCTTTCTCTTTATGGCTAAGGTCATATTGGGTGAGCAACACCAATAGCGTATTGCATAGCGGAAATATAGAGCAAAAGTGGTTCTCCTGGAGTAGGAGGCATGAGGACAGGTGGATTAGCCAGGTATTGTTTAAGCAAAGCAAAGGCTTGTTGTTGCTCGGGTCCCCAAAGGAAAGTGACGTCCTTTTTAAGAAAATGGGTGAATGAGTGACATTTATCTGCAAGTCGAGATAAAGCGGCGAATGGCTTGAATTTTCCTCGCAAGCTACGCAGCTTGCTTGATATTCTCAGTGGAGGCATTTCAATGATGGCAGACACTTTAGCGGGATCTACCTCAATACCTCGTCTCGACACAATGAAGCCCAATAGTTTCCCGGATAACACACCAAAGACACATTTCTTTGGATTCAATCTGACTTTGTATTCACGCAGCGTTCAAAGATACGCCGCAAAATGATAGGATGATCCTCTCTTGTTTTGGACTTTCCCAGGATGTCGTCTACGTAGTCTTCCATGATGTCATGAATCATATCATGAAAGATTACTATCATGGCCCACCGATAAGTTGCTCCCCGCATTCTTAAGGCCAAATGGCATCACCTCGATAATGTAAGGTGCCCCAAGGAGTTGTGAAAGCTGTTGTTTTGTGTTGGTCTTCCTCAACGATCTTAATTTGATTATAACCTGAAAAGCCATCCATGAGTGATAGCATTTCGTACCCGCGAGTTGAGTCAACAATCATGTCAATGTTGGGCAATGGAAAGTCATCTTTAGGGCAAGCTTTATTGATGTCCCTAAAATCTGTGCATTCGATACCGATAGGTTTCTTCCGACAGAACAATGTTCGATATCCATTCGTAATAATCAATCGGCCTCGATGAATCCCGCCGCAAGTAACCTTTCCAACTCTTCTTTAACTAACAAGGCCACTCTTGGGTGCATCTTTCGAGCTTCGCTTTGATAGGCTTAGCATCTCATGCACAACCAGTCAGTGCACGACTAAAGTTGATCTAAGCCGGCATGTCTTTGTAAGACCATGCGAACACATCAATAAACTCTCGCAGAGAGATAGTGAACGCCTTTTTGTTCTCTCGCCGAGAGTGATGCTCCCAATTTTACTATCTTGGGATCTTCTTCGTACCAATATCGACATCAATGGTTTCTTCAACTAACAATTTTGATAAATCCTCCATACGCGTAGGATCGGGAGGTAGGTTGAGATCTTCATCCAAGGATGTCTCTACGAGATTTTCATCCTCGCGTGGTCACTTTGTTTGTCCTTTGATTTTCTTATTTGTTTGTCACCAAAGGCCTCAAAGAGGTTTTCACCGTGTGACTTGACTTTGATTTTTGCCGAGGCTTTTCTTTAGAACTCTTGCCCTCGCTTTTTTTAAATTTTGTCGACCACGAAGTTCAAATTCTCCTCGCCAAGTAGGCGCAGTGTCTAAGTCGATAAAGAAACCCTTCTTGTGATCTCCAATGGGAATTGTATCCCTTATGCCCATGAACTCGCAATAGCCTCGCTGCTCTCGAATAAATCTAGTGGCATGTGACGTTGTTGGTCCCATTCAACAAGGGAAGGGTACACAAGGTCAAGGGTCGGTTCGGTGGGGGGGGTCATGGTCAGACAACATTGTTCATGAAAAGGTTCATGGAGGCCGATCCTCATATAGGCTACAATGGGAATCCGTATCGCCGTCTAGGTACTCAAGCTATCCTCATGCTCGTAACAAGTCACATCTTGATCGTCGGGTGTGCTCCATAAGGGTGAATCCCAATGCCATATCTTTCTATTTTGAAATGTGGAAGAGGGACTGGTTCTCTTTGTCCTTGTTCATTCCTCCCACATCCTAGGCCTTTGTAGCCCATGGAGTACATCATTCTGCTAGATTTTTCATATTCTGGGGTTTGATAACAAGATGGCTGAGTGTCCTCAGGGACCCAAGTAGTAGGTGGATCAAGTAATTTTTCCTCAGCTAACAAGCCTCCAGGTAGGAATGACCCAATAGTGTGTTCCTCTCTAGGTCTCCTGAAGCGGTAGTTGGGTCGACCTCTAGTCTTGGGTGACAAGGAGAGGTCAGAAACCAAGAGTGCTTGTTGTACATTATACTCCCCACAACCATATTCCAGAATTTTCATCTCCCATGAATCAAATGGCGATGTGGAAGTGGACGCCCCATGAGCGTAAGAATTAAGAGAATTTGAATCTACTCGAGATTCCATGGCCTCAGAATGAAGAGGGACAACTATATCTGTGGAGGGACATGCATATGTACCCTTTCGTGCAAAGCTATTAAGAGCTCTACAATGAGCAAAGGGCTCTGAATCTCCTGGTATTGTAACCGTATGTCCCTCATGCTTCAGCTTGATGCATTGATGAAATGTTGATGGCACGGCCTGCATGGCATGAATCCATGGTCGGCCTAGAAGCATATTATATGGAAGTTCCAAGTCTAGGACGTGAAACTTTGTCTGATGGCAAGTGGGGCCCACCTCCATGGGTAGCGTAATGGTGCCTGCTGACTCTCTTTCCACGTTGTCGTATGCGGTGATAGTAATAATATGGGACTCAAGATCTTCCTCCGTATGTCCCAATTGTTTGACCAACTTAAGCGTGCAGATGTTCAATCCCGATCCGTTGTCCACAAGCACCCGTTTGATTTTCCTACGGGTGACAACTACCTCAATGTACAAGGGAAGATTATGTGTAGGATTCGTGGTAGGGATCTCCCTATGGTTGAAAGTAAGATGCTCACTTGATGCAATATTTGCCACCGCGGCTTGAAGGTACGTAGGATCGACTTCTAAAGGCACTCCCGACCCCTGAAGAGTTTGATACAAAATGTCCTTATGCACATTGGATATCTTGAGAAGATCTAAGATCGAGATCTTAGCAGGTGTCCTCTCAAGTTGTTCTAAAAGGTTATATTTATCAGTTTATGGGGTCAACAGAGAGGGTTCCAGAATCACGAGGCGGGCACGCCTTGTTACCACAGCAGCAGTCCTTTCCCTTGATCCGGATGGTATTGACACAGTCAGCAGGGGAGTGAATACATCCGATAAGTGAATCGTAATGATTGTTATCTCTTTTGGTATATAAGTAATTCATGGCTTTATAGGTTTGGGATGACTCTCCCCGATCCGGCTTTGTCTTTTCCAACTTATCATGCTTGGGGAATGGTTCCTTATAAATCCCCATTTTCTCGTTAGGTGTTTGCATGTGGCCAGGGTTATCCACCTCTATCTCCCCATTGTCAATGAGGTCTTGAATATAGTGGCGAAGTCACAAACATTTGTCTGTTTTATGACCTTTAACGCGATGCATTTCACAATATTCATGCTCCTTATACCATGAAGGTTTAGGAGCGTTGTCATCAAATGGTCAGTGTTGTAGAGATAGGTCATCATGTTGGCCGCATCCAACTATTTTAGTATGAGGGACAACGGTTCATCGAGGGAGGTGAATGTTCGCACTTTGGGGTGGTTGAATTGGGCCCTTGGTTAGTTTAAAAGGTTGATCGGTTTGGACCGCTTTGAACACGCTTGGAATCAAGTGATTCCGCCTCCCACCACACCACGTTTTTGTTTTTTAAAAAGATCTTTGGCTTTTCAAAGGGTTCGACACTTTGGTTGTCTTTAGATTGGGTTTTGAGGGTGCCTTTGGCAATGAGAGCCTTTTCTATTTGAATCCCTTTCTCGATAACCTCCTCAAAGGTGCGGACACAATGCATTTGGAGGTGGAAAGCTATATCTGGGTTGAGATTAGGGACGAAAATACTGACTAGCTGCTTCTCAGGGAAAGCGCAAGGGAAGCGACTAGCTATCCCTCTCCATCGTTGGAGGAAGCTAGCGAAGGTCTCATTTGGGCATTGTTTTGTGCCGCACAAGTCTGCCATGGTGATGTCACTCTCTATGTTATATGAGAAATGACGCACGAATCTTTCCACCAATTCTGGCCAGGTGAAAATTGATCCTCGTGGTAAGCGCGTAAACCATTCCAATGCTTGACCTCCGAGACTCTTAGGAAAAAGTCTGATGAGGTAATTATCACTATAAGACACCTCTTGACATGCCATGTAGAAATCTTTAACATGATCCCTTGGGTCTCCCTTTCCTTTGTATTTGTCAAACTTTGGCATATCAAATTTCTTTGGAAAGGGTTGAAGGGTCATTGTCTTATCAAAAGGATAGGGGCATAGTTCTTCGTATTGGTATTTCCTAATACTCCCTATATTGCTTTCTTGTATGCTCGCAAGAGTTGCTTTCATAGATTGCACTTCTTGTGCGAGCAATTGTTCTCTAGTGGGAGAAGCGGGGATGTGTACACGATGATACCCCGTGTCTTCTTCTCCTTGGTTTTCTCGATGGAGTTCGTGGATCCTAAACTTAGGCTTTGACTTTTGAACATTCTTGTTTGTGTCTTTTTGTACCTGGAAAGTAAGCAAAGCTAGTTGTCGGCTTAGGTTACTGAGTTGTTGTTGGATTGTGACTTGGTTTGTGTCTTCTTCTTCTAAAGGTTCTTCCTCTTCGTATTGTGGAGGCTCTTCCCCTGTTTCATGTTCTATCTTATTTCTTCGTGGCACTTTGATGAGGGGTATTCTATGCCCTACCACTTTATCATTTTCTGCGTAAGAAGTGGAAGCATGCCCGCCTGTTAAAATATCTTCCATATTGATAAGGGGGCATTCTTCCTTAGTAGTGTCATTTATAGGTAATATTGGTTCATTCTCGGTGGGCAATTTGGCCCCTAATTCCACGACCCATGCCAAAACTCTATCTTTGTTTCTAAGGAGAAACTCATCTAGTAGAGTGGGGTCAAAATCAAAGTCTGCGTGTGGTGATTCTAATTCATTTCCACTATGATCGACCATCTCTTCGGTTTCCTTTTCTAGAAAAAAGTGGCCCTAAGTCGTGTCCAATGAAGGGGTTTGACCCTTGTCTGTTAGAGGTCTCCCAAGCATGTGCTTGTTGTTCCTCATATGTTTGTTTCTTCAACCCTAGACGTGTTTTGGGAGCCATGTTTTTGTGATAAGTTTCACTAAGGTAAGTTGTAGATTTGTTCAAAATTCAATGACTACCCCTAAGTGAAACACAAGATGAAATTGCTAAGAGTATGAATGTGTCACCAATGTGAGAATACCAATATGATAGAGTGATAAATCACCCATGATACAAGCGTTTGGTATTAAAACTTAATCAAATGAAGTACTTCCTAGACTACGTTTCAAAGTAATTTGTGACGCCAGATGATTAACAAGATGTCTCCACTTATGCCAAGTTCAAAGGAATGAACAAGACGTAAGTAAATACACGAAGTTAAATGCGATCTCCCAATCAAGATATACGATGAGCAAGCTCAAGTCTGATTAAGACCTATATCTCAAAAAGTGCCAATTACGATTTGTGAATGACACAACAATATCACCAAGATATGTTAACCCACTTTGTAAGAAAGTGAAGTATTGATATCGAGGTGTTATTGATATAACACGCACAAATGGTAGTGCCTAACACCTTTTGAAATCGAGGTAATAATAAAACCGAACAAAAAAAAAATCAAAGTATAGCTAGGAATAGTTAAGAATGTGTGCAACATAATCGTATAATATAGGTATTTATGTCGAGTTTACAAGAAACAAGACGTAAATATCAAAATTGTAATGATACGAGACAAACAAGCTAACTCCTCTATGGAAGTCCACAGTGATGAACCACGCCTAACTACAATGACGATCTTGACATGGGTATCAAGATCACAATGGCTACCAAATGACGTGAAAATGCCTCCACTCACTTTAGACGTTTAACTAACCCAAATTACAAACATGGATGGGCGAAACGGACATAAAAGTGAGAGAAACAGTAATGGCAACACAAAGGTAATCACACCTCTTTTGATCAACAAAGTGTCAAAAGAATATGAAGGAAATAAATCAAGAAAAATGACGAAAAATGCTAGCCTCACTTCAACAGAGTTTCACCTCGCCCTAAGGCAAGTAAAAACTAGGCGAAAGTAATACGTCACACGTTTCTCAAAAAGAAGGTTCACAACTCAACACTATTTTCAAATGGTCAAAGTGGGCTCCTGGCCAAAGTATATTCTCCTAGGTGGTTCTCTCACCCTAGGTGTTACAAAGTTGCCACGAGCGAGCGCGATTTACCCAAAAAGTCACACTGACTAGTTTGGGAGTATCTCGGCTTTACTTTACCCCCTTCAAGAATAGTAGGCAACTAGTGCGTCTACGTGTACTATCACTGGGGTCGCCACAAGGACAACCTGTAACTCTATCTCACAAAGGAATCACTAGTCAAGTAGGTAGTGCGGAGCACTTCCCGCTTTCATCCACAAGGTTCCTCTCTGCGTGGACTACTTTGGGGTTCCCGAACCACCCCCATTGTTGTAGCTTAAGGCGTTATGCCAAAGGGGTTATGTTCCAGCTGAGCGAGAGAGGACGTACTTTTTTTCCAAACCTCGCAATACAATGTTTTGAATATGTTGTTCTTTTTATCTTGTTTAATTAGGTGTGGTTTGCTTGAACACCTTTTGGCAACCTGTATAACAACTGTATTAGTAGTTTTTGATTTTGTTTTGGTTCCTCCTTTCTTTGACAAGCATTTTTAGGTCCTGCACTCAAGCATTAGTAGTTCTCCAAGAAAATCACATTATTTAAAAGAGGATTAAGAGTTGCTTTTTGATTCTCAAGATCATCCAAGGATGCAAGAGAAGAGCATACACAAACAAATAATCCAACTAAAAAGTAAAGAAAATCTTTTCAATCAATGAACCATACAAAATTCTTGATAAATGTTCATTCCCTAAACCAAAAGTGAAAGATGAAGTTTCCAATTTACCAAATGTTATAAAATGAAGACTAAAGTTGCTTTTTTGATTCTCAAGATCACCCTAAGGTGCAAGAGAAGAGCATACACAAACTTTATCCCAACTATATAGAAATGGAAAACTTCAAATCAAAGGACCATTGAAAAATGCTTTGTAAAAGGTTCATTCCCTTAAACCAAAAGTGAAAGATGAAGTTTCCAATTTACCAAATGTTATAAAATGAAGACTAAAGTTGCTTTTGATTCTCAAGATCACCCTAAGGTGCAAGAGAAGAGCATACACAAACTTTATCCCAACTATATAGAAATGGAAAACTTCAAATCAAAGGACCATTGAAAAATGCTTTGTAAAAGGTTCATTCCCTTAAGCAAAATGAATAATCAAGTTTCCAAGTTTAATCCCAATGTTAACAAGATAGAGATCAAAGTTGTTTTTGATTCTCAAGATCACCAAAAGGTGCAAGAGCATACACACACTTTGGTCTAAATCGAGTAAGCATGGAAATACAACATTCATCAAAACATTAGACATGTTAGAAAATGACCAGTTTTAAAATAATAGAAAAACCTATAATTTTTATAAGTATAAATCCCAAATTTATGTTTTCATTGCATATTTAACTTCAATACCTTTCCAACGCAAAAAAATGGAGTCATTTCGAGTTCGGGAGCAAAAGTTATGGCCTTCAAAGATGGGTTACACATATGCTCTTATGCTCATGGGTATGCACTTGACATGCACTCAAAAAATGTCAAAAACGTCCCTTAATCTGCAAAATGGGCAAATTTTTCCAACCAAGATTCAATTTTGACAACAACCCATCACATTAATATATGAATAGAAGACTCAACGCTATCAAACATTAACATACATGCTCAAGAATTTAAGATTTTCAAGAAATTGACAAAACTAGCATGTAGAATGATGAAAAAAGTAAGCTCTAAAAATGAAAACATGATGAAATCTTGAAATTTTCTCACCAAGATTAAATTTTGACAGCAACCCACCACATTAATATGTAAATAGAAGACTCAACACTATCAAACACTAACCTACATGCTCAAGAATTGAAAATTTTCAAGAAATTGACAAAACTAGCATGTAAAATGTTGAAAAAGTAAGCTCTAAAAATGAAAACATGATGAAATCTTGAAATTTTCTCACCAAGATTAAATTTTGGCAACAACCCACCACATTAATATGTAAATAGAAGACTCAGCACTATCAAACACTAACCTACATGCTCAAGAATTTAAAATTTTCAAGAAATTGACAAAACTAGCATGTAGAATGTTAAAAAAGTAAGCTCTAAAAATGAAAACATGGATAAATCTTGAAATTTTCCCATCAATTCCAATTTTGACAGCACTTCACCTCCTTCATACCTACAAGGAATACCCAACACATGCAAACTCAACAAAACAAGTTAAGAAAACAAGTTAGATCAACATGTGTAAAAGAGGGTTAGTAACCAAAAATAAAACTTAACTACAAAAACTTGAAATTAAGTGCAAAGGACAATGGAGTAAGTCCCACCGGGCATGCCAAATGTGTGCATGTATACTTTTCTTAATGCTAAATCAAATGAAGCAAGAACTACCACCTAAAATAGTTCTACAATTTAGCTAAAACAAAGCATAAACACCATCATGATAAGAATTAAACAAGGGTTAGATGCTAGCATTCATAAATACAAACTTTGAAACTAACAATGCTAAATATCTAAACTCCTCTATTCTCTAACAACAAATAAATGAATGGACCTAAGTAAGCTCCATGGCTATCAAAATAGTTGTCCTTAATGTTCCAAGAACCTAGGAATGGGGGCTAATCAAAGTTGGGCTACAAGACCCTTTTGACACCTCCCATATGACCCAAGCACTTTAAGAAAGAGGCTTAACTCTTCAAGATGATGAACTCTCAAAAGGGCAAGGTGCAAGCTCTTAGTCTCTTTGCTATATGCTTTGCATTTTCTCTCTTAGAAAGTTTAGGTGTAAGTAAAAAGGTAGGTGGAGGGCTCTTTATATAGCCCAAAGGATAAAGGATTCAACACATTCTCATGAATGTGGGATAAAGGTAAAACATGATTAGGAATGGATAAGGTTGCTTTATTAAAGGTAACCTTACTTTAGAAGGGTTTAATACATGTTTAGCAAGTCATGGGAGTTGGGGGTATTTTAATTAATCAAAGGTGATTAATTAATAGGTAGGTGTAAGCTTATAGAAGCCAATTAGAAGAATATTAGTGTGATTTAGGCTATTATAAGGGGATTAAATCAATTAAATATTGATTTATTGGTTAAATGGAAGGGAAAGCTAATTAATTAATAATAATTAATTAGTCTAGGTAGAAGGGGTGATTTATTAACTAAGGTCGTTAATTAGGTATTTGTTGATAGGAAACTTAATTAATATATATGCGTGAAATAGGACAATATAGGAATATGAATTGATCTCTAAGCTCATAACTCGATAGTTTTCTCTTTTCTTCTTTTTAAGTACAACGACTTCTACAACGAAGATGAAGAAAGAACAAAATTTGGAATGGAGATAATTCAAACAATGAATAAAACCATAAGGAAATGATGGGTTCACTCATACTCCTTTACTTTCTTTTTCATGCATGTGTACCTCTTATTTCGTAGCTATACTTTACTTTTCGATTACATCCCATGGCTTGTGTGGGAACATAGAAATTCCTTATGAATAAAACATTGAATTCTGAAATGAGTTATGTATTGCTTTATGTATTTCAGCTTTACTGTATGGATTGTATGATGGACTAAAAACTTAGTAATATAATTGAATGTCTTATCATGAAGGAAACTCAAGAAAACCTGTAATATCTAGTAATGAACTCTAATTTCTGCAATCTGCACTTATGTTTGCTTGTCTCAAAACTCAACATTTCACCTATTCTGTGACTGAATGTCTTCATCAAGACAACACAACTGTCCTTCGGGGCCTTGTGTTCTTTTGCTGAAGATAGTCATGAAATTGTAAACTACGTGATCTGTTATGTTTTGTAACAACACACATAGCTACGATTCTCGTTTAATCATTAACTAATTCAACATTAACAATAATATCAAAACTCCCTTAGCTTAGGTATACTTCACCAATGCCTTCCATCGTAACGAAGTTTCAAGTTTCCCATTTTTGCACAAGTGCAAAAATTGTCAATAGTTACATAAGCCTAGGCACCACAAAGTTACATTAGCCTAGGGGTTAAATTCAATGGCCATCTATGCCTATCAAACAATCTTTAGATGACGGTAAATTTACAATATTTCCCTTTAAAAATACAAAATAGTAGTTATTTAAATACTTCAAATTTATATTTATTTAATATTTTATGTATATTATATATTGATATAATTTTTATATAAAACTATATAAAAATGACGGTGATATTGTAAATATGCAAGTTAGGTGTGATAAAGTGAACTTATTTTATGCTTTTTCATTACAGTAAACCATAAAGATCAACAAAGAGTTAAGAATTACATTAAACATGTTGTTTTGAGGAAATGGATTTGAAAATGTATTTCCATAGGAAATCAATTCCTTCAAGAAAATTATATAAGCATTGATCCCTCACAAGGGTATTAATTATTGTTCTTGAATTTGTGCAAGGTATTGTTAGATAGCTTCATGACCCCAATTCAGTATTTTAATATTATCTCCTTTCCACATTTTTTGGACTCCATACCCGAAGACGCTGTCTATATCAATATATGATGTTTCCCTTGATTTTCGCCACCATTGCTTTTTCTTTAAGCATTCCTGGTACCTTTTTTTTCTTTTTTTTTCCTTTTCTGTGGGTTCCCACCAGTGTACCCTTATCTTTTGAGTGTTTGTGTGAACATCTTGTATTAGTTTTAGTTCTACCTTGCCCATCCATATAGGTACATTATCATCAACTAGTCTTACTAGTATCATTTTCCCATCATTCACATCCACTACTTTGGGTTGAATTTCTCTTGAGGTCTATCACAAATAGGCCCAACATATATATCCTTATTTGAAAGGACATTTTGACTATAGTAGCTATCCATGTCAAGATGTGGTGCACCCACTATCTGATCATACATTGCGCTATCCTGAATTGTTTTTGGCCAAAAAAATCTCTCCTCATCATGCTATAATTGACAAGGGATTCTCTAGGGCACGTAGAACATTTTTCCAATATGCAATCTTCAAAACCCAATATGCTTCTCCACCATCAGTTGAACTCTTTTCCTAGTGTGTGATGTATGCCTAAATGCCTCTCTGCATGTCTGCCATCTCTTTTAGTTCTTTGAAGGGTGCCAATGGAGGATCCCATTCGAGGCAAAAAGGTTTTTTATCCATTGTTTTCTATATCTTAATTGAGCGTGACCAATCGAAATCCATAATTGATGCTTTGAAATCCATGATGGGAATGTTGTCTTTGACATGGAATTTAAACATATTTGGTTTTCTCGATACCCATGATCTTGTGGTTACCATCTAACAGGTGTGGTTCCACAAAGACATTAAAATCTTATATTTCCTCGATAAGGTACAGAGTGAATGTGCTTTGGACTCCTCTTGACATCTTCTCAAGTAAGTGTCTCATATGTTTGGCAAAGAGAATGTATCCAATTTACACAATGTTGTTGATAATCGGCCGAATGTCCCATCTATGTCTTCATGTGTGTGACCCACTGGAAGGAAACTCACATACACTATGTTGAAAACCCTTCTAGCTATCAGCATGGATGCAAACACAAATAATGTGTGATTTTTGTTATCACTTGTGAACTATCTATTTGCAAGTAGAGAATTGGTGGTTGTTTTCTAAATGAACTTGAACAATCTGCTTATAGTATTAGTTGTATGAGCACCCTCATTTTTCTAGCTTGTATTCCTTGCACTTTTCATATGCATCATTTTGCAACAATGCATCATGTAATGGGTGTTTTGATGTCCCACTACTATATAACAAATCACCATATTGATATATAAGTGGTTCTTCTAGCTTCCAGATACATAGTGCCAATGATGTTATTGTGAAGTTTGCTCCTCACTCAACAAAAGGGAGACCAAAGTGCCTAAAACCCCCCGTTTTGTGCCCATGTGTCAACATACCAATCAAGGTGATGGGGAGATTAATAACATTTCTTATTGATTTTTATTTTTTTCCCATCCTTGGTATTGCAATTTTCATCTTGTCCATTTTGTCATGCATAATGCTCAAATAACTATTAGGATTTTGATGCATTCCACTCTATGTGTAAAGTAAGTTGCACGAAAACTTTCAATATAATCATTGTGCCATTTCTAGAGTTGATCTATTTGTGCTAATGTTTTTGGACATGAGGTCATTGCATGTTTTTTATTAAGCTCTGTGCACTCGTCACATTTGGTGAATAATTTGTTCTTGGTGATTGAAATATGGGAGAAATGTTCTTGCCATATTTTGCTAAGATTTGACTATGACGTTGGAGGAAGGTCCAACAGTGAAAGTCCCTCGTCACAATTTTGCAGTATGTAAGAACAAGTATAACATGCAAGCAACGATCTCATTGTTACTTTAGTACCATCTTGTTCCACTGAACGAGACATGTGTGGGGATATATAAGAATTTTTCTCCACCATTTTGGATATCAATGTAATAGTTGCGACAGTGTTTGACATTTGTTTTTGTTTTCCTGTATTTCCATTTACTTCCCTCCTCTCGTCATTAATCCAAGATTGTATGTATCCATAATAGGCACATTTTTAGGATTCCATGACATCTGTACCATGCATTCTGACATACATCCCTTCCACATAACTTCAATTTATCTATAGTATTTTCTAGAGGTTTACCTTGATCTCAACTAATAGCATTTGCGGTGAATGTATTAAGTATAAAGTTTTTATGGTAGGTCCATTCATACCTAGAGTTAAATTTCAACTATGATTGAAAGTGCTTAGAGATATATTGGAGAGACATCAAGGTTTTTTCTTAATTTCAGACAAAAATTGTTCTCTTGATTTTTCATCATTTTCCCTTTCCTTCCCTAACCTAGATGGAGTAGAAGTTACCTTTTGGAATTTGCAGATGTTGTAAGGTATTTTTATCAAGTTTTCATTACTACTACATATCGATAATTCATATGAATTTTGGTATACCATTTGAGGAAATAGATCTTTAAATACAGTCCACATTTTTACCGACAACTCTTCTAGAATTTCTTTTAGCTTTACTTCCATAACAGAACCATTTTGATGGGCCAACTGGTTTGTCAGCCATTAGATGAGAGATCCTTTTGATATGGAACAACCCTTGCAAAAATGCGTAATTAATTTATCAACATGCACCCCAAATTTATTTCCATCTAATTTTTTAAATTGCACCATGTCTCCTTCACATACATTTGTAATTGTTGCTTCGCAACAAATTTGTGTTCTTTTGAACAAAAATGTATCAACTTGGTAGTAACCCCTTGAACTTCAAATTGAATTCAATGTTTGATGTGGCGGTTGTTTCTTGGAGTTCAAAATTTCCATTCACACGAAGTGTAATTCTTGTTTCTAGATAAACTAGGTTTTTGATTGGCCAAGAAACTTCCTGTTGTGTTGTAGACTTGGATAACAATCATTGCATGTAGTTATAATATTATCCACAAAAAAACCAAACTATGTGGGTCCCAACACTGCTCCCAAAATCACATGTTTTTATTGTACCAAGGATATAAAACCTTCAGCTATACCACATTCTTTTTGAGGACACTTATGTTTTAGCACCACGTAGTTTGTAGAAAATTCATCTCTATCTTTAGGATTTGTGAAACAATGGATATCACTGTTAGAATTCAAACCCTCATCCTTAATAAATGTATCCTCTAAGTCATTGATCATCATGTTTAGAATGCCATCACCCCCACATGTTAAACATTTGAAATCACATGCTTAATCATTTGTTTCCTTTCCCATGGAATAAAGTATCTATTGTTTTCAATTTTTGCTGTGGTTTCACAATCATAAATTGTGTATGGTAGTCTTGCTTTTCCATTGAATACAATAATTATTGTGACAAAAATATGCTAGACCCCACATCTCTACCACATCTCTACAATGGAGTGTATCTTTGGATGGATAAACTAGTCCCTCTGCGCAACTTTCACACCTTTGGATAGTAAATCCACATGTGCTCCATCTTCAAAAACAAAGTTCATTTTCAACTATATCCACAAATAAAAAGAGAAAATTAGTACTAAGGACACTTAAATATTTAACATTAGTATGGAGAATTGAAATCAAAATGAGAAAATAAAAATATACATCTTATATGAACATATTTAAAACCTCATTTAATCCAAATATTTAAACATATAACAAATTGTATTACACCCTTAGATCCCGTTCTTTGTGTGTATAATTTTATCCATAAAACACATAGTGTAGGGGAAAGGAGCCAATGATCATGAATCTTAATGTAGGAGGTTGTTAGAGTTACTTAACTATCATATTTTTTTAAAAAAACCCTTTAAAAGATTAAGATTTTTATAATGCACACATTTTCTTTTGTGCATTTAAATTTTTTTGAAAAAGTATTTCTAAGGGATGTAAAAGGTACTTTTTAGTACACAAAAATTAATATTGGCCCTTTCTTGTGAATAAAATCACCTTTTCGAGACAACTGATGTGTCACCTTTTTATTGGTTGATTTATACATTTGACTTGATTTTAGTTGTGTTATTGGCTATCTTTTATCTAAATTTTTAGTATAAAAGTTATAAATGTTGACTTCGATTTTTACAACTAGTCTATACTTGACATTACCACTTGTCATTGGCTTATGCACAATCATTGGCTTCTTTCCCCTATGGCTTTCAAATGTTGTATAGCCTAGCAGCGCTGTGACGTTATTTTTTTACATGCTAAAATTCAAATATTGACTAGAATGGGAGGCCAAAGTTGGTGATCACGCTTCAATGTGCGAGCGAGCGCAATTCCAAGTTCAAAAACTCACACTTAGATGTGATAGTGATAGCTCATCGTAGTGCGAGAGAGTCGTGGCCTCGTACATCTACGAAGTGTAATTCCTCACATGTCAAAAGTGAGGGATTTCACTTCATTCATTCTACAATCTATCACACGTCAAAGTGTGATCCCATGCACGTTGAAGTGTGATCCCTTGCACGTAAATGTGTAATCCCTCACCTGAAAAATTACGAGCATTTTTCAAGATAAAGTGCAAACATTTGCACTTGGAAAAGCGATCATCTGGACATCGAAGGGCATATTTTCACCTGCCATTCTAGTAAAAAATTATCTAGCCTAGCGGCCTCTTGGACTTTAAATTAAGGGCCATTAATATTGTGTCAAAGTAAATCGTTCATGTATTTAATTCTCTAATTGTATAGCTATGTTTATTTTATGGTATAGAGTTCAAGTTTAGTCTTTATTTGATTAACGATGGTGGTATATGCTTTGATTCAATTATGTGTATTAATTATTTCTAATATTTTTATATCTTACGTAATATTTTAACAATATAAGTTTATTTTTAATAATTGTATATAATATTGAGTAGAAGTAACCCATGCTACGTAGTTTTTATTAATAATTGTCAATATTAAAGACTTAATTTCAATTAAATATATGTATGTCAAATTTAAGTTTCAAACAATGTCGAATTTTAGTTTTCATACATTAAAAATTATGTTATAAAAATGTTACCTTAATTCTTTACAATAACAATTACACTTTTTGTAAGGTCAAATGTTACCTAATTAGTAATGTGCTTCGATTAACTAAAATTAACTTAACTCGGAGAAGTATAATGATAGTTAATTTAATCTAGAAGGACATAAACACTTTAGTAAATGAATACTCTGAAGCAAAGATGAAATGACTAAATAATTAAAACTAATGGAAATGAAACCCTAATGTGTAAGAGGAAGGTGAGGAAAGAACTCGAGTTGATTGTAAATGGTGTTGTAGAGTGTCGTAGGTCCATTTGGAAATTCCAGAGGTAGGAACGACTACACGGATGTCCCGAAAAAGGTGGATTTGGAAGATTTAAGCAAAATGAAGTGCCCAGAGGGTATTGGGATGCCCCAAGGCACCATGGTATGGCAGAACACATGCCCAAGTCTCGAAAAATCTCAAAATTTGGTTCTTTTAGGGTCGAAGATGACTTGTAACCCTCACAGTTGTCGCACTAGATTTTTTGAACTACGTCGAATGTATCAAATGAAGCAAGATGATGTTGAATACATGTAAAAGAAAAAAAAGTATCAAATCCCTAAAAATAAAAGATGCAAATGAATGGGTCGAGGTGACGACTCGGCTACCATAATAGCGGGCTTACTAAACGAGCAATGCACTACATTTCAGACCCAAATATAGTTCTGTGTGTGTGTGTGTGTGTGTGCACGCGCACGCACGCGCAAGCGTGCGCGTGCGCGCATGTCATGCCCTAGGTGCTCTTGTGCTAATCACATTATGTGAAGTAGCAAGCATTAACTAGATGTAGAAAATGTAATAGCATGTGTGCATGGAATAAAATGGAATCCCTCCCCCTATGAAGTGTGTGTTGATGCAAATCTCTTAGGCTTGATGCATGGAACTATGTGGATGCAAGTGATACAATTAATACAACTCTAGATGAAGTGATAGTAGTAAGTGATACTAGGACCCTCATCATGGTCTCATAACTTTATATTTATAGGGTTATCTTGATCTAATTTTGTAATTAACCCCAACATGGACGACTAGGAAAAAGATAAGGATTAAAAATAGCTAGAAAGCCCAAGAAGTGGCGGGAAAGTAGAAAAAGGATCGGGCACCTCGGGGTTCTCTAATACAGGCCTTAATGTCCCATTTTAGGATTAAATGATGGGAAAGTGCTGAAACAGACTAGGCATGTATATAAGAATGTATGGGAGTGACAAAATAAAATGAAAAAAGATGGACAAAAGATGAGATTAATTAGTACTTTCTTCACTTAAGAAACTTCTAAATAGTAGTATGAGATTGAGATAAATAATGCCTAAAGTGCATGATTTTGTGACTACATTTTTCCCCCACTTTATGTTGGTGAGCTGAAAGCTCGGTAACATAAAGTAGATAGAAGTGCGTACCTGATATCCATGGAGAGTGTAGTAGAAACATGCTGAAGGACTAGACTCAAGCGTGGAATGAAAAAAGAAGATTGAGGAGCATGGAATCTAAAGATGAAAAATGTACAAAATAAAAAGTGATGAGAGTGAACCTAGGTCAGAACGTGTGCGAAGTTGCTTTGTAGTGTGTAGTGTACCTACATGGTTAGTAAAGCATGTGTTGTCGCAGAATGTTGTTGTCGATGTTGTCATCATCATTGTCATTATTGTTTCCCCCAATTTGACCGCTTGTTTCCCGAATTTGATTGCTTGTTTCTCATATGACTAGACCTCCAAAGAGAAGTTGATCAAGTAGTCAAATATGTATGTATATAAAAATGCTATGTAAAATACGCATGTGCATAGAAATGTGTAAAATATGCAAATGTAAAGTACGCTACATGAAAATACAAATGGAACATGTGTACTTGATCCATGTCGAGAGAAAAGGGTATAAATGGATATCCCGTACTCACAGTGAGTTTTTTGGGTCATCTAACGTCACCCTGGTTGAAGAAGTGTAGGGAGGAAATTCTCTGTCCTTCAAGCTCTAACCTCTTTTCTGAAATGTGTGAAGATATATCGGTCTTGTCTTAGTTTTTGGGTGATCCGACACCACTAGTCAAATTAGTGTAGGGAGGCACACCTACTATAACCTCCAAATCTGTAATTGTTTCCCAAAAATGCTAAGGACACCATGTCCTATAAAATCCATTGTGTATGGGATTTGTAGACTGATCTGAACTCTCTCGTTGTATGTAAACCCATAATGCCAAGGGTGGAAAGTACACTCTACTAAACCTGGTGTAGCTGCGTTGTGCTAGTATGTAAACCCCAAATGATGCCCCCTATTTGGGGGCACATGTGACGTCATTGATAGGAGAATGCAGCCCCAAAATATTACCAACCACACTCTGTAATGTGTACCCAGTAAAGTGCTTGGTAGAAATCAAGGCACATATAAACAAGAAGGATAGCAAAAGACAAGTGTAAAGAAAACAATGCATGCATATAGAAAACATGTGTAAGCTATGCAAACAATGTAGTAAATGTAAACACACAAGAAAAAAATTAAGCCACACAAAGTGGGTTGCAAACATGGGACATCACTTATGATGTCACAAGACATGTAAGGGTGTCATGGCTACAAACAACAAACAAGTATGCACACAAACATAGGTCAAAGCCCGCATACAATGGAAAATAATACCAGACAAGTAGAAACAAACAAAAAAGTAGTCATGAAAACATGTAATCCTACAAAAGAAGTGCCGCACGTGGAACACCCGTTAGAATGTTAGAAAAATAATAAATATGTCAAAGCATGTATAATCAAGTAATGTAAGATAATAAATTCAAAATGAAACAATAAAACCTAGATGAGATGAATGTGGATGCCCCCAGTGAATGGTATAGGAAGGATAGCAAGCCAAAATCCATGCCACATGTAGGAGTCCAAGACATGAATGCGCATGAGTGTATGATATATACAATGAAATATAATAAACCAATCTAACATGTGTAATAAAGTGAGCATGTGAAGTACTAGAAAACAAGAATAAATGCACAAGGACAATGCAGTATGATGTGGATGGATGGAATGGAATGCAAGATGGGATGATAGGAGATACATGCTCCCAAGTGAATGGAAGATGCGTGAACCCTATAGATGTAGCATATATCATGACTTGTTGAATGGATGAGGGATGATTTGTCATAAGCATATATCACTATATGATTAACGTATGGGTGATAATTTAGCACTAATCTTATAACACTAGAAGATGAAAAGATGAGTGATGATTTATCCCTAAGCGTATATCACAATATGCTAAAAAGATGAGTGATGATTTAGCCCTAAGCATTTATTACTATAAGATGAATGGATGAGTGGTGATGTAACCTAAGGTGTATACCACTAAAAGATGATATAACAGAGGTGGTGATTTAGCCTAAAGTGTATACCACTACTAGAGGAAATGATGAAGGTGGGTGATGATTTAGCCTAAAGCGTATGTCATGAGCCTAGGAATGTCGCATTGTGAATGTAATTTCCATTTTATTGGTAAACCATCGATAGTCGAGTATGGAATGAGGAACTAAAGTGCGCCATATGGTGGTGATCTGCAGCATGTAGAAAACAATGTAGTATAAACGAACAAGTGATGACTAGGGTATGTAAATGTGCGTATGTATAATGGAATGTAGGAGATGTAAGATGTGTAGGATGTGCAACATGTAATGTGTATAATATGCAATGTAATGTGTGATAATGTAGAATGTATGGATGAAATGTAAAGCTAGGCTCATAGATAATGTAGACTAGCATAGTATGTAGAATATAGATGATGTATAAATGTGCTATGTGAAATAGCCTAATGGTGTATGTAATATGTAAAATGACTAATATGTGCATGATGAGCATGTAGTATAATGTAGGATGTAGACTATGTGTAGAATGGATGGTGTATGATGCATGATGTGTGTGATAAAATTTAAATGTGTAGTGCCTATAATGAAGTGTGTGGGCATCAGTGTAATGGTTATACCTGAATAGTCACGTGTGAACCGAAGCACAAGAGTGCATCACCGGGTAATGAGGATGCTTTAGGATGTGTGATTAGTTTGCCTATGTGAGAATGAAAACATGATAGATGCGTGAGTGAGTGGGGGATTAGATGTTATGCCCCACAAGAGTAAAATAACCAATGATAGTGAAGGATGAAGGTCCTCCACCTGATATCTTTGGGGATGAAAGTGTAGGGCCATGTTCTAATAGTGGTGGTATGGTAGACAAATGCTTTGTGTTAGTGAATGAAGTCTATGCACATGCGATGGATGAATATATGATGAATATTGAGGCATAGTTATATTCTTTAGTGATGGAGATCTATGTGTTGTGGAATGTGAAGGTGATGAGAAACCATGTAGAATAAATCAAGGTGGGGATAGATGCCGAGATGTAGTGATTGTCCAAGGAATAAGCCTATGCCTATGTGTAGGACTAGTGGAATGATTTGGTCATGTATAAGACACTTGAGTAGGTGAAATAGGAGTAGGCTGCACTTTTAATAATATAGAATAATCGAGATAAATCATATAGGCAATAAATGCTGAAATAACAAGAAGATAATATAAAACAAGAGAAATATAATACCAAATTTAACGCGGTTCTCCCAAAGTGAGCTACGTCGACCAAAAAATGACCAATATTATTATTAATTATTTTACTGGGAAATACAATGAAGATATGTTGTCTTCCAACACCTCACAGGGTTTTCAATGCGTTTCCTTTAGTCAACTTGCTCTTTCTTGCTCACCACGAAAACATACATGCAAAAATTACAATTTTCTTCTCTCATACCATCATACAATGCATACATGCATATATATCTATTCTGGGTAACTAACTATGCTTTTACAATCAAGAAATAATCTTTAAAGGAAAAGATTTATTCTAATTCTTGACCAAATAACAAAGCACCATCGCACATGTTAACTAGCACCTATCTATGCCTTACCGATGCTATTTATGTCCCGACCAATGCCGGTTATACCCTGAATGATTTTGGTCATCACACCGACCGATGTCGGTCAATCAAAATGAGTAACATGTAAAAGTAAGTTTCCTGTGAACCAATTAAGCTCCATACTCAACAATCTCCCACTTGGAGATCAATTTCTACACTATACTTGTGCATCACCATCATTGGTTTGTTTTCCTTGGCCATATTTCTTCCTCTTCAATTCTCAAAATTGAAGACCAACCAAGTGGAGTGAAGCTCCAACTTCTCCCTTACCAATGGCTTCGTTAGCATGTCCGTAGGGTTCTCATCCATATGAATTTTCTCTAAATTGAGTTTTCCACCCTCCAATACACAGCCGTATGAAGTGATACCTCAAGCCGAATGTGTTTTTTTCTTGAATGAAATGATGATTTCTTTCTTAGATGAATCACACTCGAATATCACTGTATAATCTACAATCATCTTTCTCCTTACCCAACTCTTCCATGAACCTACTCATCCATATCATCTCCTTGCTAGCTTCTGTAGTTGCAACATACTCTACCTCTGTAGTAGAAAAATCCACAACCTTTTGCAATCTCGAAATCTAGCTAACTACCATTCCACCTACTATGAAAACATATCCAGTGGTGCTCCTCTTGCCATCTAAATCTCTAGCCATATCTGAATCAAAATATCCACGTAAAGAAGTATCTAACCCTCCATAGCATAACTCCATGTTGGATGTCCCTCTTAAGTACTTGAGAATCCATTGGACTACTTTCCAATGTTCTTTACTTGGATTAGCCATAAACCTGCTCACAACTCCCACTGCCTATGCAATGTCTGGTCTAGTACAAACCATGGCATACATAAGACTTCCTACTGCTGAAGCATAGGGAACACATGCCATGTACTCAACCTCCTTGTGTGATGAAGGACACTAATCTTTTCTCAATTTGAAGTGTCCACCATAGGTGTACTAACAAGTTTTGAATTCGCATGTTAAGACTTTCCAACACCTTATTGATATAAGCTTCCTGAGACAAATACAACTTATTATTTTTCCTGTCTTGGTGAATTTTCATGCCAAGGATTTTCTTTACAGCTCCCAAATCCTTCATTGCAAATGTGTGAGCTAACCTTTCTTTAAGTTTACCAATTTCCTGCATACTAGATCCTACAATCAACATATCATCCACATACAGTAAAAAAATAACATAGCTCCCATTTTCAAGCTTCTTAAAATAAACACAATGGTCAGATTCACATCTCATATAACCATGCTCATGCATAAAACTGTCAAATCTCAAATACCATTGCCTTGGAGCTTGCTTGAGCCCATATAGGCTCTTTTTCAATTTGCACACAAGTTTCTCCTTACCCTTGACTTCATAACCAAATGACTGCTACATATAAATCTCTTCCTCCAAATCACCATGAAGAAAATCCATCTTAACATCAAGTTGTTCTAAATGAAAATATTCTATTGCAACCAAACTTAGAATAGTACAAATAGAAGTCATCTTAACTACAGGAGAAAAAATATCATCAAAGTTAATACCTGCTTTTTGTGCAAATCCCTTTACCATAAGCCTTGCCATGTACCTTTTGCACCACCCTCTTCTTCCTTGATTTTGTAAACCCATTTGTTTTATAGAGTTTTCTTACCTGCTGACAACTTGACCAAATCCCATGTTTGATTTTGTTCATCTCCTCATCCATGCCATGCTCCCACTACTCGTGGGTATTTACCTGCATTGCTTCTTCAAAGCTTTCTGGTTCACCACTATCACCCAATAATAAATAAGAAAAGGAAGGTGAAAATGTCATTGGAGGTATACTTACTCTTTGTGTCCTTCTCACTGATATTTAGGGTGTCTGGGGATCATTATGTGCATGTTGCACATTCATGTCAATCTCTGTTAGTGAGCAACGCCAGTCACCTGTAACTAACCACGGTTCCTCTATCTATTGACCGACTATAGTTTCCTTACCGACATCAGTTCTAGGAGTACCGACACTGGTTCTTGTAGCTATCTTCTCTCGAACTCCGATCCTATCTATCAATGTCTTTGTTTAGCTTTGATTGACATCAATTTCTCGTAGAATCGATGTTGGTGTTTGTGGATGTTTGTTTTATGTATGAAAGTTGATTTTCCTTTAAAATATCCTCAACTTGTTCATGTTTAGGCACCAAAACCTGATCCATATACATTCTTTTTCATTCTAATTAACGTCACGAATCCTAACAATCTTAGAATCTTCTAAATCCCAAAATCGATATCTGAAATCACTAGAGCCATAACCAATGAAAGTACATCTCTTAGATTTAACATCCAACTTCCTCCTATTTTACATGTTCTCTCTTTCCACAATTCCAACAAAGTAAATCTCTATACCTAGATCTAGATTTGCCATGTCTTGAATTTGATCTCCCATTCTTCTTGCTCTTTAATGATCTCTCCTTAGATCTTCCCCGCTTTCTACAGATTAAATCATTTCTAGATGATGCTTCTCCTGATCTTTTCCTGCGTATTTCCTCATTAAGGATTACACTAACCACATCATCAAATTTCAAACCTTTAGAAGCAGTCATTGTATTAATAACAACCATTACCAAGTTATCCCAACTATCTGGAAAAAGAGCATAAGAATAAAAATGCTTTCACTTCATCATAAAACAAAATTTCTACTGATTTTAATTGATTTACAATAGATTCGAAATCATTTAAATGATTAGATACAAATCCACCTTCTTGCATCTTAGAATTAAACATTTTTTTGTCAAATAAACCTTATTCAAGCACTAGGAGTTTCATAGAAATTTGCTAAAGATTTCATCAACTATATCATAGTGTTTGCATTTGTAAAATTCAAAGCCACCGATGATGCCAGCTCAATATTATAGATCCCGATCCTTTCTCGTTAAGAACCTTCCATTCTTAATCAGTCATCCTGTTCGGCTATCCATGCTCATCCAACGGTAAGTATAGATATTTCTGATACAAATAATCCTCCACCTGCATCTTCCATAGTTGATAATTACGACCATCAAATTTCTCTACTTGGTATTTACTATATTCTGCCATTGCTATGCTCCCACTCAATTAGAAAAATCCTCTGTGAGTAGATCCTATCAACACACAAAACCTCCAAACAAATCTCTAATACCATTTGTTGGGGTTAAATCATATAAAGAATGTTGCACAAATCTATAATCGATAAAACATACAAGAAATGAATGCAGAAATAACTTGAAGATAAAATAAAATAAGAGAAAGATAAAACCAAATTTAACGTGGTTCACCCAAAGGTGGGTTGGCCCACAAAGAAATGGCCAATATTTTTATTCAGTGATTTACAAAGGAAATACAATGAATATCTGCTATCTTCCAACACCTCATAGGGTGTTCAATGCTTTTCCCTCACGTAGCTACTATTTCTTTCTCACCAAGAAAATTTACATGCAAACAGTTGCTATTTTCTTCTCTCATAAGCTCATACAATTCATACATGCATATATATCTATTCTAGGTAACTAACTATGCTTTTACAATCAAGAAATCATCTTTAAAGTAAAAGATTTATTCTAATTCTTGACCAAATAACAAAGCACCATCACACATGTTAACCAACGCCGGTCCCTTCCTAAGTAATGTCGGTTATACCATGACCGATGCCGTCATCCCCTGATTGATGCCGGTCCATCACAAACCAACAACATGTAAAAGCAAGTTCATTGTGAATCAATTAAGCTCCATACTCAACATATTTAGCACTAAGCATATATCACTAGAAGATGAAAATATGAGTGATGATTTAGCCCTAAGCATATATCACTATATGATGAAAGAATGAGTGATGATTTAGCCCTAAGCATATATCACTATAAGATGAATGGATGAGTGGTGATGTAACCTAAGGTGTATACCACTACAAGATGATATAATGGAGGTGGTGATTTATCCTAAAGTGTATACCGCTACTAGAGGAAATGATGAATGTGGGTGACGATTTAGCCTATAACGTATGTCACGAGCCTAGGAATGTCGCAAGATGAAATGTGGCATTGTGAATTTAATATCCATTTTATTGGTAAACCTTTGATAGTCGAGTATGGACCGAGGAACTAAAGTGCATCATATGGTGGTGAATGCAACACGTAGAAGACAATGTAGTATAAACGACCAAGTGATGAATAGGGTATGTATAATGGAATGTAAGAGACGTAAGATGTGTAGGATGTGCAACTTGTAATGTGTATAATATGCAATGTAATTTTTATAATGTAGAATGTATGGATGAAATTTAAAGCTAGGATCATAGATAATATAGACTAGTGTAGTATGTAGAATATAGATGATGTATAAATGTGCTATGTGAAATATCCTAATGGCATATGTAATACATAAAATGACTAATGTGTGCATGATGAGAATGTAGTATAATGTAGAATGTAGACTAAGTGTAGAATGGATGGTGTATTAGTGCAATGTGTGTGTTCAAAGTAATGTGTGGGATTCAATGTAATGGTTATTCCTCAAAATTCAAGTTTGAACCAAAGCATAAGAGTGTAGCACCAGGTAATGAGGATGCTAGGATGTGTTATTAGTATTCCTATGTGAGAACAAAAATATGATAGATGTGTGAGTGAGTGGGGGTGATTAAATGCTATGCCCCTGTTGTCTCCCGAAAAACACTTTTCATTTTCTAAGTTAAATTTGAAAATTTGAGCTCTTGCCCTTCTAAAGTATTTAAGCTAAGTTGAAAGTTTGAAGAGATAGAAAAATCCATGCACTAGAGTTGTTTCAAATCCTCAGTTTGCTTGTTTTGACAAATTTACCATTTTCCTATCTGGACACGTGAAAATTTTACTGTTGTCCTCATTTGAATGAAATTTTCAATCTTTTTATGACCATGGATCATCAAACCTTGTATTGTTTTCAATTCCTTAGTTCACGAAAGAAAATTTTGAGGATAAGGTGTGACATGGTGGATTTTTCTTCTTCTCTACATTTTTACACAGTCGGGAATGACAGACACATCTTCCCTATTAAATTTTACCTCAGCATCCATGGGTAGTACGTGGGAATCTATGATTGGATGTGGTTTGGTCATATTTCAAGGTTCAACATGAGCTTCCACATGTCCAAACAACGTAACTCCGTGGGTAGGGTCCCAGGGATAGTCCTCAAATGGGCGTAGGCTTTCCACGTGTCTAGGGTCCAAAATGAAGACAAAACAAGCCAAAATTGGCTAAGTATGGAAGGCTCAATGGACAGCTCCACGTGCCTCATCAACACAGTTTCAAGATTCAAAGATGGGGGTGGTTCTCAAACTTGCGCCAATCCTCCACATGTCCTAGGTCCAAAAAAGGGACAGAGCCGATTGTTGAAATTGACCAAGTATGAGCAGTTCAATGGAAGCCTCCACGTGCCTCAACGACACATTTCAGAAATGAAACCGAAAGGGCCCATCTTCAAATGAGTGCTGGCTCACCACGTTAGGATCGACAGAGGCTACCACACGTTAGCACAATGCCATTTCAAAAGTAAAACCCAAGGGTTAGTCCCCAAGTAGTGCCAGCTCGCCACGTGGTCAGAGTCATTGGAGAGATAGAGTTGGCCATTGAAAAGTCTAACCTGGTGGAAGGAGACACGTGTCAGCCTAGCACAATTTCAGAAGGTGCTTCCAAAGCAGAAACTCAAATCAGCACTAACTCTCCACATGTCTAGGGGTCAACATGAGTCAAAAAGGAACAAAGCTCGAATCGGCTAAGTATGAAGGAACCGACGGAGCTCTCCATGTGTCAGCCTGGTGCAACTTCAAAGACAAAATCTAGAGGCAGGTTCCAAATGAGCGCTAGCCTGCCATGCATCCAGGGTTAGATATATGACCCCGCCAAAAAAAAGGTAGATAGTTAAAGCATTTGCAGGAACGTTCCAAACAATTCCTTCCACGTGGGTGACCCAAATTTAAAGTTGTAAAAGCAAATCGAATGACCCATGTTGTAACAGGAAAAAGAATGTAAGGAAATAATATTTTAAAACTATTTCTTTCTCGCCATAAGCGTTTCTCTTGACTTGCAAAAAACACACAAAGTTTGATACAATTTGGAGTGGTCCTTACATGATTTCATCTTGCGAAAGAACACAATTCTTTTCAGATTTAAAAGTGAATGGAGAGGAACTTCCCATTCCTCGTGAATGGTATGTTACTCAAACACCATTATTGAAAATCTTACGTTGATTGTTAGAGTAGAATTTCCCTTCAATAAGTGAAGTTTACACACATTGCATTATTTTTCAATTCAATAAGTACATTCGTGCACGTGATCTAGTTTACCAGATCTTTCCTAGTTTTAGTTCATTTTGGAAGGGTTGGACCTTTTGGAAAGGAAAATTTTGGTTACATGTTTGGACTCCATGCCCAATGGAAAAGAGCAAGGCACTAGGTATATAAGCTAGTAGGCAGCTTTCCCCGCAGATCGCCAGAAATGTTGACAATTTTTGCACTTGTGCAAAAATGGGCAACTCAAAACTTTGTTACGATGGATAACATTGGTGAAGTATACCTGAGCTAGGGGAGTTTTGATATTATTGTTATTGCTGAATTAGTTAATGATTACATGAAATTTGTAGCTATGTGTGCTATTACAAAACGTAACAGATCACATAGTCTGTAATTTCATGACTATCTTCAACAAAGAACACAAAGCCCAAGGAAAGCCGTGTTATCTTGATCAAGACATCCAATTACAGAGAATAGGTGAAATGCCAAGTTTTGGAACAACAAACATAAGTGTAGATTGCATAAATCGAGTTCATTACTTGAATGTTAAAGTTTTTCTTAATGTTCTTTCCTTCATGATTAAGACATTCAATTATATTACTAAGTTGTTTATTTCATCATATAATCCATACAGAAAGCTAAAATGTAGAAAGAAATATACAACTTATTTAAAGAATTCAATGTTTTATTCATAAGGAATTTTAAAATATTTCCCACAAAAGCCATGGGATGTAACTAAAAATTAAAGTACAACTACTGAAATAAGAGGTACACATGCATGAAAGAGAAATCAAAGGAGTATGAGTGAACGCATCAATGCCTTGGGGGTTTTCTTCATTGTTTGAAGCATCTCCATTCCAGTTTTTGTTCCTCTTCATCTTCATTGTAGAAGTCACTGTACCTAAAAAGAGGAGAAAAGATGAACTGTCAGTTACGAGCTTAGGGATCAATTCATATTCCCATACTGTCCTAATTCATGCATATGAATCTCTTAAAGACAAGAGATATAATTTACTTGAAGATCAAACTGCATACATGTTATACTCACTCAGAAAGAAGAAAGAGAAAAAAAAAAGAAGAAACATGGACATAAGAGAGGCCAAAAATCCTAAGTATTTTTCTAACTCTTTTCTTAAGTGTGCAGGTACAGTTGCAACCAAGAAGAAATGGATAAATTTTAAGAACATGCTGGAAAGAAGGAATAAGGTGACTCAAATTTAGTATTTTCTACAAATAGAAGAAGTTACAGTACAAAAAAGAGACTGGAAAATAGAAGTATACTTTTCATTTTGTAACTAAGAGAGAAAATCAGATTTCAAGAAGTTGAAGTTAACTGGAAAAGAAGGGTTACAACTAAAAAGATTAGAATGAAGAGAAGATTTTGGAAATTTTTTTGCTAGGAAGCTCCATGGCTTTGATGAAAAATCAACGTTTTAAATTTTCTAAAGCATGCTTTAAAATATTATTATCAAGTAAATAAAGCATCTAAGTAAAAGAAACAAGTTACATAGATCTTAAAAAGCATCTAGAAAAGAAATCAAGGCTTATGCCTGAAAATAGTATCAAAATATATGAAGAACTGCTTGTAATTTCCACAAAAGCCCTTGGGAGGTACAAAGGCATCTTAAGTACATTATATCATAATAAATTTCTATTACAATTGATAATTTCAGTTCAATATCCAATTACAAAATAAACTTCAAGTCCAAGAATACAAATGCAGCTACAGTTACAAGAATGTCTTCCAAACAAAATCCATTTTGACAAAATAAAAATCAAAGTACAAATGTATCATTTGAAACCCTCAAGAAAATAAACATGATACAACATCACCAATTACTTCAAGTTTGAATATTCAAAACAGAAGGGAGTTTTTCAATTTTCAGAAAGCAAAAATGTTTTATGACCTACAAAGTTAGTCACCCAATTTACAATTATGCACAAAACTGATATATTTTTCGAGCTTACAAAGTTCAAAACACAACAAGTATTTTAAAAGGAACTATCAAGAAATCCATCGATATAAACAAGAAGGTACGGATCCAGTTCAATAAAATATTTCTCTTCATTTTTTACAAATACCCAAAAGAAGATTCATTCAGACTACAACCAAGCTATAAAAAAGGACAATAGGTTTACAATACAACAGTTGATCAACTATACAACTCAAGATCTTAGAACAGAAATTATTCACAGATCAAACCAAGTGGCTGTAAGAAGAAGAATGAAATTTATAGAATGAGAACCAGAATGCCTATTGAAACCATTATCCAAAACTTTTACAGAGGTTATCTACCCTAAGAATTGAATAGTTTCTTGAAAACATGAATCTACAAATATCCATGTTTTGAAAATCATAGATTCTTCCTTTAATTGAAAACCCATTATTGGGTATTGAGCTCGAGTAATAAGTAAGTACTTACATGGCTTTGAAGCTAAAAATTTCAAAGAATCATCAAGTTCGAGAATGGGTTTCTTAACTTGAAGACAACCAAGGCCGAGCCAAAAACTAGAGCATGCAAGGAAGAAATGAATATAAATATTCCAAAGCAGAGGTGACAACGAAAATTGATTACCATGCTTAGAGATCAAGAACTTACCAGACTTCAACACCATTTGCATACAACTAACTAAAAACAACAGAAGGATGTAACCAAAGGAATAACATAGAAACCAAATGGGTATGAAGAGATCACAAGAATGGAGCTAGAACCCATAAGTAATCGAGCTTGAAAGCTTTCATCAATGGCAAATATTCAAAGAGAACTTACAAACAAAACTCAGAAAATAGAATAGGAAACAACACAAGTGTATGAAGCCTTCACACTTTTAGAACTTTACTTGAAGCTTTGTAACCAAGATCTTAAAAACTCCAAATAGTGGCAGCAATGTTAAAGAAAAAATCACTTGAGACCAAAGAATAACAAAAAATTCAATCTCAATAGAAATCCAACAATGGCGTTAAAATTTTTTCCAAGGATTTGCTCGCAAGCAAACCAGATGCGAAGTGGGAAAAATGGATGAGTTCAAGTGTTTTAACTCACCCACCAGAACTTTGGCTTAACCTAACCCTAACCAAGGGTCAATAATCAATGGCTCAAGATCAGAAGGACAAAGATCAAAGGCCGAGGATCAAGCTCCAAGATCAAAACAAGCAACCACGGTCAATTCCACTAACCAAATTAATTACAGGGGTGAACCCTAACTCGTAGTCAAAGATCAACGGTATAGGTCCATCATGGACAGAGATCAACAATTCTCAATCAAAGAACTAAACCCACCAAGGTTCAAATGCATATACGTGGTGAGAAGATAGAAACCCTAGTTAGGGTAAAGTTTAAAATATCACCTCTAAATGCCAAGGGTCGACTCATCGTTCAGAAGGGGCCACCCATGTCTTTCAAATTATCATTGCATTTTGACTTGTAAAAGTCTGAATATAGTCCAAATCCATAATATAAAGTGCCATCATACATGCAATGATCACTGAAAAGGTGAATCTTTAAACTATACACTATCAATGTGTAAAATTTATTTCAAAAGGTGGAGACTATAGTGGCATGTATGTATGACCTTTTATATTTCAAGATGGTGAGGCTATAGTGACATGTGCAATTTATGTTTTTCTAAGTCCACAAAGGTGGCCAAACCATGGTGAAGTACAAAAGGTGGTCCCCACTTTGAAGGAGCTAGAGATGATTTGTAGAATGTTACCCTAATGACCATTAGAAGCTAAAGAGATGTCAACATCAGAGCATGTGCACATGGACAAGTGGTTCCCACAAAGTGGATGTTTATTTTTGCAAATATTGCAAGTATTGCAAATTATTTTACTCACAAACAAGGAGTTGATTTTTGCATGCTTCACAAGAGAACATGACAAACAAGAACAAAGAAGCTCAAGAAGGAGACTTGCCTAGCAAAGAAAACTTATTATTAGCAAATTATTCACCTTATTTTCTTAAAAATAGAACAGTCAACTTCAGTTTGACTATATTGTAATCAAGGCTATTAATGCCTATTTGTAATTACATGTTCTATTTTTTCCTTTATCTATTATTAAATAAAGGATAAAAATAGAATGCATGGGCGAGTACAAGCCTTAGTCTATTTTTAGGAAGAGGGTAAAAAATTATTTTGCTATATATTGTGTGCCTTTGCAAAGCACAAGGGGGACTTTTGGATATAGGAGTACTGAAGCAATTTTTGCCAATTTTTCCTTCTAAGTGTGAAGTATTTTCTGCCTTTCCAATTATTTGTAGTCTTGTGTATGTTTCTATTAGTCTTGTGAATGCAAATTCCTTACCAATCATCTTACCTTGCTGCAAATTTAGTACTTTCTACATAATTTTAATGTGCATGTTAACTTATTAGTGTTGTTGTGATATTTTCCTCAGTATAAAAAGTGTTTTCCCTTAAATATTCTAAAAAAACTATTGGCTCATGCATCAAGAATCCTTCCCATATCAATTGTGCATATACTCAGTCAAATCCCTCATATAAATTTGGTGTATCACCTCAGATTTAGTTATTTTACAACCATCTTTTACCCCTAACTCCAAAATATCAATTTAGGATACATCAAAAAGGAACCGGCCTTGATACTGAGACTCACCTCAAAATAGGTATACCCACAGACATGAGGTGTTTCCATTATATCTACGAAAGAGAGAGACCAATTTTGAAATCTTAGAAAACCTGCATCCATCTCTCTACAGGGTGCACTTTCGAGAGATAACATTTTTGGCATGCCCGATGGGATAACGAATGATATCTACATGTAAATTACAAATTCTACATCAGATCCACAACAAATTTACAAAAATCAAAAGTTACTTTCAGGAGCAAGCTGCAATAATTTATTCTAAAGATTTTATGATCTTTTGGTGACTCCGTAAAGCTGATTTTATTTCAGACCAAGTATTACAACATGTTCCATGCCTAAAGTGACTACAAGATCATCGGTAAGAGGAATTCCTCCTAAGTTTGTTTCTTTACCTTTGAATTCTGCTAAAAGGAGAAGAGTTGGTAATACTTTACCTTATAATAGACCTGTTTTGATAACCCTCCTCCTAACATTCCTTCACCACGAATCAATTTCTCTATTAACATCCTAGTTTTTCAAATGGCTATTCAACCACCTAGGAATTTTGTGACCTTTACTAATGGCAGCCCATTAGTAATCCTAGTTTACCATGACATCCCTAATGCTGCCATGAAAAGTTTTCCATCATTCACTAGTGAAAATCGGTGACACCTACAAAGCACATTAAAGATGTCATAACCTTATGTGCGCTAATCAATAATATTACTCATGAGGATGTAGCTTTGAGACTTTTAGCTAGCATCTCTTAAAGGAAAAGCCTTGCAATGGTATAGAAATCTAGAGATTGGATGCATAAGAACTTGGGATGACTTAGGTGATAAATTTCTAAAACAATTTCAAGACAATTCAGATCATTTATCTCTTATAGAACAACTGTCTACCATTAAAAGAGCTCCCAATGAATTTATGTCAAGTTTCAACATCCATTTTGCCAAAACTTGGGAAAGAATTCTAGCAAGTGTCAAGCCTCAAGCTGATCACACTTTTCTTTATTATCTTAGGGCACTAAAAATGATATTTCAACTATGATTTAGTCTATGGGAGGAGAGACACTTCCAACAACCTATGATATCACCATCCGAGCTGAAAATAGTCTTATTCAAGATGGAAAATTAGCACCAAGACCTTTAATGCCTTTTTGGCAGATTTAGCCCCTATCCCACAACCTATTACAATCATAGAACCTGCTATTGTTGCAGCCCCATTAGATGATGTATTTAAAGCTTTGTAGACTATGGGAAATAAGTTGACTTCAATCGAGAATAAGATTGCATTACCTAGTAGACCTTATCAGGCTCCTTATCAACAAAATCAGCAAAATCAACAAAATAGGTAGCCTTACCAACAAAATCAAAATTATAGGTAGCCTTATCAAAAAAGGTAATTTGACCCAAAGGCTCCTAGTTCATCTAATGCTCTAGTTCCAGTTAACATGACTACAGAAGAGTGGTGCCAACCTTGCAATCAACCTCATTCAAGCTAAATTGCCCAAATGCTTTTCTTACAATCTAAATCTTGTTACACAACCTCAATCTGAAGCATTGTTCATGCCTCAAATGGAGAGTGGGCAGCAAGAAACTCATGTTCAAAAAGCACCTGAACATAATTTAGTCAGTTTTAATGAGGATGATTTCATTGCAATTACCACTAGAGCTCAAGAAAAGGCTGTTGAAAGTCAAAAACAACAAAATAGGCCTGTTACCCACCTTTGTCACTTATAATAAGACATGCATCTATAGTCCCCAAAATAGCTAATAATCTGTTGTTCCAAAAAAATAGCAAGTGTTTTAGCTGATAAAGGAAAACAAAAATAGCTACAAACCTGATCCAAGAAGATTATTTATACCTCAGATATCTAAAGTTGTTGAAGTAGAATCGATTTTTTTGCTAAGGCCTATGCTAAAACAATTGAATCTGTCTCTAAAACTGTTGCTTCTTTTAACATTGTTGATGTAATGAAAAAGCATAATGTTAACATCTCAATGTGGGATGCTCTAAGTATTCTAGGACAACAAGATTTACTTTCTCATGAACTAGCTAAGCTGCAGATTTCTTCTAAAAACAACAGAAAAGGAAGTTCAAAAAGCAGACATGGTCCTTAGAACGTTTGAACAAGACCACATGAAAGAGGTTAAATGGATGGTTCAAAAGTTTTAAAATGCTCATGATATAAAGAAGCCACCACCATTTTATCTATCACTGATTATTGGAGAACATCTAGTTCATAACTACATGGTGGACAACGGTGCAAGTAACACAATTATGCCAAAAGCAATTGCAAAAAATTGGGTCTGCGTAGATGAACCCTACGAAAAGAGTGTTTACAACTTGATGGGACTGCAACTAATACAGTTGGTGTAATAAGAAATTTAGAGGTAACATTACATGTTTTCCCAAATGTTTCTATTTTACAAGATGTTACTATTGTAGATTTACCTCCATACTTTGCTTTATGCTTATCTAGAGATTTCACAACAAAGATAGGAGGTTATCTCTCTTCGATTGGTCCTTCTTATTTTTCACTACACATTATGGCACAAAGTTACTATCAATTCAAAACCATTGGCCATATTTCACATTGAGCCTCACTCTCCAAATGCAGTGGCTAATTATTCAGCCTTAGATCAATCTGATTTTGATGATGTAGCTCATGTTTCAGCATTAGATGGTGTTTCTAACATGTTTATGGATGAAAATATAGTTGAAGAACATGCCCATGATCCTTTTAAGGAAGTTGAAGAACATATGTTTGGTGTGTATTGTATGCATGAAGAAAATACACCACTTCCCTTGTTGTCCAAAACAAAAATTCAGCTAGAAGGGATTTGGAAGCTTCATTTTGATGGAGCTAAGAACAAGAAAGGACAGGGAGTAGGTTTGATGCTCACTTCCCCAACAAATGAAAAGGTATTTCTCAGCTTTGAGTCTCCAATTTTCATGCACTTGTAATGTAGCTAAATACGAAGCATTAATTCATGGCTTACTTTGGGCCAGAAAAAAAGGTATCAACACATTACAAATCTTTGGTGATTCTGAGTTGGTTATTAATCAAGTAAAGAATTTAATGTTTGTAAGAATCCATTAATGAAGTCTTACAGACATAGAGTTTCAGACTTAATGGAAGATTTTGATGCTATTAATATTCAGTCTATTCCTAGAACTAAAAACAAGCATGCAGACAGACTTGCAGCAGTTGGTGCTAGTTTTGAAGTGCTGGAATAGATAGAGAAAAAAAATTTAGCCTCATATTAAGTTAATTGTTAGGCCTTCTATACCTGATAATGACTTAAATTGGAAGGTTTTTGAAAATGATGATCAAATCTGCAGGTTTTTGCAGCAAGCTAATTTTCTGCAGTAAATCAGGATAAATTACAACATTTATACGGTGACCAGATTGTTCAATTAAAGACAAATAAATTTCCTCGAGGTCTAGTCACATTAGAGGACATCTTCAACATTGATGATCAGTTAAGAAAAGACAAAACCAAGATGTCAACACATGTTGATAACTATGAAGAAATTTCAGTTGATGAAGGGAAAAAAAATATTTCTTGGAAAGGTATGTTCCTTAATGAAAAACAGTCATTTATTAATCTTTGCAAAGAATTTAAAGATGTTTTTCTTGAGATACCAAGACCTGAAAGGGTTTGATCCCAGTTTAACACAACATACTATCGAATTGCAGCCAAATTCTAAACCAGTTAGGCAGAAACAGAGGCCTGTAAATCCCAAAATAGAGCCTCTAATGAGGAAAGAGTTATCCAAGTTAATTGAATCAGGTATTATCTTTCCAGTTAAGCATTCAAGTTGGGTAGAAAATCTTGTTCCTATTAGGAAGAAGAATGGAGAAATCAGATTATGTGTGGATTTTAGAGATCTTAACAAAGCTTCATTAAAAGATCATTACCCACTACCAAATATGGATCAAATTTTGAGAACAATTTCTGGTTCAGATATAGACTATCTCTTCTAGATGGATACATAGATGGATACAATCAGATTTTAGTCCGAGAAGAAGATAGGTACAAAAAAATTTTACCACCAAGTGGGGTACTTATGCTTACAAAAGAATGCCTTTTGGTCTTTCAAATGCTTTGTGCAATGTTTCAACGTGCAATGGACATGGATTTTCACAGCTTGTTAAATAAATGCATCCTTGTTTATTTAGATGATGTTACTATATTTTCAAAAGATTCTAATGAACATCTAATGCATTTAAGGTAGACTTTTCAGTTATGCAGGTAGTTTGGAATATATTTGAATCCCAAAGTCTATCTTTTTAGTACATCAAGGTAAATTACTTGGCCATATTGTTTCTAAGCAAGGTTTAGCAATTGATCCTTTTAGAATCGAAGCCATATCACAGTTATCATTGCCTCATCATAAGAAGGCATTACAAAGTTTTCTTGGAAAAATCAACTTTGTTAGAAGATTTGTTCCATATTTTGTAGCATTGGTTAAACCATTGAAACTATGTTAAAGAAAGAGAAAACATTTCTCTTGGACTAGCGAAGGGAGAGAAGGGTTTGAAGCAATCAAAACAATTATCTCTCAGGCTCCTACTCTTGCAAATCCAAATTTTGATAAATATTTTACAATGTATGCACTTGCAGGAGCTGAAACAATCTCAACCATACTAACTCAGGTCAATGATGAAAATATTGAGTAGCCTATTGCTTTCTTTGGACAAAGCTTGCATGATTATGAAACAAGGTACACATTTCTTGAAAAATAAGTACTTTCAGTAGTCAGAGGACTAAATAATTTCAAGTACATGCTTTCAAACAATAAAATCCATGTTCTTGTTTCTCATCCAAGTGTGAAAGCTTTCTTGTTAAATAAAGAATTAAATGAGAAAAGAGCAAGCTGGATAACGAAGGTTATGGAATATGATGTTGATATCCAGGTTGCTAAGATAGTTTGAGGTAAAGGTTTATGTGAACATCTAATTGCTGATATGGAAAAATAACAAGCTACAAAACCTAAAGATTCAAAACAACATGCTGAAATTACGTATCAACAATCAGGCATCATGGTTCAACCAGAAAATCAGCAACCTTGAACTTACTCATGAGATCCAGAATCAAGATGGATGACTGATTTGGTTAACTATCTACAACATGACACCTATCCGAAAGGTATGGAAAAGAATAAATGAATATATTTTAGATTACAAGTTGTCCCCTATATCTTTATTGATAGTGTGTTGTTCAAAAGAGATATAAATGGAATCTTGCTGTGATGTGTTGACTATGATAAAATTCAGAAATTACTATCATAATTCCATGAAGGACCTGCAGGAGGTCACTTCTCAGCAACATACCACAACCTTAAAAATTATGAAAGCTGGTTACTATTGGCCTAGCATATTCAAGGACTATTTTGAATGGATTAGAAAGTGTAAAAATGTGCTTTCTTTGTTGGAAAAGAACGTTTAGCTTCGTTTTTATAGCCTATTTTAGTTGATCAACCTTTTATGTAGTGGGGTCTTAACTTTATTGGCATGATAAACCCACCTTCGTCACAAGGACATAAGTGGATCTTAACTACTATAGATTATTTTACATGATGGACTAAAGCAATAGCCTTGAAAGATGCTAATGAAACTTCGATACTATCCTTTTACGAAGGTATAGTTTGCAGATTTGGTGTTCCAACAACTATCATATCAGATAATGCTTTAGCATTTCTTGGTGCAAAGATAACAAAGATTGGGTTGTCAATCATGGAATTTACTTAAGTTCTTCATCTAATTATTACCCACAAGGTAATGGCTTAGCTGAAAGTACTAACAAGAATCTTTTAAGGATCATCAAGAAGAACACTCAAAGATAATCAAAGAGCTTGGCATTTGATGTTGAATTCAACACTTTGGGATGATAGAGTGACTCCTAAAAGATCAGTTGCAATTCACCATACAAACTTGTGTATGGAAAAGAAGCAAGAATGCCTATTTTAGTTGAGTTACATGCATTAGATTTGCTTTGCATCAAATGGAGCTACTTGAGAATGAACCATTATAGGTTCATTATGTAGAGTTAATGGAATTACAAGAGCTAAGAGATCAAGCCCATTTGAATATGGAAAAGAATCAAAAAGATGAAGAAGACTTTTGATAAGAAATCCAAATTCAGAATCTTCAATGAAGGAGATATTGTGTTAAAGTGGGATGTTGATCGTGCAAAGCCAGGAAGACACACAAAGTTTGATACAATTTGGAGTGGTCCTTACATGATTTCAGCTTGCAAAGAACACAATGCTTTTCAACTTTTGAAGCTGAATGGAGAGGAACTTCCCATTCCTGTGAATGGTATGTTTCTCAAACACTATTATTGAAAATCTTATAGTGATTGTTAGAGTAGGATTTCCCTTCAATAAGTGTAGTTTACACATTGCATTATTTTTCAATTCAATAAGTGCATTCATGCATGTGATCTAGTTTACTAGATCCTTTCCCAGTTTTAGTTTTGTTTTGGAAGGGTTGACCTTTAAAAGGAATATTTTGGTTACATGTTTGGACTCCATGCCCAATGGACAAGAGCAAGGCAATTGGTATATAAGCTAGCAAGAAGCTTTCCCCACAAGATCACCAAAATGTTGACAATTTTTACACTTGTGCAAAAATGGGCAACTCAAAAATTTCATTATGATGGATAGGCATTGGTGAAGTATACCTAAGCTAGAGGAGTTTTGATATTATTCTTATTGCTGATTTAGTTAAATGATTACATGAAATTTGTAACTATGTGTGCTATTACAAAATGTAACAGATCACATAGTCTGTAATTTCATGACTATCTTCAACAAAAGAACACAAAGCCCCGAAGGACAATTGTGTTGTCTTGATCAAGACATCCAATTACAGAATAGGTGAAATGCTAAGTTTTGGAACAACAAACATAAGTGTAGATTGCAGAAATCAGAGTTCATTACTTGAATGTTACAGGTTTTCTTAATGTTCTTTCCTTCATGATTAAGACATTCAATTATATTATTGAGTTGTTTAGTTCATCATACAATCCATACAAAAAGCTGAAATGCAAAAAGAAATATACAACTCATTTACAGAATTCAATGTTTTATTCATAAGGAATTTTCAAATGTTTCCCACACAAGCCATGGGATGTAACTGAAAAGTAAAGTACAACTACTGAAATAAGAGGTACACATGCATGAAAGAGAAAGTAAAGGAGTATGAGTGAACCCATCATTTCCTTGGGGTTTTCTTTCTTTGTTGAAGCATCTCCATTTCCATTTTTGTTCCTTCTTCATCTTCATTGTAGAATTCATGTACCTAAAAAGAGGAGAAAAGATGAACTATCAGTTATGAGCTTAGGGATCAATTCATATTCCTATACTGTCCTAATTCGTGCATATGAATCTCTTAAAGACATGAGATATAATTTACTTGAAGATCAAATTGCATACATGTTTTACTCACTCGAAAGAAGAAAGAGAAAAGAAAAGAAAAACATGGACATAAGAGAGGCCAAAAAGCCTAAGTATTTTTCTAACTATTTTCTTAAGTGTGCAGGTACAGGTTGTAGTCAAGAAGAAATAGACAAATTTTAAGAACATGCTAGAAAGAAGGAATAAGGTGACTCAAATTTAGTATTTTCTACAAATAGAAGAAGTTACAATACAGAAAAGAGATTGGAAAATAGAAGTATACTTTTCAGTTTGCAACTAAGAAAAAAATCAGATTTCAAGAAGCTGAAGTTAACTGGAAAAGAAGGGTTACAACTGAAACAAAATGAAGAGAAGATTCTGAAAATTTTGACAAGGCTTCACCATGTAAAATGGACATTTACAACTTTTCATCATGTTGTTTTCAACTATTACATGCTTTAAAAGAATTATGTAAATCAAGTAAGTGATACGAAAAGCAAAAAAGCATGCCATGATCAAGATAAATAGTTATGATGTTTTAGTTTTATTTACCTAATTAGCTTCAAATAAAATTGTTACTAAAAAACTACTATAGCTTTCAAGAATTCAAAAAAAAAATTTCACCATTCTCCATCAACATTTTAAATTTTCTAGAAATATTACTATCAAGGAAATAAAGCATCTAAGTAAAATAAACAAGTTACAAAGATCTTAACAAAGCATCTAAATCAAGGCTTATGCCTGAAAATAGTATCAAAAATAGATGAAGAACTCTTGTAATTTCTAAGAAAGCCACTTGTAAGGTACAAAAAGGCATCTTAAGTACAAAATATCATAAATACATTTCTATTACAGTTGATAATTTTAGTTCAATATTCAATTACAAAATCAACTTCAGAGTCCAAGAATACAAATGCAGCTACATGTTACAAGAATGTCTTCCAAACAAAATCCATTTTGACAAAATAAGAATCAAAGTACAGCTATATCATTTGAAACCCTCAAGAAAATAAACATGATACAACATCACCAATTACTTTAGGTTTGAATATTCAAAATAGAAGGGATTTTTTCAATTTTTAGAAAGCACAAATGTTTTATGGCCTACAAAGTTGGTCACCCAGTTTACAATTATGCACAAAAATGATATATTTTCAGATCTTACAGAGTTCAAAATGCAACAAGTATTTTAAAAGGAACTATCAAGAAATCCATCAATATAAACAAGAAGGTACAGATCTAGTTCAACAAAATTTTCTCTTCATTTTTTACAAATACCTAGAAGAAGATTCATTCAAAATACAACCAAGCTATAGAAAAGGACAACATGTTTACAATACAATAATTGATCAACTATACAACTCAAGATCTCAAAACATAAATTATTCACAGATCAAACCAAGTGACTGTAAGAAAGAAGAATGAAATTTACAGAATGAGAACCAGAATGCATATTGAAACCATTATCCGAACTTTTACAGAGGTTATCTACCCTAAGAATTGAAGAGTTTCTCAAAAACTCGAATCTACAAATACCCATGTTTTGAAAAGCATATAGATTCTTGCTTTAATTGAAAATCCATTATTGGGTATCGATCTCAGAGTAATAAGTAAGCACTTACTAGCTTTGAAGCTAAAAAAATTAAAGAATCATCAAGTTCAGAATGGGTTTCTCAACTCGAAGATGACCAAGGCCGAGCCACAAAACCAGAGCATGTAAGGAAGAAATGAATATCAATATTCCAAAGCAGAGGTGACAACGAAAATCGATTACCATGCTTAGAGATCAAGAACTTACTAGACTTCAACACCATTTGCATAGTCAAATCAAAACAATAGTGGCTACAACTAAAAGAATAACACAAAAAAATGGGTTACGAGAGAGTTCAAATATCACGAGAATGGAGCCATAACCCAAAGAAGTCGAGCTTATCATCTTCCTCAGAGAGGCCAAATAGAAAGTCAAAAAAAAAAATCAAACCAAGTTTGAATCCATAAAAGAGTAGTTGAAAACACAAGTAAAAGTCCCAACAAACCTTTAGAAAACCAAACTTGCTTTAGAACATTGGAGTTTCATTGAAGCTCAAATCCAAAGAGTAAATTACTCGAAAACTCAACTGAGATAAAAAATCACTCGAGACTTCAAATAATAGTCTCGTAGAAAGTCGATCTCAATGCATGGGTAAATCCAACAATGGTGTTGAAAAAAATTTTTCTAGGGCTTCACAAACTGAAAACCAATGTAAAGTGGGAAAAATGGATGAGTTCGAGTGTTTTAACTCACCCACTAGAACTTTGGCTTAACCTAACCCTAACCAAGGGTCATAATAATCAATGGCTCGAGATCAGAAGGACAAAGATCGAAGGTCGAGGATCAAGCTCCAAGATCAAAACAAGCAACCATGGTCAATTCCACTCGACCAAATTAATTACGAGGTAAACCCTAACTCGCAGTCAAAGATCAATGGTATAGGTCCATCATGGACAGAGATCAATGGTTCTCAATCAAAGAACTAAACCCGACCAAGGTTTAAATGCATATACATGGTGAGAAGATAGAAACCCTAGTTAGGGTAAAGTTTAAAATATCACCTCCAAATGCCAAGGGTCGACTCATCATTCAGAAGGGGCCGACCACGTGTCTTTCAAATTATCATTGCATTTTGACTTGTAAAAGTCTAACTATAGTCCAACTCCATAATATAAAGTCCATCATAATACATGATCACCAAATAATGTTTCATATACATTATCCAATGTGAAAGGCACGACAAGTAATACATGTGTGTATAATCAAAAGGTGGTGAACTATACATGTGCAATGTAAAAATGGTCGACCCTTTTATGTTTTCTAAGTCCACAAAGGTGGCCAAACCATGGTGAAGTGCAAAGGTGGTCCCCACTGTTGAAGGAGCTAGAGATGATTTATAGAATGTCACCCTTGTGACCATTAGAACCCAAAGAGATGTCAACATCAGAGCATGTGCACATGGACAAGTGGTCCCCATAGTGGATGTTTATTTTTACAAATATTAAGTATTGCAATTATTTTACTCACAAACAGGGAATTGATTTTTTTGCATGCTTCACAAGAGGACAAAGACATAGGAGACAAAGTTACATGCTCAAGGAAGGAGACTTGCCTTCTAGCAAGAAAAATTATTATTAGAAAATTATTCACCTTATTTTCTTAAAAATAGAAAAGTCAACTTCAGTTTGACTGTATTGTAATCAAGGCTATTAATGCCTATTTGTAATTACATGTTCTATTTTTTCCTTTATCTATTATTAAATAAAGGATAAAAATAGATGCATGGGCGAGTAAGCCTTAAGGCTATTTTTAGGAAGAGGGTAAAAATTATTTTGCTATATATTGTGTGCCTTTGCAAAGCACAAGGGGGACTTTTGGATATAGGAGTATTGAAACAATTTTTGCAGTTTTCCTTATGAGTGTGAAGTATTTTCTACCTTTCCAATTATTTGCAGTCTTGTGTATGTTTCTATTAGTCTTGTGAATGCAAATTCCCTGACCAATCATCTTACCCTACTACAAATTCAGTACTTTTTGCATAATTTTAATGTGCATGTTAACTTATTAGTGTTGTTGTGATATTTTCCCTTAGTATAACAAAGTGTTTTCCCTTAAATATTCTCAGAAAACTATTGGCTCTGCGCATCAAGAATCCTTCCCATATCAATTGTGCATATACTCAGTCAAATCCCTCATATAAATTTGGTGTATCACCATAGTTTAGTTATTTCACAACCATATTTTACCCTTAACCCTAGAATACCAATTTAGGATACATCAAAAAGGAACCGGCCTTGATACTAGAGACTCACCTCAAAATAGGTATACCCACAGACTCGAGGTGTTTCCATTATATCTACGAAAGAGAGAGACCAATTTCTCTCTACAGGGTGCACTTTCGAGAGATAACAGTCACTACACACAAGATCCTTCGAGGAAGGTATTATTGGCCCACCATCTTTGCAGACACTCAAGATTGGGTTTCTAAATGCAAAGCATGCCAACAATTTGTTGGAAGAGCACAACTTGTTACATTACCACTCAGGCCTGTGGTTATTGAAGAACCAGTTCAATAGTGGGGGCTGGACTTCATTGGTGTTCTGAACCCTCACTCAAGCATGGGGTGCACCCATGTACTCACAGAAACAAACTACTTCACCAAATGGGTGGAAGCCATTCTGGCCAAATAAGCCAACATTGAAACAATATGCAACTTCATCAAGGAGAATATCATAGTCCGTTTAGTGCCATAGAAGATTGTAGCAAATAATGCTACCTATTTCTCTTCAAGAGAGATGACCGAGTTTTTCTATAGCTACGGAATCTCCCTATCTCATTCTTCTAACTACTATCCACAAGGAAATAGACATGCCAAATCAAGTAACAAGAACATTATGACCATTTTCTACAAGCTTGTAAACGAGAATAAAAGGAATTGGCATAAAAGGTTGTACGATGCATTGTGGGTGGATATGATCACTCCCAAGAAGGCAATAGGTATGTCACCATTCCAACTACTTGTATGGATTCAAAGCAGAAATTCCTCTCGGATCGAGATGCCAACTCTTTCTTTGCTACATTAAATAGAAGATGGTCAATACAAAGGTTCCATTGACAAAAGGATGTTCTTTCTTAAGAAGCTGGAAGAAAATAGACTCCAGGTGGTGGATCGAATAAAATAACACCAATTGAAAGTGAAGAAGATCTTTGTCGAGGGCCAAGGCAAGAAAATTCAAGGTTGGAGACTTTTTCCTCTGTGGGACGAGAGAAAAGAACCAAAGTGAAGCCATGGAAATTTTGATTCATTATGGCTCGACCCATTCCAAATTCTTGGAGGTTGTGGTGAGAATGTTTTTCTCCTATCATACTTGGATGGAACGCCATTGGAATTTCCTCGAAGTGGGAAATACTTGAAACTAGTATAATCGGTGAAAGCGGGTTGTCCCCGCCTTGTACCATAGGTGTTGTCTTGGTGTGTTTTTATTTCATTGTGTGGTTTTATTTCCACTTATGTTGTGTGCCGTGTGTTTCCTTTCTTTTCCATGCTTGTGTGTTTCCTTCTTCTGATATTTATTTCATGAAGTTGTATATGACTCTGCAAGGCCCAATGGATAAGGCACTGGTCAACATTATACGGTCTAAAAATTGAGATTTTGGATCCTCATACCACGTCTTCGCCATGCTCAGTCCATGCCATGTCCCCAAGCTAGAGCCAGTTGTTGTCTCCCGAAAACCACTTTTCATTTTCCAAGTTAAATTCAAAATTTTGAGCTCTCACCCTCCTAAAGTATTTAAGCCAAGTTGAAAGTTTGAAGAGATAGAAAAATCCATGCCCTAGAGTTGTTTCAAATCCCCAGTCTGCTTGTTTTGACAAATTTTCTGTTTTCCTATCTGACGCATGAAAATTTTACTATTGTCCTCATTTGAATGAAATTGTCAATCTTTTTATGACCATGGATCATCGAACCTTGTATTGTTTTCAATTCCTTGGTTCACGAAAGAAAAATTTGAGGATCGGGCGTGAAATGGTGGAGTTTTCTTCTTCTCTGCATTTTTCCATAGTCGGGAATGACAGTAGATCTTCCCTGTTAAATTTTTCCTCAGCATCCACGGGTAGTACGTGGGAATCTCTGATTGGATGTAGTTTGGTCATATTTCAAGGTTCAACGGAAGCTTCCACGTGTCTAAACAATGTAACTACGGGGTAGGGTTTAGGGAAATTCCTTAAATGGGCGCAGGCTTTCCACGTGTCCAGGGTCCAAAATGAAGACAAAACAAGACAAAATCAAAGATTCAAGATTCAAGATTCAAAGATGGGGCAGTTCACAAACTTGCACTAATTCTCCACGTGTCCTAGGTCCAAAAAGGGATAGAGTTGATCGTTGAAATTGACCAGGTATGAGTGGTTCAGCGGAAGCCTCCACATGCCTCAACGATGCATTTCAGAAATGAAACTGAAAGGGCCCATCTTCAAATGAGCATTAGATCACCATGTCGAATCAGCGGAGGATGCCACGCATCAAAGCAGAGCCATTTCAAAAGTAAAACCCAAGGGTCGGGTCCCAAGTAGTGCCAACTCACCACATGGTAAGATTTATTGGAGAGATAGAGTTGGGTGTTGAAAATTCTAACCTTGGTGGAAGGAGACACATGTCATCTTGATGTAATTTCAGAAGGTGATTCCAAAGTAAAAACTCAAATCAGTGCCAACTCTCCACATGTCTAGGGGTCAACATGAGTAAAACAGGAATAGAGCCGAATAGACTAAGTATGAAGGAACCGGTGGAGCTCTCCATGTGTCAGCCCAACATAACTTAAAAGAAAAAATATAGAAGCAAGTTCCAAATGAGCGCTGGCCCACCATGCGTCCAGGGTCAGATATACGGCCCCGCCAAACAAAAGGTAGACAGTTAAAGCATCTGTAGGCCCATTCCAATCAATTCCTTCCACGTGGGTGGCCCAGATTTAATGTTGTAAAAGCAAATTAAACAACCCATGTTGTAACTGGGAAAATAATTTAACAACTAAATATTTTAAAATTGTTTCTTTTCGCCATAAGTGTTTCTCTATGAATCAAGAATTTGAAGGGGCACGAACAGATAGAAAGGTTTGTAACTGTTTCTTGCTCGCTTGAGGAGGTTGTAATTGTTTCTTATGGGCTATATCATGGACTCTAAAAGTCATTGACGGGGGATGGAAATTGATCATGGACTCTAAAGTCATTGTATGGGCTATATCATGGACTCGTAGCATCTTCCCTTCTTTTCTCGACCTGCTATCTTATAGTTGAGTCTACTTGTAGCTTGTAAAAAATAGATTTAAGATATAAAACAGATAGACATAGTTGTTTTCTTTGCATAGGATCCTTTGAACTCTCTTGGCCTTTGTCACCTCTTTGTTGAATCCTTTTACAACCAATTTGCAAGATTTGAATGAGTTTTCTCAAGTTCCTCCTATGTGGGGTCGTGATTCGATCCAATATTTAGCTCGGGAGTGAAATATGGATAATAATTTGGTGACTCATGGGGACATATGCCTGCTAGATGAAGAGACCAGTGGCCTTGAAGCATCCATTGGGTAAGGAGTCTACCTGATAAACATGAAAATGATCTGAACTCTGAAATTCTAACCTCTAAGCCTCTTGGAAACCCATTGAACTTGGAGTTGAACTTCACCAAAAGCCAACTGAAATGGACTATGTAAGAGAAAACAACAACACCAAAAACTATGTACAAACTGAAAATCATACATACCCCAAGTGGGATATGCAAAGTGTGTAAAAGCACTTCTTCTGCTGAAAACAAACCTACCTACACTACTCTAACCAAGAGCAAAGGGAACTCAAACAAAGCCTACAATTGGCAGGGAGAAATGACTTCCCTTCCTCAAAAATGGTAGCCATGCAACAAAATTGGCACGGAATATAGCTACTTGTATGAGTGAAAAACTGAAAATAAGCCAATCCTCCACCCAAATCATCAAGGTATCAACATTAATGGGAAATACCCCCTCAAGCTGACTTTCATTGGACTTCCGGAGGTGTTGATGGTGACCCTTGGTACTTGATGCTCATCCTCATGCCCCGAAGTTGGCGTGACTAGTTTGGGTTTCTCCTTTGGCTCCAATGAAGCCAAGTACTGTTTGGGCATGGTCTCGATCCTTTAGATGTGCCCATTTATCTGAAATTTAACTCCAAAAATTAAGTCTTCTTTTGGACCTTCTTAGATGAATGGCGTGGGAGAAATGGTGACATCCTCCTACCTTTTTCCTTCCTCCTCCTTTGAAGAACATGGAAGATCAAGATCTTCCAACCTTAGTTCCAGAGGGCTGCTATAAGGTGCAGATTGCTACAAATGAATGTTCTCCTCCACAACTGTTAAGTGTTCCTCTTCTTTTGGATTTGGAGCAACTTCTCCTTCCTCTGTTGTTTGAAGACCATATTTCCCTTGGATAACTTCTTCCTCTAGCATGAAGCTTGTCAAAGAAAACTCTTCAAACTGTTGCTCTAGAGGACTATTTGGGATAGTCATGTCTTCTTTAGGATTTTCCTCCATGATGGATTCATCAACCAAAATAGGCCCTTCGAATGAAAGCAAGAAATTATCAATGATGCCTTCTTCTTCTGCTTTATTACAAAATCTGATTTGGTCTCATCCATTTGCTCCTTCCCAATGGGACTTTGAGCTGATTGTTCCTCCTCTTGTCCTTTCTCTTCTCCTGCTACAAACTCAGCCTCAGCCACCACTGGTTATTCAATCTTGACCTCCTCTATTGGCTTGACCAAAAGGGGACCTTTGAAAACTCAAATTTAGCAGCCCAACTCTTTAGATTTTCTATCATTTCTTCTCTGTTGGGTTCCTCTGTTTGATGTTCTCCTTGACTGGATTCTTGAGTATCTTCCCAACATGGTATTGGGAAAGCAAGAGGAGTGGTAGGTTAGGGTTCAACCAACTTTGCAATTGTTTGTGGTGGGAAGGTAGGGGCAACTTCTTCTTTGTTTGGAGGGGATGACTGTTTGGAAGGGAAAAGGATAGAAGAACTGAGATAAGGTGGAAGACTAGGGGATGGAGAAATGGATATCACACTTGGGGCATCATTCAATAGGAAGCTTGTAAATTGAAGCCCAAATTGAGATGGTGTTGCTTGAGGAGTAGAGAGAAAATTACCAAATAATGGTGTAGGATTTACCCATTGACAAGGCTACCTGACACCAAGTTAAAAGGCATCTATCTCTTCTACCCATTGTGTAAGTTGGGGCAGCATTCCAATCATGAAGTCCAATTTCTCCCGAGGGCTATATTATCTTTGAAAAGTGCCTTCCCATGGATAAGGTTGCTCGCAACCAATCTTGAATGCCTTCATTTGAGTTGTTTCCCTTGAATGCACTATGCTAGCCTTTATGTTTAGGATTTTTTCCAATAGAACAACATCTTCTGCATAATTATCACCATCATATGCATCCCCTTGTTCTTGATAAGCTCCATGGCCAAACTAAATTTTAATCTGCTCATATGGGTAAGCATAATGGTCCTGGATCTGATTATAATGCTGATATGGAGGAGTTGGGAAATACATTGGAGGTGGACTGTATTGTTGTTGTTATAGATGTGAATTCCATGAAGGGAATGAAGTCATGATTGCACAACCTCATGGAATGGGAGAAAATGAAAGAGATGGAAGAAGAAAATGGATGAAATGAGTGGAAAAGGATGGAAAAGGTATGCAACTCAGAGAATGGGTTTTTGACTAGATGGAGTCACCGATGTGCTTGAAAGTGCCTCCAAATCTTGAAATGTTCACCAAGAGCACATCAAACCTAATGAAGTGAAGTGGTAAGGTGCTTCAGACCTCTCCCACCGAGTGTGCCAAAATTGTTAATGCAAAATCAGAGCACCCCCAAATGAGTTCTAAAAATCTACTTTTCTAAGGCAGACTCATTTGGTGTTATTGCATAACATTAAACTTTTCCCAAGGTGTGGAACCTTGCAAAATGGGAAATCTCTCTAGATTGAAGGCTAGTTCCTTATTCCTCTATTTAGGTGCATACATAGAATCTTACAGAGGATCTGTTCTTAATCCTAATCTAAACTTCACCAAGGAGACAGAGATAGAAGGAATATAGAAATTAAAACAAAGCTAAACTATGATGTGATGCACCAAAGGAATGATGAACACTTATTTTGCTAATAGACACAAACCAATAAAATGCATACAATAAACAAGAACAGATAGCCGGATATATAATAGAAGAACAAATGAAATAAAAAGAGACAAGAGAGGATCTAAAATCGATCAAAAATGTGTTTTATTGCTATGTAGATTGCTACAGTCCATTACAAAGTAGCCAAGAGGCATAAATGTATTACAATTTTAGTGGAAGACCTGAAGCCCACAAATCCCTTTGCTAGAAGGAGGAGGGAGCCTGTAAAACAAAGAATGTCAAACCCTTTACAACGAATCCTGCCCCCGTAATTATAGATTCAACCTAAAAGAATAAAAGAGAGAGAGAGAAGTGGGAAAAGTAGGTTGAAGTTCAACCACCACCGTAAATGCCTCGATGAAATATTTTCCCCAAACCTATCTTTTACATCAATATTTGGTTCGGTGCCTTGAAGGAAGAGGAAACAATGGAAATAGATCGAATCTAATCTGGTTGTTGAGACCGATGACCCTACATTGAAGGCCCAAAGAAATTTCACCATTTTTCTCCCACCTAACTCTCAAAAATTAAAGTTTCAAACTCCCATGGCGCAGATAAGGTCAAGATCTTTCCAATGGTGTCAGATTTACAATATTTCGAGCCCTGGGTCGAAAGATATGCCCCTTCAAAGTTTGTATCAAATCCATGCAAATGGGCGGGAAAAGTAGTTTAAAAAGTGGGTCCCCCTTTTGATTGGGACACGTGGCACCCAGATTGGGACAAAAATTGGGTCCATGGGTCCCAATTTACATTTTATCTCTAGCGCAAAAAATGCAAAACTTTAAAAAACTCCGCATCCATCGAAACTCCGCATGGACACATGGCTCCTTTTGGTTGGCTAGAAATGTGCTTCCATATTTACCTTTATGCCTTTTGGATGAAAGGAAAACTTTTACTTTTTCCCGACTCTCCACCTTGGCTTTGACTCGGGTCTAAATGCTGACTTTTTCCTTGGGCAAAGTTGCGGGCCATTTTGTAACTTTTACTCCCTTTTGAGGTAACAAGGGAAAAAATCAACTTTTTCCCCGATGCCCCACCTTCCCCAGGACACGCATCAATCTAGCACTCACTCGGGAACCTTTTCTCCTTTTAACCCTTGAAACAATGCCCTTAGGACACTTGGCAGCTTCCGCTGGCCTAGCTTATGCATTGACTATTCAACTAACTCTACCCCCTTTGAGGACACGTGGAGGCACTACGCTTGTTTACAAACCTAACCCAAAGTTTCCTTTGGAAGAGCGTCAAGTTGACACTTGTCGGCCTCTATTGCTTTGTGGAATTTTTAATGGTCCCTCTTACTTTTTGACTTTGGGCTACATGGCGAGCTCGTGCTCACTTGGGTCTCTGCCTTGGGACCAACTCTTGGAGATGCGCTACGCTTGGCACTCTCCACTTACACTTCCATAATTAGCCATTTTTGAAGCTTTTCGCCCACCCCTTGACTCTTTTTGACCATTTTCTTCATGGAGGGCTAGCGTAAGTTTGAGCTCCCCTTTTTTGGATTCACTTTGGAGAAGCGTCGTTAGGACACATGGCTCTCTCCACTGGATCCTCCATACTTAGTCGATTTTGACCTTTTCCTAAACCATTTCAGCCTCGAGGAATTCAAATCTTTGTCATTCTTCCTTCTTCTTACTTCTGGCTCCTCTATAGCATCTTCCCTTCTTGTCTGACCCTGTTATCTTATAGTTGTGTTTGTCATAGCTTGCAAAAATAGATTTAAGACATGAAACAACTTGACAGAGTTGTTTTCTTTACACAGGATCCTTTGATCTCTCTTGGCCTCTGTCACCTCTTTGTTGAATCCTTTTGCAACCAATTTACAGGATTTGAATGAGTTTTCTCATGTTCCTCCTATGCGGGGTCGTGATTTGATCCAATATTTAGCTTGGGAGTGAAATATGGATAACAATTTGGTAACTCACGGGGACATCTGCCTACTAGATGAAGATACCAGTGGCCTTGAAGCATCCATTGGGTATGAAGTCTTCTTGATAAACATGAAACTGATCTAAACTCTAAAATTTTGACCTCTGAGCCTCTTGGAAACCCACTGAACTTGGAGTTGAACTTCACCAAAAGCCAATTGAAATGGACTATGCAAGAGCAAAACAACAACACCAAAAACTATGTACAAACTGAAAATCATACATACCCCAAGTGAGATAAGTAGAGTATACAAAAGCACTTCTTCTACTAAAAAGAAACCTACCTACACTACTCTAGCCAAGAGGAACGGGAACTCAAACAAATCTGCAACCAAGCGGAGAAATAGTTTCCCTTCCTAAAACAAGGTAGCCATGTAACTGATTTGGCACTGAATATAGCTAGTCTGTATGAGTGAAAACTGACAATAAGCCGGTCCTCCACCCAAATCATCAAGGTATCAACATTAATGGGAAATACCTCCTCAAGCTGACTTGCATCAGACTTCTGGAGGTGTTGATGGTGACCCTTGGTACTTTGATGCTCATCCTCATGCCCTGAAGTAGGCATGACTAGTTTTGGTTTCTCCTTTGGCTCCAATGAAGCCAAGTACCTAATTGGGCATGGTCTGATCCTTTAGATGTGCCCATTTCTCTGAAATTCAACTCCAAAATGAGTCTTCTTTTGGACCTTCTTGGATGAATGGCGTGGGAGAAATGGTGACATCCTCCTACCTTTTGCCTTCCTCCTCCTTTGAAGAACATAAAGATCAAGGTTTTCCAACCTTGGTTCCAGAGGGCCTACTATAAGGTGCATCGTTGTTGCAAATGAATGTTCTCCTCCATAGATGTTAAGTGTTCATCTTCTTTTGGATTTGGAGCAGCTTCTCCTTCCTTTGCTGTTTGAAGACCATCTTGCCCTTGGATAACTTATTCCTCTAGCATGAAGCTTGTCAAAGAAAACTCTTCAAACTACTACTCTAGAGGATTCTATTTGGGACTCAGTCATGTCTTCTTTAGGATTTTCCTCCATGATGGATTCATTAATGAAAATAGGTCCTTCGAATGAAAGCAAGAAATTATCAATGATGCATTCTTCTTTTGGCATGCTGTTCACAAAATCTGATTTGGTCTCATCCATTTGCTTCTTCCCAATGGGAATTTGAGCTGATTATTCCTCCTCTTGTCCTTGCTCTTCTTCTAGCTGCAAACTCCACCTCAACCATCATCGGTTCTTGAATCTTGACCTCCTCTATTGGCTTGACCATCAAGGGGACCTTTGAAAACTCAAATTTAGCAGCCCAACTCTTCGATTTCCTATCATTTCTTCTCTCTTGGGTTCTTCTATTTGATGTTCTCCTTGGCTAGATTCTGAGTATCTTCCCAACATGGTATTGGGAAAGCAAGAGGAATGGTAGGTTGTGGTTCAACCAAATTTGTAATTGTTTGTGGTAGAAAGGTAGGTGCAACTTCTTTTTGGCTTTTTCGGAGGGGATGATTGTTTGGAAGGGAAAATGATAGAAGAATAGAGATAAGGTGGAAGACTAGGGATGGAGAAATGGATATCACACCTAGAGGAAACATTCAATGGGAAGCTTGTAAATTGAAGCCCAAATTGAGATGGTGCTAGAGCTTGAGGAGTAGAGATAAAATTACCAAATAATGGTGTAGGATTTTCCCATTGACAAGGCTACTCTGACACCAAGTTCATAGGCATCTATCTCTTCTGCCCATTGTGCAAGTTGGGGCAGCATTCCAATCATGAAGTCCAACTTCTCTTGAGGGCTGTAGTGTCTTGGAAAAGGGCCTTCCCATGGATAAGGTGCCCTGTAACCAATCTTGAATGCCTTCATTTGAGTTGTTTCCCTTGAATGCACCATGCTAGCCTCTATTTTTGGATTTTTTCTAGCAGATCAACATCTTCTGCATGATTATCGCCATCATATGCGTCCCCTTGTTCTTGATAAGCTCCATGGCCAAACTACTTTGACTCTGCTCATATGGGTAAGCATAATGGTCCTAGATCTGATTATAATGCTGATCTAGAGGAGTTGGGAAATACATTGTAGGTGGATTGTATTGCTGTTGTTGTAGATGTGAATTCCATGAAGGGAATGAAGTCATGATTACACAACCTCATGGAATGGGAGAAAATGAAAGAGATGGAAGAAGAAAATGGATGAAATGAGTGGAAAAGGATGGAAAAGGTCTACAACTCAGAGAATGGGTTTTTGACCAGATGGAGTCACCAGATGTGCCTGAAAGTTCCTCAAAGGCTGAAATATTCACCAAGATCACATCGAACCTGATGTAGTGAAGTGGTAAGGTGCTTGATGACCTCTCCCCCACTAGGCATGCCAAAACTATTCATGTAAAATCAGAGCACCCCTAAATGAGTTTTAAAAATCTACTTTTCTAAGGAAGACTCATTTGGTGTGATTGCATAACATTGAACGTTTCCCAAGGTGTGGGACCTTGCAAAATGGGAAAGCTCTCCAGATTGAAGGTTGGTTCCTTATTCCTCTATTTAGGTGCATACGTAGAAACTTTTAGAGGATATGTTCTTAATCCTAATCTAAACTTTACTAAGGAGACAAGGATAAAAGGAATACAAAAATTAAAACAAAGCTAAACTACGAGGTGATGCACCAAAGGAATGATGAACACTTATTTTGCTAATAGACACAAACCAACAAAATGCATACAATAAACAAACACAGATAGCTAGATATATAATGGAAGACCAAGATGAAAGCAAAAGAGACAAGAGAGGATCTAAAATTCATAGATGTTGTTTTATTGCTTTGTAGATTGATACAATCCATTACAAAGTAGCCAAGAGGTAGAAACGTATTACAATTTTAGTGGAAGGCCTGAACCCCACATATCCCTTTTCTAGAAGGAGGAGGGAGCCTGCAAAACAAAGAATGTCCAACCCTTTACAATGAATCCTGCCCCCAAATATATAGATTCAACAAGAAAGAGAGAAAAGAGAGAGAGAGTGGGAAAACGCAGGTGAGGCTCAAACCACCGATGTTAATGCCTTGATAAAATCTTTTCCCCAAATCCATCTTTTTGCATCAATCCTTGGTTCGACACCTTGAAGGAAGAGGAAACGGCGAAAATAGATCAAATCCAATCTGGTTGTTGGACTGATGACCCTTCATTGAAGGTCAAAGATGTTTCACCATTTTTCTCCTACCTAACCTCTCAAAAATTAAATTTTAGACTCCTATGGCACATACGAGGTCGAGATATTTCCAATGGTGTTAGATTCACAATATTTTGAACCCTGGGTCGAAAGATATGCCCCTTCAAAGTTTGTATCAAATCCATACAAATGGGTTGGAAAACCAGTTTCAAAAATGGGTCCCGCTTCTGATTGGGACATGTGAGGCAGCCAAATTGGGACAAAAATTGGGTCCATGGGTCCACAATTTACATTTTTGTCTCTTACGTAAAAAACGCAAAAACTTTAAAAAAATCCCCATAGCCCCGAATCTCCGCATGGACACGTGGCTCCTTTTGGTTGGCTGGGAAATGCACTTCCATCTTTACCTTTATGCCTTTTGGATGAAAGGCAAACTTTTACTTTTCTCCCGACTCTCCGCCTTGGGTTTGACTTGGTCTAAATGCTGACTTTTTCCTTGGGCGGAGTTGTGGGCCATTTTGTAACTTTTACTCCCTTTTGAGGTAACAAGGGCAAAAATAAACTTTTTCCCGATGCCCCACCTTCCCCAGGACACACGCATCGGTTAGCACTCGCTCGGAACCTTTTCTCCTTTTAACCCTTGAAACAATGCCCTTAGGACACTTGGTAGCTTCCGCCGGCCTGACTTATGCATTGACTATTTAACTAACTCTACCCCCTTTGAGGACACGTGGAGACACCGCAGCTTGTTTGTAAACCCGACCCAAAGTTACCTTTCAAGAGCGCAAATTGACACTTATTGGCTCTGCTGCTTTGTGGACTTATAAATGGTCCCTCTTACTTTTTGACTTTGGGCTATGTGGTGAGCTCGCACTCACTTGGGTCTCTACCTTGGGACCAACTCTTGGAGATGCGCTACGCTGACACTTGGCACTCTCACTTACACTTTCATACTTAGCCATTTTTGAAGCTTTTCTACCCACCCCTTGACTCTTTTTGACCATTTTCTATGTGGAGGGCTGGTGCAAGTTTGAGCTCCCCTTTTTGGATTCACTTTGGAGAAGCGTCGTTAGGACACATGGCTCTCTCCACTGGCTCCTCCATACTTAGTCGATTTTGACCTTTTCCTAAACCATTTCGAGCCCGAGGACTTTGAATCTTTGTCGTTCTTCCTTCTTCTTGCTTCTGGCTCCTCTGTAGCATCTTCCCTTCTTGTCTAACCCTCTATCTTATAGTTGAGTCTCAAGCTTGTAGCTTGCAAAAATAGATTTCGAGACATGAAATGGACTTGACAAAATCATTTTCTTTGCACATGATCCTTGATCTCTCTTGGCCTCTATCACCTCTTTGCTGAATCCTTTTGCAACCAATTTGCAGGATTTGAATGAGTTTTCTTGGGTTCCTTCTAAGTGGGGTCGTGATTCGATCCAATATTTAGCTCTCAGAGTGAAATATGGATAATAGAAACCATGTTTGAATAAATCGAGGTGGGGATCGGTGCTTGAGAGATGTAGTGATTATCCAAGGAATAGGCCTATGCCGATGTGTAGGACTAGTGGAATGATTTGGTCATGTAGATGACACTCGAGTAGGTGAACTAGGAGTAGACTACACTTTTAATAACATAGAATGAGACATGTTAGAAGAGGTGGATGACACATGAGCAATTGTACGAGGAGATGACGACAATGGGGAGATGGAGGAACACCATTAATAGAAATAACTTGGGATTTGTGAATGAATTTAAGTCGTAAGTGATTCATAGATATGATAGATTGAGAATGATGAATCCAATTAAGGCCTAAAAGCAAGTCACATCCCTCAACTATGTTTCCAACAAGGAAAGGGACAAGCATGGTAAGAGGGTTGACTATGACATGTAGCTTAACAACACCAAAGGGTTTGTGAAAGGGGTACTCAATTTGCAATGGAGGGTAACCGATGACCCTAAGGAGGGACATAGAACATGCACTAATGGGCCATGATGGGTCAACTTTAGTATTGTTGATGGAATTCAAGACGATAGATGTGTGTATATGTAAATGATTAGATGTAAATGTAGCATGATAATCAGCGTTTGAAAAATAAATGATAGGTGGCAAAGCTTTGGTTTTAGAAACTAAGAAATCGAGAGCTATAGATGGAGTAGGTGTAGAATAGTTAGTAGAGGAATCTATCTATTTATTATCATATTTGGGTAATGGGTTGTTAAAAATCTTAAGTTTATGATTTTCATTAGTAGGTGTTGATGTTGTAGATTCTAGAAGTTCAATTTGGCCATTGTCAAGAAAATCCTGAATGAGATGCCGTAACCGAAAACACCGATCAGTGGAATGTCCTACACATTGGTGATAATCACAATAAGATATTTCATCAAAGTTATGCCCTTTGGGTCGAGATGGATCAAGTTGTAGAGGTGATGGCAAGGTAATAAGATTACTTTCGATAAGTCATGTGTCATTAAAATGCTTAGTGGTGTACTAAGCTTAGTAAGAGTACATCTGTATGGTTGAGGTCAAAGCTCCCTAGGAGTAGAGATGACATTAACAGTAGGTTGTTTGTCCATAGTTTTAGGCGTAAAAGTTTTGGATGGTGGTTTACTTGGAACACGAGTGGAGGATGAATTTTCCTATGGCTAGAAGTTAATTCTCACAAATCTTGAGAGTGTGAAAAATTTGGTAAAACGAGGAATATGTATCAAAGATAATGATGTCTTGAAGTGGTGGTAACAAACTATAAATAAATATGTCTTGAAGGTCAGAATCCACAAGGAAATTAGTCATCTTAGTTAAGTTGTGTTTATAACGTAGGTCATAATCAGAGAAGTGTTTGTTAGGCATTTTCTTGAGTTGTGCCACTCGAGCATAAGAAATCTTAGAGCCAACATTGATAGAAAAATGTGTAATAAATTTGTTAGCTAGATGTGTTAAAGAGACTACTTGAATGGACAGTAGGTATAGAACCATTGAATTACATAGTCTTGTAAACTACGAGGAAAAATATTAGCGAGAATGGTATGGTCATCTACATAATCGAGACATGCTACATGAAAAGTGCAGAGATGCTCTTGTGGGTCACCATGGCCTTTAAAAATGGGTAATTTAGGAGAGATGAAGTTGGGTGGAAATGCATAAGTGGAAATAGCTGGTGTAAAGGGGGTATGTAACAATGAGGTAGAATCTAGAGATGGTGATCCTTGAGAAGTAGCAAATTAGAGCTGTAAATTTGATTTTATAGATCCTGATATAAAGATGTTAAATCAGGAGTGTTTGAAGAAGAGTTGAGCTGCATATTAGGAGTACCAAGGTGAGTGATGGGGGTGGTAGTTGTAAGAATAGGAGTAGAAACATAAATGGGTGGAGTGGAGACCATAGGAGCCGAATAAACGATGATAGAAGTGAAAGTTTCTTAAGCTCACGAGTGGAAATTAAAGTGTGCAAGACATGTGGGGTTTTTTGTGCAAAACTTGGTGAAAATAAGTAATAGCATTAAGTTGTTCTTGGTCAACATTGGTGTCTTCATCATAGGATTTTTCACTATCAAAGGCTTCAATTTCATGGAGAGGAACATGGTTTGAATTATCTAAAGGGTATTCAACCGTAGGGTGGTGGTATCGACCATGGACCTAGAAGTACAATGTAAAACTGAAGTGAACTCGCAAAAATGAAGAGATCCAAAATGACTAATATGGGAAATAAGCATAAATTAGAAGAAATAAGAGAAAAATCGCAAGTCGGGTTCACTAAAATGATTAACTAAAATTAACTAAACTAGGAGAAGTATAATAATAGTTAATCTAATCTAGAAGGACATAAACATTGTAAATAAATACTCTAAAGTAGTATGAAATGACTAAATAATTAAAAATAATGGAAATAAAACCCTAATGTGCAAGAGGAAGGTGAGGAAAGAACTCAACTGATTATAGATGGCTATCGTAGAGTGTCGTAGGTCTGACTAGAAATTCTAGAAGTAGGAATGGCTACACAAAGGTCCCGAAAAGGGTGGATTTGGAAGTCGGCGGACTTAAGAGACTAGGAGGGTATTGGGGCACCCCAAGGTACCCTAGTATGGAAAAATAGATGTCATGGTCTCTGAAAAAGCTTGGAATCTAGTTCTTTCAGGGTTGGAAGATGACTTGTAACCCTCACCAGTTGTTGCATTGGATTTGCTAAACTACACCGAATGTACCAAATGAAGCAAGATGATGTTGAAGACCTGCAAAAGACAAAAGAAGTATCAAAACCCTAAAAATAAAATATATAAATGAATGGGTTGGACTGACCTTAGCTTCCACAATAGTGGGCTTACTAAACCGAGTGTTGTACTACATTTGGACCCAAATCTAGTTTTGGTGTGTGTGTGTGTGTGCATGTCGCACCCTAGGTGCTCTTGTGCTAGTCACACTATGTGAAGTAGAGAGAAATAATTATATGTAGAAAATGTAATAGCATGTGTGTATGGAATATAATATAATCCATCCTTGTATGAAGTGTGTGTTGTTGTAGATCTTCTAGGCTTGATGCATGAAATCTGTGTGGATGCAATGGATGCAACTCTAGATGAAGTGATAGTAGTAAGTGACACTAGGACCCTTGTTATGGTCTCATAACTTTATATTTATAGGGTTATCTTGATATAATTTCATAATTAACCCTAACATGGCCGACTATAAACATTAAATGGCCATTAAACCGTATAATGTAAAATCTACCACTTGAGAGTATTTTTTTATTTTTGTACTTGCATTTAATGTTAAGTGGTACAATATTAATTTTTAAACCACACAAACTCTATTAATGTTTGTATTTAATGTAATAAAATGGAAAATTGTATACTCATTTTAAAGGAGACAACACCAAAACAAGGATCACATATACAAATGGTGGAGGAACAAAGTTATAGAAAATTAAAAGAGGTAAAACATTTTTATTTTATTTTGAAGAATTTCATCGTATACACCCATTTCACGGTGATTATAAATATTACATTTTTAGTAGGTAATTAATCAATTTTCAATGTTTCTCCACATGTTTTGATTATGTGAATTTACAGAGTGCAGGACCCCTTGTATATTTATTATTAGAAAATGAAAAATAAAAAGTGAAAGTAAGTTTAGATAAAATATGGAGTACGTAAATTGTTCATTTATGAATGTTTATAGTAACTAATAAATTTTTAGGACATGGAAATATCACCATTTTCCTTGTTTCTCATTTTGAATCCCAATTTTCAAATCAAATCCAAGAAACTATGCAAAGACAATATGGTTTTTTCAACACAGCTAAGCAACTATTTGTGTAAAGGAATTTTGTGTGCAAAAATTAGATGGAAATAATGTCTCAAATTTGTAAGAGAATACAAGTGGCACACAGAAATTGGGTCCTTGCATTCCACATTCACAAATCGATCTAAATTATCCATATATTGTTGATGATGTTGATGATTCAAAATTAGAAGAAACATTTTCAATAACCCATGCATATGAAAGAGATAGAAATAATGAGGAGCTGATGAAAGAATACAAAGAAGAGATGTGGTCAAAATCTGATGTGAAAACATTTATTTCAAAATATGAAGAGGTGTATGAACATTTAAACCATGGATATCTCAACAAGAAACATTGGGATAATATAGTAGATGCTTTGAATCAAGTTTGTGGAAAAACATTCACTAGGATGCAATGCAAATACAAGATGAACATGTTGAAGAAAACCTCAAGAAGGAGAAACAATTGGAAAACACAACATTGGCAACATAGTCAACATGGACTTTCTATGAAGATATGGATCACATTACATAGAAAACACACAAGGTTATTGGTTTTAATGGAAAAGAGAGGGTTAATATAACCACTTCTACTTCTAAAAAAGACATGAGAGGGAAATCAAAAATCCCTTCTATCAACATTGAAAATTTGGAAGGAGAAAAGATAGAAACCCCTTTGAATAAAAATGGAATTCAAAGAAAAGGTGTGAAGAGAAAAAATAAACTCTTATGGAGATTTGAAAGAGGTAATAAAAATAACATGCATCTATTCAATTAGAAATTGAAAGAAATTGAGCAGGGAAGGCTTCAACTTGAGCGTGAAATAATGGAACAAGAGAGAAAGCTAATGGAGAAAATATTGATGTACAAATTCAAGTCGTAAGTCTTTTTACCCAGGTAAATTACAATTTTTTAACCATAGTAATATAGTATTACATCATTCATTCCATTATAAAATATGGTATACATTGTGTAAGAAAAAATATCATGCATTGGAGTTAGCTAATACTTCTCTATTTTGCATTCTTCCTTTTTATTTCAGAAAATTTCAACGATCAACATCATGGGTGCCACCAAGATCATTGACACACACATCCCAAGATATTGTTTTGTAAAAAAACAATTTAAAAATGATGTCGGTAAACATGTATATTTTTGTTGAGGACAATATGATAATTCAATATGTGAGACATCAATTGAACCACATATCATTGGTAGTATAGTCAAAGTATGGAATACTTATATACTCTCTATGTAATTTATAGATGATAATATTGCCAATGAGCATGGTGTTTTTTGTTGATAATGTTGATAATTTTGATAATATTTGTGTGTGGCATATATGGTTAATATTTTGTGTGCCATTAAACCAAACAATGTAAAGTTTGTGTGATATTCAAAATATGATAATTCAATATGTGAGACATCAATTGAACCACATATCATTGGTAGTATAGTCAAAGTATGGAATACTTATATACTCACTATGTAATTTAAAGATGATAATATTGACAATGAGCATGGTGTTCTTTTGATGATATTGTTGTTAATATTGATAATTTTTATGTGGCATATATGGTTAATATTGTGGTTCCCCTAAAATTAATTGGTCATTAACCAAAAAAAGTAAAGTTTTGTGATATTCAAAATATGTGCACCATTTGATAGCCATTAATTATCCATTAAATATAAAGAAAATTAACGAAATCACATGTGTCTTTTGTAATTCGTGTGCAAAGAAAGTGGTGGTTGGAAGTGTCGGTTCCATGTAATTATAGATTGTCATTTATTAGTATATTTCAAGGACACTTAAATTTGTGAAGCTTCTAGGCGAGAACATTGGCGTAAGGAAAAAATCCATAAGCATAATAATTCATTGGAAAATCTTGATCATGGTTTGATTTCCAAAATTCTGAGCATGGTTTTTTTTGTGAAGGCATCAAAAATCGGTATGCATTCTCACCTTTGCTCCTTCCAAATTTTTAAAATTATGAATGTAGAATTTTCCATAGCCTTTTCAACAAAACCCTATTTTTTTACTTCCAGTAGTCAAATATATCTATTCTTTAACACTTTTTTTGACAAACACTTCTCAACTAATAGGGTTTGACATCATTTTTCATTCTATTTTCCGATCCCTAAATGATTTGCTAAATATGTGTGTACCCCTTGCGAGTAATGTAAAACATGTTATGGGTATTTTTTCACAAGAGGACTAAGAAATGATTCATAAAATACCTGACATGGACATCAATGATTACTAGAAGTGAAAAAAATGGGTGTTGCTGAAAAGGCTGAGGAAAATAGATTTTGTTCAGTTAGGGTTGTTAATCATTTAGGGATTTTGGATCGCTAACATTGATCATTTCTATAGACATTTCATTATAAATTAAATTGTAGTAATGAAATAATGATAGTAACTTCTAGTAGATGAAATAGTAATAGTAACACAAATAATTGTTTGCTTGTTTACAGTAATTGTTTGATTACATAAGGAAATTGTTGGAAATAAAATTTTATAAAAACATATATGTGACTGCCAAAGAAAAAATGCAAAGAGTTCCATCTATGTAGGTTCCTCTTTGAAAAAGAGTGAATCGGGGAATTATAAAACCTACTATTTGAGAAGTTAGGCTAAACAAGATTTTGAATAATGTTTCACTTAATTGATAGTTCTGGAAAGACATATACAACATTTAGAGATTAAAATTACAGGCTCTGGTTGTTTTAGTTAAATTAGCTAATGATATATCAACACTAAAAATTATAAGATGTCATGGCTTTTCTTTCTTAATGTGACAATAAGCATATGGAAATAGGGAGATGTGATATCATGGAAAATTATGATGTTTAATGACAAGGGAGATTATACATAGGGTTCAGAGTCTATGTATGTTCATACTAACACTACAAAGAGTGTGTTCATTATATTTATTAAAATTATACCATGGCCTTTGAGACTTCATTTACTAACTAATTATAGATCACCATCACTTTTGAGATTTCATTTATAATTAAAATGTGGAATTTTTATATTCCTTTCAATAACTTATAGTAAATAGTATGAGAACTACATAAGGCTTGATCCCTCTCGAGGGTATGTAGTGCAACACTTGGCTCAAAAAAAATTCATGGAACAAACTAATGAGAGCTAAGAAAAGCGTGACCCCTGAAGAAAACATGTAATGCAACTCTTTTCTCAGTTCAATAATAGATGTCTAGTGAATGATGCCTTAGACAAACACTAAGTTCAAAATATTTTGTCGATGTTGATCATAGTGACCACTAAGCTTGTAAATGTTTTGTTGTGGCTGACCTTAGAGACCACTAGGAACAAAATTTTGTATGTGTTGACTCCTCATTGTGATATTTAATGACCTAGGAGATTATACAATTATAATTAATTAAAGAGACGTCCATTGAATGGTGTTTAGCTAACACTAAGTTCAAAATATTTTGTCGAGGTGGATGTTATTGACCACTAAGATTTATATATTTTCTTGTTAATGCATTAGTAGTTTTCTTTAATGATGATGCCTAGTGACCGCTAAGCTATAGGTATATCCTTGTGGCTGATCATAGTAATAGGAAGGATAAGAAGCATGTATTTATTTGTTAATGATTCTTATACACCATTAAGCTCCAAAAAATATGTTGCGGCTGACCCTAGCGACCACTAGGATAAGAAATACTTATGTTTGTACCCCTCAGTAGTGCAAGGATTGGCATTTTTTTCTCATTGCAATAATATGTTGTGCTTTGAAATAAGCCTAGATACAAAGAAGGTCTAAATAGTTCATTGTGGCTGAACTTAACGACCACTAAGATCAACACTACATATATCTTGGCCCCCACTAGTTCAAAGAATGTAGAAATTTTTCTCATTCTAATAATAGTTATCCTGTGAATAATCCTAGATATGGTCCAATCTCTAAATATTTCATTGTTTATCAAAAATATAGCCCCCAACCATTGTAGAAGGATCTGAACTACATAAGACTTGAAGCCTCAAGAGTGCTTGTATTGACAAAATTTTCTCATTACATTAATATTTTTACTTGAGTGATGCCTAGTGAATGCCATGGTTAAAAATACATATATCTTGACCCCTCAGTGGTGCATGTACAAGTGCTTCGGTCATTCCATTAATAGTAAGTTTGTGAATGATGCCTAGCAACGAGACATATTCATGATCCTGATCATGAATAACTAATCAGACCTAAGTAAAGGTTGATCCCTTACGAATACATGTATTACAAAAATTTTCTCAAGTCAATAATAGATGTCCATTGAATGGTGTTTAGCTAACACTAAGTTCAAAATATTTTATCGAGGTGGATGTTATTGACCACTAAGATTTATATATTTTCTTGTTAATGCATTAGTAGTTTTCCTGTTAATGATGCCTAATGACCTACTAAGCTATAGGTATATCATTGCAGTTGATCGTAGTAACAACTATATATAAGTATATTTATTTGTTAATGATTCTTATAAACCATTAAGCTCTAAAAAATATGTTGCGGCTGACCTAGTGATCACTAGGATCAAAATACTTATGTTTATACCCATCATAGTAGTAGAAATATTTATTCTCATCTCATCACAATAATAGTTGGGCTTTGAAATAAGCCTAGATACAACAAATCTCTAAATAATTCATTAGTGCAATTGATTGGCATTCTATAATTCATCACAATAATATCAAAATAATCAATATCTTATCTTGACCCCCACCTAGTTCAAATTGGAGAAATTTTTCTCATTCTAATAATAGTTTTCCAATGGATAATACATAGATCAACCAATCTCTAAATATTTCATTGTGGCTGAAACTTAGCGATCACTAGGATCTGAACTACGTAAGTCTTGAAGCCTCAAGAGTGCTTGTATTGACATACTTAGATCATTGCATTAATATTTTTACTTGGAGTGATGCCTAGAAAATGCCATGGTTAAAACTACGTATATCTTGACCCCTCAATGGTGCATGTATAACCACACTTTGCTCATTCCATTAATAGTAAGTCTGTGAATAATGCCTAATGACCACTAAGCTCTAAATATTTAGTAATTGTTGACCCTAACGACCACTAGGATCAACACTTATTTCATTTATTTGGAAATTATTTTCTAATCTTACCTAATATTCATAATAAGGGACATATGAATGTTTTTGTAAAATCAATTATGTCATTTGTCTCAATAATTATTTTTGTTGATGATGTATGCAACATTTGTGGCCCTTTAAATTTTTCAACATGGTGAGAGAGAGAGGTAATGTTGATGGTAGATGCTTATTTATATTCCAATGAGGATGAAGAGTAATAAGAGATACCATGTTCGATCCAGCTTGCCTTACATGATGAATTTCAACATTACTCAACTCTATTTTCCATAGTTTAGGATGAAAGTGTTGATGTTGATGTCATAGAAAAAAGGGTATACTGGAAGAGCAAGTGCTATATGGTTTTGAGACATAAGGGTGATAAAAAGAGATGGTCTCCATTTAATTTCCACTAAACCAGAGGTGCTTCCATTTCCGAAGTGATCACTTCCTATCTACTTCATGCCAAGTCCAAGGATTTGTCATTATTTTCTAAATCAGGGAAAAAGAGAATAGGTTTGTTTTTTTTGGGAATGCATACAAAAGTTATTATAAACTTCCAGAGCTAGACTCCTTATACAACTCAAAACACAATCGAGTCTGGATGGCCCAAAGGAGAGTAAGAGATGTTTTGTAGAGTTGGGCATTTGACCCATTTGATAATATGGATGATTCTAATCTGTCTATATCCTTATTAAAAGGTTTAGACCAGAGTTCATATTGGCATGAAACTCATGAATAGGCTATATGGAAATTCATCAATCTCTAAGGTGGATGTTTCCTAGATCCCATTACTTTCTTTTATTATTGATGATGGAAAGATTCCCTCCTTAGGTCAAGTGCTCTGTGTCAATTTAGTGAGACAAAGAAATAATTTCATTCGACAAAGGGAAATCATTTTACATGGCTTCTATCTTCTCGATGTTGTCTTTGGTGTTCTCGAATGTCTAGATTTTATCAAATCTTGGTATCCTTGAGCCCTTTGAAGGTAAATGAGAAATATTCATACTTTTATGCCCATCATTTCAGATCACATATTCAAGATATATGCACTTATTTGTATCCTTCTCTCTACCAACAATTACATGAAAAACGACACACCGAGAATATATGATGCCATCCTCACTTCCATAAGGAAAATGGAGATCATATTATTCTATCCATAAATATATAGTTATCATGATCAAGGGGGATCCTTACACCTCCTTTTTAGTTTCCATATTATGTGCCAAAAAAATTGGCAAAACAAGAGGTTGCATATCATTTTTAAATGATATTGCTTTAAAGTGTAAGGAGAAGAAGCTTAAAACACATCCCCCCCCCAGTCTATGTGGGATGTAAAAAATATTTAATAGGTGGCCCATTTGAAGGCTACCTCAGCCCATAGAAATTCATTTCATCTCCCCAAACACCCTTTAAGGAAATATGACAAAAGGAAAAGGGTTTCCCAACACCTTAATTTTCATAAAGGACAATTAAATATATTGTATGCTCACATGCATGATGATAATGACTAGGGTATGGATTACCCAAACACAAGATAGCCTTGTTAAGAAGAATATGAAGGAGACAAGGGGTGGTTCCACCTGAGAGAAATTATTAAAAAGGAGGCTATGAAAGAGAAAGAAATCTTTATATTCAAACATTCACAACAACCATGTGCTCCCTTATCTCCACCAAATGAATCTCGATCTGAGTTTTGAGAAGTCTTGTTCAAACCAAATAAAGCTCCAAATTTGGTTGCATATGCCTTAACTTCATCAAGTGAAGAAGAGGAGACTACGCAAACTAAAATTCCAGCCAGCGAAGCCCCAGTGCAACCCTCTCAATCTTCTCCCTCCACTTCACATGAAGCCAGAGACAGATTGGGTAGAGAAATTTGTAATTTCCTACAAAGAACATCTAGATTGGGAGGCACAAGAAGATCCCTTAGTGAACATTGAATTCAATTTAAGGATGGGAACCTTGAAAAGGGTAACCAAAAAGAAGATGTCAACACAACAAGCCATTGTTTGGCATGAAACTTTAGAAGACCTCTTCACTCTTACAAAGAAAAGGAAAGCCAAAGGCTCCCAAGTGGTGCAATATGAGGAAGATCCAAAATCCTTGATAAGGGCTACAACAGAAGCAACCATAGAAGTAGTGAGGGGAGTACATGCTAGAAATAAAGAGCTTGAAACTCAATTAAAGGCCATAGTTCCTCCCGACATAGTTTTTGATGTAGAAGAGGCATTGCATGGCTTGTACAATAATATAAAGGAATGCATCGGTGCAAAGGAGCAAGAAGAACCATTATTGAATAAGAATGAAAAAATCATTACATCAATGACATCATTGCAGAAAACATTAATACATATGGGGTAGGCCATTGAAAAAGGCATTTGTAAAGACCCTTCAATTATGACCATGGATGATATTGGTATATGCCAGACATATGCTAATTATATGAAGGAAATACTAAGGGAATGGAATGAACAGTAAGAAGAATTTCTTTGCAGTTTGATGACATTATTTCTAGAGGAAATCATGTTTTCACATAAGCTTTGGTCATGGAAGTATTTAACGGAAACCATGAATTGGTTTTCGATGAAGATTTCACCACATCACTTAAGAAATTCTTGGTTAATTTTCAAAGGAGAATAATTGAGGTGAATGAAGGAGAAAATTCACATGTCATTGAGATTGTTTCCAAAAAAGGGAAAAATATATAAAAATAGAGACTCTGAAGGAAATTTCCAAAAAAAACAATTGGTAGTCAAAAGGATTTTCTTGACAAGTCCATTGTGCTATATAGAAGCCTGATTGTTGACATGAAAAAGATATCTAGAGATTCTCATATTTGCAAAAAAATATATTGAGGAGGCATGATAACGAGATGATAAAATAGGTCCCAAATGAGAGCAAAAACCCAAGAAAGCAATTGTGCCCACGGGGCTCGGATCAACAACAACCCATAGTTAAGGAAGAACCACAATGAATCATAAATTGTAGTATCTGAGATAGGTGGGTAAGAAATGTAATATGTATGACATGTTAATAGATGAATATTTATAATTGATTGAATGTTCATGTATATATTCCAAATGCTATACTCACCTAAACATGCATTTTTGTTTTTTGATACGCTAAGCTCCAAATATATCATTGTGGCATAAACTAGTGCACATTATGCTCAAATATCTCATAAATGAGTACCGATCACTAAGCTCACAATATCTTACATGTTTTTTTGCTAAATCATGGTGACACCAAATCTTAAAAATATATGTTACAACATAAGCTAGTGAATGCTAATCCAAAAAATTCATTTTTGACTTGTTAAATGCTAGCGACATCAAAGATGAAAATTACAATAGTGGTAGTGACTTAGCCCTAAGAGTCCAAAATATCCATTTTTGAGTACCGATCACTAAGTTCAAAAAATTTTTTCGAGGCATAACCAAGCCATAATTTGAAAAAATTCTATCAAGCAATTTAAGCAAATAATATTATGATGTGGTAGTCAAAATCCTATGGCCTAAGAGTTCAAATTATCCATTATCGAGCACCATATCCTTTATTAAGCTAAATAAATAATATGTTGTGAATATGGAATACCTAGTGGGATGCTAAGCCTCCTAGAATCTTTTAATTTAATTTAATAGTGAAATCCTTAATCCTTGTGACCATTATGTGATGCCCAAATATTATGGGTTAAATAAATTAAATATTCATTAACAAGCTAAGCTTAAATTATTACATAGTTGTAAAGGCTAGCGGCCACTAAGCTCAAATCAATTTCATTTAAAATGTTAAATCTATTTGAAAGCATTGTTTTAAATATTATGTTGTGGTAGTACGTAATGACCACTAATTTCATACTACCTTACTTTAGTTTGTGAAATAAGACTAGCGATGCCTAAGCTCCAAATAATATGTTGAAATAAATACCTATTAAGACATGCTAGACTTGTAATATATTTCTTTATTTTTTTAAATCCTAGTGACCACTATGTTATGAATATTATGATGTGAGTGTCTTAGTGGCCTAAGAGTTCAAAATATCCATTATTGAGTATCGATCGCTAAGCTCAAAAAATTTTTTTTTAACGCATAACCTAGTGGCCATTAAGATCGCAATATCTTACATGTTTTTTTAATCCTAATGATAACATATCTTCAAATAATATGTTGTAACATAAGCTAGTGGACACTAAGCTAAAAATTTCATTCTTCATCTTGTTAAATTCTCGAGACATCTAAGCTCAAAATATTCTATTGTGGAAGCAACTAGATGCCATGTAGCTCAAAATTTGTTAATTTGATTTGTTAAAGCATACCATGTCGACAACTTAAAAACATTATGAGTATGCATATTCTAGTGGATGCTAGCCTCCTGGAATCTTAATTTAATGTGTTAAATTCTTGTGACCACTATGCCCCAAATATTATGGGTTAAATCTTAACAGTGCTAAGCTTAAATTATTACATCATTTGTAAAGGCTAATGACCATTAAGCTCAAATCAATTTCATTTAAAATGTTAAATCTTGTCAAATATTTTTTTTAAATATTATGTTGTGGTAGTATGTAATGAGCCACTAATTTCATACTACCTTACTTTAGTTTTGAAATCCTAGCGACCGCTAAGCTCCAAATAATATGTTGTGGCAATACCTAGCGGACACTAGACTCAAATATATTTCTTTATTTTTTAAATCCTAGTGACCACTATGTTCCAAATATTATGATGTGGTAGTGTCCTAGTGGCCTAAGATTTCAAAATATCCATTATTGAGAACCGATCGCTAAGCTCAAAAATTTTTTGATGCATAACCTAGTGGCCACTAAGCTCACAATATCTTACATATTTTTTTGAATCCTAGTGACAACATATCTTCAAATAATATGTTTGCAACATAAGCTAGCAGACACTAAGCTAAAAATTTCATTCTTCATCTTGTTAAATGCTCAAGACATCTAAGCTCAAAATATTCTATTGTGGAAGCAACTAGATGCCATGTAGCTCAAAATTTGTTAATTTGATTTGTTAAAGCATATCCATGCACCGAACTTGCAAACATTATGAGTATGCATATTCTAGTGGACGCTAGCCTCCTGGAATCTTAATTTAATGTGTTAAATTCTTGTGACCGCTATGCCCCAAATATTATGGGTTAAATCTAATGAGTGCTAAGCTTAAATTATTACATCATTGTAAAGGCTAACGACCGCTAAGCTCAAATCAATTTCATTTAAAATGTTAAATCCTATTCAAAATTTTTTTAAATATTATGTTGTGGCAATACGTAGTGGCCGCTAATTTCATACTACCTTAATTTAGTTTTGTGAAATCCTAGATGACCACTAAGCTCCAAATAATATGTTACGGCAATACCTATCGGACACTAGACTCAAAATATCTTTCTTTATTTTTTAAATCCTAGCGGCCACTATGTTCTAAATATTATGATGTGGCAGTGTCTCTAGCGGGCCTAAGAGTTCAAAATATCCATTATTGAGAACCGATCGCTAAGCTCAAAAATGTTTTGAGGCATAACCTAGTGGCCACTAAGATCATGAAATATCTTACATGTTTTTCGTTGAATCCTAGCGATAACATATATTCAAATAATATGTTGCAACATAAGCTAGTGGACTAAGCTAAAAATTTCATTCTTCATCTTGTTAAATGCTCGAGACATCTAAGCTCAAATATTCTATTGTGGAAGCAACTAGATGCCATGTACCTCAAAATTTGTTAATTTGATTTGTTAAAACATACCACCGAAACTTAAAACATTATGAGTATGCATATTCTAGTGATGCTAATAGCCTCCTGGAATCTTAATTTAATGTGTTAAATTCTTGTGACTATTATGCCCAAATATTATGGGTTAAATCTAACAAACATGCTAAGCTTAAATTATTACATCGTTGTAAAGGCTAGTGACCACTAAGCTCAAATCAATTTCATTTAAAATGTTAAATCTTGTCAAAATTGTTTTAAATATTATGTTGTGGTATTTTTTAATTTCATTTTACTTTAGTTTGTAAAACCCTAATGTTACTAAGCTCCAAATAATATGTTGTGGAAATACCTAGCGGAATAAATATCTTTTTTTTATTAAATCCTAGTAACCACTATATGTTCCAATATTATGATGTATATGTTAGTAAGGCTATATACTTAAAATATCCATTATTATTTAGTATCCATCGCTAAGCTACAAATATGGTATTGTGTTATACCCTAGTGGCCATTAAGCTTGCAATAATTTCTTGTTTTTTTGTTAAATCCTAGCGATAACTAATATCCAAATAATATGTTGTAGCATAACCTAGTAGGACACTACACTAAGAATATAATTCATTAATGTGTTAATTTATATTGCCCCTAATGTTCAACATATTAGTTTGTGGCCTTCCATAGAGACTAATAATATTATGGCCTTCCATAACAACCTAATGAATTAATATATATAAACACTCTATCTTCCACCAATAATACATGGCCTATTGATAATATTGTTTTAAAATAATTATATCGTCGTGACTAAAATACATAAATACATAGTGATTAAAATATTTAATATATAAATTTAAATACATAGTGATTAAAATATTTAATATATAAAATTTAGGTGTATATATAATATGTTTACCTTCCATTGCACAAAAATTTATCTCACAATTGAAAACTTAATATGATTTTACAGTTTTAAACCATTTTGTTAACCTCAAATATCTTCTCACAAATTCAATGTGGAAACCATATAAAAAATGTACAATGAAATATTTACCTTGGGTTGTTTCTATCATCATATTAAAAGGAAAAAAAGGTAGACGTAATGAATACCAAAACAATATTTTGAGTCTCACTAAACATTACAATTTTAAAAACTAGTGATTATGTGATTGGCCATCATTATCGGGAAAAATAATCCAGAGGGGGACATAGATCGGCGGAAATACTTGAAAGTGTTCAAATGAAATAAAAAAAATAGAGCTGAAAAGGGATTAAATTTTCTTCGGTTGGGGCACAAAAGATTCCTTATTTTCTTGAAGAACAAGGTGGTGTGACAAAATGATCAAAAGGAACCGTAAGAAGAGTTGGGCCATGGAGCACATTTTTGTAGGGAAAAGCAAGGCTGGAATGACATGAAAAGACAGGAACTAGTAAGCACAAGGTGGTTTGAAAAAATGATCAGAAGGAACCGATAAGTAGAGTTGGGCCATGAGCTCATTTTTTTAGGGCAAAGTAGGGCTAGATTGACGTGAAAAAGACAGGATCTGTCAAAGACAAAATGACTGAACAAAAAGCCCATAATAAAAAAGGTGCACATTTAGTATAGTATATGTTTTTTATAAATACCTGGTTTAGATATGAGATTATTTCATGTTTGGTGATGTCATTCAAACCATCTTTGTCTATCGACTAACTATCTACACTATTTTTCCAACCCCTTTTGCTTCCCTAGTGTGTGTGCACCTTTTTGTTACTTCCTAATTGTTCCTTTTTGTTAATCCACGAATGAGATTATAATTACTTCCTTGATTGTTCCCTAGGCCAAAATGATTGGGATTCTTGCATTTGGCCCTACAATCTTTGGCTTGCTTGTATTGTTCTATGATTTCACGAGTTGTTCTCTACGTAAGACCGAAAAAAAAAACCCTAAAAACTAGTTCTCCAAGGGTATTTAATATTTTTTTCCCACATAGTCCATGTTAGAAATTTTGAAAATATAAAAAGTGTGGGATATGGAAATTTGAAAATTAGAGCGGGGAATTTGTGTTAATATTGAAATTTAAATTCTAAAAATGCGGGAATTCACAATTCAAATTTTGAATTTACCACTCATTAAGAAAAGGTGCGGGATATCAAAAAAATAAACAATATTTAAAACAACGCCTTTTGTTATTGGCTATAGCTTAAAATAGTTAAAACGTAATAAAACATATAATATTATAATAAAATAGAAGAAATAAAGTGTATGAATGTATAGGCACATTTATTTTTATTTTTATCAAAATCGACCTAGACAATGTTAGATGTAGTGCGCTAATGAAAAATAATTATCCAATTACTTTGTGCCACGTGGCATGTTTTGAACTTGATAATTAGAAAACATTATAATTGACACATTTATTACGAAATTTAAATATAAAGAAATGATTATAAAATATTTCAAACTATATGAAACCATGATATTATAATATAAATAGCTACCAATAAAATGATGACACGTGGCATGAAAATTATGAAATCCCAAGGGTTTTTTTGCATTAAAAAATGAAAAATAATAGCGCCTCAAAGTTGTAAAGATAGTGTTTACAATGACAAGAGGTATTGGTATATAGCTAGTGGCCACTAAGCTATATCATGATTTGTTATTCTATCACTATTTCTAAATTAAGTAATTGTTGTGCCCAAAGTGGACCCTATGTCATTTCAATCAATAAATAAAGCATCTTAGCGGTCATATGCATTTTATTTGATAAGAACCAATGTGAATTATATGTTGCAATGATTTATCTTATCAAAACTACAAAAATATCACTTACTCTCGGGGTATATATGGATTCCAATTTACAAAGATATATCTTATACGAGATAAATATGTAGTGTAACAATTGGGGCTGCCATGTAAAGTCCACCCAAAATGATACAATTATAATCAATGAAAAACACTATCGATCCAAAGTAGAACAAATAGTGATTACAATGACAAGCGATAATGATAGGAGCCTAATGGCCACTAAGCTAGACCATTGTTTTTTATTATATAACTATTCACAAATTAGAAATTATTGAGCCTAGTGGCCACTACATTATTCCTTTCAACTAGTAATGGAGCTTAGCGGTCACTAAACATTTTATTTTATACGAATCAAAAGTCTTGATCCCTCTCGATGGAATGTAGTGCAGGAATTGGCTCCACTAGGTAATGTGTAACCAATTTGATATAATTATAATCATTGCAAATTACAATCGATCTAAAGATGTAAAGATAGTGATTACTATGATAAGAGGTAATGAAAGGATCCTAGCGGCCTCTAAGCTAGACCATGAGTTGTTAATCAATAGCTACTTGGAAATTGAGAAATTGTTGAACCTAATGGCCACTAGGATTTTTCTTTGATACAAACGAATATGGATTATAATTTACAAAGATATATCTTAGGAGAAATAAATAAGTCTTAATCCTCTCGATAGAATGAATTGTAAATTGGGTCTTCCATGTAAAGTCCACCCAATACGATACAATTACAATCAATGAAAAACACTATCGATCCAAAGCAAAAAAAATAGTGATTACAATGACAAATGGTAATGATAAGATCCTAGTGGCTGCTAAGATAGACCATTGTTTGTTATTATATAGTTATTCTCAAATTTAAAATTGTTGAGCCTAGCACCCTACGTTATTCATTTTAACTAGTAATGAAGACTAGTGGTCACTAAGCATTTTATTTGATAAGAATAGAAATTCTTGATCCCTCTCGATGGAAAGCATTGTAGGAATTGGCTCCACTAGGTAATGTGTGGAAAATTTGATAACATTATAATCATTGACAATTATAATTGATCTAAAGTTGTACATAGTGATTTTATGACAAGAGGTAATGATATGATATGATGAAGAGGTTATAAATTTAGACCATGATTTTTTATTCAATGGCTATTTTTAAATTAATAAATTTTGAGTCTGGTGGTTGATACCATTTTTCTATGATATGAAATGAATATGGATTACAATTTTCAAAGATATATCTTAGGAGAAAAAAATAAGACTTGATGCCTCTCGATGGAATGTAGTGCAACAATTGGGTCCACCATGTGAAGTCTACCCAATATGTTACACTTACAATCAATGAAAAGCACTAACCATCCAAAGTTGAACAAATAGTGATTACAATGGAAAATGGTAATGATAGGAGCCCAGTGGATGCTAAGCTAGACCATTGTTTGTTATTATATATCTATTCTCAAATTTAGAAACTATTGTGCCTATCAGCCACAACGATTATTCCTTTCAACTAGTAATGGAGCTTAGCGGTTGCTAAGCATTTTATTTGATATGAAAAGAGAAAGTATTGATCCCTCTCGATGGAAAGTAGTGCAACAATTAGCTCCACCAAATAATGTGTGGATAATTTGATACAATTATAGTCATTGACAATTACAATCGATCTAAAGTTGTACAGACTAGTGATTTCTATGACAAGAGGTAATGAAAGTATCGTAGTGGCCACCACTAAGCTAGACCATGATTTGTTATTCAATATTTATTTTGAAATTAATAAATTGTTAAGCCTACCGGTCGCTAGGATTTTTCTTTGATACGAACAAATATGGATTATAATTTACAAAGATATATTTTAGAAGGAGTGATGTCATAAATATTTTGTGTATTTTATTTGTAGAAAAGTCTAAAAATATGGAACCCATGTGAGATGATAAGGTTTATCTTATCTTAGAAGATAAGCCTACATGTAAAGGAAAGAGTTTAGGCATGGAATATGATTGGCTAGAAGAGATTTCCTATCCTATCTTAGAGATAGGGTGGATAAGCCTGAATTCCTATAAATAGAGAGGCCATCCCCTCTCATTTATCATAGAACAAAGTTGTAATAATTATTTTATGAATAAAGGATTCTTTGTGAAGGTGTGTTAAAGAAGTCATCAAGAGGAGTAATTGTGAAGTTTCTCCCATAACCATTGTTGGAATCAAGTGGAGTTGGTAACACTTGGAGTAATTCATGGGTGAGATTGTAATAATTCTATGTTAATAATATATTTTACAGTTGTATTTCAAATTTTCATCATTCTTTTTTTTGTCATAGTCTGTGGTATTCTTGTGTTATGTTTGTTGTTGTGTTTCCAGATTACTACCACCAAACCAAAAGTTGTGCATTACTAAAATAATCATAGCACGAGGAGTTCCTGGTGAAATATTATCAGAGTGTTGGATTCATGTTGACATTTTGGTTCCGTTGCTGGGACCATTCCTCGTTGGTGGATTTTCTGGAGAGATATTCCCACTTAGTCATAAATCAATAGGAGGGTAACCTTGTTTTTATTGTGCCTAGTAGTTACCATGGTAAAGTCACTTTTTACCATGCATAGTATTTACCACAGTAACTTTACTTTTTACCGTGAATAGTATTTACCACAGTAACTTCATTTTTATCGTGAATAGTGTTTACCCCAGTAACTTCATTTTTACCGTAAATAGTGTTTACCATAGTAAAGTTAGTTTTTACCATAGTAAGTCAAGTTTTACCATAGTAAATGTAAGATTACCGTGGTCATTCCTATTTTACTTTGTAGAAAGGTGTAAAGTCACTTTCTATTATAGTGAGTCTAATTATTTGTGCACATAAGTCTTACTGATTGTACTTGTGAGTTGGTATTTCACTGTGGTTACATTTAAAAATGGGGAAGATTCCTATTTTTTTAGCCCAATCTAATGAAGATGCTTCCTCTTTCATTCAAGAGTTTAAACGATCTTGCATTTGTAATGGCCTCATAAGAAGGGAACAATGGACTAAATTTTTTCCTACCTTTTTGGATGGTTCAGCACTTAGGTGGTTTGAAACACTAGGTGATAATGTGAAAAACTCATGGGATTTATTAACTGAAAGTTTTCTTGAAGAATTTGGTGAACAACGAAATATGCAAGATCTCATGATCGAGATCACAAAGCTAGCCTAAGGAGAGAAGGAGAAGATAAGAGATTATCATGCTCATGTTCTAGAGCTAAGGAGGAAGCTCGATGCCCAGATCCGGAAGGAAGGATTAGCGGATGGGTTGATGAATGGCATGGATAATCTCCTATGTAAGCACTTCATTCTTGGGATGAAACCAGAGATCAGACAACGAGTGAAGTATGACCGCCCAATGACCCTCGAACAAGCAAAGGAGATTGCAAGAAGGCAAGAAGAAATCATGGAAGAGGAGCCCAAAGAAATTACTGCTAAGATAGAGCCTACACCAACACCTTTGGTCCAGAATCCACAACCAATCTCGGTGAGCAAAAATATTTTCCCTAGTACATCTACTGAGTATGAAGATCTGATCAAGAAGATGGGTCAGTTAACTATTAATCTTTTTCAAGGAAAGGAATTTAGGTCTCAGGGAGGAGATAGAGGTCCAAAAGAAATATAACTCGAAGTTGTATGTTATGGTTGTCATAAAAAGGGTCATTATAAGTATAATTGTCAGATAGAGCTTCTACATCCGGTATAAGAGATAATGATAAAGGAAAATTACTGTGAATTCTTTTGATTTAATACATAAGAGCATAAATAATGAAGCGAGATGTGTTTGTAACAAAAAGAAAGAAAGAAAAAGATAACCAAGATGGAAATGATCCTAAGAAGATGAAAGGAGAAACTAGTAAGAAACATAGGAGAAGGAAGTTGGGTGTGCAGGATTTTCTAATTTTACAGGGATAATAACCATACTCCATCTTAGAAGATCTGTCCAAAAGGCCTGCAAATATTACATATGGTCAACTTCTAGCTATGTCTTCTGAGAAGAGGCGGGAGTTGTGAAGTGGACTTAATGCTCGACGAAGTAAGGAGGTTAAGGTACTGTTTTGGAGCAGCGAGGCGGATCCCTATGCTCTCTGACAAGTGAGTTATTATGTAATGGTATTTCAATTCATGATGTCTTAGTTGATGGAGGTGCTGCAGTTAATGTAATGACCGAGTTTGTAATGAATATGTTGGGTTTAAAAATTGATCGCCCCTCAACACTTATGTTAAGGTCATTAAATAAGGGAAAAACTAAACCAGAAGGTGTTGTTTCAAATGTGGCAATATCTGTTATGGGTGTTGTATGTGTGGTAGACTTTCAGGTGATGAAAAATGGTATTGTTGCGTACCCAATGTTGTTGGGAAGGCCATGGCTAAGGAGAGTTCATGCAAGAAACTACTGGAATGAAGGCTTCATGACACTTGGACATGGCAGAGAGAGGGTGAAGATAAATGTGATCCCTCGACATCATAAGGTAGAACCTGTGGATTCAAGTGATGAAATTGATGATTGGACCTCCTCTGATTACTCTCGTACTAGTGAAGTGGACACAGAAGATGAAGAAAGTGAGGTTGATGTTTCAGTCATGGATATCCTTCTAGTCACACTGACTCATGAACCCATAAATTATCTAAAGAAGAAATTGATGATCATCTCCAATAAATAAAGATTGGTGATGCTTGTGATGGAGAGTGAGAAGGAATCCTACCTCCGGCTCTTTGAAGGTACATACACCTATTCACTTTTGATTACAAGGAACTCCATCAAGTAAGTTGGGTAGAACATTCTATTGAGTTTGGTAGATGGTGCTTAAGCCCATAAAGTAAATGCCATATAGAATGAATCCTAATTTTTCCAAGACTATAAAAGAAGAAATAGATAATTTTCTTGATGTAGGATTCATATTTGTTGTGGAGAATTCAGAATGGGTTTCTCCTATTGTGATCTCAATAAAAAAAGAATGGGAAACTATGCATTTGTGTTGATTATAGGAAGCTCAACAAGGTAAAAAAGAAGGATCATTACCCTCTTCCATTCTCAGATCAGATCTTGGACGAAGTAGCAGGCCATGAGTGCTATAGTTTTGCTAATGGATATAGTGGATACAACCAAGTTTGTATAACAGAGAAAGATCAGCTAAAGACCACGTTCACCACTCCTTGGGGAATGTTTGCTTATAAAGTTATGCCTTTTGGGTTGTGTAATGCTCCAGCAACATTCCAACATTTGATGAATAGGGTGTTTGAACTCTACATTGGAAACTTCATCAAAGTATTTCTGGATGATTTTTGCATCTATGGGAGTAAGATGGACCACTTGCACTAGATGGAGACAACATTTCAAAGGTTAGATAAAGCACAAGCCTCACTAAACCCTACAAAGTGTGTCTTTGAATGTTCTAAAGGCGTTTTGTTAGGGCATGTTGTATCCAGAGATGGTATTGGTATTGATCCTAATAAAGTTTCAAAAATCAAAGAGTTACCATTTCCTATGAATAGAAGTAAGTTGAGATCATTTTTAGGCCATGTGGGTTACTATAGAAGGTTCATCAAGAATTTCTCAAAGATTACACAGCCACTAACCCAGTTCTTGAAGAAGGATGTTACTTATGAACTAGGAAAGAAGGCACATGAAGCTTTTGAACAACTGAAGGAAGCCCTAGTGTCTTCACCTATTTTAAAGAATCCAGATTGCATAAAGCCATTCATTGTGTATACTGATGCTTCAGATGCAACACTAGGAAGTACTCTGAGCCAAAAGGATGAAAATGAGAATGATCATCCATTTTACTTTGGGAGCAGACAAATGAGTAGTGCTGAGGTAAATTATACTATAATAGAAAAAAAGAGGCTCTAGCTATCATTTTTGCTATAAAGAAGTTTAGAAATTACTTGCTAGGGAAAAAATTTATAGTTGTAACAGATCATTAGGCTCTAAAATATATTGTAAATAAGCCTAACCTATCAAGGAGGATAACAAGATGGATAATTTTTCTACAAGAATTTGAATTTGATATTATAGATAGGCCAAGAAAGAAGCATGTCAATGTAGATGCACTCTCTCGAGCCTATGATGGTTTAGGTTCATCTTGTGATGATGATGATTTCCCAGATGCAACATTATTATCCATTGACACAATCCCTAGTGAATACATAGATATTTGGAATTATCTGAATGAATTCAAGTTTCCTGATGGTGCCAATACAAAGACTAAGAGGAAGATTACTCAAGCCAGTCATCCATATTCTATTCTGCATGGAGTATTATTCGAATAGGACTTGATGGACAATACAAGAGGGCATTTGGATGTGATCAAGGAAAGGAGATGATAGAATAATTCTACAATGGTACATGTGGAGGACACTTCTCTGGATAACTTACAACAAGAAGGATCTTGGATGCAGGTTATCACTGGCCCACTCTTTTTAGAGATTGTTATAATTATTGTAAGACATGTGATATTTTTCAAACACATGGTAACCGTAAGACTTCATCAGCTCCATTATGCCCTATTCTTCCACTTGGTCCCTTTGAAAAGTGGGGAATAGATATTGTAGGTCCACTTCCAACTACCCCATGCCAAAATAAGTATATTGTAGTTGCCACAAATTATTTAACCAAGTGGGTTGAAGCTAGGCCATTGAAAACAACTTCCATGGATGAAGTGGCAAGGTTCATATATGAACGCATTGTCACCAGATTTGGTTGCCCATTAGAAATTGTAACAGATCAAGGAAGCCACTTCATTAATGAGGTGGTAGAAGCCCTAGTCAACAAGTTTTCTATCAAGCACAGGAAGGCAACAACATACAAGCCAAGCACAAATGGATAGGTGGAGCGAACAAATTTTGTGTTGTGTCAAATTCTAGCAAAAGATGCAGCCTTACAGTACATAAGTGGGATAAAAGGATTCATGCAGCATTGTGGGCATATAGGGAAACATCAAAGTCAACAACATGATACTCCCCATTTCAGTTGGCTTATGGCATTGATCTAGTTCTTCCTATTGAGTTTGATATTCCCACTATGAGAGTTATGAAAAATGAAAGGATGGATGAAAGTGATTAAGTAAAAGAAAAGTTGGTGCATCTTCATTTGCTAGAAGAAATGAGGGAAATAGTGAAGGATACAAGCTATTAGAAGAATATGAAGCAAAAAGAATACTTTGATCAAAAGAACCATTGGTCTCCATTTCATGTGAATAGTATATGATTCCATTTACAAAAAAAAGAAAGTAGAGAAAATTTCTTCCCAAATGGATGGGGCCCTACAAAATAGCAGTTGTGCATGAAAATGGTACATATCGACTGGAGGAATTGGATGGTACTCCCATTACAAAATGGGTCAACCATGACAAGTTAAAGATTTTCTAGGCACCAGCTTCAAAATGTCCATAAGAGTCTACTCCGAGGACGGAGTAGAAGCTAGGAAGGGGGAAAATGTTGACATTAAAATTTTCCTCCATAATTTCTATTTTATTAATGTATGTATTAGGAATAGGATGTTGTTAAGTATAATTAGTAGTGGCATCCAATAGAAGATAACGATGCCATCAGTACGGTGCACTGCCATAAAGTAGAGTACGGTAACAGTCAAAGTACAAAAGGAATGTTGTGGTAAAAAGTAAATATTTATCGTAAGTGGTCCGGTAATGTTAAAATGTCAAAGTTGGGGTAAGTAGAGAAGTAGGGTCTACATTATTAGGAATTAGTAATATTATATTTGTAATAAGGACAAGGAGTGATGTCATAAATATTTTGTGCATTTTATTTGTAGAAAAGTCTAAAAATATGGAACCCATGTGAGATGATAAGGTTTATCTTATCTTAGAAGATAATCCTACATGTAAAGGAAAGAGTTTAGGCATGGAATATGATTGACCGGAAGAGATTTCCTATCCTATCTTAGAGATAGGGTGGATAAGCTGAATTCCTATAAATAGAGAGGCCATCCTCTCGTTTATCATAGAGCAAAGTTGTAATAATTATTTTATGAACAAAGGATTCTTTGTGAAGGTGTGTTAAGGAAGTCATCAAGAGGAGTAATTGTGAAGTTTCTCCCATAACCATTGTTGGAATCAAGTTGAGTTGGTAACACTTGGAGTAATTCATGGGTGAGATTGTAATAATTCCATATTAATAATATATTTTACGATTGTATATTAGATTTGTCATCTTTTTTTTTTGTTGTCATAGTCTGTGGTATTCTTGTGTTATGTTTGTTGTTGTGTTTCCAGATTACTACCACCAAACCAAAAGATGTGCAATACTAAAATAATCATAAAGACGAGGAGTTCTGGTGAAATATTATTAGAGTGATGGATTCGTGTTGTGATCCCTTTTTATAATTTAGAGACTATTGAGCCTAACCGATCTATATTATTCCTTACAATTAACAATCCAATTTAGCGATATCTACACATTCTATAATATAAGAACCTAACTGAATTATACGATAAAAAAATCTTATGAGAATGATATAAGGCTTCATCCCTCCCAAGGGTTTGTAGTGCGAGCTTGGCTCATTGGGAATGTAAGTTATAGTCATTGAAAATAATATCTATTCAAAAGTGTAGAGATAATGGTTACAACCACAAGAGGTAATGTCGGGAAACTAGAGGCCGATAGGCTAGACAATGATTTTCTATTTTATCTCTCTTTTTAAATCAAGAACTAGAAAAGCCTAGTGGTATTTATGTCATTCCTTTCAATTAGTAATGAATCTTCGTGGCCGTGTAGCATTTTATTTTATATGAACGGATGTGAATTATGACATACTCCAATGCTCAATTTCAAATAAAACTCATTAGGTCTTAGTAGGCACTACGTTATTCTTTACAAAATGTGTTATGGGACAACTAAACATTTTTATGTTTAAAAAATTCTACTTAGTGACCGGACCCATTATTGTGTTTTGTTTCTCACACACTCTACTCAAAATTTGAAAAATTAAATCTTAATGGCCTTTATGCTAGTCCATTCATATGTCAACTTAAATCCTCTCTCTCGCTAACATCTATGTTTTCAAACGTTCCTTTCATGTTATCTACACAATGTGGATGGTTTTCAAACAATGGATAATCCTTCCAAAATATGTTGCATGTTAATTGTCAAGAACAATTTTGCATAGTTTATGGTATTAATGATGTGATCCACAAAATATGATTTGATTACCAATTGAAGGTTAGATATCATGTTTGGTCGAAGCCTAGCGGTCGATTAACATTTACATTGATTACTCACCAATGATAAAAAGTAATGTATTATATAGATTGGTGATTGCAAAGGCTAATACTTACATTCATTATCATATAATGGGAAAAAATTACTCCATATGTGAAGTAATTATTAATATATTCTACTCTAATTGCAAGTACAATGTCTTCCATTGGTCGCAATCCATTCTTGGCAATTCCATTCATTGAAGGCATTGAGAGCTAGAAGAAAAGAGATGATGAATGGTTTATTTGAAATCCATGCCCCTAACAACTACTACAATGACCTGTGGTTGTTTTTATTATAGATGATAGACATGAGGAAGTCGGAATGGTTATATCCTCTGCAATTGCTAATTCAAGTACACTGCATGTTCAAGTCGAACACATTGACTATGAAAATAATAAGTGTCTTATTCTAGATATGGAGTTGGATGTTTCTTTATTCAAGAAATGGGAAATGAGGGCCTCAGAAGAAAAAACACAATGTTCATGTTCAATATATGGTTGGGATTTTGGGTTGTTAGTAGATAAAGACAAAACTAGCTATTCAAATGCAGAAGACATTCACAATGACATGCTTACAATACTTATAAAATTGTATAGAGGTGATACAACCTCTTCCATTTGTTATTTTTGAATAGAAAAGGTTCACTTTCACCTCCTAAACATGCCAAGTTGTTTACTATGTTGAGGAGAACATATTTGGCTAAATTGGAGCTTGATCCATCCAGATCAAAGTTGTATGGGTTGAAAAAGAATACTAAATCAGCTGCATTGTTGAAGAAAGAAACCACTATATTCACGAAAACAAAACCTTTAACTATTCAACAGTTTGATTACTTTTTGTTCAATGGTGAAGTATTTTCAATTGATGTTTCTAGGTGTCATGTAGCACCTCCAGAGTATTAGTATCATCCTGTAGATGATGAGAATGTTGACCTTATTGTGCACTCCATGTTGATAAATGTTATTCCTACACAGAGGGATGTAATTCTTCTTCCCTTCTTGGAGTCTACAAATAAGGTTGTGGAGCTCCAAGATTTGAAAGACTTAGAAAGGGATGACGTTAAATTTTATATACTTGATGGCCATCATATAATATGTGCAAAAAAAAATATTTTGGGCTCAGATACTTACAAGTCTTTACATAAGAGGCTACGGTTTTGAAGGGCTCACATTCTTTCTACAAATGCAACTAACGAAGCCATTACTAATATTTGCAAACAATAGAATGAAGTGAACAGAACTTGGATAGAAACCAAGTTTATTGATTTTCTATACAAAGCTAGATTGGTTTGGAAATCGCTTGGATGTCCTCAATGTCTGGATTGGAAAAAAATAAAACAGAGGAGTGGAGGGTAATGTATTTTAATTTTATTACATTTGTTATTAACTAGATATCTTCCTTATAAAAAATATAAAACATATGATTGTCCTTTGAATGCAAAAATTTGAGAATAAGTGCCTTTTTATTTTCAAAACAGACACAACCAATAATCTATATGACAAATGGGATTTTCTATTATTTCCGGATGATATATGGAGTAAATGGACTACAACATTTGAGTTGTTTAGATCTGGTGGCCTTTCTTGTTCACCTATTAAAGATAATCAGGATAAATTTCAGCCTAATTCATTAGAAAGATTCACAACCAATTCATTTAGGGTTACTAAAGGAATGAACAATGAAGAACTATCGATCTTAGCGAGATAAAGTACAATCAAAGCATGTCTCGGTTAATTAACCCTATTCATGTAGGCATAATAGTAGAGACATTTGATTCTTACAGTTGGAGAATAAAAGGAGACAAAAAAATGAGAGAAAAAGTTCTACAATATTTTAAAGACAAACTTCCAGATATTTATTTATTAGCATCATGTAGTGAATCCAATGTAATTGAAAAAGTTAAACTACATGAATCACACTACCACTAGTTTTCTATACTATTGGGTGAAGATAAAAAAGGAAAGAGAAAATTTGATTCCCACACAGGGAAAAATAACTAAACAAAAAAAAGTCCGGTGGCGAAGAAGTTCTTCCAATTGAGGCTCAAACAATATTAGACAACTATGTGGTGTCGATGGAAGACAATATACTTGAAAAATATGGAGGACACAACAAAATTTACTTATCAATATGCATACCCATTCTAACTTTTGTCAACTTTAAAGCAGCTATTCCCCCACCATTCCTTTTAATGCGAGAATGTGTTATCGCTGATTTTTGTAATTTATCTAGCGAAATTTCTTTTGAAGTAATAATGGAGTTGATAACTTGATTATTGGAACTTGTGAGCTGGATTGTAACTAATTTAATATTAAAAAATGTTGAGAGAAACAATAAAAAAATAAATGGAAAAGGTTAAATACAGTGAAGAATCGATTATGGATGGATGCTACGAGACTTTATGATAACAACGAGAAATTTAAAAGTTTGTATCTTATGTACCTGAATAAATGGAGTGTAAAAGCTGCGATGATAAAAATGATGAAAGAGAAGAAGTAATTAGGGATTATATGGAAAAACTCCATAACAATTGATAATTGCAAGTGAAATTGGGATAAAAGGAAACAAACATCCTTTTCCTTGCGAGTGATCATATGAGTTACGTGCGAGAATTTTGCTCGATGATTATTCCCATAATTCTTTAGTAATGGTGCTTTACTGTGGAAATGTCACACTTTGCATGCATTATATGAATCCAATATGTGTTTTTTTTATTGTTAAGACACATAGTCAATAAATATTTTGAAACATTACTATTCTCACATGAAAAAGGTTTGTACTAGAATACAAATTGAACTTGTGAATACGTTAAATTTATTTCAACAAAAATAGTTACTTACACATTTCTTATTTACGTAGACAACCGAAGAACAATATGAGTTGATGTACAAACCTCTCAACTTGACACTACATGACCAACTCAACATAATGATTAACCATCAATCATTTTATAAATATGTTTAATGAGCTCTATTTTCAATTTCTATTGTTTTCATTTTTGACAATACTCTATGTTCACTAGCTCTGATGAAATATGATGACAACCTAGCCACATCATACATGAATATGCAATCAAATCTTGGTATGTCAGTCATGTCAATTTATAAATAATAACCACTACTAAGATCCACAAATTTATAAAAAAAATTAATGGTTTATGCAGGGCGACCAACAACTCAAGAAAGTAACAATGATGGATTATGCGGTGGTAACCAACACGAATATGTAAACATAACCATGTATGTTAGCCATGCATATTTTTAAACATAACCATTTTGAAGGCTGAAAAAGTTATATCAAATGATATCAGCTGATTCTCGAAGCTAAACCATTTTCAAAGAATGAATTACCAAATAACCTATTTCAAAAGTTCATGGTGGCATCCATTCTACATGCTTTATAGTTACCGGTTATTGGTTATCTGCATAAACCATTAGAATCGATGCTTATTCTAGCCAATGATGACATATCATAGCGATTGCTGATCTAAATCAATATCTCAAAAGTGTTTTCCACCAATGGGTGTTTCAACGAATATAAATGAACCTAGTGGTCACTACAATTCATTTAGAAGACATAGAACATTTTACTTACCATATTACGAAAGAGACCAGATTTTTTTTCAATTATGCTTTCATTTTCCATAACATGAAGTAATTTATGAATCATTGTTGTTTGCAATACATCTTACATCAAACAAACCAACAACTTTGTAAGGTATATGCAAGCCAAGCCGAAACCTCGGTCGGTAAGTGGTAGCTACCTACAGTTATAATATTGAATTTACCATTTTACCATGTATATCACTATGTTTTTTTCAAATATGCTTTCATTTTCCATAGCAAAGAGCTATTTTAATAATGAATAGATTGATGTTTATTTGAAATAGATCTTACATCAAAGGATCCAGTTGTGGGTAAAGAAGATGCAATCCTATACGTAAGGCCCATGGTAAGTGGTAGATGCAAGCTAAAATGTTGATTTTTTCTATTGGTTAGAATTGATATGAGATTGATTAAAAAAATTATTTACTTTCATGTAGTTATCCACAAGAATTAATTGCTTTAGATTTGGAGATCTTGCTGATAATAATGGTATAGCTCGATACCAAATGATAGAATATAATAAGATTATAATGACCAAAGAGGGACGGAAGCCTCACAAATATTATTGATCATGAAATCAAATTACATAACAATGCAAGAGCTGTAATATTTATAGATATTAGACAACCTCATATGGATATACATGACACCCTATCGAGGCACCAACTACTGATATGATAAGACCCATCTCACATGCACATGTAATTACTACTAATACTAATATTGAATGTTATCCAACATAACAATATTGAATGTAAGTCACTAGACTAGAGTGCACATGTTACACATTATTAAATAAAAGACAATGCAATAAAATGCAATAAATATGCCTATGCTAAATTATGCTAACATTCCCCCTTAATTTTGCATAGTTTCCAATGAAGTGGAGAGGAACTCTCGAGAGCGATTGTGAATTTTTCACGTGCAAGTGACTTAGTGAAAAAATCGCATACTGTTCAGCTATAAGAAAAAAATGGAGCTGTATGTTGTGCTTGAAGACATGCCCGCGTATGAAATGAACTGTACTTCAATATGCTTGGTTGTCTCATGAAATCTTGGATTGCGAACAAGCTTGAAATCCTTCATTATCAACATATCTTTTGGAGTAGATTTCTATTGTGGTACACCATTCCTTCAAGTATTCGGCGTAGCCATATTGCTTCACAAACTTTCACTGTGACTTGATACTCTGCCTACGTAAAAGAGCGAGAAACAAAGTTATGTTTCTTACTTCCCCATGATATCGGTCCAGGATCCCATAAAGAAGACGATGCACGATGTTGAATTCCTATCATCCATGTTTCTTGCATGATCGAATCGAATATCTTGTCAAGAAGAAGTTTTCATTCTTCTTGTACTCTAGACCAAGGTCAAGCTGTACCCTTTAGATATATCGGTATTCTCTTTGTTGCTTTCTAATGACATATTTTCAGTTCTTGCATTAAGTGTAATAAATAGGTGACTGTGAAAGCTGATATCCGGTCTAGTATATGTCGAGTAAATGAGACTCCCGATCAACTATCAATAGAGAGTTGCATTCACCGTGGTGATGGATCGGAATGAGATAACTGAAGTCTCACTTCCATAGGTGTAGCAATATGAGTGTAGTCCATCATCCTAAATTTCTTGAGCATTGTCTTGGTGTATTTCAACTGTGACACAAAGATATGATTCTCTTTTGCCATACTTCCAACCCAAGACAATAGTGCATGAGCACGAGATCACATGTCAAGCGATCGATTAAAATCCTTCTTTGTTGCATTAATCATCTTCACGAACTACCCGTAATGACTAGATTGTCGACATAAACAACATGCAATGACAATCTCCCCCTTGATTTTTGAGGTAGATATTGGGGTCATAAGGATTCCTTTCGAATTCATGATTTATGAGATGCTCATCAATTTTGATGTACCATGCCCGGGTGCTGTTTTAGGCCATATAGAGATTTTATGAGTCTGCATACCATCGTCTCTTTTCACAGTATTACATAACCCTCTAGGTGAGTCATATAGACTTCTTCTTGCAAATATCCATTAAGAAAGACACTTTTCACATCCATTTAGTGGACTTTCCAACCAAATTGTGCGGTAGAGAAAAGATCATCTGATTGTCTTGATCTTGGTTGTGGGAGCAAATGTCTCCTCATAATCAATGCCTTCTTGTTGTGCATAACCCTTTCTTTCTACAAGCCTTACTTTATAGTTGTAAATAGTCCCATCTGATTTGTACTTAGTCTTGAATATCCATCTGCATCCAATGGGTTTCTTCCACGGTGGAAGGTCGACAAGTTGCCATGTGTTGTTCTTCATCGATGGTGATACTCAAATGCATGGCATCTTTCCAAGCTTTTGATTGTAGGGCTTCTTGAAGTGTAGATGGTTCATTGTTTCAACAACTCTGCTCATTAGGGCATAATTGACCTCTTCACGAGCTTGATTTGCAAGTTTTAGGTCCGAGGATTGGATGATGTTCTAGGAGCTTCATCCAAATTTACATCTCTTATTAATTGAGTATACCATTTAGGTAACTTCTTAGCTGTTGCATTGGCTTGTGGTGGATCCAGTTTTCACTATCATCCAATTCATCACTATCATCTTCAAAGTGGGAACATCAAATTCTATCTTCATAAGAGGTGTATTCTACATGTTTGTTGAGTCATTGAGTGGAGCATCTTCTTATTTCTTCTCAAAGAACTCAACATCCCTACTTGTGTATACTTTATTTTCTTTCATATCCCATAATCTGTACCCAAGTGCTTCTTCATTGTGTCCAATGAATATCAATTTCTCATCTTTCATATCCAACTTGTTTCTATTCTTCTTGGGTATGTGCATGCTAGCTTTACACACAAATACTCTTAGGTGTGCAATTGATGGTTTCTGATTTGACCATGCTTCTTAAGGTGTCACTCCTTCAAGAGCTACTATGGGCACTCTGTTCAACAAATAGACGTAGTTCTTACAGCTTCTACCCAAAATGTCTTTGTTAAACCTGAGTCGTCAATCATACATCGCACCATTTCCATGATAGTATGATTCCTTATCTCAACTATACCATTCCACTGTGGTGTGTGAGTAGGAGGTATTTGTCGACGAATCCCGTGAGCTTCCGGATAAGTCTTGAACTCATTGCTTGTGAATTCCCCCCCTTGATCTGAGTGGAGAGTTTTGATCTTACGACCAACTTCATTCTCAACAAGTGCTTTGAACTTTTGAAATGTCTCAAAGGCTTGACTCTTGTTTCTTAGACAATATATCCACATCTTTCTTGAGTAGTCATCAACACAAAGCATGAAGTATTGACATCCAGAATGACTTGGTTGCATGGGCCCATAAAGATTGGTGTGCACCAAATCAAGCTTTCCCTTAGCTCTATATGTGTTCTTCTGGAAGGGTACTTTGTGTTGCTTTCCAGCTAGGCAATTGTGACACTTGTCAGTGTTGTGCTTGAGTGTAGGCAATCCTTTCACCATGTTTCCCTTTTGAAGTGTTTGGAGATAGCCAAAACTGATGTGACCATATCTGCGATGCCATAGTTCTACAGATTGTGTGTCTTTGGCCACTAGAGCTTGATCATCCTTGTGGACAAAATCAAGTTGGAACATGCGTCCCACATTGGAGGCTATAGTTACAATCTTGGAACCTCTTGACTTATCTCTTATCAAGCACACTTTTTCTCCATTATTACATCAAAATCTAACTTCAATTTGTGATCGAGGAGTTGACTAGCGATAGCAAATTCTTGGTCAACCCAGTGCGTGTACAATACATCTGTGATTTTGCGGTCATGCTTTCTAAGAGGTAGTGAAATGTTTCCAATCCCTTGACAACTTTGTATGATGAGTCATCACCTAATGACACATGGTTCTTGTTAGGTGAGTCACGTAGTGTGTAGAACCAATCCTTGTGTCCATCATGTGGCGAGTTGCACCCGAGTCAACATACCGGATATTTTGTGTGGACTTGGTTTCTTCATCAAATTGAGTAGAATACATGTGGTGTCCTTCATCCGAATCATCGTCATGTTTGGCAATGTACCCTTGTTGTTTGATTTTTCTTTACCAATTACAATTTTTCGCCCTTGATAGTTATTGTTGTTGGACTTCCCTTGATTTGAATTATTGTTACCCTATTGGTTGTTGGGTTTTGAATTGCTTGATGAACCCTTTTTGTAGGAATTGTACCAACAATCTTTGATGTCATGTCCCCTCTATTGCAAATGGAACACTTCTTGGCGTTGTCTCGTTGACTTTAGTACCTTTGTTGACTTTGATTGTGTTGGGACTTCTTATGATTAGACAGAAATTTCTCCTTTCATTTATGATTGGAAGATAGTGCTTGCTCATCTTCATGATCTTTGTTGTTCATTGCCTCTTCTTGTTGGAGTAGATTGACCAAATTCTCAAAGGTGATTGTGTGTTCACTCATATTGATAGTTGTCACAAAGATTCAGTAGGAAGGAGGAAGTGCTTGCAACACAATTAGTACGAGGTCTTCATCACTTATCTCTTTTCCCAATACCAATAGAGATCCCCTCAAAGTAGCAAATCGTCTTGAAAAAACTTCACCTTCTCATTGTGCTTCAACTTGAGAGTATGCGGTTGTGATAGTAGGTTGAGGATGGCATTCTTATTCTTTGCGTCATGGCGTGCTCAACTTATCCCATGCATCCTTGGCGATGTGGCATCTCTAATGTGGGGTTGCACATCGTCCGTTATGCTAAACAAGATGATCAACTTGACCTTTTGATTGGCCTTGTCAAATTGAATTTGTTGTCTTCCATCATCAAGTGATCTTGTTGTTCCATCTACAACTGTTCATAGGTCTTCAAACTCAAGTAACATCTTGATCTTCGGTTTCCATGCAACATAGTTGTCTCCTCTAAGCGATTGTGAATCGCAAGAAGAATTTTGGAGCTTGTGCATGCATTTCTGCAATCTGAATTTATGAAACTCGAATTTCTGACAAAGGGTAAGGCTCTTATCACTCTAGGTTTATGGTCTCCCTCTCAATAGACCATTAGGCCGATATACCAAACCTTTCTATATACGCTTCCTTCCGATATACCCATCGGTACATGGAAGAAGATCACCCTTTCATTATACCCGTCGATGCGGAAAGAGGTGTTAAGGCACATGAAATAATTTAGTACGTGGTATGTAGATAGTACGAAGAGGGGTTTGTGCAAGCACAAACGGATGGGAGGGCTCAAATGTGTGTGTATTGTGTCCTTATTACTCCCCATCGATTTTATAGGGTTGATGCCTAGATGACATTTAGGCAGCTGTTAGGTGTTAAGTGTAGTAGTAGTCGCGACGGCATCACCCGTAAGTGCTTCCTAGAGGCACTGTATATACCGAACGCTGCTATGAGATCAAAGATCTTGTGTGATAGAACCAAACATAAAATAAAAAAATTACACTTTTTTTTTGCACTTTATGCACCAAGATTAGTACAAAATTCTCCAAAAGTACATCAAAATGAAGTTTTTGTGTCCCCCCTCTTTACAAAAAGGGTCTAGAATCACAAAATACACAATTTAGGCCAAAAATATTTTTACCCCCAATAGGTGTTTTTCCGCTAAATTTAGCGGTGGCTCTAAATGTGTTTGGTGAGCTTCTAAATTTGGAAATCTCCCAAAATTTAGTAATTTCTCCAAATTTTCCAAAAAAAATAATTTAATAAAAAATATGGAGAGAGTGAATCAAACCGTTGACTTTTTTGTTTCAAGATTCAAACAAACAATCTAAATATTGTTTTCACCTTTTCTCACAAATTGTGATATAGGTTTTCTAAAATTTTGACAAGACAACATCATACAATATTTTTCTTGAAACCCACAAAATTTCGAAGAATCGAATCTTGGTTTTGAGATCTTACCAATTTACCGGCTAGATTTGATTTTTTTCGAAAAAATGATCCGACTTGTATAAACTTTTTGTCACATGTATAGGCTGAATCGAAGATGATGTAAGCTGTAAAGTTGTGCACCTCCTTCTTATCTTTCCGAGAAAAAATGGCACATCAATTAGACATTTTATGAAAAAGTTACATCCTTTTTCTAAGAGCTATCTGCTGGAATTTTGTTGATGGGACTGCTTCAACCTTTGCTCCCGAATTCTTCACACCTCCACTTTCAGATCTGATTTTTTTTTCTCTTTTTTTAGATCTGTAATTTTTTTCAAGATCTTTCTCCTTTTTTTAAGATCTTTTTTTCACAAATCTTTTTTTTTTTTTCAAGATCTTTTTTAAAGATCTCCAAATCTGAAATATTCCGCCAATATGTTGGATCAATTGGCTATGCCCGATGACTAATAAAAAAATTTACCTTCCAAATAAGTGGATAGGTCAAATTTTAGTTAAGGGATGTTTGGAAGGAATGGAGGCTGCGGGATGCTTCAATGGCTCTCCTTTGATGCAGATCTTCTTCTCGATGGATCCTCTCGATAGTGCTCCTCTTGACCTTGCTTAGATAGAACTTTGATTTGATACCAAATGATAATAATGGTACAACTCGACGATACCAAATGATAGAATATAATAAGATTGCAATGACCAAAGAGGGACGGAAGCCTCACAAATATTATTAATCATGAAATCAGATTACATAACAATGCGAAGAGTAATATTTATAGATATTAGAAAACCTCATATGGATAGACATGACACCCTATCGAGGCACCAACTACGAGATGATAAGACCCATCTCACATGACATGTAATTACTACTAATACCAATATTGAATGTTATCAACATAACAATATTGAATGTTATCATAACAATATTGAATGCAAGTCACTAGACTAGAGTGCACATGTTGCACATTATTAAATAAAAGACAATGCGATAAAATGCAAAAATATGCCTATGCTAAATTATGCTAACACTTGATATATGAGAAAAACCAAGCGCCCTCTAAGGAAATGTCATTCAAGTTCCACAGGAGACTATCAACGTGCGAGGTGGCCTAAAAGAGTTTAAAATTCATTATCAACAAAATTTTGAATAGGAATCAGTCGACAAACTCACTTGTTGATGTTGAAAAGATGGAAAAGGCATTGATAAAAAATTATTGGTGACTTGAATCCAATACTCACATGGGGAAAAGAAAATTGTAATATAGTCAATGGACTTGGAATAATAGATCTAGATTAGGTTTTGAGTAGAAATGATGTTACCTACATTCAAGACACAATGTGTATTACATTAGGTACTGAAAGGGGAACCCTCAACAAATTTTATGGTTGGGATGACAAGAAAAGGAAAAAATTTCTCAAAGATATGTGGTTGATGACCAATTTATACAAAGACTTATCACAAATAGTGTCAAAGGGATTGAATGTGGTAGAGGACATAAAATATTTAGAGAGAGAAAATGTTAAATAAAAAGTTAGCATTTCAAAATGTTATTGTGATGATCTGACTTAACATTGTAAATAAAATACATTCATATGTTTTAGTGATGGTTATGCGTAACTATTTAAATTATGATTATACGATTATAAGTTGGGAGAATTTTATTTTTCCCTAATTATAAGTTCGAGTGTGAGTGTATAAGTTACAATTGTGAATTAATAGAAAATATTTAATGTAAAAAATCTTTGAGTAGTTGTTATTAATAAAATATGTATTCTAAATTAATTCCGAGCATTCTTAAATACTAATTTTTTTCTTCGATATTAGAAAACGTATACCACTTTCAAATGTAATGAAATAACTACAATACGGTATGTAAAGACTCATCGCGCTGAAACATTACATTCTATTCAAATAAATTCTGCACAAAAAAATCCTAGTATAACAATAAGAAATGAGGAACGCCCTTAGATTTTACCTTCGTCACCACCTACAACCATTTAATTTTTGATATAGCAATATAGAAAGGGACTTGTTTTTAATTTTTCAATTGATTCAACACCCTCAACCCTTTTATTTTAGTTTTTTTATTTGTAGATACGAACACATGCATGAAACTAATCATATTTGATATAAATAATGTTTTAGCAAAAACCCTCCACAAGGTGAACAGATTAAATTTTTTTGGCATCATCGAGCTAAAAAAATTTATTTTCTCAGACCTAATGTGAAAGAGTTCTTACAACGGTACAAAAACATTTCAAAATAACAATATAGACATCAGCGAGAAAGTCAAATGTTAATGACATGATGCCTTCATTCCTTCAAAACATTGGCTTTGAGGTTGCAAGCTTCGAGTTCATATTTACACAAGAAGATTGTGTCGAGACCAAACACTCTGATTATGAAGGTTTTGGGAAACCTAGATTAGATCTCAATAATCTTAACTCTATTTGGTCACATTTTAATGCATCGTACAAATGTAAAAATACAATGTTTATAGATGAATCTTTAGAGAAAAACAAGTTCAATGATGTTGTGAACTACATAATTGTTGAAACATTTAACATAGATTCTAAGTTAGAAGACAAATACTTGTTAGATGTGTTGTGGCCTTTTTTCAACCATTGAAGGATATCGAAGATGTTATATTAGATCACAAAAACAATTATAGGGAGCTTTTTTATTGGAGCTTTACTATGTTTTGTATTGTTGATTTGGAAGCCCATCTTCGGGAATAATGTTACATTATAAATTCAAATTATTCTTCAAATGTTTTACTATAATTCTACCTTTAGTAAAGGAATTTCAATTTATTTCATAGCTATATTTAAATACTAAAATATATATGGGATAGTTTTACAGTTAATTTTAAATAAGTTCATATCCATATTTGAATATAAAATTTTTATGCCATGTCTCTTACAGTTGATTTTATATATAAATTTAAATATGAAAATATATCTAGTATGGTTTTACAATTAATTACATTCTCCTACATTGGATCATTGCCCTCTACTAATTCTTCATAACATCTTCATAAATTCTCTGGTTGCGTTGAGGTTCAATCACACCATAATAAATGAAGTAAATTTGAGATCTAACTTTAAATATGAAAATATATCTAGAATGGTTTTACAATTAATTACATTCTCCTAAATTGAATCGTCACCCTCTTTAAGTTTCTTCATAACATCTTTGGTAATTTTCTGGTTTCCCCAAGGTTCAATCAAACCATAGTAATTGAATCTGGAAGTGTCTCACATCTCGTGAATGTCATTAGCCTAGCGACCGCTTAGCCAATGGCATTTGAAATATTCAAATTTGCATAGTTTAATCTTAAAAACATCTTAAAACTGATAAGATCATTATTCCAAAGCAATCATTAAGCCTAGCAACCACTAGCCCTTATAAAACAAAACATGTATATGTTCTATATGGGCTAGCGTGCTATGAACATTATTTCTCAGATCAATGTTGGATTCCCTAAAATCATTAAATTTTTTTCACAGATTCATAAATTTAATTTGTGACCAGATATATTGGACTCCTAGGAAGGAGAATTAACGAATTCCAATATTTTGATTTTGGATTCCAATATATGTGATTTTGGAGTATAATTAATTCCAATATAGGTGATTTTGGATTCCAATATATGTGATTCTAGATTCCAATATATGTGATTTTGGAATCCAATATGTGTGATTTTGGAATCCAATATGTGTAATTTTGGAGTGTAGATAATTCCAATATTTGACATTTTGGAATCCAAAAATAGTAATATTGGATTCCAATATTGGCTATATTTGTTATCTTCTCGGACCGGAATAATTACTGATTTAGTGAAATAAGCATTGTACACACTTTACTACTGAAGTTATTTTTGATCTAGCTAAGGAATATGAAATCAGACATAGGAAGTCTACACCTTATAATCCCCAATCTAATGGCCAAGTTGAGGTGAAAAACAAGGATAATAGAAGACATATTGACAAATTTTTTTGCACTCCAGCGGAGAGTTGGGTAGATAGACTTCTAGAAGTAGTTTGGGCATTCAACACAACTTGGAAGACAATAACAGGCTTCACACCATTTGAGATTTTATATGGCAAAACTTTTATTCTCCTATTAAATTTGAGCACAAGACACTAAGGACTGCACTTGAACTAGGCATAGATTTTTCGAATCTTAGAGGCAGAGGATTCTCCAACTCAATGAGTTGGATGAAATGAGGAGACAAGATGTGCATAATACAAAGGTAGTTCGAAGCAAAGGATCAAATGGCATGACAAGTTCATCAAGACAAGACAATTTCAAGAAGGTGATTGGGCTCTCTTATTTGACTCAAAGTACAAGGACCACATGGGAAAACTCAGGACAAGGTGGCTAGGTCCATATGAGATTGAGAAAATATTTCCCAATGGAGTTGTAAAACTCACCACCATAGATCTTGTGAGATTCAAACTATTAGTGAATGGTCATAGATTGAGATTGTACAAAAATCCAACTGACAAGAACACCTTCATGCGGTTGTTGAGGCGATCAAATTAGAATGCGGATGAAAACATCAGAGTTAAGGTTAGAAGTTGAACTTGCTAGTTCATCTTCTGAAGTTGCTGAAGAATGAGATGTTCAGTGGCCTTGGTATATTCAACTTGCTTTGAATACTCCAAGGGTGAATAAAAGTGATGTGATCAGCCCTCTTGGTGATCAACACCACTCAACTAACATGTTTTGTTTTCTTATAATTTTTGTTTTGTAGGATTTGGTGTATTTGTTGCAAGAAGTGCATGGTCTCTGACAGAAGGAGATGGTGCAAAGACTAAATGTCCACTTGCAGCAACATGCAAAAAAGCTCTACTTTTTTTTCCTGTTGGCAGAACTTATGATTGCATGAAGAAAATAAGGAACAAACTACATGTGTAAATAGTGATGAAGATGATTGACACCAGAAAAAGTCAGTATTCCCTCTCTAGGAATTAATTGATTTCATTAAGGATATTTCAACATGACGTTGCATACACTTGCAACACTATAAACAACATTAGCAACATTATGAGACCTCAACAAGAAACATCATGATAAGACTACTTGCAGTAAAAGGCACAAATTGCAACAATGTAGATTTCATCATCATCCAACACATTTCTTGAGATAAGTGCACTCATTTCACTTTAATAAAGTATCGATATAATGATTATGTTTAATTAATGTTTATTCCATTATTTAGAAATATTCCTACTCCTTAAAATTGAATTAAATAAGTAAGAAAATAGAAATATACCGACCTCAGAAGATGTGGGGCTTAGCGATACCTATAGATGTCGATTGATGATGCTCAATATTGCGCTTTGTAAAAGATGTTTATAAGTTCCTTTCCTACAAGGAAAGCTATAATCAAATACACTAAACAAGACATAATTAGAAATATGGATAAGCGAGGTGCTCGAAAAGGCTAATTCCATGATTCCAAATGGATTCCTCAAAGGATGTCAGCTCGTTGTTTAGACAATTAAGTGAATTGAAATAAATAAACAATACATTGATATGAGATAGATAATTGAAAAATGATAAACTGATACAAAGTAGATAGAAGATAGATAATAGAGAGATATGAAATATATTAGAGACAGATCATGACTCGAACTAAAGCTCAAAAGGTAGGTCTAGTTCAAATTCGATGAGTATGTACTCAAAATACGCATACCAAGTAGTCTTTTGCTGCTTGATGGATTTTACGAGTGAACTCGAAAATATTCTCCAATTCTTCTAAATGAGCGTGATGGATGGCACACAAAAATTAGATCATGTAATATATTGTATTTTTCCCAGTAAAAAAGAGTGTCGAACTATCGAAAGGAATGAATGCTAGTAATTTCATGAGAAGGGTCACCACTTTCCATCTAAAAGTAATCCATGCTCAAAAAATATGTTAGAAGCAACCAGTTTGATATGATAGATAAAAGATATTTGATGGAAAACTGATAAAGATTGTTGAAAGGTAAAACTGACAAGAATCACTGGCAATTGGGTCAATCGCTAGCCATTATGGTAATTTTGAATAGTTTAATAAAATTAAATGTTTGATTATTTAAACTGATTTTGCAGAGTGATAAATATTTAGAGATGATGTAAAAGAGATGAATAAACAAATAAGAGGTACCTGGAGATTGATGTGGAGCTAAAAGAAGACTTAAACCTTGTTGTAGAGTAATATGTGGTGGTTGATGAAGTCTGTAGACTGAAGGGTGAAGAGCTGATTCACAGTGATCCAAAATTGCTCCAAGAGGCTTGATGAATGTAAATAATAATTCTTGATATTGATTATGATATCCAAGTGTTGAATGATGATGTATAAGAGGTTGTGAAACTAAATTGAAAGCAAGAACTTGTGAACTGAAGTTGAGGATCCTGGAGAGAGGTTGGAAAACTAGTTTAAATAATCGTTGGTGATTACCTGAATCACTTTGGTGATTTCGGTTGTTTGAGCTTTGTGAGGCAAAATGGTTGAAACAAATTCCAAATCAAGGCTATTTGATTTGGATCTCGAGTGGCTAATTTGTTAAGTTGTTAGGGGATGTGTTGTGTTTGTTTTGGAGGGTGACAAAATAGGTTAGATTATACTTGATTTTGTTTATGTTTGGATTTGTCTAATTTAGGTTTGTAGATGATTTTGATATGTGGGTGAATGATAATGATTTTTTTGTCGAGATAAGGGAGTTAGAAATAGGTTAAAAGTGGTCTTAGATGGATTTTAGGAAATAAATAAATAGATTTAGGTTGATTTGGGTGGTTTAGAAAATGATTAAGTTAATCTAGGTGGTTAGGTCTTATTTAGGATAGGGAAAAATAGGATTTTACATGTGTAAAAATGATGTGATAAGGGATTTACATGAAGGTAAAATATCATGGAATATTATACTTAGGATAAATGATTTTGATAATGTAGTGTGATTAAATGGTGGGTATGATTTAGGGTATGAAATATCGATGTATTTAATTAATTAATTGAATAAAGATGAGGGGTGTAGATTTTTGATGTCTAAATTTTCCCCCTTTTTCTAGTGGTTTAATATCAAAGCGTTAGACAAAAATTATGATGAGTGGTTTGTATGGTGAGTGACCCCCTTCAAATGGGGTGATCTGCAACGTAATGCGAGGAATGCCATTGTGATTGTGATTATATATGTTTGTCATGTGTTTTGTAAAATGTTGCCCCAGTCTAAGGGGTACAAAAACAAGATGTGCTACCAAAGAATAAAATGATAAGGGAACCAAAGGGCTTGATACCTATAGACATATGATCCATGAAGGTAGGCTAAATAGGAGGATGTCAAATGATGGGGGCTAAAGGGCATGCATTCATAGACATATGAAAAATCCCAATGTTGATTTCGTTTATCCAATATTTAATGTTTCAAGGACTAGGGTCCTTTGAAAGAGACACATTTGTGGAAAAAAGTGATGATTTGATATAAAAATGGGCATGGATGCCAAAAATGGGATGAAATTCTAGTGATACCAGAGAAATCGTCAACGATTGTGTTGAGGTCATTTTAAGGTTATAAATAGCTGATTTCAATGTGATGAGATCATTTTAACCGAGTGAAATATGAAATTACAGAGTGAGATTGGTGTAAAAACATGATTTGAGTGCAATGGCTTTGTCGAGTAGGTATCACAAACCCACTATGGCAGAGGTAAGTCATTGTAACTTGTTTTGAGTTTTTTTGTGTATTCTTATCAATTTTTGTAGTTTTTAGAATTTTTTGTCATTTTAGGGGCATACAAATGCCCTAATTTGGAAATGCAGGAATCACTAGCGATTGATGTGAATTGCTAGAAATTCAATTGTTATGTGGCAATTTGAATTTTTGATGGAAAAAGTATGATTTTTATGGAATGTTTTCAATGTTTTGTGGAGTTTTTGGTGCCAATTGGTGATGATGTTGATGTTGATGTATTAATATTGATGCTAATGTTTTAGATATTTTGTGATAATGTTAATGTTGATATTAATGATATTTTTGATATTTTGTGATGATGTTAATGTGTGTTTGCATTTACATGTCGATGCAAAGTGACGATATGAGATCCTATACCACTTATTTTAGATGAGGTGAGGAAAATATGATAGATGATGATGATGAGTGCATAAATTGACTTATTATATCATCCATATGGATATTGATTTTCTCCTAAATGTGTTAATTAATGCATGGGGATGTTCTAGATAGTTGTATCCTAAGTAAGATTGATGCATTTCTCTTGTTCTTGTCTCATGTGAACTAATGACCATAGGAATTCCCACTAACTTATTTTTTGAGTAATGTGATGACGTGTGTAGGTTGATAAAGCACATTCTCTACCAATTTTGAGGAGTAACAGTCAAGAAGACCGAGTCTCTTGCCACCATGTCATTCTAGAGGATTTTCTCATAGTAGCCTACAAACAAGGACCCTATTTTTAGCTATATTACAAGATGTCATTGAGATTTAATGAGGTTGTTATTTAGTTAATCCATTGTCTATAATTGTGGCACATTTTGTAACTAATTGTGTCTATAAGACACCTTCTTGAAATTGTTTCATAGTTAGTAGTTGGTAGTTTTCAATATAGTTATATATACCAGTTAATATTTATTTACAATCTTATGATGAAGCATGTTTTGAACTTATTCAAATCAATATAATATATATGTTGTTTTGAGTATCTATTGGTGTTAAGTACCTCAATCCCGAAGGAGAGAAATGACCCACTCAACCGAGGAGATTGGAGGGTTGATGTTTTGTGCATGATCATTATTCTGATAAGTTTAAGTTCCAAAATTTGATTCAAATGGTTATTTGAATGAATTCTTATATTTTTATGCTTAAGCATAGTTCCTTCACTAATTTTAATTTGTGTGTGTATTTTGATTCATGTGATCATTTCAATTGAGTTAAGTCTTTCCTTTAGAAAATATTTTATTACAACAACATTGTTTCAGTAGATTAGATGTATTTCCTGAATTCGGTCTTTCATTTCAGTAGCTTAAAGTTGTATTTACTTTCCTTATTGTAGAATAGAAATAAGAGATAAATACCAACTGAAACCCCCAAAACATAACTATAAAAAAACTACGTTGCATACAACTTCATTTCATACAACTTAGGACACAACCCTAGTTTGAGAATGACACCAAAAATTGAATATGTTGGTTAAATGATTGGAAATTACAATTACCCATCATTTTTGGTGCCATTTCCGGGAAACCATATGCATAACACACCATTTTATTCATCTTATATGCTATGGGTATTAGTGAAGTTAAGTTATACAACCAGTAAGAGTCCTAAGCCTTGTTTACACAAGAAATATTGATGCACAGCCACGGGACGCTCAAGGGAGATTTATACCTCATAATATTCAAATAATATATCCAAACAAAGCATGTGTATGGAACATTGAGAGTGACACTGAATCTAATATAACTCCCAGAAGTGATACTGAACAATCCACATCATCATATTTATAACCTTGACAACTTTCCAAAATGGGAGACAATGGAAATGAGGATGAAAAACCCTTGGGTACGAACTTTACTTATCCCATTGTCTTAGAAGAGGACGAGGATGCAACTATGAATTTTTTTCTCCATCCATCCTCCATATATTTTGAGGAATTTCCATAGAATATCCAGACCAATTCTTGTTTGAATTCAAATTCCTTTTCCAAACATATGACTACAAAACATACAACCAGAAACTCCAACTTTTTCCTTCCACCCTCAAAGAAAAAAGAAGAACATTTGGAAGATTATCTGGACAAATTTCTCTTTTCCCATAGGAGTGGTTAGGAGTTGAATGTAGAAATCACTAAGACAATTTTCCTTAAAGGAATTGATGATGAAATAAAATACTCTCTTCATATCATGTGAGGAGGTGATGTACACAAACTTTCCATGGCACAAATTGTTGAGTTATGTAGAAGTTACTTTAGAACAAGAGGAGGTAAAAGATGAAGGAAAACATCAAAAAATGCCCTAGGTACCTCATAACTTCTAGAGGAAATGGTTAACATGAAAACATACATCTTGTCACAGTTAACTTCAACCATAAATGGGATGAAAGATAAGAACAATGCTACAAAAGAACCTTTAGACATATATTGTCCTAGATGCAGGAAAAAACATCCTCTGCAAGAATGTCTTTTGGATATCATAGACATGTGCCTGATTTGTGATGTCCCTGACCATGATACTAACCATTGTACTCTCCTACCTCAGCTTAAAGAGATATTAAATGCCATAACTCAAGAAAATGTAGAGGTAAACTTCATGAAAAGATCAAATAACTAGTCTGTTTATGCCCTTAGACCTACTCGAGAATCTCTGGATGATATCATGGCCCAATCAAGCTCCCCCACCAAATTGGATGGTTTACCCATTTCCACCACTATGGGTGCATTCATATAATCATTAGGGCTGGGAACCACCATCTAATGCACCACCATGGCCAAACCAACAATGGGCACCCCAACATAATTCTAATCAGCCAAGGAGGTTTACACAACAAAAACAAGCTTTAATGCCTCTACCACAAAAAATTATCGGCAAGAGAAAATAACACAAAATCAAATCCTAGCCTATCCCGACTCAAACCCAAAAAATCAATAAACAAATTCAATTCATGAAGCAGGAAAACATGAGACAATGTAGGTAAATTCCATTAACAACTTACAACTGAGATCTGGAAGAATAGTGAACAATCCTCCCATAGTTATCATAGAAATACCTGAGGAAAATGAGAGGATACTAGAGGAAAGTGAGAGGATACCTAAGGAAAGTGAGGAAATTGGACATGTTCCACAAACACAAGCCACTAGGAACAATCGGAGAAAGATAACAATATGCATGCTTCTCCTTTCCCGAAAGATTAAAAGAAATACAAATCGGGAAGAAAAAACACTAGTTTAGGAATTGAAAAAGATGAACATTGAGGTCCCACTTCTGAGAGTAATAAGGGACATTCCTGAATTAAACAAGACCATTATAAACCATTACATAAAAACACCAAGAAGCAAGAGGAAATTCCTAAAAATAGTCAAAGTAGAAGGCAATCTGGTTGACCTTGTAGCTGGAAAAATTCTCTCACCAAAATATGGAGATCTTAGGAGTCCAGTCATTACTATTTTTATGAATGGTCAATCAATATATAAAATTTTGGTGGATCTTGGTGCTGCCATCAATGTCATAATAATAGATATGTGTAATTTTTTTTTTTTTAATCTTTGATAGGATTACTGACTAACCAATAATGTCCTTTAATTGTGATTAATCTATTGTTGTACCAAATGGAGTTATTGAGGTTTTTCCACACAGTTGAATCTTGGGAGTATCCTATAGATTTCATGGTCTTACAACCTAAATCTCAAAAGTTAGGATACTCATTCATCTTAGGAAGACCCTGGTTAGCTCTGTTGCTGCATACATTCATTGTAGGTCAGGAAAAATGACTGTTTAAAATGGGCAAAAGATAAAGAATATTTCCTTTATCCTCCTACCTAGCCATATGTGGATGTTTGTGAATGTGTATGGGTAGATTTTTCAGATACTAACAACATGAGTTCTTCTTATCTAGCCACCATTGTAGTGAAAAATCATATGGAAGAAATTGTGGAGCCATACCCAATGTTTGATGAAGATGATATTGTGGCTATAGAAACCAGAACTGTGGCTACTGAAAATACAAATTATGGCTACGTAAATAATTGTTTTGAACTCAATGGATAATATCACCTTGGTAAGTGACATTTCTATTGAAAATTGTGAAGAGACCTATGATTACCATGAAGAACATACAACCACTGATTTTCATTTTCCTTTAGCCAAGGTTGTATCCCTTGAAAACATGACTATTTTTCACATGCTACAACCTCATGCTTGTCCCTTGAACTCTTTGATTGTTGATACAGAACTTTCTATTTTGAGAGACACTAAACAAGTAACTATTGAGGTAGGAAGAGAACTAACCATTGGGAATAATTTAGAAGACATCCAAGAGATGACAAACGTAGAAATATTGAGGGATCATTCGAAATATTTTTATTCGAGACTATATTGACATGAAAGGGATTCATCCAAGCATTTGCACTCACCATATTTACATTGAGGATTCTAAACTAGTTAGACAACCATAATGAATATTTAATCCAACACTTAGAGACATTATCAAGAATTAAATGGAAAAACCGTTGAGGGTTAAATTCATCTATCTGATATTTGATAGTCAGTGGGTATCACCACTAGTTATAGTTCCCAAGAAAAATGGTAAGTGGAGAATCTATATAGATTATAGGGAGCTTAATAAAGCCACTAAGAAAGATTACTTTCCCCTGCCCTTTATTGATCAGGTTTTGGACAATCTGACAGGTAATAAATACTTCTCCTTCTTAGATGGGTTCAACGGATATAACCAAATCAGTATAGCACCTGTTGATCAAGATAAGACCACCTTCACTTGTCCTTGGGGTACATTTGCATACAGTGTGATGAGGCCAAAATATGTCTCATTATATCACCAAATAACACTCTTATTCTCTCTTTTAAAATCAAGCTTTCAAGTGAATTTAGATGTAGTTTTAATAACATATAACATATTTAAGGTAAAATACATGATTTATCTTATCATCTCTTTAGAAATCTATTTGCAGATAATTGTTGTTATTTCCTGATATTTCTTCTAAGTTGGAATAAAATAGTGTGTAGAAAGTAGGTCATAATAAACTCTACTTCAAGTTCATAGATCGAAGCTACCGAAAGTATTCACATAGCTACATAAATCCCATTTGTTCATAGATTGGTGTTAGATTTATGCTACATAAAACTTACACACAACTACGAAAATGCCCAGCTAGTGAAAGTATTTTGATTTGTTCCAAAATAATGTAAAGGAGCACCAAACTATTCAACCCACTCTTTCCTTCCATGTCATCAACCAAGAATACAAATCCAAACATGTGGCAATCCAAAGTCATGCATTCATGTGGCATTCCAAGAAGAACTCAAAGTCATGGACTTAGCATCCCTCCATTTTCTCTCAATGTTTCAAGGATGAGAAAATAGTGGAATAGTATTAGGAATGTTGAATAAATACTCTCCCACTTTGTGTTCCTAGATTAAAGGGATGAGTTGTATAAATATTCTCCACAATAAGTGAATGGTTATAGTCAAGTTTGTTTAGGATTTATTGCTTTGAATAAATCCATCCAAGAATAGGTACTTAGTATGAATTAAGTCCTCTTCCAAGGAATGAGTTGGCCACTCATTCTAAGGAAGATGGATCAATGTTTTATGTTCATTTCTTTATTCTGTAGTTTTCCTTTTGTTGTGAATTTATGATTTTATGTTATGTAATCTTTCTTTCTGTACAATTTCTTTTGTGAACTTGCAGGGTCTTATTTATTTTCATTTGTTTTTAATTCAACAATTTCATTTACTGTAAGTGTGATTTCTTTTATGCAAGTGTGATTTTAATTTTTGCAAGTGTGCTTTTTATTTTCGCAAGTGTGCTTTTCCATTTCTGTAAGTGTGATTTTCTTTTATGCAAGTTTGGATTATGTTTGAAGGAGTTTTTTTCCAAAGATATCTTTCTCCTATTGCATACAACCATCAAACACCAGCCCTGGATTGAAATTATTAATGAAGAGGATTGATGACCCTCATCATTTTGGCACCTTTCTAGGGATCATGGTGTTATTAGGAGACTCGATTTTTCTAAAAGAAGATTCTAGTGACAGTAAAATAACTCTTAGAAATTCAGTGACATGAAGTATTTGGTGGCAATTTCTTTAAACTTTTATTTTATGTAAAATAGATTAATATTTATTTTCTGCAAATAGATTAAATTTTATTTTTGCAATTAGATTTAGAAACCTACTAGAGATTTCCAAAAGTAACCCCTAATAAAATGGAAACATCATTTCATGTTTATTATTTTCATGCAATGAGGTTTTCCTATTCTAAAATATTTCTTGTTTGCATGTACTGTTACTTCAAAAGATTAAATAATAGTTCATGCATGCAAGAAATACCAAAAAAAAAACCTAACTTTGTGCAGGTTAGTAAAGACAAATATTTATGTGGAATATTTGTGCAAACAGATTGGGAGTTGAAGGAAAAGCTGAGTTGTTTTTGTCACGGAGGAAGGACACACCATGTTGAAAGAAAAGATGTAGGATGTCTTCATGCTTGCATCCTTTCATCTGCAGCTCTTTCCATACATGCTGAAACCCTTGGCATATATTTTGGCAAAGTATTTTGCATGCAGCCATCTCTGCAACTCGCATTCCTTGACCTATAATCAAAAATGAATCTACAACCATAATGAAAGCTAGGTATGCATTATTCTCTCATATAACAATTGTTTGGTTGAAGAGTTCAAACATGCAAGAAGATAATTCTATTTTTAACTCTTACATTTAATGAAGTGAGACATTCCTTTTTGCATGCAACGACTCATGCAGTTATAAAAATTCAAATAAAGACGTATCCCTATTTTATCTCTTTTATTTAATGAATTAGTCAATTTTTTAAAGTTTTTCCTTGCATGTTGACTTAATTGATTTAGAAATAGATTTTACATACAAAGAGGAAATAAATTTTCATGCAATGAATGCTACATGTTGCATATCTTTTAATCAATTAAGTCTCATGCAATGAATGCTCCTAAATTGACTCAATTTATTTAATGAGAGAGACATGTTCTAAATTGTTTTCAATAATTATTGGAGATTCAAATTTGAAGGAGCTAATTATATGTTGCAAGCATATATTTTTTAGATGACATAATTACTGTAGGAAAGTAAAAAATCAACATACATGGAGCATTGCAAAGGAGGTCAAAGGAAAATATTTAGTTGTACGGAGTTCACGCATGAAAAATAGTATCATTTTCTGATGTAAACTTCTCATAGCTCATAAATAAATAGCTCAAATGATTTCTGGGTCTTGTTCTATAAATTATTATCTTTTTAGATAATTTTGAATCACTCATTTTTGTTGAGAAATAACCAAGATATTGTAGTTTGAATGCACACTACTCAAAAAAATAACATGCTTTGAAGATTTTTTTTTCTTAAAAAAAAATCTTATGATGCATGCAAGTATTCTGCTAGTACTCCTCATTTTTAGTACATGATTCATTCCATGCTACCCTCTTTATCTCATTTTTGTTGAGTTTTTTTGCTAAAACTCATTTTCCCAACCACTGAAACCACTAAAAATTCCTCTGATATTTTGTAGTCAATGTTAATCCTTCTCATGACTATAGAAAATACTGGCTCAACCAGTATATGCTAATTAAAATTCCAACATACCATTTGTATTCTGGTATCATACCCACAACCTCTCATAATAAACCATCCATTCCCAATAAATGAAGAAGTCCCTGAACCATTCCATTTCCCAGAACAATTTACCATTGTTTCTCAATTTCTAAATCAGCTTTCTAAACTGGTTGGATGTTGCAGACACTCTGGAAGATTGCTTCCTGATTTTCCATCATGTTGACATTTCTCAAAAGGATAGTGATTGGCTAGAAAACTAGTTTACTTGGCTGACCAATTACTAAAAAAATAAAAAACAAAAATAAAACACAAAGGGGAAAGTTGAAAACCAGCAAATGGTTGCTTTTCCCAAACAAAAAAATTTACACTTCAACGTCTTTCTTGGATCCATATGACTGCTTCTCTTATGCCGACTTGGTTGATGAAATTATTTTCTACTGAAAAGTTCTATGTTGCAGAGGCCTTGACTTCATATCTATTTGTTTTGTTCAACTTGCAGATGGAAATCAAGGTTATACAACATGATGAAAGCAAGGATAACTCTTGAGTATGGTATGGTAACTTCTATTTTTCTATTCTCAAATATTGTTATTTGTTGTTTTAATTACAAATAGATTCACTTATTGAAAGCTTAAAAAAAGAGAACACAAAAGAGAGAGGCATTTGTCAAGATCTACATGTGTAGATGAAGTCTTTCCAGTTTGCAGCAATTGGGATCTATAAGCTACTAAAAAAATATTTTGCATGAGGGCATGGACAAAAATAAGTGTGGGGGAGACTCACTCTCTTCCAAATCTTTTGAAGAATGCATTAGAAAACAAAGAGCTAAGTGTGGGGAAAAAATATCTCTACATTATTTAAGAAAAACCTCATGAGAGCATGAATAAGAAAGAAGTAAAAATTTTACTTCTAAAATCTCAGTTTGTTGCTATCATGAAAAGAAGAGAAGACAATGTGAAAGATAAAAACTATTGACAAAATCAGATTCTACAGAAGATCAGTAGCTTGCATGAGGGCATGCAAAAAGTTAAGTGTGGGGGAAATGATGAGGCCAAAATATGTCTCATTATATCACCAAATAACACTCTTATTCTCTCTCTTAAAATCAAGATTTCAAGTGAATTTAGATGTAGTTTTAATAACATATAACATATTTAAGGTAGAATATAGGATTTATCTTATCATCTCTTTAGAAATCTATTTGCATAGTCTAATTGTTGTTATTTCCTAATATTTCTTCTAAGTTGGAATGCAATAGTGTGTAGAAACATGTCATAAACAACTCTACTCCAAGTTCATAGATCAAAGCTACTGAAAGTCTTCATGCAACTATAGAAATCCCAATTGTTCATAGATTACTGCTAGATTTCTGCTATGGAAAAATTACACGCATCTACAAAAATGCCAAGCACAACTATGAAAACTCCCAACTAGTGAAAGTCTTTTGATTTGTTCCAAAATAATGTAAAGGAGCACTAAACTATTCAGCCCACTCTTTCCTTCCATGTCATCAACCAAGAATACAAATCCAAACATGTGGCAATCCAAATTCATGCATGCATGTGGCATTCCAAGAAGAATTCAAATTCATGGACTTAGCACTCCTCCATTTTCTCTCCATGTTTCAAGGATGATAAAATAGTGGAATAGTATTATGAATGTTGAATAAGTACTCTCCCACTTTGTGTTCCTATATTAAAGGGATGAGTTGTAGAAATATTCTCCATGATAAGTGGACGATTGTAGTCAAGTTTGTTTAGGATTTATTACTTTGAATAAATCTGCCTAAGAATAGGTAGTTAGTTCTTGGTGTGTTGACTAAGTAAATTATAATAAAGAGAAGATCATATTGTATTCCCCAAAATAAGGAGTTGGTTGGATGCATGAATTATAAATGCAACCTTCCACACTCTTATATGTAATATTTTTACCAATCAATGAAAATCCGTTCTTTCTCTCCAATATTCTGAGTAAAATTATTTTGTTGGTTTTGAATTAAAGTTTACAAGTATGAATTAAGTCCTCTTCCAAGGAATGAGCTGGCCACTCATTCCAAGGAAGATGGATCAATGTTTTATGTTCATTTCTTTATTCTGTAGTTTTCCTTTTGTTGTGAATTTATGATTTTATGTTATGTAATCTTTCTTTCCGTACAATTTATTTTGTGAACTTGCAAGTGTCTTATTTATTTTTCATTTGTTTTTAATTCAGAAATTTCATTTATGCAAGCGTGATTTTAATTTACTCAAGTGTGATTTTTAATTTCTATAAGTGTGATTTTTAATTTCTATAAGTGTGATTTTCTTTTATGCAAGTTTGGATTTTTTTTGAAAGAGTTGTTTTCCAAATATATCTTTCTCTTATTGTATACAACCATCGACACCAGCCCTAGATTTACATTATTAATGAAGAGGATTGACGACCCTCATTAGAGTGTTGTCATTTGGAATTTGTAATACATCTAGAACCTTTCAAAGATATGTTTGATCTATTTTTACAGACATCACCAATGACTGTGTTGAAGTCTATATGGATGATTTTATCATCCATAGGTCTACCTTTGAAGAATCTTTGAGTAATATTGAAAAAGTGTTAACTAGATGTGAACAACACCAAATTTCCTTGAGTCATGAAAAATGTTTGATAATGGTTGACCAAGGAACTATCTTGGGTCATCATATTTCTTCTAAGGGCATCTAAGTTGATCCTAAGAAGATAGAAGTCATTACTAAATTTCCTACACCAATGAATCAAACTGATATCAAAATTTTTCTTTGACATGTAGGATACTACAGACGGTTCATAAAATATTTTAGTAAGATTGTTACAACCATGTTCTCTTTGCTGGAAAAATATTATGTTTTGAATGGTCTCCTCAATGTCAACAAGCTTTTGAAGTTATAAAGGAGAAATTGACCACTATCCCAGTTATGAGAGGACCCAATCGGGGCGGTCTTTCCACATTCATACTAATTCTTCTAACATAAAAATGGGAGTTGTTCTTGGTCAAAAGGATGAGGCACACCAGATGTATGCCATCTATTTCATCGAAAAAATCTGATCCCTATAGAGAAGAACTACACCACTATGGAAAAAGAATTTTTAGTCATTGTTTACTATTAGAATAAATTCGAAACTACATTATTGGATATAAAATCTTTGTGAATACTGACCATTCAGCTATAAGATATTTGATGAGTAAACCAAAGTAGTAGGGGAAAAGTTATTAAGTGGTTACTTCTTTTGCAATAATTTAACTTGACTATTATATATAATCCTAGAAAGGCCAATGTTGTTGCTGAATTCCTTTAGATATTGAATGTTTTAGGAGAAGATGAGGCAGTCTAAGATCACTTTCTAGATGAAAACTTGTTTACATGATTAAGCATAAGCTCCATCGTTCACGATCTTGCCAACTACCTCACTACAAGGAAGTTTCCAACTTAATTTACTAATAAAGACCATAAAAGATTAATAAAAAATAGTTCTAGATAAAAGTGGTGTGATGGAATTCTATTTAAATGTTCTCCGACATGGTTCTTCGATGGTGTGTTTGATAAGATGAAGTGTATGACATATGACGAGCTTGTCATGATGAGCCGAGAGGAGGACATTACTCAATGAAGAGGACAATTCGTAAGTTCCTTAGAGATGGGTACTATGGGCCTTCTCTCCATAAATTTGTCAAGAAGTATGTATGAAAATGTGATGCATGTAAACAAATGGGGAAGCCTACGTTATCTACTAAAATGCGCCTCAATCCTCACTAGTCTTAAGGACATTTGAGAATTGGGGAATTGATTTTGTTGGACCTTTTAGTCCTCCATCCTTCAAAAATAGTTCCTACCGGTGCGCTCTTACTATGTTACAAAATGGTCCAAGGTTCAAGCATTGGTATTTTCCAATTAGGATGTTGTAACTAAATTTTTCACAACTGGATTATGTTCTAGTTTGGAGCTCCCAAAATCATTGTATTTGATCAAGGACCTCAGTTCATGTCCAACATGATTGAATCCTTCTTGAAGATCTACCAAATCAAGCATAGGAAATCATCACCATACCACCCCCAATCCAATGGGCAGGTGGAAGTCACAAACAAAGACCTAGAGAAAATTTTAACTAAAGTTGTTAATGCATACAAAAAGAATTGGGTGCCAAGGATTCCTGAAGTAGTTTGGGAATACAACACCACCTGGAAGACAACCACTGGTTTCTCTCCATATGAACTAGTATATGGGAAGAATCCATTGCTACCAATATAATTTGAACTACAAACTTGGAGGACAACATTGAAGATTGGGATTGAGCTGGATGAAGCTCAACGTGAGAGAGTGATGTAATTGAATGAACTTGATGAAATGTAGATGGAGGCATAAAAACAAAATGAAATTATTTAGCATCAAAGGAAATCCTAGCATAACGCTCATATCAAAAATAGGAAGTTAAATGAATGAGAAAGGGTCTTATTATTTGACTCAAAGTATCAACAATTCAAAGGAAATTCAAGAACAAGATGGTTGAGACCCTATCAAATTGAATTTTTTTATGATAATGGATATGTTGGACTGTTACCAATTGATGGTGACAAAATAACCTTGTTGGTGAATGGCCATAGACTAAGGATGTATCAATAGACCTATCATAGGAACCTTTCACTAAGAATATGATATTGTGTGAAACAATTGATTCAATGGAAGATTGCAAATCTCCCGCCATGAATAGTTTGTTTTGAATTCATATAAAGCAAGAATATCATAGTTTTAATCCTATTCACCCTATTTCATAAAAAATAAAAATATGTTTTATTTCATGCTTTCAATAAAGGTTACGAATGTAAATTATTAAAATGTGCATTAATCACAATTATTCTTTGAATGCAGGATGTGGAGCACCAATGGTCAGTGGAGAGATGAGTTAGAAAGGTGAAGTGTATTCATCCCTTGCTATGGACATGAATCGCTTAGAACCCCATTGCATTTATTTAATATGAAAAATCAAAATCCCATTCCCAATGCATTTATTAAGGATGTAAAATCAAATCTCATGATGTGAAGTGGGAGATAATGAGTAATAGTGGGCAAATAAATGGCATGTGTCACATTTTTATGAGAAGGACAAGTGACATGAACATTCATGATGATAGGATGAAACGTGCAATGAATTGAACCTTTCCATCCTAATTAAGTACTTTCAATATTTTTTACCTCTATTCTTGCACCGACTTAATGATGTTATGTACTCAAAATATAGTTTAAGATTCCACTACTGCTATTTCATGCAATTTCTTTATTTCCCTCACATAAACCTTCGCCATTATTCTGTAACTCCACTTGGGATAGTCTAAGCTATAGAATAGAGGAAGAAATCGAAACCACAGATGCAGAGCCTCTCTGCGAAATGTCTTCATCTCACAAGTATTCCATGACTCATCTTGGTTAGAATTTATTAAAAAATTAGAGGGTTTTGATGAAGATTTAGTTGATGAATTCCTAATAAATTTTTAAGCAACATGCCCTTGGATAAGAGACAATATAATTGAGATAAATAGTAACATTATTGCTACCATATCCAACCTCCCAGATTTTGGGCTCAAAATTGTAACTAATGCCCCACTTAAGGATTTAATACCACTATTTCATGATGAAGGGGAAGCTCTGCTAGAAATAATCCTCACTCCCCATGGTATTCAAAAAGGTATTAAGTGGTAGATTTTTTCAGTCACTAGAATGAAATTTCCATATGCGTTAACAAATATTTTATCTGTGATGGACAACCATCGGTGCTTGGGGTGACACATCGAAAATCCTCACTCATTTAAAGAAGGGTTGGAAAAACCTTGAGCTAAAGGTTAATCTTCCAGAATATCTTGCAGAGGTTGTCATTAAAGTAGGTAAAAAATACAAGAATGGAGGTGTTAAAGCTTCCCTAAAACACCCAGGACTCATCCAATTAATATGTGAAAATCAAGCTTTTTGTAGGCCTAAGAGGAGGATAGAAAATATAAGTGCATGGGAGAGTTCTAAACAAAAGAAAATAAAAAAGTATATGCCTCCCAGTGTTCATCCTAAGCTTGAATCAACTCCTCGGCCTTCAAATGTAGCTATGGAAGCATCTGCAAGTAAGGAGAACCAGACCTTCGTGCCTTAATCTTCCAAGGAAAATATTACCCTACCAGCCCCTTTGTTGTTATGTCATTGAGACCAAGAAGGTCTTGTACCTCAAGGAAACCTAAAGTTTCTCGTCTTGCATTATTTAATGAGGGTTCAACCCCATTTTGGAAGAGATTTTTGAGGCTGGTACTTCATTTGATCCTAGTGAAAAATTAAAAGATGATGAATTTATGACAACCATTCTTGAAGAATAATGCCCTAAAAATGATATGCCATACATTACTAAAGCTCCGAAAATGCATGTAGCACTAGAAACCCAGACTAGAGCTCCAAAACTACTGTAACAGAGGTTGGTCACTTGGAATCACATGAAGATGCAGTCCTAAAGTAGTATCGTGGATTAAAATACTTTGCTATGAAGTATAAATTAAAAGGTATGGAAGATACTCAATTGTTTATGCAAAATGAATTTGTTCAGTGAACTGTGGAGAAATTTAGAGAATTAAATATCTTGAAAATAGAAGTTGATAGTTTAAAAAGGAAAAACAATATGGGGTTACAAGCATGGAATGATTTTTCTTCTCGTTATGACCAAATGTCTCTTCAGAATAAGGAATTGGTCCAAGAAAATAAGAAACTTAAGGAAGAGGTTGAGTCAAGATCAAATGCTAAAAAGAAATTGGAATTAGTTGTTGAGTTTGTTTGTCTTCTAGCTTGCAAAATTCTATCTTATAGGAAACCCTCTTTTGTTTATAGTCTGTTTCTTCAAGAACAATTTTATGCATGGAAATTACAAAGGATATGTTGTGGAGAGCCCCATGAGGCTTCGGATGACAATTTTTTTGAGAAAATTATCAAGGAGTACTCCAAAAATACATAATTTATTATGTGAATTCTACCTTCATAACATGTTGATTACCAATGTCCTTGATTTCTTTATCAATTTGTATGTGGGGGAATTTAAATTAAAAGCTTTTCAATCATTGATTAGGAACCATATTGTATGGGGTGATAAAACAAACCTTTTTAATCAAACTGCTCGAACTATTGGTTTCTATATCAGTCCTACCCACCATAAAGATGTCTATATGAAAAAGGATTTCAGGTCTTTGTATTATCAGGCTAGCATTAGAAAGAATACTTTAGAGATATTAGCCAAATATGTTTAGGAATTTGAGATTTATCGTCATCATAATTTTGGTGAAGCTCTAAAATCTTGTGAAAAAAGTGGGACACTTTGAGCTTACCATTGAAAAGAAGGGAAGTCATCTCTCCAAAAAACCTTAGTTGGAGTATGAGGAGGGGTGATGCACTTGTTGTAATCATTCGAAATTGGCAGAAAAAGGTGTAAAAGAATACAATAATGAATGGGTTGGCATGCAAGTAAGACCTCCCCTTATTCTCAGTCCCATGAGCACTTGGAATAATAATGTTACCCAATCTCATGATAGTTTTAAATCATGGGTACATGTTATCTTGGAAACTCAGGGGTACAAAGGGACAAGGAAGCAATATGCAAACCAATTCGAGGAGTATGATATGACACTACAACCCGGAAAAGATAAGGACAAAGATGAGTTTGCATGAGGACATGCAAAAGGTAAAGTGTAGGGGAGATGATGAGTGCATAAATCTAATTATTATATCATCCATATGGCTATTGATCTACTCCTAGATGTGTTAATTAATGCATGGGGATGTTTTAGATAGTGGTATCCTAAGTAAGATGGACACATTTCTCTTATTTTTGTATAACGTGAACTAATGACCATAGGAATTCCCACTAACTGCCTTTGTGAGTAATGTGATGATGTGTGCAGGTTGATAAAGCACATTCTCTACCAATTTTGAGGAAGTCACAGTCAAGAAGACCGAGTCTTTTGCCACCATGTCATTCTAGAGGATTTTCTCATGCACTTACAAATAAGGACCCTATTTTTAGCTATATTACATGATGTCATTGAGCTTTAATGAGGTTTTTATTTAGTTAATATGTTGCCTATAATTGTGGCATGTTCTATAACTAATTGTGTCTATAAGACACCTTCTTGAAATTGTTTCATAGTTAGTAGTTGGTAGTTTTCAATACAGTTCTATATACCAATTGATAGTTATTTACAGTCTTATGATGAAACATGTTCTAAACTTATTTGAATCAATATAATCTATATGTTGTTTTGATTATCCATTGGTGTTAAGTACTGTTGATAATTTTTGCACTTGTGTAAAAATGGGAAACTCAAAACTTTGTTACAATGGATGGCATTAATGAAGTTTACCTAACTAAGGGGATGCATTACAATTTTATCATGTTTTCAATTGCAACAATTGATTAACTACATGTAATCTGCATATGTATGCTATTATAGAATGTAACACCTTACATAGACTATCATTCCATGTTTGTCTTTAGCAAAGAAACACAAAATCCCTGAAGGACCAATGCATTTCCTTGATGAAGGTAGGAATTGTAGTTTATGTGAGAGATTAGACTCAGTAACAACAAGTAGAGTTGTAGTTTTCATGCAAGCAGATTTCATTTTAAGTTACAGTACATTAAATCTCATTATTTCTGCATGTTAAATACATTTAATTATGTGATTGAGTTGTTTATTTCATTATACAATCAATATCCATGTCATAAAGCTGAAAGCAGAAAGAAGTATACAACTCAAGTACAAAAATTAAATGTTATTTATTCATGAAGAAGTACAATGTTTCCCACACAAGCCATGGGATGTAACTCATAACTACTGAAGAAAGAAGTACATGTGCATGAAGTTAAAAGTAAAAGAGTATAGAATAAACCCATCATTGCCTTGGGATTTTCTTCTAAGTCTTCTTAAGCTCCATCTCCATCTTTCATCCAACTCTCCCAGTAGTCACAATGTACCTGAAAAATGAAAAGAAAATGCATCAAATTTGAGCTCAGGGTTTGATCTATAATAATGTACTATCTAAATACATGTAAATGGATTTCTAAATATCAGAAGCATAAGGTACATCGAGACATAATCTGAATTAATACAATAGTATTCTCATAAAGAGCACATATGATTCTCACAATCATTACAGAAGAATAAAGAAAAATAAAACTATGGAACATAAGAGAGTCAACAAAGCGTAATTATTTTCTAACTATTTTCTTAAGTGTGAATGTACAAATAACATATGAAGAAAGAAAAATATTTTGCATAAAGGACTACTGTACTAAAAGGAATTACTTGCTGAAGGAATATAGATGGTACAAGTTTAGGAGCTATTCCAGGAAAAAGGAAAATGCAAGTAGAAAATATCAGCTTTCATCAAATTACATTCAAGCATAGGGTACATAATGAGTATTAGAATCTACAACAACAACTCAAATAAAGTATGATCTATAGGAAGAAAGCATTGGAATACTAAATCGAAGTAAGGAAACAAAGTACAAGTAATAGTTCAATGTTTTCATGACAATAATTCATCGATGCTCAGAAATTACAACATATTTCATTATGTGCACATGATAGAACAAGGAAGAGTTAACTTTTACTTTCACAAAAGATGAAGGAGCTTCTGCAGAAAGCAAGACAATACCATAAAGAAAACTCAATAGATGCTTTTATCTCGCTTGCGATGAATAGAAAATCCAAAGGCTCTAACTACGTAAGATGGAATCAAGATAAAACATAGCACATGATAGACATATCAATGTTAGGATAGAATAACTAAGAAAAGAATCAAATAATGAGATCATTCTTGCTTCAATGAAGGAAACATTCATGCATTTTCAAACAAATATAAAGGCTGCAAATAGTTGGAAAAGTAAACAATTTTCAATCAATTTCAGCGAGATCCAAATGCACATGTTTTATATTTCATAAAAGATTAGAAACCAAGAAATACCAACATTCGAAAAGAAAATTTAAGTTTATTATGTTATTTCAACACCATTTGATCAAATGCTCACAAGAATAATTTTGATAGTGAAATCACTTCAAATTAACAGTTTTGAATTCATGATAGTTATAATTAGATTTCAACTTCAAAGCAATATCTTGATTTTTTTTTTTTTTTAGAATCAAGATATGCTCTAGAAGCATATGGTGTAAGATTTCCTGAAAGAAAATGTACGATTGTAGAATACTTATGTATGCTGATAAAGAATAAAATTTTAATACTTTCAAGAATCATCACAACATAGTGTTGCTGATTTTCAACTCAGGGAAAGAAAAAAATCAAAGAAAACTTCACATATTATTTATAGATCAAGAGCCAACAATACATCATTCTCATATCATATTCCAAAGGAAAAGTCTACAAAGCTACAAGATGATCAAGTTTTCAAACTAAATTACCATGATAGCTCACTCACTATTAGATCATCAAGTGGAAATCGAGAAATGAAGAGTTTTAGTGCTATGATCAATCACATGAGACACGAGGTTTTTTTCTGGAAACATAACCATATTTTCAAACTCTCAAAGTAGGTAGTTTCCAAAATCAAGAATAAAGAGGTTATGATACAAATGGAATCCAAACAACAAGAAATGGTCTAGAAAATACACAATATTTCAGATACCATAGTGCCTTGCATAAAGTGAGATTGCAACAAGAAAGATGATATAAGGGATTGGAAAACATCATTCTAGAAAGATACAATGAAGGAATTCCCATAAACAAAAAAAGACCAAATATCATTCAAGCTACTTAATTCATAATTGAAATAAAGTGATATTCTTAGAGATCAAAATCAAAGCCAATAGCCATATTATCAAAAGAGCATCATAAAACAAAATTGATATCACAAGAAAGGACAACTACTTATTAGGTGCAAGAACATGCATAGCAGTAAAATCCTATAATGAGCTTTCAACATGAAAGACAAAATTACAAAGTAACCAATAGATACTGATTAAAAGCAACAAGATACAATTTTCTTCAAGAAGAGTTGTTGTCAAGGTATTGTTTTTTTAAAATGCCAAGCTATATTGGAACATTATCATCATAAGAGAATGATGCATAGCTCACCAATCCGTAGGTTTACATGAACATCGAATAAAAATTTCTATAAATGATATGTAAAGAATATCAAGGCTAAATGATAAATTTGAGCAATGTTTAGACTAGTTTGTTGCTTAGAGCATGAAGAAATAAAATGGAAGAAAATACCTCCGATATTAGCATATGCAAACACAAAAATAGACATGTTCATCTTAAGCAATGAGTATAAGGGTTTATAATTTATAAACTATGCACGATCTAGTTATACCAAATGAGTTTCGAACAAAAGTAGATCAACCTAGAAATCCATTTTGAGCCCATCTCGATTACAAATTCAGCCCAGCTCTAATACACAACTCCGTGAAAATGAAGTGTAGCAATGGAGACAAATAAACCCTCAAATGGAGCCAGTTTGAGTAGTAAGAAGATACACTTTCATCAAAAGCAATGTGGAAAAGGAGAAATGCCCGAAAAATGATATAACGAAATATGGTGAAAAAGGTTGATCATTACAAACCCGTAAGCACACTTAGAAAATAGGGTTCTAAATAAAAATAAATGAGGTCCGAGGCATTTTCAAGCTCCTAGCCATGATGAGCTCAAACAATGGTCAAGCCTTACAAATAAATTTTTTTTTGGAATTGCACATTCTACAATTACAAAGCATGGGAACTCTTTACAAATTGATAGAGATGAACTCAAATACAATAACCGTAAAGAATATTAAATCATTTTACAAAAATACATGCTAGAATCAAAATATTACCATTTAAGATCAAATCTATAAAAATCTCAAAATATCATCAAGTTTTGAGCTAAGAGTGAGTACCCAAAACTATTTCGAAGCACATATTGGTATCACAAAGCAAAATGACTAAAGAAAGAGAAGGAATTTAACATCGAAAAACTATATAGTAAGAAGAACTCAAAGATTCTAAATGAAACAAACATACAATTCGGATAATATAAGAATACAAGGTTCCAGGGTAGAGATGGCGTCCATAAAATACAATGCTAATACAGCTAGAAAGACAACAATGACGACCTTTATTTTATCATAAATAGACCTGAATACTCGTAGAAAGTTCAAAGAATATCAAATAAGCATGAACAAAACCTCACAGTGGATTGAGAATATAGATTAAGAATCACAGTTCAAAAGACAAAATTTGAGCAAGATTAAGAAACACCCAGCCTAAAATTAGGTCACCCATATTGGCAAATACAAACATAAGAAGTACAAATCTACGAGATCACAAATGCCAAGGTTTATTGACAATTTTTCAAATGCAGAGGAGAAATCGAGTTTATACTCAAGTTCCGTGATCTACGTAAAGGTCAAACGAAGAAGTGAATACAAAAGATCTTACCTTCAACAATGGTGTCAAGCTATAGTGGCACAAAAATCAAATGGAGCTCGACCTTATTCTTCAATAAAAACCATGATGAGTCTCAAAATCACATAAAAATACTAAGCTCAAACCCCATCTTTGAAAGCTACAACAAGGTGGCCATTCACAAATCCAAAGCTAAATAAAAGTAGACCTCGATTTTTGGACAAACCTAGAAGTGAAAACCAAATCAAAGAACATAATGCAACAAGATCTATGCTAAAGTTCATTTTTTCCAAGCTCGAGCTCAAAATGCCCAAATATTCACACTCAAAACTCATAAAAGGCCAAGATTGAATAGTTTACAAATCTTCAAGATCATATTCATGGCTTCCTAAAGCAATGTTTCCAGAGCTTCACCACTCGAAATGAGTATGAAAATGAAAATGACCAAGTTTGGATCATGTTTTACCAACCAAACCTCCAAGAACCCCTAACTCAAATGAGTTACTCATCGACGGTTCAAGATTGCAAGTACGAGATCCAACCGATGAGAATACAAACCACCATGCTAACTATGGTTCACGAGATCAACGATGCATCTTTATAAATTAAAGATCAATGATTCGAACGCAAACCATAGAGTTACTCCAAACTTAACCTTAGTTAGCTTGAGGTATAGAGTTAAGATTGACTTTTATAGATCAAAAGAAAGTAAGGATCAACGATCATCATGCAAACTCATAAACCAAGCACAGTTTCAAGTACAATGCTACAAGTACATATGTGTCAAGTAGAAGTAAAACCCTAATGAGAGTAAAATTAAATGATTGCCATCGACGAAATTAAGGGTCAAGTCATCGAAAAATTTGCATTTTGACCTTATTAAGGTCCAAATTCATATGATGTTGATTAATCAAAAAGGTGGAAGCAATGATTAACCAAAAGTCTGAAAAACATATTATATGCCAAGGATCCAAAAGGGTTGAAGCATTAGTATTACCTTTTGTTATCATTATCACCTTTTACCACATGGAGGAGTAAATTTCTATTTTTGACCTTGACTAAGGTCTTATCCAAAGTATATGTGCCATATGAATTGTGAAGGGGGCCAAAGAATATAAGACTATTACATACCCTTTCCAAGTCAAAGAAGAATCACATTACCTTAAACAAATTAAACTACCTCAACTTCCTTGAATGATAAAGTCAAGTACAGTGGCATAGCCAATGAAAGGAAAGTGTCTTTGCATCATGAGCCATGTGGTCCCCACTTTCTTAAGGGGTATTTTGCAAAGTTTTTCCTAACATAGTAAGCAAAGGACAAGAGAATTATTCATGCAGGTGGTCCCCACAGTGGTTGGGAGAATATTTTGTGAAGTATTGAAAAAAAAAAATTTATTTTTACTTACACAGGATATTTATTTTCATGTGCATCCAAGTGGAAGAATTATAAAAGTGCTAAAATTATCATTACAAGTGTCACATCAAGCACTAGAAGACAAAGATTGCATGCACATTGGAGGAGACTTACATAGCAAGAAAGCTATTATTAGCCAAATTATTCATCCTACTTTATTAAAAATAGATTAGTCAACTGCAGTTTGACTGAAATGTATTTTTGTAACTCAGATTTTAATTGCCTCATTGTAATCAACATGTTTATTTTTATCTCTTTTATTATTTATGATAAAAGGATAAAAATAGGATGCATGGGTGCAAGTACAGAGTGTGGCCTATTTTTAGGAAGGGTTAGGGTAAATTTTCTTTCTATATATTGTGTGCAATTGCAAGGCACAAAGAGGAATTTTTGGACATAGGAGTGCTGAAGAAAATTTTGCTAGTTTTTCCCCTTGAATGAGAATTGATTTCTGCCTTTCCAATTATTTGTAGTGGTGTGTATATCTCATTAATTATTGTGAATGTCAAATTAATTGATTAATCATCTTACCTTGCTGCAAATTTAGTAATTTATGTATAATATTAGTGTGCATGTTTATCTTATTATGTTGTTGTGATTCATTCCCTCAATACACAAAGTGTTTTTCCTTAATATTCTGCTAAAAACTATTGGTTTGTGCATCCAAAATTCATTCTCAAATTGATTTTGCATGTACTCAGTCAAAGCCCTAAATTTTTTTGGTGTATCACCCCATTTTAAATTAATTTATAGTCATCTTTTTACCCTCAAAACCCTAAAAATTAGTTTTGGATACATCAAAAGGAATTGGTTTCGATACTAGAGACTCACCTCAACAATAGGTATACCCACATACCTAAGGTGTTTCCATTGTATCTACGAAAGTGAGAGATCTAGAGAAAGCTTAGAACCCTTGCAGTCATCTCTCTACAAGGGTGCACTTTCAAGAAATAACAAGTACCTCAATCCCAAAGGAGAGCAAGGGCCCACTCACTTAAGGAGATTGAAGGGTTGATGTTTCATGCATGATCGTTATTCCTAATAGGTTTAATTTCTAGCACTTTGATTCGAATGGTTATTTGAATGTAGTCTTATATTTTCATGCTTTATCATATTTCCTTATTTTCATTTCAATTTGTGTGTGCATTTTGATTCATGTGATCATTTTAATTCAATTAAGTATTTCAATTCAGTGAAGTATTTTCTTTTGAAAGCATTTTATTATAACAACATTGTTTCAATAGATTAGATGTATTTCCTAAATTTTTTCTTTCATTTTAGTAGCTTAAAGTTGTATTTAATTTCTATGTTGTAGAAAAGAAATACCAACTAAAACCCCCAAAAGTGAACCACCACAATAATTGTGTTGCATATAATTACATTGCATACAAATTTCTGAGACACAACCCTAGTTTGAGAATGACACTAAAAATTGAATCTGTTGGTTAAATGATTGGAAATCACAAAGACCCATCAAATGAATGGGAGCATATTGAGGCTATGGGTTTTGGTGGTATTAGGGATTACGAGATGGATTCAAAAATGTCGGGGTCCTGCAGTACTAGTGTTATTAGAGTGGTTGATTCCTTCCACTTGCACTTTTTGGTTGCCCACTGGAGAGATGACCCTCACTCTAGAGGACATTTATCGAATTATGAGATTGTCTATCCAAAAAGAGGGGATATACACCATCAATGAGATGAAAATATTTGATGTGATGCAGAGGTTGTATGGTGATGAGGTAGGGCATGTGAGATATGAGTAAGGGGAAATTACATATCAGTCGTTGTATGAGCTTGGGAGGGATGGTTGTACCAAGATGACCATGATGATGATGACCATATCATGTTTTGATTTACTGGATTTAGGAGGTGGTTGATTCCCTTGGATGATGACAGGTGTAGTGGTGGAGATGATGGAGATCCACACAATGTTTAAGTGGGGGCCCACTTTGCTTGCACAGACATTCAGAGAGTTTTGGGCCTGGAAGGCCCACAAGTGGTATGTGATTGATGTTGGAATTTTATTACAGTGTGCATATGAGCATATTGCTATTGCTCATCCATTGGGATTTTCATGGGGTATTGGTGAGAGCCATATTGGATTTATTAGATGGCGACATGACAAGGGACAAGGTAGAAGAAGAATAGGGTTAACTTTTACGAGACTTGTTATCAAGGTTACAAGTAGGTGATATTGTTTGGAGGCCCTACTCATATTTTCATGATTGGCTTAGTTGTGAGTATGAGTTGGTGGGAATGCAGTAGGATATATGGCTCCAGTCTCATAGAGTAGGAGAGTATGAGTTACTACATTTTGATCGAGAGAGGATACAATTTGGTTTGATTCAAGGTGTGCCCGAGGAGCCCATGTAATATAGACGGGAGGATGGAGATACAAAGACCCCGAGGGAAGTTTTGGTGAGACCTATGGTAATTTTTGAGGAGTAGGGGCTATGGGCCCTAATGATGATGGTGAAATTGTGCTTGATTGATGATGCAGGAGTTACTCTTGAGTATACAACATGGTGGACCCGATCATTGAGATATTTTAATAGGACTCGAGTAGTACATCGGGTGAGATGAGTTTGTGCTCGAGTGGAGGGAGGGGAAAAGGCACAAGATGTTATCCATGTTTCTAATGATGATGATGAGGAGGAGGAAGAGGAGGAGGAGGGTGATGATGATCTTGCAACAACTATTACAGAGGTGACGACCTAGAAGGTCGTGGTGGAAGGAAAGAGAGATACGGCTCGAGAGAGAGAGATATGACCTTATGAGGGTTAGAGATGCTTTCATTGCTGAGCAAGATAGTTTTGTGACTAAGTGGGATGGGCTTAGGATTCAAGTGACTTAAGCTATAGCTAATAGGGATAGAAACCATCAGCAGAGAGATGCACTAAAGAAGGCCTTAGGGATTATAGGGTCTTGTATTTCTAGTGCAGAGTTGGCAGCAATGGCACATGATAGTGGTTAGAGGGCTCGGCTAGTCCGTAGAGGGTGATGTCTACAACTTCGGGAGGATTTATATGGACCATTATTAGACACTACTTGGTAGATTTTTAGTACTACGTTGATATGGTGATCTGTGATTACCTAGATGTTGTATTAAATGTTGATCATTTGGTTGTGAAGGTGGAAGGGCCTCATGTGAGTGCAGGGAGTGTCACCACCCACCAGAGATCAAAGAGAGGAGGTGGTAGTGAGGGAGGATCCGGTGGTGATGCTAGAGCTATTGGTGGTACAAGTTCCAAGGTAGGAGAGGGCAACAATGTCCCAACTAGCGAGTTCCTAGGAGACTTCCAGTTTACGAGATGATGATAGATTTGATGTACGACTCTTGGAAGCCTTAGATGTATATGACATTGTTATTTTGATATATTTATGTTGTGATATGACATCGTGATGATGTATGACTTTGTTATATGAGTTGGATCATGATGTATTTTGGACTTTATTTATATATGGCGGTGGTGATGTGGTTTATGGTCTATATTTCTTGTGTTGATAATTTGTAGTGTATGATGATGTTATGTTATATGTTTTTAATTTAAATAAGTTAGAGTATGATGGATTTTGATATGTGTAAGTAGATAAATGTGATGATAGAAAATATGGTGTGTTTGTAGAATGTTGTTGAATGTCTAAATGATTATGTATAACATAACTTAAAATGTGATCTTGAAATGGATTCTTATCAAAATGTGACTAATAAGATAGGGTAAAAATGGAATGATTACCTCATTATGGATTTGAGACATACATGATGGGTTTTGAAAATTTGAAAGCACTTGCACTTGTAGCTTTAATAATGAAAGTTAAATGAGATTATCAATAGATAGTTACATAAGATCTTAATAAAAAGTGGGATGAGATAAATGTACCTTCCTAGGACATGAAAGGGGTTTTGTATGTGTAGATCAATGCAGAAAAGGGTTCTCCTTTTCAACGAGTTCATAGGAAATTCCCTAGCTTTACATATTTGATTTTGAAGCAAACTGATCAATACAGAAGTTTGCTATAATGGGAAATACAATCAGTGTGGAAAGCTTTCCTAGGATGCTTTAAATTTTTTAATTTGAAGGCTAATCAATGCAGAATACTTTTTACATAGGTAGCCATCCTTCAAGGGTATGGTATACATTTTTGATTTGTAGTTGTCCTTCGAGGATCAGTCTACTTTTTAATTTTTATAATGATTTTATATTTTGAATAACTATCATTTAAGGGATCAGTCTATTGTATTTTTGATTTTTTGATAAGAAGAATCCAATGAATTTTACATACATTTTTGAGCTGAGGGCAAGAACCTAATAAACTGTTTCAATGAGGGGAGAAGATGCATATATGATCTACACACATGTGCCCCATGTCATGTTTTCAGTTGGTACAGGGTAGGTGGGTGTAATGATTAAGGGGTTCCTGCAAAGGAGGAACTTGTCCATAATGAAAGATGTGATGAACAGATCCGTGGTGCTCATCTTTAAGGTGTATTTAGGATAACGATGAATAACCACACTATTTCAAATCATTACTGTGATAAGATAGATGGTTTGATGGAGTGATAAGATATTTAGATGTAACTACTTTGTCATGATGATCAATCATTTAACAATAGAAAGGATGTAAGTGTAAGGTGTTCAAGAGGTTCCTTTTTAGGTTCACCATCAAGGGAAGCGAGATGGTATGCTCCCGACCCATACTTGTGAGTGATGACATATGGACTGACCTAATTAGGGAAAAAATTTCCACATTTGCTCCGTTCTAGTGTAGTGAAATTTTTATTTTCTTTAAGTACAAGGTCACCAATTTTAAATTCATGCTCTTTAATATGTTTGTTATAAGTTCATTTAACGTGTTCTTGATAGACTTGATGATGTTTGAGGGCCATTAGACATTTTTCATCTAATAATTCAAGTTTTTCTAAGCGGTCTTGGCAATATTTTTATCTAGAATGAATTATTTAAGGGACACATGAAGCAATGGTATTTGGAATTCGAGAGGTAGGATATCCTCGAGATCCGTAGACAAGTGAATAAGGCATAACTCTTGTAGGAGTATGAATGCTAGTTTGATAAGCCCAAAGAGCAAACATGATTTGGAGATGACAATTCTTGCTTTGACATCCTCTACTATTTTCATAAGGATTTTTAAAGTGTTTTTAGAGTCTTCAACCTGTCTATTTTCTTGGGGATAATATGGTGACGAAAAGATGAGTTTGAAATTGTAGGTGTCACAGAGATTTTTAGATCTTTATTCTTAAAAGATTTTCCATTTTCTCTCGTGACAAGTTTATATGGAATGCCGAAACGACATATAATGTATTGATATATGAAGTTGGTAATGGGTCCTGATTTAGTCGAGGTTAAAGGGATAACTTTAACCCATTTAGTGAAGTAATCAATAGTTGTGATAATGGAGTGATGTTGTTGAGATGATTTAGGATTAATAGAACCAATGAGGTCTAACCCCCATTGAGAGAAAGGCCATAATTATTGAGTAGGTTATAATGTTGGACTAGGGGCATGGATGAGATTTGAATGTAGTTAACATTTGACACATTTATTAACATATGCACAACAATATTTAGTGATAGTAGGCCAATAATACCCTAGCCGTATGACATGTTTAGCGATAGAATTTCCACTGAAATGTCCACCACAAATACCATCATGGACTTCTTCGATTGCTTTAATTGATTCATGTGATTTAAGGAACCTTAACAAGATACCATCAAAACTATGTTTATAGAGGATACCACCTATGATGACAAAGTGGGTGGCGTATTGAAGGAATGATATTTTAGCGCTACATGATAAGTCAAATGGGATTTTAGATTTGGAAGGTAGTTGTAGATTTACGTATACCATAAATCAGTTGGATCATTATCAACAACGTTGATAGGAGGGAGTTCATTTTTATGTGAGGGGTAATCCAATCATTGAATAACCACAGATACTTGAGTGTTGTCTTTTGATTCTTCAGTTTCTAATGGGATGAGGGATCCTAAAGAGGCCATTGTGTCTGCAAATTTATTAGAAGATCGTGGGATGGTTTGAATGGTATAATGATTAAAAGTGTTGAGGATAAAATCAATGTTGGCTTTATATTTTTGTAATATTTCATTTTTACATTGGTATTCTCCTTTGATTTGATTAATGACGAGTTATGAATCTCCTTAGATTTCTAACTTGTGAACACCTAAGAGAATAATAGTCGTTAGGCCCATGATTAAAGCTTTATACACCACCATGTTATTAGTTCATTCAAAGTTAAGTTTAAATGATAAAGGAATAGGAATATCCTAGGGTGGTATGAGAACAACATTGGCCCCTCCCCCTTGTTGGCACTTAGATCCATTAAAGAAGAGGGTCATTTTGATAGGGATGAATTCATATTCGTTGATATTGTTAATTGATTCATCTGGAAAATATTCTTGAGGAAGTTGGTTATTGGGAAGGGAACATCAACAAGCTGGTCTGCAACAACATGGCCCTTAATAGATTTTTGTGATATGAACTCAAGGTAAAATTTAGTCATAATCATAAGCCATTGAGTTATACGGTCACTATGATATGGTTTAGAATGCATGGTTTTAAGTGGATTAAAGCTAGTAATGACATAGGTATTGTGATTAAGAAGATAATGACAAATCTTGGAAGTGGAAAAGTATAAAGCACAACATAGTTTTTCAACCTCGAAATAACAAGTTTCATAGTCATGGAGTTTGTAGCTGATATAGTATACGGTCTGTTCATGGCCTTGGCTATCACGGTGAGTGAGCATGGATCCTAAAGTGTGTTCTGAAGAAAATATGTATAGATAAAATGGATCCCCCTCATGGGGTGGAGTAAGCACAGGTGGTGATAGGAGATATTGTTTAATTTCATCGAAGGCTTTCACAATCGTAAATCCCAATGAAAATCTACGTCCTTGTAGAGAAGATGATGAAATAGCTGACAACAATTAGAAAGTTGTGATATAAAATGTCGGATGGACTGTAGTTTACCTTGAAGGCTATGCATTTGTTTAATATTAGATGGAGGAGGAATTTTAATGATGGCTTTAACCTTTTTGATTCAACTTCAATACCTTGAATAGATATGACAAATCCTAAAAGTTTTCTGGTGAGAACACCAAAAACACTTTTTGCAGGATTGAGACGAATACAATCTTGGATAAAACGAGTAAATATGTATTCAAGGACATCAAGGTGACCTTTGATCTATTTTAAATTTCCTAAGAGATCATCAACATAGTCCTTGATAGTTTTGTGGATGAGGTCGTGAAAAATATAAGTCATGGCTAGTTGGTAAGTAGCTCTTGCATTTTTATGACCAAATGGAATGACGCGGTAGCAAAAGGTTCCCCAAGGAGTTATAAAGGATGTTTTATGTTGATCGTTAGTGGTGATAAGAATTTAATTATAACTAGAAAATCCATCCATAAGGGAGATCATTTCATGGCCAAATGTTAGGTCAATGAACTGATCTATGTTTGGAAGAGGTAAATCATCTTTAGGAAAAACAAGATTAAGATCCCAGAAGTCTCTGGAGATGCGTAACTTACCTGAGGATTTGATTAAAGGGATAATGTTAGAGACCCATTGTGGATAATCAAAGGGTATAATGAAGTTAGCGCAAATTATATGTTGTAACTCTTGTGTAACAAGGAGAGCTATACATGGGTACATCTTACAAAGTTTTTGTTTAATGGGTTTAACATCGGGATATGTGATGATGTTGTGTACGACAATGTTAGGATCAATTCCGAGCATATAACTATATGACCAGGTGAATGATTGATAATATTTTCTAAAAATGATCTGTAAAGTCTTTAACTTTGAAATTATCCACAAATCACAATTAATCGTTGTTGTTCTACTTTCTATTATAAAATAACAGAGATAGCTAGTGAATGAATTATACTTGTGCTTAGAATCAACAATTTGTAGAAAGGGAAAGAATATAGACTCATACACCAACAATTTTATCTTGGAAAACCTCCAGAGGAGGAAAAACCAGTCAAGAAGGGCAATTGCTCTTTCTTCCCACTTTTATTGTCTAATTCAATAATAAGTACATAAATTACAATAAGTATGAAAGAGAAGTAGATAATATCTCACACTTCCTCCCAGTTACTTGCTTGCTCTGACTCAATTACTCCTTACTTCTACAAATCACAATTCCAACACTAAGAGCTTCTTACTCACTTGCTTCATGCTTTGATGCCTTTGTTCTCTTCCATAACATGCATTTATAGTCTTTCTCATGTTCTCCCGCACTTGGAGAATGGGAAAATTCATGCAGAAGAAGAGACATGGACACCCTTTGGAATTCTGGGAATGTTTGCGTCATATTTTATTTTCTATCCAAAAGATCCATGACCACCACCCAATACAGATCGGTGGTTCTGGGACTTCCCCCTTGGTGGGATAATAGTTACTGTAACCACCGCCATGCATGCACGGTGGTGGTTCTATCACTAAACAAACAGAACCTTCGTGTATATTTTTTTCTTCTTTGTGTTGGCTAATTTGATAAAATAGAGTCATTTTGGATCCCTATGGATCACACCTCCCCTTCTTAGGAGGCTTTTTGTCCCATAAAATCTTAGTGGGGGAGTAGATGAGGAAATAATTCCCTCACTTTCTCTTTCGGGTACCACTTGGCCTGCCTTGGTGTCTTTCCTTTTAGTCCAATCTGCCAAGACTTTGTAGACCTCTCCTAGTCTCTCTAACCTTTTGTTGTAGTACTACATCCTCCTCCAATTCACCTTGTGAGTCCAAGACGCAATCCTCAATGGAAGGTAGCAACTGTAGTTCTTCATCTTCATCTAGCATGGATGGCTCATATAGGTGCAAGTTCTCATAGTTTACTACATAGAACATATATGAATGATGGCAAATCAAGTCAAAAGGAATTTTCTCCAACCTACTCCAATATGGTGAAGGGTCCATATCATAATGGCTTGAGCTTCCATGCTTGACCTTGTAGTCTCTCCTTGCTCAAGTAAAGCCAAACTCTATCTCCAACATGAAGCTTATGTTCCCTTCTATGTTGATCGTGCCTAGCTTTGTACTTGGCCTAAGATTTCTCTAGTTGTTCCTTGACTTTGAGATGGATTTTCTAGATCCTCTCAATGAATTTGTTTTCTCTAGTCACCTTTGTGTCTCGTGTATCCTTCTCATCATGTTGTCCAACTGTTATGTCCAATGGATTTGTAGGTAGATATCCCAAACATGCTTCAAATGGTGACTTCATAGTGGATGTGTGTACTTCCCAGTTATAGGAATGCTGAATGTAGGCTAAGGACTCATCCCAAGTCCTTGGGTATTTGCTATTATACCCTCTAATCAACTATACCAAAGTCCTGTTTACCACCTTTGTTTGTCCATCTGTCTGTGGATGGAAAGTTGTGCTCCTCTGTAACTTGGTATCCATCTTGTCCCAAAAAGTAGTCCAAAATTTCCCCAAGAACCTGGAATCCTTGTCAGAAACAATAGAATTTGGCAAACCAAAATGCACCCATACATTAGTAAAGAGAAGATCTGCTACCTCATGTGCTTTTATTGTCTTTTAACATGCCATAAGAATACACATAGAGATAGATAGAGATAGTCATGGCCATGTTTAGACATAGGTAATCCTCCTACAAAATCCATAGAAATGTCCTCCCATGGATGAGTAGGTATTGGTAAAGGCATATACAAACCTTCCTTCCTAGTCTTAGGTTTCTAGTACAACAAAGTTTACATACCCGTATAAATTTTGATACTTCTTCTTGCATATTGGGCCAATACACGTACCTTTGCAAGTGGGCTAAGGTCTTACCAACACCGAAATGTCCCACTACTTTCGAGGTATGTGCTTCCCTCATCAATAAAATTCTCTCTTCTTTTGGCACGCAAATCTTCCCCCATCGGTAGAGCATCCCTTCTTTGAGATAACAATCTTCAATCCCTGTCTTTTCAGCCCCTTGGGACTGCAACTACTGAAATGTCCCCCCAAAGTCTTTTTCCTGGGCATATTCCTCTCCGTAAGCTTCCTTCATGAAGGGCTTGATCTAAGAGATAGTGGCCAAACAGGATAAATTTTCCTATGTGGGTGGCCTAGACAACATGTCTGCCACCAAGTTTGTACTACCCTTCTTGTATTTAATCACTAGATGGAACTTTGAAGGAACCCCATTTGTAGTGCCTTACCTACTGTAATTTATACTATGCTTGCAAATACTAGAGAGGTTTGTGGTTAATGTGCACAATAGTTTCTTTACCCAACAAATAATGCTTACATTTTTAATTTCTTGAAGTAGTGGATACATTTCCTTATCATATACTAAATATCCTTTAACTACTGAAGTGAAAGTTTCAAAATGATAACATACGGGTTTACCTCCTTGAAGCAACACTGTGCCCATGGCGTAATCACTGGCATTTGTCTCTACTTCAAAAGGCTACTACAAATTAGGAAGAGCAAGTATTGGAGCATGACTAATCTTGTATTTCAATAACTTAAAGGATTTGTCTTGTTCCTTACCCTAGTCAAAACTCTTACTCTTTGTGGCCATTGTGTGTAAAGGTGTTGCGATCACGGAGAAGCCCGGAATGAACTTCTACATGTATTGTACTGCTCCCACAAAACTCCTAGTTTATGTGGCTTCTATTGGTGTTGGCCAATTAGTGATGGCTTCCACCTTCTTTGGATCCACTTGTATCTCTCCTCCTCTAACCATGTGCCCAAGATAGACAAATGAATGTTTGACAAATTCACATTTCTTCATATTAAAAGCGATTATTTCTCCCTAAGAACTTACAAGACTTACTGCAAATGAGTTATATGTTCTTCCCATGTGGCACTAAAAATCAAGATATCATCTAGATATACAATGACACTTGAATCTATGAAATCCCGTAATACATCAATCTCATAAATGTAGCGGATGCATTTCATAACCCAAAAGGAAGTACTAACCATTCATACAAACCTTATTTTATCTTGAAGGTAGTCTTCCATATATCCTCCTCCTTCGTTTTGACTTGGTAATACCCTGACTTGAGATCTAACTTCATGAAAAATTTGGCATGCAGAAGTTGGTCCAAGAGATCATATATGCGGGAAAGTGGATATCTATTCTTTATGGTGATCTTGTTAAAAGCACGGTAGTCGATGCACATTCTCCAAGAACCATCCTTCTTTGGCACCATCACAATAGGCGAACCACATGGTCGGTGCTCGGACGTATCACCCTTGGTCTAGTAGTTCCTAGAGTTGTTTCTTTACTTCGGTACTCTCGAGCAAGGATTGCCTATACAACCCAATGTTCAGTAGAGGAGATTCTAGCAATAGCTAAATCTCATGCTCTACTTCCCGTTTGGTGGTAACCCACTAGGAGCCCGCAATACTTCCTAAAAATACTTGAATAATACTATCCAAATCATACTTTCCCGGTTATAAATCTCAAGAACTTCTACCCTATCTTGTTTATCCTTGATAAATGTAATCAAAACTGATTATGATTTGCTCGAATAAGTTGTTTTGCTTGGTTAACACTTACGATAGTAACTCGTGTCTTACATTGGTGTGCCCAGGATGTTATAGCTGATCCCATCCTTGACTCATCTATATCGGTTTCCCTCCTCATAAATATAGCATCCCTAACATACAAGTAAGGACTTCAGAATACAACATCAAAAGCATCAAGTGGAAGAACGTCAACTTCAAAAACATCAATATATTGGGAATTTATCCTAAACTTGACCTTACATCTTCTTGTTACCTGAATTTCAACACCCTTCTTCACCCAACCTAAAGGATAAGGGTGTGGATGCTCGTAAGTCTCAAGACCAAGATTCTTTACAACTGCTTCAGAAATCAAGTTAGACTAAGAAGCAATATCAACCAAAGCATTTACCTTAGTTCTCTTGAACTGGATTTTGATCTAGAATAGTCTACTCATCTCCTCTTCCTGGCTGTCCATGTTAGTGGATGTGCATCCAAGCCTCTCATCTACATCAGAGTCATCTTCAATTTCCACCTCCTCCTTATGTTTTCATAGTTATCATGGACTTCTTCGAGTCCTTGGTTTAGTTCTTTGGATGTAACTTCCAACATGTAGCATCAGTATGACCATTGATATCACAATTCTTACAAAAATTCTTGGGATCTTTACATGTATTCAAATTAGTAGCAACTTGTTTACCTTTCCCTTTCCACTTACCCTTGTTACTTATTTTCCCAAACTCTTTCTTGTTGATTTGTTGATCGCTTTACCCTTGGCTCTACTTCTCCTTGATTCTTTTCATCATCTATTTAGTACGCTTATACACATGCTTCTTTGAGATATATGGGTTTTATGGAGATGACTTTTCTTTGAAGGTGAGTGTGAAGTCCTCCCAAGTACTTGGTCAGAATATCCTCATCCTCCAAGTCCATGTTAAGAAACATGGCTTGCCTCCGAAACTCCGTAATATAGTCCTGCACACTTTGACCACTTTGCCTTGTCTAAAATATTGCCATTTAATAATTTGGTCAGTCTTATGGACAATAGGATAGAAGTTATCTCTAATTAGTTCTTTAAATTCTTGTCAAGATTTCACAATAGGACGCTTTTTATTTTCACAAGTGGCTAGATGGGTTTCCCACCAAACCAGTGCATGTCCCTATATCTTGAGATGTGGAAAGGTGATCCTCTATGCCTTAGTGACATTATAGATGATAAAGTAGACTTCCAACTATTTTAACCATGTATCAAGCAACTCTGCATCTACTTTTCCTTCAAAGCTTTTAATCTCAACTTTTGTTTCAACTTCAAAAGGAGTATGATCAGATTTTACCTTTTCTCTTGTGTTAGAAGTCCTTTCTTCATGTTCTTCCCCATAACTTTCCTCATGGTGGCTCCTTCCTATGCCAAAATTTCCAACTAAGCCCCGAACCACTTTGAGTCCATGGAGTCTTGTTTGTGAAGCTGTCTGTCTTACAGCAAATCAGCAAGCTCTTCTTGACTTCTAAACATCCTATCCATCATGGTCTCTAACATCTCAATTCTACGGACCAAGTTCTCTTCCTCCATTTGTACCTGAATTCTCTATTTCCACTTCTTTGTAGAAATTTTTGGATCGCAAGGTAAAGCCTCTTCTCCTTTAGATCTCGTCAGTGTCATACAAATACAAGAATGAATACCACAGTCCTAGATAATTTTTAGCTCTGATACCAAAATGATTTGTAAACTCTTCAACTTTGGAATTATCCATAGAATCACAATTAATTGTTGTTGTTCTACTTTCTATTAGAAAATAATAGAGATAGCTAGTGAATGAATTATACTTGTGCTTAGAATCAACAATTTGCAAAAAGGGAAAGAATATAGACTCATAAACCAACAATTTTATCTTAGAAAACCTCTAGAGGAGGAAAAACCAGTCAGGAAGGGAAATTTCTCTTTCTTCCCACTTTTATTGGTGAATTCAATAATAAGTACGTAAATTTACAATAAGTATGAAAGAGAAGTAGATAATATCTCACACTTCCTCCCAGTTACTTGCTTGCTCTGACTCAATTACTCCTTACTTCTACAAATCATAATTCTAATACTAAGAGCTTCTTACTCACTTCATGCTTTGATGCCTTTGTTATCTTCCATAAAATGTATTTATAGTCTTTCTCATGTTCTCCCGTGTATCGGAGAATGGGAAAAGTCATGCGAAGAAGAAAAAAGACACCCTTTGGAATTTTGGGACTGTTTGTGTCATATTTTATTTTCTGTCCGCAAGATCTAGGACCACTTCCCAATGCGGACTAGTGGTCCCGGACCGCCGCCCTACATAGGGTGGTGGTCCTGTCACTAAACAAACAGAACCTTCGTGTATATTTTTCTTCTTCTTTGTGTTGGTTGATTTGATAAAGTAGAGTCATTTTGGATCCCTATGGATAAAAAATGAGGTGAAGTCATCTAGTTCTTGTGGATTTAATGATTGAACAACCTTAACTATGTGAGGATCCGAGGGGTTCCTAAGTTAATGTTAATGGTGGATTTGTTAAGGAGATTTGGTGTGTCAGATGGTAGGGATTTTTAAAGGAAGTGATCCTTAGATCCATATGGGAAAGGATGTCTTGGTCATCATGACATTGAAGGATATCTATGGTGGGTGAATCTTCTTTAACCATTTCTAGCCAAATAAGAGGTAACGATTTGACAGAGTGATCAGATTGATAAGTAAGTGGTCCTAAGGATATAGTATTGACTATAAAAAATGTTAGGTGGGATGGATACGGTGTCATCTATGTCCTAGGATTTTCAGGGCTCGTAGGTGATGTTGGTTCAAGATTAGTGGTATGTATGGATCTAATGAATTTAAAAGGGTTAGAGCCGGTTTCTCATAACCTAGGCCATATTTCTCATAAGTTTTAAGGGAGCATTGGAAAATCAAGTCATGTATTCCCTATTTGTAATGACCAAGGCCAAAACCTTTCCACGCACAATGGTGAAGGTACATATAAGTGAAATATGGATTATCTAGGGATTTTAAGTCTAATGTGAAAGGCATGGCATAGTGTGGATTGATAGAATGGGATGAAGGATGATCAAGTCCCCATAGACAAATTTTTTTGAGATAAGCGGGACCATAAGAGATAACATCCCCTATATTAGGCTCATACATGGGTTGCTTGTTAGGGTGACCATAAGTCTTAGGTGAGGGGATGGAGTTGAGCATGAGGAGGCGGTACTCCCCCAACGTAAGGCATTATACAATGTCACTAAGGGAAGAATCATCTGGTAGTTTGGATGAAGGGATGGATGTGCTAGTAGATGCTTCATCAAATGATTCTAATGTGGATTTAGGAATAAGGACTTCATTTGGGTGATATTTCATATAACAGTCGGCGAAGGGATTTGGATCTATGGGGACTTGTGAATGTTTGACCTTCGTATTCATATTTAACACAAAATGGAGTGTAGAAGGAACACACTACATAATGCATATCCAGGGACTTCCTAACAACATGTTGTATTGGAACTCTCCTTCTATAATGTAGAAGAGTTCATGTAAGGTCTTAATGTTGACTTTAAGTGGTAGGATAATAGTACCTAATGTGGGTGCGATAGTGTCATTGAAGGATCATAGTAAAATTGGAGTTTGACCAACGACAGAAGGAGATAGTTTAAGTTGATTGAAAGAAATGGATGATATAATGTTGATGGTTACACCCCATCAATCATGACCCTTTTGATGAGGAAATCATTGATTTGAGTAGTGATAAAGAGTGGTAAGTCATGCTCTTTTGGTCTAAGCGAGGGGATCTTAGATGGCTCAAATGATATGGCTATGGATGCTTTAAGGGCCCCTATAAAGTTTGTGAAAGATGAAGGGTCATCTGAAGGCACAAATATCGACTAAAGGGATTCAATCATGGCTTGTTTATGGGTTGTCACTAGCTCATATAATGACATTTTGATGGGAGCTTGGTGTAACTATTTGATAATGACCTTCTATACTGAGGTGGATGATGAGGGTGGTGTGGTGACTATTCAAACCTTGGCTTTGGGTGACATATTTGATTAGACGCTTCAGGAATATGGAGATAGATAATTTAGGGTTATCTGATGGAGTGGATAACTCTGGAGGTGGAGGTATGACTACAAAATTTTTGGCTTTCTTAGGCTTGGATGGATCTATGTTGTAGTTCTATGAGCAAGTGGTTATGTGTATGACATCAACCTGATGGGGAGAGATTTTAGACATGGGTTCTTTAGATTTAGACGAAGATGATGATGTTGCATGTGGTTCGGAAGGAAGGCTAGATTGCCAAGTTTCGAATGATTAGATGAAAGGCCTTACATTCCTCTATGGAATGACCTTGTGTCCTATGATAATTACAAGAGACATTGAAGTCATACCAAGTGGGTTTCCATCCTTGAGGGTCAGATAGTTTGGGAGGTGGTAATATTATAAGTGATTGCTGGAGGAGGTCATCTAGGATAGTTGCATAGTGACCCCTAGGTGCAGATCTGAGTGGTAATGAAGTTTTTGTGTATCTTATCCCGGGAGGAAGTAAGACTTTGATTGCGGGTTGTTGGGTTGTTTGTCACTGAGGAGTCTTAGATGGTGTGATGGATGAAGGATGAGGGCCCAATGTGGAGGCTTGGTAGGTAGGCCTTGGACTTGACATGATAGGGTGATTACTAGGTGAGGTAATAACCTTTCTAGGAGGATATGGGAGAAAAGGCCGAGGACCATGAAAACAATATTGTTTAGGGAAGGTATAGTAAGGGATTTTAAAAACTTGAACAACACCTTGTTTATGAGGTCCTTTTGTGGTTTTGGATGAGCTAGGTGTGGATGTAGAGGTAGGTGTTGATGAAGGAAGAGGAGTTTGAATGATGTGGTTGATGGGATTTGTATATTTTGGATTGGTTGGTGTAGAGATAATTGGTTTTGTAGATGGGGGACAAATACGGTTTGTGGTTGCCTTAGGAAGAGGTGTTTGTGTCATAAATTTTTCAAGAGGTATCATAGTTATATTTATAAATCGAGGCGTAGACGTAGGTGTGGTTATGCTAGAAGATGTGATTGGTGTGGAAGTGGGTATAAGAGTGGATTAAGTACTAGATATGGAGAGTTGATTTTCAGTAATGATCTTAGAAGGAGTTTTGGATTGTTTATTGGATGAGGATTTGGAAGTATCTTTAGGAGGTATAGAAGATGTGGACATGGATTCAATAGTGACATGTGACAAGGATGGGATAATGGTTTCAGTGGTGTTCATAGCAGATGAGGACTTGGTAAATGTCAATGTCGGTTTGGTAGAAGTTGATGTTGGTTATGTAGGTGTGGATTTATATTCAATAGGTATTGATGTGGAATTAGGAATAGGTAATGTTTTAGTGATGGTGTTGATGGTATGATGAGTGTGAACAATGTTTTTGTGGTTGATCGGTGGATGGGGAATGATTAAGAAAGGGTTATTTGAATATATCAAGATTTTGATTTGGGGGTGCATTTGGATTATCTAAGTTGAGTTCACCCTTATCAATCAAATCTTGAAGGACGTTACAAAATGTTCGACACATTTTGATGTCATGTCCTTTAACCCTATGGTATTTACAATAATCATTATCTCGATACCAAGTGGGTTTGGATACAGATGTATCGATAGGTCGGATGGGTGGGAGAGATATCATGTTTGTAGTGAGCAACTTGTCAAAGAACACACTATAAGTCTCTCCTATGGGTGTGTAACTATGTTGTTGACAGGAATGCTTGGTAGTGGGATTTTCCTTAGGAGCAGATTTGACTACTACGACATTGGTAGATGATTTGGATTTTTCGAGACTAGAAGATGATTTATATGGGAATTAAGTTCATGGTTTTTCAAGACAAAGTTTAACTTGATCGTCTTCTAGAGCTCGCAGTTCCAAATTACGGGCCATGGTGAAAGCTTCATCAAATGTCTAGAAAGATTGGATTTGTAGTGTTGTTGAAATGTGTTTAGCACATGAGTGACATAAAATTTCAATCAATTTGGTTTGTGGTAATGTGAAGGACAAGCTGATTGATTATACCCCTCCAGTAGGAAACAAATTTGGCAATGGAATCATCTTGAAATTTATTGATGGCATGTAGGTTGGTGATAGTGATTTTATGGGCTATGTTTATGGATAAGTGTTCTAGGAAAAGTTGTGCGAGTTGTGAAAATGAGAAAAGGGAGTATTGAGGGATGCTATTATACCAATCTAGGGAAAGATCAATGAGGACACTAGGAATGTCATCAACATGAGATCTTGATCGAGGATATTATATAGGTGTGACGGAAAGCACATATGTGTTGTTGGGGATCTTCCTTGCTATAAAATTTGATAAAATTTGGAAGTTCCCAATGGGGTGGATATGCTTTATATGGAACTGAGGGGTGAATGGGATCATTGCAAATTTGGTCATAAGAGAGCACATTTTTAGGTCCTGATGAGGCAACTTCAAGATTAGATATGTGATTCATGAGGGCTTGAAGAGGATCGGGTTGTGTTGGTTGTTGTGAGGATGAGCCAGGTTGAAATGAGAACTGAATAGGTTGCGAGATAGGTTTAATACTACTAAGGAATGTTCTCTTGGTAGGGAGTATGTTCTTGAGGAATATTTTATTGATACGGGATGTGTTGTTGAGGGATATTGTGTTGATACGGGATGTTTTATTGAGACGTAAATCTTTGTTGAGGAATATTTTTTTGATATAGAATGTTTTGTTGAGGTGGAATATTTGTAGGGATGTTATAAGTAGGTTAGGACACCAATGGTTGTGATGAGTTGGATATTTTGATAATGATGTGGGAAAGATGTGGTGATAAAGGTTTTGAATAAGGAGGTGGTTGTGTGAATGGTATTGCAGAGGCAACAAAAGATGGTGCTTGTTGTGGAATGTTCTGAATAGGAATAGATTGTGGTATGGAAATTAAAGGCTACGATGGCTATGTTATATGTTGTCGACAAGGGTAAAAGATATTGGAATGAAATAGGATGAATGGTGGTGATAAAACTAGTATTGATTAAGGGAATGGATGCAGGAATAGACATAGTGATGTTTTGGACAAGATTGTTGATCGATTGAGAATATGGTGGTGGGATACAATAATAGAAACAACAAAAAAACTTACTATAGGTGTATGAATGGTTGAAGATGCTTTGGAGGGTAGATGAGGAAGCACTGGTATTGTTTAGGGGAGGTGTAGAACCAATGGAAGGCTTGAGTGAAGATGTGGGTTGTTGGGTAGATGTGTCTTGAGAAGAAATCATATGAAGACTAAAAATAGGAATGGAAGACATAACACTAGATGTTTTGGGTTGGCTTATGGGTTGATATGAATGTATTTGTTGGATAATGGGTTGTTGATTTATATCAATAAGATGTGAAATAATAGATGAAGGATCAAGGATGTGTGGTTTAGATATGAATGGTTGGAGTTGGACACCCCTAGCTACAAGATAAGCGTTAAGGGAAACAGGGTTTGAATCTAACATATCTTCAAAACAATATCTCCACTATCAAAGAAAGGAGGTTCAAGATGATGTTGATTGAGAGCTAGGAGAATGAGGTGGTTCTAACTCTTCTGTTTGGGATGTTTGATGATGATGATGGTGTGTGGAATCTAAGATACGTTGTCAAATTTCTTCATTATGTTGTTCCTCTAATTCATCCTAGGCTCGTTGATGTTCAGATAGAGGAGTAGATATGATTGGTTGAGATAGTGGGATTTGATGTTGTAATGGTGTAAATAATGGGATATGATGTTGTAGTGGTGTAGATATTGGTGCATACATGTTTTCTAAATTTTTATTACTAGATTATTGTCTAATAAGTACCATAGTAAACAAACACACAATCACCTACACATGAAGATAACTAAGTAGGTTACTTACGAACAACGAGAAAAGTAAGAAATATATATTTTTAGATTTAATTACGAAAAGTGAAATGTGAAAAATGGATTGATGGGTCCTAGGAAATGGTAGTCTATGGTTGGTTTCAGTTATGTTTATGGCTAACATCCTCTATATACCTAAAGGTACGTGAGGCTCAAAATCTATGTTGTTACTGAATCAGGTTTGGTATTGGGGCCTACCCTCACTTCATAGTCCCGCAGTTGATAAGGGAGTCGGTGCTTGGATAATATACCGACAAATAGTTTTTATACTCATCCATGACACTTTGAGTTAGTTTCCCTATTGGGTGATGAAATCCCAATAGTTATCACCTGGGAAGAATTTGTTTAAATGTGTGTTTGATGTTTTGAGTGATTTGGTTGTGTGTGGGGAAAGATAAAGTGAATGCAATCAATTAACTTTCCTAATTAAAAATATGTGATCAAGAAGAATGCAATTGTTCATTTTAATCCCAAAATGACATATTGATTTCGATGAGAGAAAATAAACAAAAATGTAGTACAAAAAAAAAGAAGGATTAGGACTCACTGTGATAAACACTTCCTTTTTAATTTTTGTAATTTTTCAATTTTAGCAATAAGCAATCCAGCAAGCAAAGCCTCCAGAGACAACAACCTACAAAACCAAGGTTAGTAGAAATAGAAAACACAATAGAAAATAATGATTAGAAGGAAAACTATAAAGTAATCAAAAGTATTTTGAAAAATCGTTGTGATTATCAATCATTGACGATTAACTAAATCGGGAGATTACTGAACATAAAACTAGAAAAAAATAGTAATGATATTTTGATGAATGAAAAAAATGAAATAAGGGACTTTGTCCCACTAGGCATGCCAAAATGTTTTCAAAAATATTCCTACTCCTTCAACTTGAATTAACTAAGAAATAAAATAGAAATATACCGACCTCGGAAAGACGCGGGGTTTAGTGATACCCATAGATGTTGATTGATGATGCTTGATGATGCGCTCCGTAAAAGATGTTTATAAGATCATTTCCTATAATGAAACCTGTAATAAAAAACACTATACAAGATATAATTAGAAAGATGGATAAGTGAGCTACTTAGCAAAGGCCGATTCTAGGAATCCAAAGGGCTTCCTTGAAGGATGTCAGCTTATTGTTTAAACAATTAAGTGGATTAAAATAAATAAATGATACATTGATATAAGATAGATAATTGACAAATGATAAACTAATACAAAGAAGATAGAAGATAGATAAGAGAGAGATAAGAGACAGATTAGAGATGGATCATGGATCAAACTCAAGCTCGAAAGGCGAGTCCAGTTCAGCCTCCTATGCATCCTAAGAAAGTTCAAGCTTTGATGATTATGCGGTTAAAATATGTGTGCCAATATTATTCTCTTGTTTGAAGGATTTCTGAGTGAACTCGAAAATATTCCCCAATTTTTCTAAAGGAGTGTGATGGATGGCACACAAAGTTAGTCCGGAGAATAAACTAGTTTTGTACAACACAAAATATAATCTGTTAATCCTGTTGCTGTAATTTTTAAGTGCAAGCAAGTATAATATATAGCCATACAAATACTAAAACCATTCCTAAAAATAGGAAGTCATTTAAACAACTTACCCATTTTAATGCTTTACGGTGTAACAATACAACCATAAAACTATAAAATATATTATTTGTAACAATATATTTAATCAACTAACATACTAATGATCTACCACATCATAATTTTCTACCTTGTAAATACCCATGTAAAAATTAATTTCCTAACATTCCCCCCTTAATGTTTACATGGTAGCAAAAGAACTTTCACACTTACTCTATAGCCTACTACCCTTGGTTGGTCATGATCTTGGTACAACACTCAAACTAAAGGTAGAAGAAGGAACACATCAACTTCTTATCAACCATATGCTGTTGGGAACACATCTGAATGATGAGGATGGGAACACACTCAGGAATCATTTTCTTATCAACCAGTCACTCTAGGGAACACATCGACCTAACAATATGAGAACTCAAGAAGGAACACTTCGAACAACCTTCAATGGTTTTCTAGAGGCTAACCACAAACCTAGGTATGAACAGGAACACATTTGACTATTCAACCTCTTCAATACTCATGATGCCGCATTTCACTGTGTTATTTGTTATTCACTATGTTATTACAACGGGGAATTATGTAGAATAACCACATATACAAGTGAATAGGAACATACCACATATGTTCTTATTTTTTACACAATGCTAAATTCCACACCACACAACTGAAACTGGAACACTGTACAATTGAACATTAAATACTCACACCACAAAATTCCACCACAACTTTGTGCGGCCCTATCGTTGGTGACTAACGAGAGGTCTCTGATTAACCTCCAGCCTTCAATGCCTCCATCCTCCATTAACATGTTGCTAACTCACTAGATGAAAACATGAATCACATTTGTTTCCACATTAAGCTTATTCTTTTCTTCCCTCCCACAATGTGAAACACTTTATTTTTCGGATGTCGGGTAACACCAAAAATGCATCTATGAAGCATTTTTTTATTTTAGGACTTTTTTTTACAATGACATGAATTTTGACGATTTTAGATAATGAATCTAAACACTAATTGACAATTGGAGGACTCAACATAAAAATACTCTAGACTCTCGACTCATTATAAAAAATGACGAAAATAATAAGCGGACTTTATAATATAATAGTATAAGACAACACAAGTGGATAACAAGGAAACTTTATAATAGAGACAAAAATAACTTGACACAGTAAACAAATGATGGAAATACACATGGACTAGACAATATAAAAAAAGATATAATGACTATCATGACTCTATTAACAAGAGGACTTATTTTGACAAGGACTAAGACATCGTATTAAATTGAATTTTTAAAACAAATAACTATTTGATAAATTTTACTGAATGACTAGATCACACATAATGATTTTGTTATAAAACAAACAAAACATATACACAATAAACACAAACAACCTTTGGTGACATGAAGATCAAATACGTCCTTCTAATGATAGGAATCGACCCGTAGAGAATTTTGAGCTGAAATTTGAATTGAAGATCTCATAATATAGCCCATTTTAGATTTGGGGATACCTACTGATCAAGAGTTGAGCCTGTCAATAATCAGGAAACAAAGGATGTGCCATCAAGTTCCACAACACAGGATTCAAGTGCGAGAAAATATCAAGCTTGTATTTCCTAGCAGAAATTTGCAACAGATCTAAAAATTCTAACTTGACTAGAGCAGACGCATGGATCTCATAAAATCAAACATGAATTAACAGAACATAAGTTTGTAGAAATGCTGCATGCAAGTCTACATTAATATATTGATGCAAACATATGTCTGAAGCTCTTCACCATCCAGAGAACTATGGTTGTCTAGATCTAGAGCTAATGTCGTGCCAGATGCAGATGTATATGAGCCAAAATGGATTCTATATATGTAGATGTGATGCGTGCAATATCAATCCCTTTGCATATTTGACCAAATATATGATCTACAACCAACATAGTTGATAGATAGAAATCTTTGAGGATGCAACCTGAGTGCATATGTGGTCCTTAGAGCTCTTATTGTGTAATGTGCAATGCTATGGAAACATAAGAGTACTGAATGAAGTAGTGTGAATTTTTCTCCAAATATTCATACCACAATACATATAAAACTACATTGACCTTTGCAAAACAAAATTACACATAATTTTTCAGATTAGAAATCCATAAATTGGGGCAATAGAATAAGTGAAATGCCCCTCTAAAATTCTATCCTTTCATAATAGACACAGAAACTACACCGCTCTAATACCAAATTTGAAGAATAAACCAGCTTTGTACAACATAAAAAATATAATCATTAATCCCGCATTCTATAATTTTATAATGCAATAAAGATGAATATATATCCATACAAATAGGAAAACCACTTCCTAAAAATAACAAGTCATCTAAACAACTTACCCGTTTAAATGTTTTACGGGTGTAATAATACAACCATAAAACTACAAAAATATAGTTTTGTAACAATATAATTAATCAACTAACCTACTAATGATCTACCACACTGTAATTTACTACCTCGTAAATACCCATATAAATATTAATCTCCTAACAGCTAGATCATGTAATATATCATATTGTTCCCAGTAAAAAGGATGTCAAACTATTGATAAGGAATGAATGTTGGTAATTTCATGAGAAGGGCCACCAATTTCCATCTAAAAGTAATCCATGCTCAAAAAATATGTTAGAAGAAACTAGTTTGATATGATAGATAAAATATATTTGATGAAAAAATGATAAATATTGCTAAAAGGTAACAATGACAGAATCGCTTGGCAATTCTAGTAATTTTGAATAGTTTAATAAAATCAAATGTCTGATGATTTAAATTGATGTTACAGAGTGATAAATATTTAGAGATGATTTAAAAGAGATGAATAAACAAATACGAGGTACCGGAGATTTATGTGGAGTTAAAAGAAACCTCATATCATAGAGTAATCTATGGTGGGTGATGAAGTCTCAAATTGAAGAGTGAAGAGCTGATTCATAGGTGATCCAAAATTTCTCCAAAAGGATTGACGAATGTTAATAATAATGCTTGATATTGATCTTGATATCCAAGTGTTGAATGATGATGTATAGGAGGCTGTGAAACCAAATTGAAAGCAAGAACTCGTGAACTGAAGTTAAGGATCCTAGAGAGAGGCTGGAAAGATAGCTTAAATAATCGCTAGCAATTACTTGAATCGCCAAAGATTTTGGGTTGTTTGATCTTTTTGAGTCAAAATTATTGAAATAACTTCCAAATCAAGGCTATTCGATTTGGTTCTCGAGTGGTTAAGTTGTTAAGTTGTTGGGAGATGTGTTGCATTTGTTTTAGAGGGTGACACAATAGGTTACATTATAATTGATTTTGTTTATGTTTAGATTTGTATAATTTAGGTTTGTAGATGATTTTGATATGTGGGTGAATGATAATGATTTGTTTGTCGAGATAAAGGAGTTACAAATAGATTTGCAGTGGTCTTATAAGGATTTTAGGAAACAAATAAATAGATGTAGGTTGATTTGGGTGGTTTAGAAAATGATTAAGTTAATCTAGGTGGTTAGGTCTTATTTAGGATAGGGGAAAAATAGGATTTTACATGTGTAAAAGTGATGTGATAAGGGATTTACATGAAGGTAAAATATCATGGAATATTAGACTTAGGATAAATGATTTTAATAATGTAGTGTGATTAAATGGTGGGTATGAAATATCGATGTATTTAATTAATTAACGAGAATAAAGATGAGGGGTGTAGATTTTTGGTGTTTACATCCATGTCATGAATGTCTTTAATTAATATATTATATGTCATCACCTTTCACCATATGATCTATCACTCCACGTCACCCTACTTTGTCACACAACCTCACCTCACACATTTGCAACCCTGAAATCAATTTAATGCATTACTTTTTGCACTACGTTTGATTCATTCGTATGATTAAAAACACAAGTACTCTAAAAACTTTACACTTACTCAAATTCTTGCATCATTGCTAAAAAATGTGAGAATTTTCCTCTCAGAGCTAAAGGAGTTTATAGAATTCAAGATGGGAGGGGATATAATTCTTTATGATCCTCGTATACCATTCTTAACTCCGTAACCAACCTTTGATATTCTAGTATTTTCAAAATAACCGATGGATGGAATATATGAGTAAGTTACAGGGTTTCAACGAATCCATGGTAATATAATTTTCTCCCACATTCAAATATGAATAGGCTACTCTCAAATGGTTAACAGTGAAAGTGGATGATGATATTTTAGTGACAGTAACATGGATTCTTGCAGATCACGAGTTTTTCCCTTAGAAAGCAAACCTAGATGTATCTCGACGAGAATTTAGTGATGCCAATGATAACTTTGTGATTGATTGACAAGGTAAACTTCACACTTCTTTGAAAACATTTTGGGCTGATGTTGCCAATTACATTATCAAATACTTTACTTGCGAGGGTAGATACTCCATAGATTGAATACTATCCATTTCAAGTTACTCAATCATTTGAAAAATGGTAGACATGTTAATGTTCCCAATTTCTTAAATGAAATATTGAAAAGAATGAGTAGAGAGTCACAGAGAGGGACGTTAGCTTTATCTCACCATTGTCTCATCAATTTTATTATAATACATACACTAGAAAGAGAACACCCTACATTAAAATGGGAATATTTTTCTAGGTCAAAACACATTGATGAGTTATTGGGAAAAAGGAAGAGAAGAATAAGTACATGTATTTTTTCAACCCATACGATTGAATCCAAAACTTCTACTTCTCAACCTAAACCCACAAACTCCACTTCTCAGCATACATAAACCCTTGTTATGAAAATACATGACTTAGTGAGGAGAATGTAGTTCCTGTATCCCTTGAGAGGATTCTAATTTCTAAAACCATACTTGGATTTTAAACCCCTAAATCATCCACCTCAAGGCCTACTCATAAATCTACCAAGTCTACTCCTAAATATTCCAAATCTACTCCCACACCACGTAGGTGTTCTCATTTTCTAAGAACTAGAAATACAAAAACATAAAAACCCACAAAGCCCAAAACCATATATCACTTGATAGTGATAAAGAAGCTACATAAGAGAATATTGAGGCCACATCCATGGAAAAAGATTAGGAAGGTGTTGATGTTGAGATTCAAGAGCCCATGGAGGAGATGGAAGAGAATAAGGAGGATGAATATGGAGAGAAAATTGTTCAAGAAATCCCTTTTGAACAACATGCAGAGGAAGTTCATGTTGGGGAAACCCATGAGAAGCATGAAGGAGAAGAAATTGCAAGGGAAATTGAAGACAACTTATAAATCCACCAATGATGAAGATAAGATAGAGGAATTCCATGACCATGTAGTGTTTGAAACACAGACTGATGAGATGGAAGTTGGGGATGATATGCTCCATGTTCTTGAAGAAATTATTGAAAAATTGTTCACGAGTTGAAGTAAAAAAACCAAATGAGTAGATTGACAAGGTGTAGGGAAATGTTCCTCCAATTACTAAGGATAAGACTGAGACCATATTAGAGTCTTCTTCCCCATTGTTTCCACAAGCTAGCCTATAACCACAGGTTATCTTCAGGAATTTTTCAAAGAACCTCCAAAACCAGCTTGTAGAAATGTTGATTGCTTAAATGTGCACCCGTGTCTCGGATCTCGAAAAGGACTCGAGGTGTCTGTGGGCACAATGGAACCTTCCCAAGTTTTGGTACCTTGTGAGCCTGGGACAAATCTCTAGAGAAGGTTAGTTCCTCTATCTATCTCTACTAATACTACTACTCCTAGTGCTGAAAGGGGAAACTAAGCTAAGAATGTCAAGGGACCAGGGAAGAAAGATAACATGAAGTAAACTACACTAAAAGGAAATAGCACTAGAAAAGAGGGATGAACACTATCTGTTCTGAGCAAGAATGACAAGGAATGTGTGAGAGGAGGCTAGGCACGAGTAGCACAGCAAAACACACATTCACCAAATTGTCCTTATGGAACACAACCAAACATGGAACTGCAGGGGACCTAAAGTAGCACAACAATACACAATGCAAGAGAAAAGGAAAGAAGAAGGAACACAAACATGCTAGGATAGAGAATAGTCACAAAATGATGCTTCTATTACTTCCAAAATGTAAAAACTATTACAATGATAAGGAGGCCAATATCCACATGCAAGATCCAAACATGGAGGTCTGCAACTCGAATATAGAAAATATGGAGTCCTTAGCAACATGCGTAAGGATCTAGAGTATCCAACATAACAAATGAGCCTCACTCTTACATTTATAAATGAATCCCTGGAGGAAGAAAGGAAAAGGAGGGAAAACCCAAATTGGAAACACAACCACCAACAAGAAGCATTCAATGTTTGTAAATCCGCTTAGAAATCAGTGAAATATGCTTCCCCATGCCTATTTGACGTGTTGAAGAAAAAAGAGGGTGGATCATACTAAATTGGGTGGTTGGAGCAATCAAATCTTCTCATCAATGTTTAGAGAGATGTTTTCCCAATTCTCACCTACTAGATCTGCCAAAATTTGAAATTTGAATTTTTAGCATTGTTTTTGATGTCAGTAGCTTTCTGACAAGTCTAGGCACGCATCGATCTGAGCTTTGTAGTTGATGATATGGCTGTCAGAAGATGTCAGAGTTGTTGGCATATACAAGACATGTGGTGCGCACTGATTGGCTTGAGATGGTGGCCAAATGTACAACTATTTTTCATTTCTGCCATGTGTTAATCATTCATTTTTGTAAGGATTCGGTGCCATGACTAGTCGTGTCAGCTTTGCGTATGATTAAGCGTGTCAAAATATCATCTGGAATTGAATGGTGTGTGGAGAAAATAGAGGAGAACATGGAGGGAGTGCACACAATGTGTGTGGGGAGACAAATCAAACCGATGAGCAGATAACGTATGGTTAAGGTGCAACTATTACAAAGTAATGGGTGTGGCGCGCGAAGGGTCAAAGACTCAGGCACGTGTCGTGGAAGGAAATTGACTTGGAAGAAGGTGAATGAGTGGAAGGTGGGAACGAGGGAAGTGGAAGGAGGAAGAAAATGGGCGCACGGGTAAACGTGACCAAGGGAATGTGACAAATTATTTTGAGCACGCGTAATTTCTTAAATAGATAACTTAGGGCCAGAATGTGTATGCAAGTTATCTAAATCACTAGGGAGTTATTTAGATAACAGTTTTGGTGAATTTTAGGGCCATCTTCCTGCTAGATGCAAGAGACCAAGATACTCTCAAGAATCCATTGGGCATGGAGTTTGCTTGTTCAATCATGAACATTCTCCTACTGATCACTTTGTGCATCATTTTTGCACTTGTTCCGAACCTCACAACTCGCCGAGAGAAGCTCTGCACATTGGGAGCAACAAAACAACAACGTGCAAGAAGCACACGAGAGGAAAGAACTATGTACAAACAAACAATGTGCGTGGAGCACACTTAGAGGAATTGAAACTACTTTAATATATACAATATGATGTAGAAAACCTAATGGAAGGGTTTGAGATAGATCCCATTTACTGGGATTTGCAGCGTGCTTCCATCTGGATGAGTTAACTTGAAAGAGTTATCTTCTTTGTAGGACTTGATGATGTATGGGCCACTCCAAAGTGCATCAAAATTTGAATGGCACCCTGGTTTAGCTCTATCAACATCCCATTTTAGAACTAGGTCCCCAAATTTGAAAGCTTGAGGCCTAGCCTTTCTGTTAAACCATTTCTTTGTTGCTTGCTGATGTTGTTCTAGCTTGATCATGGTAAATTTTCTAAGATCTTTTAGATGAACCAACTCTACTATCCTGATTTCTCTTTGATCCACGCCCTCAAATTCTAGTTCTTTGGGCAAGCGCTAATGAATTTAGTTCTAGTGTTAAAGGAAGGGCGGCCTCTTTGCCATAGACAAGCTTGTAAGGTGAAGTTCCTATTACCTTTTTGATTGTGATTCTATCTACCCAGAGCGCACGTGGAACCTTCGTATACCACTATATTTGGCTGATATTCATTGTGCACTTCATGATTCTGATTAGGTTCTTGTTTGTTGACTCTGCCAAACCATTTCTCTGAGGGTAATAGTTGGAAGAGTTTTTCAGGTAAATGCCCAGACTTAGAGCCCAATCAGTGATTTTAGCACCAAGGAAGGCCTTTGCATTATCAGAGATAATGGTTTGAGGAATGCCAAACCTTATGACTCAGCCTTTGAGAAAGTCAAGGATGACTACCTCAGTTAATTCCTTAAGCGCAAAAACTTCTGTCCATCTAGTGAAGTAATCTATAGCTGTCAGTACCCATTTGTGTCTAGCGCTTGAGGGTGGATTGATCATGCCTATGAAGTCGAGACCCCATTGCATAAAAGGCTGATCCACTTGGATTGGTCAGAGGGGAAGTGCTGCCAATCTTTTCTTTCCTGTAAAGAAAGCACATTCCTTGCATTTTGTGACCCACCTATGTGCATCTGCAAACAAGGTAGGCCAAGATACGTACCATTATGATCTTCATTATTGTAGTTTTAGTAGAGAAGTGTCCACCAGAGTATCCATCATGAAATTCTACTAACACTTGTTCATTCTACATGCCGTTGATACATCTTAATAGCACACCATCTAGATTTCTTTTGAAGAGAAGTCCATCAATCAAAACATAAGGAATAGATTACAACTTGAGATGCCTTCTCTTTGCTTTATTAAAACCGGAGGGTATGCACCCTTGGAGAGGAATTATATCATATCCTTCATCCAGCTACGCACACCACGGTCTATATTCTATTCATGTCCTACACATGGGAGGTATTCATCTAGAAATAACGAAGCCTTAGGTTCACTCAGTGCATAATTAGCAATCTACCTGCAGAGTGCACTACCTCTTATCAGATTTTTGGCCTTAATAGTCACATCATATTTCATGATTTTGGTCACCCATTACACTCTCTTCTCACTGATTTCTTCTCTCATGACAAAGTTTCCGACAGATGAGGAGAGACTAACACCTTGATATGATTTATGGCAAGCATACTTTTGAATTTCTTGAGTGCACACATGATGGTGAATACTTGCTTCTCCATGTGACAATATTTTAACTCATAATACTTCAAAGATTTGGTGAAGAAGGCCACTAGTTGTTCCAGCCCTTGTTCATTTTCCTGTGTCAGAAAACAACAATGCTTACATCAGCACCATAGGCATAAAGGATGAAATCCTTTGAGTAATATGGATTGATGAGTGTTGGCGCACAAGTAATCTCCTTCTTGATCTTGTTGAAGATTTCTCTTCCTTTTGTTGTCCATCTGAAGGCTATGTCCTTCTTGAGCATAAGGGTGATGGGCCAAACCAGTCCTACAAAGTTAGGGATAAAATGCCTAACAAAGTTAATCTTGCCAAGGAAGGACTATAAGGATTTTTCTATGCTGGTAGGGAAATGGATAGCATTGCTGAAATGCACTCAGGATCAATCGCGATGCCATGCTTTGAAACCACGTGGCCTAAGAGCCTGCACTAAGCCACTGCAAAATTACACTTCTTAGGATTAAGAGACACCCAAAATTCTCTACATCTCTCAAAGATCTTTTCCAGGTGTACCATGTGATCCACGCTCTTCTTTGAGAAGGCATTTATATCATCAAGGTAAACCGTGATGAACTCATTAATGTAACCTTTGAAGGCAATATCCATGACGCGCTTAAATGTTACACCCGAATTTGACAGACCAAAGGGAATTTTTTGGTATGCATATGTTCTCCACTTGGTTGTAAATTTCATTTTGAATTGATCCTCTTCCTTGACCAGGATCTGGTTGAAACCCAAATACCCATCTAGCATGGAGAACCTTTGCGTGCCAGCTATAGTCTACAGAATCTACTCCATTGAAGGCAAAGGATAGTGATCCTTTAGAGATGCCTTATTCAAATCTCTGAAATAAATAAAGTCTGATTTCACCATTCTTCTTATGTAATAGAACTAGATTTGTGACCCAGGTAGAGTATTTGATAGGAAAAATAATTTTTTCCTCAATGAGTTTTGATAGTTCCTTTCTCATGAGGGGCTCTATCCTTGGATTGATTGGCCGTTGTTTTTGTCTGACGGGATTTATGCCAGGATCAAGGTCAATGGAGTGTTGAGAAACACTTGGATCAAAACCTTTGAGGTATTCATACTCCCATGAGAAAATGTCACTTTGTATTTTTGGCAGAGAGAGATGAAGGCTTGTTTTTCTTCATGCGCACAAGTCCTGCTGAGTAGCAACTCTTTTCCACATGCAATAGTAATGGAGGAGCAATCCTCTTGTGTGGCACACATGTATCTTTCTTCACCCTTGAACTCATCATCAAGGCTGAACATTTTCTCTAAGGTGACCAACCCTTTAGGAAAATTATTTGTCTTTAGCTATATTACTTGGTCACCATAGCATTATGCAAGTCAACTTGCATACTTGATGAAAATTTAGCTTCATTTTGGATAAACTAGATGATTTTCGCATCACTCAAACACTTTCCAACTGGTGTTATTATCTGGAATGGATGGTCTAATTACCATCTTAATGTGCTTGAGTGTTCCCTTTGACAAAGTCCTCAACAGGAGAAAACTATGAACCAAGCGCGGCCATTTGGTCAGCCTCCTTGTTCATTCTACATGGGACTACCTACAGATTAAGGGCATCAAAGCTCTCAAGTAGGTCCCAAACTCTATGTTTATAAGCTTTAAGAAGATTATTATTTTTTTGGAATTTTTTGGTGACCTAGTGGATGACCAATTCTGTGTCCCCAAATATCTGACAATGCTTTAATTTTCTTCTTTTCAGCAATAAGAAAACCATGCACCAACACTTCATATTCTACCACATTATTAGAACATGCAAACTGCAGCCTATGCGTAAAGAATAATTTCTCATCCCTAGGGGAAATGAGAACCACTCCTGCTCCTACGCCATTTCTTACTTCTGGATCCATCAAAGTATAACTTCCATAGACTAGTTTGAACTTTGTCTCCTATGAGCGCGTGCGGAAGCGTAGTGTCTTCTTCTAGAATGCAATAAGTACCAAGCCTAGTCTCATAGCTTCTAGTTCTTCAACATAGGGATCAAATTTGTGATGCCTCTCTACCCATTCATCAAGTACTAGGTCTAGAATAGAGGGTGGAAGAGATTGCTCTTCAGGAACTGAAACTTGTTCTTCTTGGATAAGACAATTGGCTTGGAGAGGGGATGGGACATATGGCTCTACATGATAAGAAAATATAGGCTCAACTTGTATGGTAAACTGGGTACCATACCTTGTCTTGAGTAACATATGAGACCAATCAGAAGACAAGTAACCACCCACTTTAGTAGTAAATTCTCTTGATAGACATAGGGAAAACAAAGGAGGCAGGTCAATAATTGACACATCTTGAGTAATTTTCAAGCTTGGACATGCATGGAGGGTTAACTCAAGATCCTTGATGACTCCCAAGGTGGTTATAACTGAGCCATCAAGTTGTAGGAATCCTTTAGATAAAGGGCTATATTTCAGACCTAAGACATCAACTATCTTCTTAGGCATAACAAAAGTACTAGCGCCTGAGTCAACTAAGTAGTTATGCACTAGGTGTTTTCCTATAATCAAGGACATATAGAAGGGTGGGGTTTTAGCAATTTTTCTTACTTGTTTCTCCTCTTCTTGGCAGATTTTGATAGAAGCGTGTGGCTTCTGCATAATTGGGTCAACGTGTGGAAGTTGCGCCAAAGCTTCATGCAACAGATCCCGCTGAGATGGAATGGTCAAGGCATCCCACATTGTGACGTTTATGTTTGTTTTCTTCATCTAGTCAACAATGCTAAACGGAAGCCCTCCTACCTTGTGAATTTGGGGAACAACATCCCTTCTTGAGTGTTTAGGTGTAGAAGCTGAATTTTAGCTAGAACAGAGGCCTGGCCTACCAAAGGATGGGCACGCGCTACTTCAGAAGGAGATTTATGCGGGACCTCTTGCATAGGGGTTTGAATGTTTTTGCTGTAAGAGGTCTTGTCTGATTCTTTTTCTTTTGAATATCTTCTTGCATTATTGGGAATATGACCTACGCGCTAGACTCTAACATTCTTTTCTTATATCTTGTGTTGTCTCGCAACTTGGGCATGTAGTCTATTTGTATCTTCTGCAACTTGGTTGATTGCATAGAAGTCTTCCGTACCAAAGAACATCAAATTGGTTTCTAGAGGAACTTCTGGTCCTTCTGGATTATCTGCTTCATGGGTGCTTATTGAGGGCTCACAAGATGAAGCATTCTGGATCATGAAGGCTTGGGTGTGCACAACATTAGCATAATGGTACTGACTATGAGGCATTTTGCAAGGGAAGCACCACTCTGATTCTTGTGCCAAGTTGTTACGAATCGGGATGAGTGTTCGGGTGTTAGGGAGAGAAGGCGCGAGAGGGACAACTTGTAAAGGAAGATGTGCATTAGGATGCCACCTATCATTACTAGTTGGGCGCATATCTCTGATTTCCATATTGATTTTGCCAAGGAGGGTTGCCTTGCCATGCACCTGATTGGAAATTCCTCTATATGCTTACGCTTGCTACCTTTCTAGTGATATGACCTTGTTTGATAAATTTCTGATCAAGGCCTTCAATTCTTCATCTTCCTTTTGTTGTGATGGAGAATAGGATGTTGAGGCAACCGGTTGTGCACTTTTCTCAGGAGTAGAAATAGGGGCCACAGAAGGCTGGAGAGCTTGTTGCATCTCTGGGAATAAGGGCATGGGCAGTCTAGGAGCCAAATTTACCAACTGAAAAAGATTATTTTTTTCCCTTACTACAATGTTATAAGTAGTTGGTAGAGTCCTACCCCTCATAGATTGGATCATAACTGAAATATGGTGTTTGACCACCTTCGAGATAATAAAGGAGGCATGTTGGGTTGTAGGTCTTACAACAATAAGAATTTTGTCCCGAGTCTTCTAAAATGTGATGTTGAAGTTATTCATCTGTTCATTGGGTGCCCTCTTTGTTGTTGTCAGTTGCTCCACCAAAGATAGGTGATTTGACTTGTCTTCAAAATAACTACACAGATTTGTTCCCAGCTCATCCCAAGTGGTGATAGATCCAAGTCTCAAGCCTCGGTACCATTGAAGTGCTTTACCTTTGAAAGAGGCTGCAAGAGCTTGACCTAACTACTACATCATTATGTGTGATCAGATAGAATGAACACACATTTGCTACATCCTAGATATGCTCTTGAGGGGTGACTTGATTCTCACTAGTAAAGTAAGGAATACTTTTGAGCGCGCCATTGGGCATATCATGCTTTGCACGACCAGGAGTAAGGGACTCCCTCCATCAAAGTTTGCAAAGCTTCTTAATGGAGGGGGTGGTTGATGCACCATTGCAGGGCACATAGGTTGTTTGTTTGTAGGAGGAGTTGAATGGGTGTGGCGCGTTGGAGATAGAGATGCGCACATGGGATTTTCGGGATGAAATTTTCTTAGGGATAACTAGAGGTACTCAAAAGAGTCTTTAGCTGCTACACTTCTTCTTGTGTGCAATTTTCTCATAAAAGGCACTCAGGACTATTGAAACAGAGATATTTTAAAATATTAGGAGTCACTATATGTGTTTGAAAGGAACCTCTTCAAAGGATGAAACACTAAGTCCACACATTTAAACTTAGAGATATGAAATTTTTGCTTTCAATGTTAGTCCCACTGGCATGCCATAAATTTTTGGTTGCTCAAAAGTGCACTTGTGTCTTGGATATCCGAAAAGGGACAGAGGTGTCTAAGGCCATAATGGAACCATCCCTAAGTTGTGGGACCTTGCGAGCTTGGGACAGATCTTTGGAGAAGGTCAGTTCCTCTATCATCTCTCTCTGCTACTGCTCTCTAGTGCCGAAAGGGGAAACTAAGCTAAGAATGCCAATGCACTGGGATAGAAAGATAACATGAAATAAACTACACTAAAAGGTGATAGCACCATAAAAGAGGGATGAACAATGTCTACTCTAAGCAAGAATTATAGGGAATGTGTGAGAGGAGGCTAGGCATGAGTAGCACAACAAAACACACATTCACCAAATCATCCTTATGGAACACAACCAAACATGGAACTCATAGGGGACTTGAAGTAGCACAACAATACACAATGCAAGAGAAAAGGAAAGAAGAAGGAACAAAAACATGCTAGGACAGAGAATAGTCACAAAACGATGCTTCTATTACTTCCAAAATGCATAGAACTATTACAATGATAAGGAGGTCAATATCCACATGCAAGAGCCAAACATGGAGGTCTGCAACTCAGAATACAAAAATATGGAGTCCTTAGCAACATGCGTAAGGATCCAAAGTATCCAACATAACAAATGAGCCTTTCTCTTACATTTATAGATGAATCCATGGAGGAAGAAAGGAAAAGGAGGGAAAACTCGAATTTGAAACACAACCACCAACAAGAAGCATTCAATGTCTAGTAAATCTGCTTGGAAATATGTGAAATACGCTTCCCATGTTTGTTTGATGTGTTGAAGACAAAAGAGGGTGGGTATTATTAAATTGGGTGGTTGGAGCAATCAAATATGCTCATCAATGTTTAGAGAGACGTTTTCCCAATTCTCACCTACCAGATCCGCCAAAATTTGAAATTTGAATTTTTGGCAATGTTACTGATGTCAACAGATTTTTGACAAGTCTAGGTACATGCCAATTTGAACTTTGTAGCTGATGATATGGTGTCATAATATGTCAGAGTCATCGGTGTATACATGACATGTGGTACACACTGATTGGCTGAGATGGTGGCTAAATGTACAACTATTTGTCTTTTCTGCCACGTATTAATCATTCATTTGTTACAAGGATTCGGCACCTTGTTGATGTGCCCTAACTAGCCACATGCTGCACACTTAAGCATGTCAAAACATCATCTGGCACATAAGGGCATGTGGATAAAATAGAGGAAAGCAAGGAGGGAGCGTGCGTGACTCATGCGGGGAGATGAATCAAATTGGTGAGCAGAGAACGTATGGTTAAGGCACAACTATTAAAAAGTAATGGGTGCGGCGTGCAAAGGGTCAAAGAATTAGGTGTGTGGGGTGGAAGGAAACTAACTTGGAAGAAGGTGAACGTGTGGAAGGAGGGCACAAGGGGAAGTGGAAGGAGGAAGGAAAGGGGCACGCAGTAAACTGTGACCAAGGGAATGTGCCAAATGATTTTGAGCACACACAATTTCTTCAATAGATAACTTAGGGCCAGAATGTGTATGCAAGTTATCCAAATCACTAGGGGAGTTATTTGGATAACAAGAAACATGGCCACTCAGACAACCTTGTTAGATTACTGGGTGTAGCAATTTGAAAACTATGTTAATAGGTTGCAGGGAAAATGGGAAAGGGAGAAGGAAGAATTAATCTTCCAACATCAACAGGACATTAAGGAAAAGGAAAAGGAGCTTAAGGATAAGGATAAGGAGATTGCAAGGCTCAAGAAGAAGTAAGAAGATATAATTCAGGTGACCAATGAGATAGTTAAATGCAGGCCACCTTCTAACATTTATGCCATTTTCTTGAAATAACATATGTTGTAGTTAAGCTCACTAGTATCAACTCAGATATTCCATTTGATATTAGTGTATCCATACCTTTATTTATAATATACATGAAAATTCCCCATGAGATTCAACTTTGTTGTTATGTGAATTGTATATGTAAAACCATGCCCTTGAATGTGATAGGGACTGGATCCTAGTACTTTATATTAGAGATGTTCCAATTAGGGAATTGTATTCTTATTTTAACAATGAATTGTACAAAGAAAAGAAGATGGAGGAATATAAGAACTTTTCAAAAATGCAGCCATTGATGATCAGAGGTGAAGCTTCAAATACAAGGGCAATTATTGAAGAGTATGGAAAATACATGGAACACAGGAAAATTAGACAACGAGTACACCAGATGAGAAATAAAGATCATGAAGAAGCCAAGGACCACATTAAATTCAATGCATGAGAGATAACATATGCCTATAAGATGTGCTGAAAGAGATGTCCCCTGAGATGCAATGAAAAGAAATGCACTCCTATCATAATATCATTCCAACTTTCAAGAGGGTAAATGCATACATTGAAGTTTCTAAAGGATGTGGAAAAACTTGGTTTCCCATTGGTTATTATCCCCAATATTCCACTATCCTATACCACATTGGTCTAGTGAAAAGCAACTGGATGACAACATACATGACAAATTCATGGAAATATACAGAAGGAATGGAGGTTACTTCTTCATAGAGCCTGAAGGAACATCTACACCATTAGAATTTAGACACTTTTTTAGCATCATTCAGGTGGATCCTATGCCAACAGAGGAACCTAAAGAATCTTGAATGAGGAAATTCAAGATGTTAAGTCTGGGGGTGTGATGATTTGTTTAATTGACTTTTAAAAACCTCATCTTTTGTATTCTGTTGAGCCATTTGAAGCCCCAATTTGTATGTCCCTGTGATACTACTAGACAATTTCATTATAACTTAAACTCATGACATGTATATTAGTTAATATAATTATTACTATTTTACTTTAATTTATGGATTATGAGTATGAATTTATTCTTTTGATTGCAATATTATGTTAAATAGTGCTTTGTATAAATGCCAACCTTGTTTACAAAGAAGTAGTTATATACGAAACTAACATGCAAAAATGGATTGATACGCAATAGCTGACATGTAGCCAAAGGAACTCATTCACAACAAAGAGGTCATCTATAGAAATTGACATGTAACCAAAGGGACTTGTCTGCATCAAAGAATCTACAGCTAAAGGAGGTCACACACATACATAAATTCATGATTATGAGGAGCTTGCACAACATGGAAACTACACCTAAGCTCGTACATGTTGATGAAGAAGAAATTATGAGAACAAGAAGAAGACTCAATGCCATCACTTGATTATGCATTACAACTCAAACAAAGAACTAATTGATTTAACTCATAATTTAATAACTGGTTGATCAACTAATTGGTTAGTTAAGTTATGTGATTGTATGAGAACATCTACTTGAATAGTTTTGTTACATGCATGTAAGTTTCCAAATTTTTTGGTTAAGATATTTTACTTAATCCAACTGGAACTCCTAGTAGGACTCTATCTCTTCACACCTCTGTTGTAATGAAAGATATAAAAAAGAAAGATTAATGTTGTAGAGATATAGAGAGATACATACGTAGATTGATCCATGTGTAGAGAATAAACTATATTTTCCACTTGTAATCTTCATGTTGATGAAATAAGAATATGAGTTTTGTTAATTTGTTGTAGACACAGGCCTTAGGAGGGATTAACACCCAAGGCAGGGCCCACTTGTAGTTTGCTAACCCTCTCCTTTTGTTTGTTTCTTTAATTCATTGCATGATTAGATTAGCAACAACTTATTCCTTTATCTGTGTTCTATTTTTACATGCTTTGTCATTATCCATAGTATTTACTTTCAGTCATAATCTAGTTCATTTCCAACATTGTTATTTCCTAATTATAGTGACAAAAATTTACCTTTATACCTCCCAAACATCTGTAATTGTGCATACAACACTGGAAATATTGAAATTTTACATCCCTAGGTCTGATAATTAAATGACTATAGATTGATGAAAAACATATTAATTACTACAAGTTAATTTGCACCACCAGGGATGTATCTTTTTTTATAAACATCTCATGTTTTTCTATTGTGACACGTGGTGATAGGGGTGGGGCATATGCATACACCTAATTTATAAATTTTCTTCTTTAATACCTACTTGCTAAAAATTTCCCTTGTGTAGATAAGAGTCACTTATGCATCTATTTTTTGAGTGGGTGCCTTAAGGGGTATATAGGGAATGCGGTATGATTATTCACATAATTATTATGGGTTAGAGACAATACATAAAGAGAGTATCGTTATGTGGTCCTAGCCTTAGTTGTATTTGCACTAGTTATCCTTGTCCCTTTATGTCTCATACATATTACACACTCGACACCTTATTTACATCTCACTACTTGGCACCTTTCTCATCCACTTGCTTGATACATGATACCTTTTTTTTCTTACATGACATTTAGATCTCCTTCACCAATGCCATCACCCGTAGGTGATGGTTTCGGTGTTAAGATGTTTCTGAGATGACACCATCACCCATGGGTGATGGCTTCACACTGACATTCCATAAGGAAGGAAGATAAAATCATAGGAACTTCCATATGCTCTTATCTTTTGCACCCACTTCACATTTTCTTGCTAAGCCCTTTGTTCATCTTGCACTTGACTTGGATTGAATTGGACAATCTTCTTCTTGGTTGGATTTATTGCACTAGTGGGTCATAAATAGTGACTCTAGGACAAGAATAATGTTCCCTTTTTTACCCAATAAAGATTCTCTCTCAGTGTGCTACTTCTCTAGAGAGATAGATGTATCACTTTGACCACCCCACAGTAAGTTCACTAACTCTCTTTTTCATTTTGCATAGATTAGTTCATTTCCTTCCCCATTGCTCTATGTTAGCTTAGTGTTATATGTACATTGATACTAGTTAGCATAATTCTCTTATTTGATCATCTCCTTAGCTTTCCCTTATTTACATTTCAGTTATATTTTGAATTCTCATCTTATCCTCCTATCGATCTATATATCTCTCTCATTGACTGATATCTTATAAGCATACTCTCCTCTATCTTGATTGTGATACTATCCTCTAGGTTGACCTTGTGTAGGGATTACTACCCTCTGGATATATGACCTTAGCGCTCTTCATAGCCCCTTAAAATCAACCCATTGTGTGTCAATTCATGTGTGTGTCTCTTATTTATTATCTTGATACCATTGTAGAATGAAAGAACTAGGAGTGCAAGCCATTGAGACACATTCTTGGCCTAACATAAACATCATCTTTTCTAATAAACTAGTAAGATAAAGACTCATTTATAATAATGGAATCAATCACATTTCGAACACATATTTAACGAAAATGATAAGAGTTGAAATGGAAATCAGGGTGTTGAATAAAATTTTGTACAAACATGGTATGGACGAAGCATCTTATGTTCAAGAAAATGCATTGTTTGTTGAATTGGGTTAGATTTTCATTAAAGAAATATATATATATATATATATATATATATATATATATATATATATATATATATATATATATATATATATATATATATATATATATATATATAAATTCTTAGGGAGCGTTGACTAAAAGAGGGTGATCGAACACAATTATTTAGTATTTTCATTTGTCCACATCCTAATTTTAACACAATCTCTCCTATCCATTCTCTTTTAGGGGTGCATTTTATTGGTGAGGAATCCATTCATTAAAAAAATTTCTCCTTATGAAAAATTTCTAGCCTCTTCATATCCTTCTCATAAATTGGAAAAAAATGAGCTAATAAATTACATACCTCTTCTTTATGGCTAAAGGTAAATCTCCTTGCTCAAATGGATTTCTAGCTACGTTATTTTAATACATTAAAATTAAGAAAATGTTGGGGAACCTCAAGTGCATTTTTATTTCTCTCAATCCACGAATAGAGCAATGAAATACTTTTGTTGACTTCCTACCAATATATCTTTACAACAAATTTTATGAGATCGTTTCTAAGGTGATTTATATGAGGCTAAAATATTTTATTCTGAGTATTTTGGTCTTCTTTCTTAATTACATCAATGCATATTCAGTTTTATCTCATGTCCCAAATTTCAATATTGGTCAATGGAAGTCAAGAATTAGATAGGAAATATGCTATCTTCATTTTTATTCATAATGATGGTTAACAATCTCAAAATAATTAGATGGAGATGGAATTATTAAAGGGATCAAATCAATCTATTTACTAACCAAAAATTTGTGGATGACATAATGTTATTTGGGACTGCCATTTATCTTAAATCTTGATCTTATTGAGACATTCTTAAACTATACTCATTGGCATTTGATCGGTTGATAAATGATTCCAAGTCTAATATTTTATTCTGAACACATCCGTCAGAGGCTTTGCATAAGAAATCTTCCTAAGATGTATCTTAACATCTTGCTCTTTGTTGACATTAGGGTATTAGACACAAATATTTTTTATCTTTGTTTTTACTCATAATGATGGTTAAAGCTCTAAAATGATCTTATAGACATGACATGAAGATATGGAATCATAAAAGGCCTTAAAGTGAATGATAACCATGATCCATTTACTCACAAACAATTCACAGATGACACAATGTTATTTGGGATCGCTAATTGGACCATGAAGCACGAGTTTATCAATATTTCTTTAAACTATACTCATTGGCCTTTGGGTAGCTCATAGATGGTGCCACGTCTAATATTTTATTCCTTTGCTCATTGGTTATGATGTTTCACATGGGAAATATTCCTTAGAAGTATCTTTCCATCCCACTCTTTCCGACACTGGGGGCTTCATATTGGAACAACCTTATTTTGAATTTCTAGAAGTGACTGATCTCATGGTGTGTAAATTGGTTATATTTTGTTAGAAGGATCCTACTAGTCAAATTTGTGTTGAGAACCACATGTTATCTCTCGAAATTGCACCACAGTAGAGAGATGGCCGCAGTGTTCTAAGTTTGCAAATTTTATCTCTCTCTTTCGTAGATATAATGGAAACACCTCAGTCCGTGGGTATACCTATTTTGAGGTGAGTCTCCTGTATCAAGGATGGTTCCTTATTAATGTATCATAAACTGATTTTTGGGGTTTAAGGGTAAACGATGGCTATAAAAATGAATTAAAAATAAGGTGATACACCAAATTTATATGAGGGTTTTCACCGAGTATATGCACAATTGATATGGGAAGGATTCTTGATGCACGAATCAATAGTTTTCTACTGAGAATAATTAAGGGCAAACACTTGTTGTACGAGGGAAAATATCACAACAACACCGATAAGTTAACATGCACATTAAAATTATACGTAAAATACTGAATTTTCAGCGGTGGTAAGATGATTGTTCAAGGAATTTGCATTCATAAGATTAATAGAAACATACACAAGGCTGCAAATAAATGGAAAGGCTGAAAATACTTCACACTTTCGAAGGCAAAATTGGCAAAAATTGCTTCAAGACTCTATATCAAAAAGTCCTCTTTGCGCTTTGCAAAAGGCACATAATATATAGAAAAATAAATTTCACCCCCTTCCTAAAAATAGTCTAAGGCTTGTACTCGCCCATGCATCCTATTTTTATCCTTTATTTAATAATAGATAAAGGAATAAAATAGAACATGCAATTACAAATAGGCATTAATAGCCTTTGATCACATTACAGTCAAACTGAAGTTGACTATCCTATTTTTAAGAAAAAAAGGTGAATAATTTGCCAATAATAAGCTTTCTTATTGGGCAAGTCTCTTTCCTTGTGCATGTGAATTCGTTTTCTTGTCTGTTATGTCTTCTTGTGAAGCATGCAAAAATCAACTCCCTCTGTGAGTGAATAAAATAAATTACATTAATTACAATACTTTGCAAAATAATTCATCCAAAATTCTATCTTGATTGGGACCACCTTTTGTTTCTAATGTTGATACTTGTTCTGTCTTCTAGTGATCACATGGATAGCACACTATAAATTATCTCTAACCTTCCCACTAGTGGGGACCACCTTTGCAGTTTAGTAATATCTCACCATGGTTTGGCCACTCTTGTGGACTTAGCACATCACCATGGTTTACTAATATAGTAGGTCACCATGATTATGGGTTTCACTTGGTTTGATTAGAAATTTGACCATCTTTGCATAACATATGGTCATACTATAGTGCTCGACCACTTTTTAGTTATCATTGCATTGTATAGCTTGTCGGCCCCCTTTGATGATTCTTCGGCATTTGACCATGGCATGTATGTACCAACTCACCTTTTGATGTCATCATTGTTTGTCGGTTTTGATTTTCATGGTATTAAGGTTTTTAGACCTTAGAAGGGTCAAATGCAATGATTTTTATTTGAATAACAATGACATGGGCTGCCCCCTCTCCACGTTGACTCACCCCTTCACATTTTACGTTGGCACTTTGTCTTAAATACATTGGCCACTGTGATTGGCTATGACTGTTGATTCTGGCACTTGGATTCTTGTGAACCGTCGATCTTGATCTTCGTTTAGGGTTTCACTTGGCTTTTAATGTGGTTGTTGGCAAGTGACTGTGATGGTTTGCATTGAATGTGGAGATCGATTCTCATCCTTTGATCTTTGTACCTATTGAATTCAGACCATTTGATCACTAACTCCAGGTGAGTTAGGTTAAGCCAAGCTCAAGTGGGTGAGTTAAAACAACTCGAACTCCATCATTTTGGTCATTTTACATCTGGTTTTCTCGTAGAGAGCGGCGAAGCCCTGGAAAATTTTGTGTAGACTGCCATTTCTGAGTTGTTGAAGCTCAAATTTTGTTTTGTTTGGTCTCTGTGAGTTGGAAACACAGGCCGCCTTTCTTGAGAGTTCTTGAAGAGCTCATATATTCATGTTTTTGAGTTCTTGTGCGAGTTCTTTGGAGGATTCTGCCATTTTGAGTTCAAGCTTTCTGTGGTCATTTGTGTCTTGGTTTCGAGCTCGGGTTTCTTCCAAAATATATCTGTCTTTTTTCTTGGCCACCATCGTTGAAGTCTTTCAAGCTTGGAAATGTACAACTGGTATCACTGTTCAATAAGAGGATGGTAAGTTTTGACCTCCCAAGCACCACTATTACTTTGTCTTTACCAGTTTGACTTCAAAATACTGATACTCATTTTTTTTTCCTTGCACTTTTCGTGATTTCTGGGATAACATTGGTCTCGAGTTGAAACTCACTCTAGGTTCTAAGCTCGATGATCTCGATATTTCGAGGGTTTTCTCAACTTCTATTTAAACCGTAATTCCTTGTTTCTTACTCTAATTTTAGTACCCATTAATGGGTTTTTCAATTAAGGTCAGAAACTATATTTTCTTTCTCGGATCTACAACTTGAAACTGATTTATAATGGGGATCATGATTTTCTGAAATGTTTGAATCTTCTTCATCTTTGGAAATGCATGAGTTTTCTTATTTCTGAGCTCCTCTGTTTGTACCTATATAATTTTCAAACTTCTGAATGCTAAAAATGGCTTTGTTCACTTGTTACATGTATTCATCCCTTGTGTAGACTACTTCACTTCAATGTTAGTACCTTGGGGTTTTCTCTCTATTTGAGCTTTTGGTGTCTTCTTTTGTTCTGATTCAAACTCAGTCAATTCTTCCCATTAGTTTCAGCTTTGTTGGCTTTGAGCCATGGTCAAGTTGAGATCCTTTTGGATCTTTGTGTGTTATTCTGGTTCTTTTTAACCATGAATCTTGCCTTTAAATTTGGCTATGAAGTATACTGTAGAATAATGTACACTTTCATCTGTCCCTTTTTGGGTGAAGGTCTTGAATCATTATGTAAAATTGAAGTTGTTTGGTTACTCTTATATCTCCTTTGTCACAAATATCTATTCTGCCATTGATTTCATCTTCTATCCTTCTTGATTATTGTGACTTAGATATTTTTGACATTTTCTTGATAGAGAGATAGGTTTGTTCATTTGATTTTGGGACTTACAGTATTAGTACTTTGACTGTTCTTTATTTCATGAGATCTTTGTACCTTATATGTGGCCTTCTATAAGTTGTAAACAGTTTCTCATTCTTGTAAAACCATTAGAAGGCATAACTCTTTATTCAAATGTTTTGTTGAAATACTGTAATCTTATTTCTTTTTCTTAAATGCTTTATTCCCTTAATAGTGGTATTTATGGCATGCTAGAAAATTTAAAATGTTGATTTTCCATGGTGAAGCCCTTGTAAAATTTTTCCATAATTCTTTCTTCCTTCCATTTCTAGCTATAATAGTTGTATTTTTCGATTCAGAATACAAAATGTAACACTTTTCTATTGAAGCTGATTTGGTAGCTGAAATTGAAACATAATAACTATTATCTTGATCATGGCATGCTTTTCTACTTTTCTGTATCACTTACTTGATTTACATAATTATTTTAAAGCATGTAATAGTTAAAAACAACATGATGAAAAGTCATAAATGTCCATTTTACATGGCGAAGCCCTGTCAAAATTTTCCCAGAATCTTCTTTTCATTCTGTTTCAGTTGTAACCCTTTCTTTCCAGTTAACTTCAGCTTCTTGAAATCTGATTCTTCTTCTTTAGTTGTAAACTAAAACATGTACTTCTATTTGTCAGTCCCTCTTCTGTACTGTAACTTCTTCCCTTTGTAGGATAGTTGTTGAAACATGAGTTACATTCTTCCTTCTCTCCAACATGTACTTAAGACTTATCTATTTCTTCTTGGCTGCAACCTGTACCTACACACTTAAGAAAATAGTTAGAAAATATCTAGGCTTTTTGGCCTCTCTTATGTCCATGGGTTTTTCTTTTCTTTTCTTTTTCTTTCCTTCTTCCTGAGTGAGTAAAGCATGTATGCAGTTGATCTTCAAGTAATCTATATCTCATGTTTTTAAGAGATTCATATGCATGAATTAGGACAATATAGGAATATGAATTGATCCCTGAGCTCGTAATTGACAGTTTTCTCTTTTCTTCTTTTTAGGTATAGTGACTTCTACAATGAAGATGAAGAAGGAACAAAAGTTGGAATGGAGATGCTTCGAACAACGAAGAAAACCCCCAAGGCAATGATGGGTTCACTCATACTCCTTTACTTTCTCTTTCATGCATGTGTACCTCTTATTTTAGTAGTTGTACTTTTCTTTTCAGTTACATCCCACGGCTCGTGTGGGAAACATTTGAAATTTTTGATGAATAAAACATTAAATTTTGTAAATGAGTTGTATATTTCTTTCTACATTTCAGCTCTCTCATGGATTATATGATGAACTAAACAACTTAGTAATATAATTGAATGTCTTAATCACAAAGGAAAGAACATTAAGAAAACTCGTAACATCCAAAGAATGAACTCGATTTCTATAATCTGCACTTATGTTTGCTGTTCCAAAACTTATCATTTCACCTATTCTATAATTGGATGTCTTGATCAAGACAACACATGTTTCCTTCAGGGGCTTTGTGTTCTTTTTTTGAAGATAGTCATGAAATTACAGACTATGTAATCTGTTACATTTTGTAATAGCACACACATAGTAGCAGATTTCATGTAATTGTTTAACTAAATCAACAAGAATTTACATAATCTAAAAACTCCCTAGTTTAGGTATTCTTCACGAATGCCTTCCATCATAACGAAGTTTCGAGTTGCCCATGTTTACACAAGTGTAAAAATTGTCAACATTTCTACGAGATCCTCGTGGGGAAAGCTACCTTCTAGCTTATAGACCAAAGTTGACTTGCTCTTGTTCATTGGGCATGAAGTCCAAATATGTAACCAAAATCTTCCTTTCCGAAGGTCCAACCCTTCCAAAACAAACTAAAACTGGGAAAGGATATAGTAAACTGATCATGTGTATGAATGCACTTATTGAAGGAAAAACAATGAAATGTGTAGAAACTACACTTATTTATGGGAAATCCTACTCTTGTAATAAGACACTTGTAGGATTTTCAATAACAATGTTTGAGAAACATACCATTCATAGGAATGGGGAGTTCCTCTCTCAACTTTGAAAGCTGAAAAGCATTGTTCTTTTGAAGCTGAAATCATGTAAGGGCCACTCCAAATGTTATCGAACTTCATGTGTCTTCTTGATTCACAATCAACATCCCACTTTAACACAATATCTCCTTCATTAAGATTCAAAATTTATTATCAAAATTCTTCATTGTTTCGATTCTTTTCCATATTCAAATGGGTTTGATCTCGTAGCTCTTGTAATTCCATTAACTCTACATAACGAACTTGTAATGGTTCATTCTCAAGCAACTCTATTTGATGCAGCAAATCCAATAAAGGTAACTCAACTAAAATATGAATTCTTGCTTCTTTTCCATACATAAGTTTGTATGGTGAATTACCAACTGATCTTTTAGGGTTACTCTATCACCCAAAGTGCTGAATTCAACATCAGATGCCAAGCTCTTTGATTATCTTTAAGTGTTCTTGTGATGATCCTTAAAATATTGTTGTTAGTACTTTAAGCTAGGCCATTACCTTGTGGGTAATAATTAGATGAAGAACTTTAGTAAATTCCATGGATGAAAGCCCAATTTATTATCTTCACACCAAGAAACGCTAAAGCATTATCTCGATATGATAGTTTTTGGAACACCAAATCAGAAACTATTCCTTCATAAAAGGATAGTATCAAGCTTCATTAGCATCCTTCAAGGCTATTGCTTCATCCATCGTGTAAAATAATCTATAGTAGTTAAGATCCATTTGTGTCCTTGTGACTAAGGTGGGTTTATCATGCCAATAAAGTCAAAACCCCATTGCATAAAAAGGTTGATCAACCGAAATAGGTCAGTAAAGGCAGCGAAGAAGCTAAATGTTCTTTTCCAACAAAGAAAGCATATTTTTAACACTTTATAATCCATTCAAAACAGTCCTTGAATATGCTAGGTCAATAGTAACCAACTTTCATGATTTTTAGAGTTGTGGTACATGCCGAGAAATGACCTCCTACAGTCCTTCATGGAATTCTGATAGTAACTTCAATTTTTGTCATAGTCAACACATCACAATAAGATTTTGTTTATATCTCTTTTAAACAACACACTATCAATAAAGATATATGGAACAATTTGTAATCTGAAATATCTTCGTTTATTTTATCCATACCTTTTGGATATGTGTCATGCTATAGATAGTTAACTAAATCAGTCATCCATCTTGATTCCTAGACTTCTTGAGCAAGTTTAGGTTGTTGATTTTCTAGTTGAACCATGATTTCTGATTGCTGATACTCAATTTCAGCATGTTATTTTGAATCATCTGGTGTTGTAGCTTGCTATTTTTCCATATCAACAATTAGATGTTCACACAAGCCTTTCCCTCAAACTGTGTTTGCAACATGAATATCAACATCATATTCCATGACCTTCGTTATCCATCCTGCTCTTTTCTCATTCAATTATTTATTTAGCAAGAAAGCTTTCACACTTGGATGAGAAACAAGAACATGGATTTTATTATTAGAAAGCATGTACTTGAAATTATTTAGTCCTCTGACTACTGAAAGTACCTATTTTTCAAGGAACATGTACCTTGTTTCGTAATCATGCAAGCTCTGTCCGAAGAAAGCAATAGGCTACTCAATATTTTCATCATTGACCTGAGTTAGTATGGCTGAGATTGTTTCAGCTCCTGCAAGTGCATACATTGTAAAATATTTATCAAAATTTGGATTTGCGAGAGTAGAGCACGAGAGATCACTTTTTGATTGCTTTCAAACCCTTCTCTCCCTTCGTTGGTCCAAGAGAAAGACTTCTCTTTCTTTAACATAGTCACAACAGCTTTAACCAATGCTTTAAAATTTGGAACAAATATTCTAACAAATTTGATTTTTCCATGATAACTTTGTAATGCCTTCTTATGATGAGGCAACGATAACTATGATATGGCCTCGATCTTCAAAGGATCAATTGCTAAACCTTTTGTAGAAATAATATGGAAAAGTAATTTACCTTGATGTACTGAAAAGATGGACTTCTTGGGATTCAAAGATATTCCAAACTTCCTACACAACTAAAAAGTATCCCTTAGATGCATTAGATGTTCATCATAATTTTTTGAAAATACGGTAACATCATCTAAATAAACAAGAATGCATTTATTTAGCAAGCTGCGAAAAGCCATGTCCATTACACATTAAAACGTTGTGCCGACATTTGAAAGACCAAAAGACATCCTTTTGTAAGCATAAGTACCCCACTTAGTGGTAAAAGTTGTTTTGTACCTATCTTCTTCTTGACTAAAATCTAATTGTATCCACTATATCCATTTAGAAGAGACAGTCTATCCGAACCCGAAATTGTTCTCAATATCCGATCCATATCCGGTAGTGGGTAATGATCTTTTAATGAAGCTTTGTTAAGATCTTTGAAATCCACACATAATCTGATTTCTCCATTCTTCTTCCTAACAGAACAAGATTTGCTACCTAACTTGAATGCTAAACTCGGAAAGATAATACTTGATTCAATTAACTTGGATAACTCTATCCTCATTAGAGGCTCTATTTTGGGATTTACAGGGCCTCTACTTTTTCCTAAATAGTTTAGAATTTGGCTCAATTCGATAGTATGTTTTACTAAGTTGGGATCAAACCCTTTCGGGTTTTGGTATTTCCAAGTGAAAACATCTTTAAACTCCTTGCAAAGATTAATAAATGACTGCTTTTCAGCTAAGGAACATATCTTTCTAAGAAACAAATTTTTCCCTTCATCAATGAAATTTCTTTATAGTTATCAAAGATGCGTTGACATCTTGGTTTTTATTTTCTTAATTGATCATCGATCTTAAAGATGTCCTCTAATGTTACTAGACCTCGAGGAAACATATTTGTCTTTAATTAAACAATTTGGTCACCATAGAAATGTTGTAATTTATCATGATTTCTTCGTAGAAAACTCAACTTCTTGTTGTAAAAACCTACGATTTGGTCATCACTTTCAAAAAATTGTCAATTCAAATCATTATCGTGTATCGAGGGCTTAACAATTAGAATTATATGTGGTGAGTTTTACTATTTTCAATCTGTTCCAAAGATTTCAAAACTAGAACCAACTACTTTGCAAGTCTTGTATGCATGCTTATTTTCAGTTCTACGAATGGACTAAATATTAATAACATGAAAATCTTCCATTAAGTCTGAAACTCTATGTCTGTAAGACTTCATTAATGGATTCTTACAAACATTAAAATTATTTACTTGATTGATAACCAACTTAGAATCACCAAAAATTTGTAATGTTGATACCTTTCTTTCTGGCCCAAAGTAAGCCATGAATTAATGCTTCATATTTAGCTACATTACAAGTGCATGAAAATTGAGACTCAAAGCTAAGAAATACCTTTCATTTGTTAGGGAAGTGAGCATCAAACCTTCTCCTTGTCCTTTTTGTTCTTAGCTCCATAAAAATGAAGCTTCCAAATCCCTTCTGCTGAATTTTCTATTTTAGAAAGAAAGGGAAGTGGTGTATTTTCTTCATGCATACAATACACACCAAACATATGTTCTTCAACTTCCTTAAAAGGATTATGGGCATGTTCTTCAACTATCTTTTCATCCACAAACATGTTAGAAACACCATCTAATGCTGAAACCTAAGCTACATCATCAAAATCGAATGATCTAAGGTTGAATAATTAACCACTGCATTTGGAGAGTGGGGCTCAATGTGAAATTTGGCCAATGGTTTTGGATTTATACTAAATTTGGCACCGTAACAAGTAGTGAAAAATAAGGACCAATATGAAGAGAGATAACCTCCTATCTTTGTTGTGAAATTTCTAGTTAAGCATAAAGCAAAGTATGGAGGTAAATCAACAATAGTAACATCTTGCAGAAAGAAAGCGTTTGGGTAATCATGCAATGTTACCTCCAAATTTCTGATTATACCAACTATATAAGTTGCAATTCCATCAAGCTGTAAGACACTCTTTTCTATACGTTCATACTGCAGGCCCAATTTTTCTGCAATTGCTTTTGGCATAACTATGCTACTTGCACCACTTGTCCACCATGTAGTTATGAACTAGATGTTCTCCAATAATCAATGATAGATAAAATGGTGGTGGCTTATTGATGTCATGAGCATTCAAAACTTTATGAACCATCCACTTAACTTATTTTATGTGGTCTTGTTCAAATGTTCCAAGGACCATGTCTGCCTTCTGAAATTCCTTTTCTGCTATTTTTGAAGAAATCTATAGCTTAACTAGTTCATGAGAAAGTAAATCTTGTTGTCCTGGAATACTTAGAGCATCCCACATTGAGATGTTAATATTATGCTTTTTCATTACATCAAAAATGTTAAAAGAAGCAACAGTTTTAGAGATAGATTCAATTGTTTTAGCATAGGCCTTAATAAAAACGATTACCACGCTTGCTTGTCTTTGATATCATAGGTATAAACAATCTTCTTGGGTCAGGTTATAACTATTTTTTCTGTCCTTTTATCACCTGAAAAACTTGTTTTTTTTTTAGGAATAGCAAGAATGTTAGCTGGTTTTGGGACTCTAGATGCGGTTTTATCGGTGATAATAGGCGTAACATGCTTTTTTTTTTTTTTTGACTTTCAAATGACTTTTCCATGAGCCTTAGTGGTAATTGCAATGAAATCTTCCTCATTGAAACTGACTAAATTATGTTCAGGTGCTTTCTAAACATGAGTTTCTTGCTGCGCACTCTCCATTTGAGGCATGAAAAATGCTTCAAATTGAGGTTGTGCAACAAGATTCAAATTCAGAAAAGCATTTGGGAAATTTACAGCTGAATGAGGCTAATTGCAAGGTTGGCACCGCTCTTCTATAGTCATGTTAACTGGAACTAGAGCATTAGATGAACTAGGAGCCTTTGGGTCAAATTGCCTTTGTTGGTAAGGCTGCCTATAATTTTGATTCTGTTGGTAAGACTACCTATTTTGCTAATTTAGCTGATTTTGCTAATAAATATCCTGATAAGGTCTACTAGGTAATGCAATCCTATTCTCGATTGAAGTCACTTATTCCCCATAGTACGCCGTAAGCTTTAAATACGTCATCCGATGGGGATGTAACAACAGTGTTCTATGATTGTAATAGGTTGTGGGATAGGGGCTAAATCTACCAAAAAAGGCATTGAAGGTCTTGGTGCTAATTTTCCAGCTTGAATAAGATTATTTTCAGCTCGAGATGGTGATATCATAAGTCTGCTGGAAGCGTCTCTCCTCCCATAGACTTAATCATAATTGAAATATCACTGTTTAGTGCCCTAAGATAATAAAGAAAAGTATGATCAGCTTGAGGCTTGACACTTGCTAAGATTCTTTCCCAAGTTATGGAAAAATGGATGTTGAAACTTGACATAAATTTTTTGGGAGCTCTTTTAATGGTAGACAACTGTTCTATAAGAGATAAATGATTTGAATTGTCTTGAAATTGTTTCAGAAATTTATCACCTAAGTCATCCCAAGTTCTTATACAACCAATCTCTAGATTTCTATACCATTTCAAGGCCTGTCCTTTAAGAGATGTGGCTAAAAGTCTTACGGCTACATCCTCATGAGTAATATTATGAATCGCACATAAGGCTACGACGTCTTAAATGTGCTACCTCCATTCTTTTTCAGGTACATACACCTATTCACTTTTGATTACAAGGACCTCCATCAAGTAAGTTGGGTAGAATATTCTATTGAGTTGGTAGATGGTGCTAAGCCCATAAAGCAAATGCCATATAGAATGAATCTTAATCTTTCTAAGACTCGTAAAAGAAGAAATAGATAAGTTGATTGATGTAGGATTCATATTTCTTTGTGGAGAATTCGAATGGGTTTCTCCCATTGTGATCTCAATAAAAAGAATGGGAAGCTACACATTTGTGTTGATTATAGGAAGCTCAATAAGGTAACAAAGAAGGGTCATTACCCTCTTCCATTCTCGATCGAGATCTTGGATGAAGTAGTGGCTAGAGTGTTATAGTTTTACTGATGGATATAGCATATACAACCAAGTTCGTATAGCGAGAGAAAGATCGGCTGAAGACCACGTTCACCACTCCTTGAGGAACGTTTGCTTATAGAGTTATGCCTTTTGGGTTGTGGAATGCTCCAGCAATGTTCTAGCGTTTGATGAATAGGGTGTTCGAACCCTACATTGGGAACTTCATCAGAGTATTTCTGGATGATTTTTGCATCTATGGGAGCAAGATGGACCACTTGCACTAGATGGAGACAACATTTCAAAGGTTAGATGAAGCACAAGCCTCACTAAACCCTACAAAGTGTGTCTTTGGATGTTCTAAAGGTGTTTTGTTATGGCATGTTATATCTAGAGATGGTATTGGTACTAATCTTGATAAAGTTTCAAAAATCAAAGAGTTACCATTTCCTATGAATAGAAGTAAGTTGAGATCATTTTTAGGCCATGTGGGTTACTATAGAAGGTTCATCAAGAATTTCTCAAAGATTGCACAGCCACTAACCCAGTTCTTGAAGAAGGATGTTACTTATGAACCAGGAAATAAGGTGCATGAATCTTTTGAACAACTGAAGGGAGCCCTGGTGTCTTCACCTATTCTAAAGAATCCAGATTGGAGCAAGCCATTCATTGTGTACACTGATGCCTCAAATGCAGCACTAGGAAGTACTCTGAGTCAAAAGGATGAAAATGGGAATAAACATCCAATTTACTTTGGGAGTAGACAAATGAGTAGTGCTGAGGTAAATTATACTGTAACTGAAAAAGAGGCTCTAGCTATCATATTTGCTGTAAAGAAGTTTAGAAATTACTTGCTAGGGAAAAAATTTATAGTTGTAACAGATCATCAGGCTCTAAAATATATTGTAAATAAGCCTAACCCATCATGGAGGATAACAAGATGGATAATTTTGCTATAAGAATTTGAATTTGATATTATAGATAAGCCAGGAAAGAAGCATGTCAATGCAGATGCACTCTCTCAAGCCTATGATGGTTTAGGTTCATCTTGTGATGATGATGATTTCCCGATGCGTAATTGTTATCCTCGACACAATCCCTAGTGAATACATAGATATTTGGAATTACTTGAATGAATTCAATTTTCCCGATGGTGCCAATGCAAAGACTAAGAGGAAGATTACTCTGCAGCCGCCGTCCATATTCTATTATGCATGGAGTATTATTTCGAATAGGACCTGATGGACAATACAAGAGGGCAGTTGGACGTGATCAAGGGAAGGAGCTGATAGAAGAATTCCACAATGGTACATGTGGAGGGCACTTCTCTGGAAAACTTATAGCAAGAAGGATCTTGGATGCAGGTTATCACTGGCCCACTCTTTTTAAAGATTGTTATAATTATTGTAAGACATGTGATATTTGTCAAACACATGGTAACCGTAAGACTTCATTAGCTCCATTATGCCCTATTCTTCCACTTGGTCCCTTTGAAAAGTGGGGAATAGATATTTTAGGTCCACTTCTAACTACCCCACGCCAAAATAAGTATATTGTAGTTGCCACAGATTATTTAACCAAGTGGGTTGAAGCTAGGCCATTGAAAAAAACTTCCATGGATGAAGTGGCAAGGTTCATATATGAACGCATTGTCACCAGATTTGGTTGTCCATTAGAAATTGTAACAGATCAAGGAAGCCACTTCATTAATGAGGTGGTAGAAGCCCCACCAACAAGTTTTCTATTAAGCACAGGAAGGAAACGACATACAAGCCAAACACAAATGGACAGTGGAATGAACAAATTTTTTTGTTGTGTCAAATTCTAGCAAAAGATACGACCTTGCGGTACATAAGTGGGATAAAAGGATTCATGCAAAGATTGTGGGCATATAGGGCAACATCAAAGTCAATAACAGGATACTCCCCATTTCAGTTAGCTTATGGCATTGATCCAATTCTTCTTATTGAGTTTGATATTCCCACCGTGTGAGTTATGAAAAATGAAAGGATGGATGAAAGTGATTTAGTAAAAGAGAGGTTGGTACATCTTCATTTGCTAGAGGAAATGAGGGAAATAGTGAAGGATACAAGCTTTAAGAAGAAAATGAAGCGAAGGAATACTTTGATCAAAATATCTGTTGGTCTCCATTTCATGTGAATGACTTGGTCCTAGTATATGATTCGAGATACAAAAAAAAGAAGACAGAGAAAATTTCTTCCAAAATGGATGGGCCCCTACAAAATAGCAGTTTATGTGCATGAAAATGGTACATACTTGATTGGAGGAATTGGATGGTACTCCCATTATGAAATGGGTCAACCATGACAAGCTAAAGATTTTCCAAGCACTGCATAGTCTACTCAGGGACGGAATAGAATCTAGGAAGGGGAAGATGTCGACACTAAAATTTTTCTTCATAATTTCTATTTCATTAATGTATGTATTAGGAATAGGATGTTGTTAAGTATAATTAGTAGTAGCGTTTGATAGAAGATAACGACACCGCTGCAATGCGACGCCACCAATAATGTATAGTACGGTAATAGTCAAAAGTACAATAGGAATGTTGTGGTAAAAGTAAATATTTGTCAAAGTTAGGGTAACTAGAGAAGTAGGGTCTACATGATTAGGAATTAGAAATGTTATATTGGTAATAAGGACAAGGAGTGAGGTCATAAATATTTTGTGTATTTTATTTGTAAAAAGTCTAAAAATGTGGAACCCATGTGAAATGATAAGATTTATCTTATCTTAAAAGATAAGCTTACATGTACGATAAGAGTTAAGGTATGGAATATGATTTGTCGAGTGGATTTCTTATCCTATCTTAGAGATAAGATGGATAAGCTCTGAAAGTTATATAAATAGAGAGGCCACCCCCTCATTTAGCATAGAAAGAATTAGTGAGAAATATTGTATGAGAAAGTGTGTAAAGGAAGCCATCGGTTTGAAGGTGTGTTAAAGAAGCCATTAAGAGGTGTAATTGTGAAGTTTCTCCCATAGTTATTTTTGGAAGGCAAGTGAAGTCGGTAAATACTTGAAGTACCTCATGGGTGAGATTGTAACAATTTCATGTTGATATTATAATTTACACTTATATTTCAGATTTATCATCATTCCTTCTTATCATAGCCTATGGTATTCTTGTGTTATGTTTGTTGTTGTGTTTCCAGATTCCATCCATCAAACTAAAAGATGTGCATTAGTAAATAATCATAGCGCTAGGAGTTCTCAAAGTGAAGAATTGTCATAGTGTCGGATTGGTGATGACAGGGACCACCTTTTGTTTCTGATGTTGATCTTGTTCTGCCTTCTACCGATCACATGGATAGCACACCTGTAAATTATCTCTAACCTTCCCACTATTGGGGACCACCTTTGTAGTTCAAGAATATCTCACCATGGTTTGGCCATTCTTGTGGAATTAACACATCACCATGGTTTACTAATATAGTAGGTCACCATGATTACGTGTTTCACTTGGTTTGATTGGAAATTTTACCATCTTTGCATAACATATGGTCATACTCTAGTGCTCGATTACTTACTTTTCAACTATCATTACATTATATAGCTTGTCGGCCCCCTTTGATGATTCTTTGGCATTTGACCATGTCATGTATGTACCAACTCACCTTTTGATGCCATCATTGTTTTTCGGTTTTGATTTTCATGGTATTAAGGTTTTTAGACCTTAGAAGGGTCAAATGCAATTATTTTTATTTGAATAACAATGACGTGGGCTGGCCCCCTCTCCACAGTGACTCACCCCTTCACATTTTACACTGGCACTTTGTCTTAAATACATTGGCCACTGTGATTGGATATGACCGTTGATTCTTGCACTTGGAATCTTGTGAACCATCGATCTTGATCTTCGTTTAGGGTTTCACTTAGATTTTAATGCAGTTGTTAGCATGTGATTGTGATGGTTTGCATTAAACGTGGAGATTGATTCTCATCCTTTGATCTTTGTACCTGTTGAATTTGGACCATTTGATCACTAACTCCAGGTGAGTTAGGTTAAGCCAAGCTCAAGTGGGTGAGTTAAAACAACTCGAACTCCATCATTTTGGTCATTTTGCATCTGATTTTCTTGCAGAGAGCGGCGAAGCTCTGGAAAATTTTGTGTAGACCGCCATTTCTGAGTTGTTGAAGCTTGGATTTTGTTTTTTTTGGTCTCTGTGAGTTGGAAACCTAGTCAGTCTTGCTTGAGAGTTCTGGAAGTGCTCATATATTCATGTTTTTTGAGTTCTTGTGCAATTTCTTTGGAGGATTCTGCCATTTTGAGTTTGAGCTTTCTGTGGTCATTTGTGCCTTGGTTTTGAGCTCGGGTTTCTTCCAAAAGATCTTTGTCTTCTTTCTTGGCCGCCATCGTTGAAGTCTTTCGAGCTTGGAAATGTGCAACTGGTATCATTGTTCGATAAGAGGATGGTAAGTTTTGATCTCCCAAGCACCACTATTACTTTGTCTTTACCAATTCGACTTCTAAATAATGATACTCATTTTTTTTCTTTGCACTTTTCATGATTTCTGGGATAACATTGGTCTCTGAGTTGAAACTCGCTCTAGGTTCTGAGCTGGATGATCTCTGATCTCTTGAAGGTTTTTTCAACTTCTATTTAAATCATAAGTCCTTGTTTCTTAATCTGATTTTTGTACCCATTAATGGGATTTTTGATTAAGATCAAAAACTGTATTTTCTTTCTCAGATCTATAGCTTGAAACTAATTTATAATGGGGATCATAATTATTTGAAATATTTGAATCTTCTTCATCTTTGGAAATGCACGAGTTTTCTTATTTCTGAGCTCCTCTGTTTGTACCTGTATAATTTTCAAACTTCTAAATGCTAAAAATGGCTCTGTTCACTTGTTACATGTATTCATCCCTTGTGTAGACTACTTCACTTCAATGTTAGTACCTTGGGGTTTTCTCTCTATTTGAGCTTTTGGTGTCTTCTTTTGTTCTGATTCAAACTTAGTCAATTTTTCCCATTAGTTTTAGCTTTGTTGTGCTTGAGCCATGGTCAAGTTGAGATCCTTTTGGCTCTTTGTGTGTTATTCTGGTTCTTTTTAACCATGAATCTTGCCTTTAAATTTGGCTATGAAGTATACTGTAGAATAATGTACACTTTCATCTATCCCTTTTTTGGGCAAAGGTCTTGAATCATTATGTAAACTTGAAGTTGTTTGGTTACACTTGTAGCTCCTCTGTCACAAACATCTATTATGCCATTGATTTCATCTTCGATCCTTCTTGATTACTGTGACTTAGATATTTTTGACATTTTCTTGATAGACAAATAGGTTTGTTCATTTGATTCTGGGACTTACAGTATTAGTACTTTGATTGTTCTTGATTTCATGAGATCTTTGTACCTTATATGTGGCCTTCTAGAAGTTGTAAACAATTTCTCATTCTTGTAAAACCATTAGAAGGCATAACTCTTGATTCAGATGCTTTGTTGAAATACTGTAGTCTTATTTCTTTTGCTTAAATGCTTTATTTCCTTGATAGTAGTATTTCTGGCATGCTAGAAAATTTAAAATGTTGATTTTCCATGGTGAAGCCCTGGCAAAATTTTTCCATAATTCTTTCTTCCTTCCATTTCTAGCTATAATAGTTGTATTTTCTCGATTGAATACCAAATGTAACACTTTTCATTGAAGTTGATTTGGTAGTTGGAAACTGAAACATAATAACTATTATCTTGATCATGGCATGCTTTTTTGCTTTTCTGTATCACTTACTTGATTTACATAATTCTTTTAAAGCATGTAATAGCTAAAAACAACATGATGAACAGTCGTAAATGTCTATTTTACATGGTGAAGCCCTGTCAAAATTTTCCCAGAATCTTCTTTTCATTCTGTTTCAGCTGTAACCATTTCTTTCTAGTTAACTTTAGCTTCTTGAAATCTAATTCTTCTTCTTTAATTACAAATTGAAACATATACTTCTATTTGCTAGTCCCTCTTTTGTATCAAGTACTTCTTCCCTTTGTAGGATAGTTACTGAAACATGAGTTATATTCTTCCTTCTCTCCAAAGCATGTACTTAAGACTTATCTATTTCTTCTTATCTGGAACCCGCACCTACACACTTAAGAAAATAGTTAGAAAATGTCTAGGATTTTTACCTCTCTTATGTCCGTGGGTTTTTCTTTTCTTTTTCTTTCCTTATTTCTAAGTGAGTAAAGCATGTATACAGTTGATCTTCAATTAATCTATATCTCATGTTTTTAAGAGATTCATATGCACAAATTAGGATAGTATAGGAATATGAATTGATCCCTGAGCTCGTAACTAATAGTTTTCTCTTTTATTCTTTTTAGATACGGTGACTTCTACAACGAAGATGAACAAGGAACAAAAGATGGAATGAAGATGTTTCGAACAATGAAGAAAACCCCCAAAGCAATGATGGGTTCACTCATACTCCTTTACTTTCTCTTTCATGCATGTGTACCTCTTATTTCAGTAGTTGTACTTTGCTTTTCAATTACATCCCATGGATTGTGTGGGAAACATTTGAAAATTCCTTATGAATAAAACATTGAATTCTATAAATGAGTTGTATATTTCTTTCTGCATTTCAGCTTTCTGTATGGATTATATGATGAACTAAACAAATCAGTAATATAATTGAATGTCTTAATCATGAAGGAAATAATATTAAGAAAACCTATAACATCCAAAGAATGAACTCGATTTTTGTAATCTGCACTTATGTTTATCTTGTTCCAAAATTTAGCATTTCACCTATTCTCGTAATTGGATGTCTTGATAAAAAAACATAGGTGTCCTTAAGGTATTTTTTTCTTTTGTTGAAGATAGTCATGAAATTGTAGACTATGTAATCTATTACATTTTGTAACATCACACATAACCTGCAGATTTCGTGTAATTGTTTAACCAAATCAACAAGAATAACATAATCTGAAAACTCCCTAGCTTAGGTATGCTTCACCAATGCCTTCCATCGTAATGAAGTTTCGAGTTTCCCATTTTTCACAAGTGCAAAAATTGTCAACAAACCCTTCCCATATGCATGACCTAGGTGTTTGATGCCCCTATTTATTTTTAATACAAGATCATTAGCATTATGAGAAATTTTTTTATGGTAGTTATCATTGGAGGACAAGAAAATCCCTCTCACAAAATGGGAAAAATTATGCCTACTTACAAAAATAGGGGTGATGGGGTTCAAAACACGATATCTAGAACTATGATTTGGGTTCTTAATTAACATATCTCATGGTTGAAAACCCGAATCCAAATGGTGTCAATTATTGTAACATAAATACATGGGAACAAATATTCCTAGTTTTGAATCCTCCCCATGACTCTCACCATTGGAATTTAATTCTATGTTGTCTCCCCATTTTGTGCTCCCTTTCCTCCCGGAAAATAAAATATTACATTTTTGCAAACTTTTTGTCTAAATTTAGAACAATCATCCCTCGCTTGGTGGTATTCATGAGTTAGAAATTATTAATGAATTTTTCTCTACCTCTTAGGGGTTTTGAGTGGTTGATTGTTAGGATCACTAGGTTGTTGTAGTCGCAAATATATGCACTTGGGTACATTTCTAGGTCCTAAAATCATGCTAGCATTTACATGGTTCCTACCAAATAAAACTAGTAATTGACAACTCTCTTTGGCCTTTTTCTTTGGCTTTTGCACTTTTATTGGCTTTATACATATATTACTCCTACTGTAACTTAACTATTTTATTTTTCCATGGATTCAGACACTAGTGCCTAGTTCAGACAGTAGTTCCATGTGCTCATGTCCTCTTGGGTGCTCGTTTCCCTCTTTATCTTTTTCCTACCCCTGTTGGGCCCTTTTACTTCTTAAATACTTTTTATTGATATGGTTTGACCTTTTAGTTGTCAATTATGAAATTCAAACAAGGGAATCATATAAATACATATTTATGCTTTCAAAATTAGGGGCCGAGCACTAAGAATTATTATTATCAACCAATCTTGCATTCAAAGGCACAAAATCACTTCAAAGGTATTCATATAGCACATCCATTTAGGGGAAAGGTCTGCATACATTTGCATACACAACATAGGAAAGGGAATTTTATGCTATTCCATCCAAACATACTATACACCTTCTACATTCTAGATCAAGCCCGATATCATTTGTGCAACTTACTCAAGGGCATCCTAGGGCATCATTTATTCACACACAAGAACTACATGGATTCTAAGATGTAGTGAAGTTCTCAATCGTAAGTTCACTCTTTAGGTGATTGTTGGGGTTAGTCTGAATCCCCATTGTGAATTTTACTTTTTAGTTTTGATGTGGTTTGTGGGTATGTGAAGGTGAAATTAATTCTTGCAATTTATAGGTACATTTAGTGATCAAGGATAACAACTAGTGTGACAAACAATGATTAACAACGAACCCCCTCATGTACAAAAAAATACCATATCCAGATGTTTGGGCGAAACTAGTTCCTAGACACATTCACGAGCACCTAAGCACTCCTGCGTGCTTTTAGGCGCTTCTACTACCCGCTCGCCTTTGAACTCTCATAACCTCCAATGAGCCCTAATAATGCTTTGTTCAACCTATTCTAGTCATTCATCTTCCAAAAACACCTTCGTATAGCTCGGAATCAGCTAAGTCCTCTCTTTCTATTACTTAGGTTTCATTATCATTGCATGCTTGTATCTTATCCAAATTACTGTATTTAATTATTTGTACATAATTTATTACATTAGTTACTCTGTAATTAGATTTAATAATCCAAAAATTAAATTATTTGTTGAACCCCACTCATGATCAAACACTTGGATCCTTATTTTTCCTTCTATATTTGATTTTATTTCATAGATCTTAAGAATTCTTCGATATCCTTACATCAATTGCTTCAAATGCACCCATCTTGCAAAATATGTTCTCTAAAAACCCTAGACACTATGTACCTCCCTCGCAATACGCCACCTACACAAGTAAGTTCCATCTTTGATCGTCTCTTTGATGACCCTATTGGTCATGATACCACAACCAATCAATCCATTTATAAGTCAATTCAAGCTTTACATTGTTTATTTCAAGATAAAATTCAAGCTATGGAAACCATGATTACATATCTCACATCTGAAATCCAACATCTCAAGGATGTTTCTCATGCCCATGCTATTTCTTCTTCTACACATGCTCATATCACTAAACCTCATGTCTTACCACCACTAGCACCTCTCAAGTTTGATCTAAATGCTAAGCAACATGATATTCTTCTTGAGATCCTCAATCACCAATTGATCAACTTGTCACCTACTCATTGTTACCCTCCTTATCAGCTTGCCAAATACATAGGTCTTCCATTTTGCAATTATCACAAAATTAATGGACATCATGACAATGATTTCTATTCTTTAAAATGAATAATTAAGCACCTTGAACATCAGGGTTTTATTTCATTTACTTCATGATTTTTATACATTATCATATTCAATTTCTATATCCCAATGGGACCCCAAATCCAATCCATCTATGTCTAAAAACATCATTCCATAGTTACTAATGTTCCTTCTTCGGCCATTCAAGAGCCTCCTATCCAACCCATTCCAACTAGAAACCACCTCTCAAAATTCATCCTCCATTCCCTCCTCCTATTAAGTATTCTATGGCATTACCAATCTCAAATGAACAACCACCTCTCAACATATGTCCTCCATCCCCTCTTATCAAGTCTTCTACAGAATTACCCATTCCAATTAAGAAACCTCATGTAAAAATACCTCCTTTTGTCAACCCAAAACCCAACCGTAGTCTTATTCTTGTTCCTACCTACCATTGTGATGACCATATGTTTTCTTAAGTTGTTGAAATCAGAAACTCAATGAAGAATTAGAACATTAGGTGCAATTTTTGGGTCCAAGACTAAAAATTAACATTTCCAGGGGTGTAATACATTATCTTAAATGGAAATGGGTCAACAAATCCAATGTAACTACTTATAAGAGTTGAAAATGATTCTATTTTGTGTTTTGAGCCAATTTACCTTTTTGGTGTTGGAAGGAGAAATAATGAGAAGACTTGTCACGAAGCTTGAACCGAGTTTGAAAAAAACCATCATGTGGGCCATGAAGAGGACACAATGAGATTCAATTTTACCATTTTTTAGGCTTCCGATCCACTCAAGTTTGCTAGAATTTTCAGTTGAAGGACCTATCCTTTAAGACAACAACCAAAAAGTGCTATAAATGAATGGACTCCCTAAACCTTTTTTTGCTTCTAGAATCTTAATGGAGCATAACTTCAGAGACCATAATGTTATATCCTATCGTCATATCATCTTGGAATTTTATAGGGAGTTAGGTATTGATTAGTAATACCCCATGACTAACATATTTTAGGAAGATGGAGGTTCCATTTGGGCATATTTTGAGGAAAAATTCATTCATCGATTGGTCTAAATTTGGCTAGGGACCTTTTTGTGGATTTTCTAGAACTTCAAGTTTTGATATATTTTTCTTTGCTTTATGGAATAATCCAAGATTTAGCATAAACACTCATTTGCGAAGATATATTTTCTACAAAAAAATTTGGGGCCCATTTGATGTGTTTTTATTTTTATGGTATTTTTCTGTTTTTTTTCTCGTTTTAGGATTTTTTTAGAGGTAGTGGGGAATAAAAGGTAGATTATAATGATGGGAAATATTAGTGCACATTCAAGAATGAGAAGCAATTTGTTTTGAAGTTTCTTGAATTTTAGAAAATTATATGTGAGTTTTGAAGGTATTTTGACCTCTTACAGCTGGATCCACATCACGAAACCTCTTAGCAGGATCGAGGAGGTTGTGGTGGTTGTGGGGGTGAAGGGTGGAGATGATAGAATTCATATAGTTTCTCGGGTGCTACGAAATTTGGATTTCCACAACATACTCCGAGTTAGATGATTATATATTGATGAGATGGTTCGGAGAGAGACTCTCCCATGTCGGTAGTAATGAGGCAAGGCCGGCCGACCGAGGAGGTAAGGGGGTGAAGGATATTGATGTAGATGATGCTAGGGGTGGAGGGTTTTAGTGTAGTGGTCACTCATGGAGATAAAGTGTGGAGGCAAAAGAGGGGTGGAGAGAATGAGGAGGAGGGTGATGGTGGGAATGAGTTGGTTAGGCTATAAGAAGCTTATGATACTTTTTAATTAGGGAGGTATAGGTTGGTGGCATAGCGAGAGACCAATTTCTAGGAGCAAGAAATGTTGTAGCAGGAGAGAGACCAGGAACACTCGAGTGTGATTCTTATCTCGTAGTAGTGAGATCAATATTTACGGTAGTAGGAGGAACTATAGGTGAGGTATGGAGAGGTTAGGGCAGCATCGAGAGGATACCAGGAGTGTATCCCAGGGGATTAGGACTGAGTGCGGGGTAGGCAAGGGTATGAGAAGGTGAAATGCCAATGGAAAGAGGGTAGATGGGGTCTCCTAGTTTTGTGACCATTGAGCGATTATCAAGCACTAGGGGAGGAGATGAGATACTATGAGAATCTTGTGATAGAGGTCTTACATGGCATTCCTCATCATGTAGAGTACAAAGAGTGATCATAAATCATATCAACAAAGCTATGTCGGTGAGAACTGGGAGTTTTACATAGTCACGGAGAGATCTAGGGCTTAATAGAGGAGTTATAGGAGGTCGGGGTGGCGAGAAAGTATCAGAATTTGATTTTACCACATAGTATGTGGGTTTTTATACGATTAATATGTAGATGTTTTTGTATATAAGCCTTTATGAGGAGTTTTGTATAAACATTACTTAATGAGATATTTATTATTTTGGATTTATGTGTATTTGATTTACTTTGACGTTGATGTTGTATATGAGTTTGTGATGAGATGTTTGAGATATTGGATATCTTAGATGTGTTTGATATGATGTTAGATGTGTAGATGTTGCTATGATATTTAGATGTATAAATATTGATATGTTATGTGATGATGTGACGTGATATTTGATATTGATATGATGTGACTTCAAATGCATAGTGATCTTGATATATATGTCTCAAAATGTACTTTAATCATGGTTAAGAATAAATGTGAAATGTTTTATTTTTAGAATGGATTTGATTCATATGTAATGTGATGGTAAATTAAATGTAAAATAATGTACTTAAGTCCTTATAAACATTGTTGAAACATAACTTAAAATAAATTAGTCACATTTAGGATCATTGATATAGATGGAAATGTGCTAGTATACCTTCCTAGAACACAGGATGGGTTGATATATGTAGATTTTGTTGGAAGCACAATGAACCGAGAGGGGGTGAGCCATTCCTAAAATAATTTAAATACATTTATCATTCATACACTCATTTATCCAACCATGAACCATATGTGTGTTTACCTAAGCATGCAAACAACCATAAGCAAGCTCAAGAGCTAGAGAGTACACAAGACACCAAATTTAAGTGGGAAACCCTCAAGGGAATAAAACCCACCGAAACAAAAACATTATATTTCTATTTTTCAAATTTATTGAGGTAAGAACCCAAATATGAGCACCAACCCCTAGTTTAGTAGAGCATGAACCCTACAAGGAGTACCAACCCCTAATTTAGTAGAACACCAACCCTATAAGGAGCACAAACTCAGCCACTTGATAATGTTTTATCTCTTATAATGATGTTTCCACAACTGATGGAGATCACATATTCATCACAAAAACCCTAGCTCATACCCTAGGTCTTCAATCTTACATAAGGTTATTCTCTCTACAATTGTATTGCCTATAAAATATTTCTCTCATGATCCCATACCTTTCTCAATATGAAACACACTCTATCCCCTTCAATAAATTCCTTCATACCTACAAATAGCTCTCCTCTAGGTGCACTTCTTCCCCTTGCAAGACTAGCTTACCAAATGAGGTTAAACTTCACTTTTATATCAAAATATTCTTTCCAACCCAAATGAGGTCAGTACCTCAAGATAAATTTGACCCATACACATCAATTAAATTTAAATAACATCATTACAATTTTCACATATGACCCAAATAGGCCAGCCTAGCTAAAAACCACTTTCATGCACCAAACGTGCCTCAAAACCCTTGCATTGGGATAAGAAAATTATCCTAATCAAAAAAATATTTTGATTCATTATGTAAAATTTATCAATCATGTTTAAAATAAAATTTAAACATCATATATGGTCACAATTTTCATTAACCAATCAAATTATTTTGTTTAATGGGCCTAGTGGCTAATTGCCTTCACCAAACAACTACTTCTAGCACCTTGAATCTAACTTTGGGCCTCAATACCCCTCAATATGAACTCAAATATGACATGTCCCAAATTAATGGAAATTAAAATACCTATAGAAAATTTTAAAGCAAGTTATAAGTCTTGAAACAATCACTGGTTCAAACTACATCAACTCTTGTCTTCACCAACTAATGTTGCCCAAAAAGTTGTTTTCAAACATTAAATAGTAAACACCCTTCATGAAAATTTCAAGATCTCAAAATGGATTAATCAGATGAAAAATTCATACCTATTCAAATTCAATGTGATATAAATCATCACCTAATCCATCTTATGCTCTAGCCAACTCAATTCTTAACAAAAACAATTCTATGATGAATATCCAAAAATTTACCTAGAACCCATATTAGTGTCATCATCATGAATAAAAAATTATACAAATGCAAATATATCTAAATTATATTTCCAACACAACTTGAATCACCTCATAACTCCTCTTGTAGCTCCTGCAATCCCATTTTTACCACAGATTACTTCAAACTACCCCAAAATTGTCCTTTGACCAGTCAACCTAAATAGGGCACACTTTGCACTTTTTCAACATCACCATGACCTGAAACCTTCATGAACATATAGAAAAAATCCAAGGCTATCATAAATTACAATTTAGACTTTACCTCATTTGTAGAACTTTTCCAAAACTCGACACTCTTCAAAAACTTGAATTTTTCAGGTGGGTCCCACATATCACCACATGATCTAACATACCTTTCTGGAAATATATAATATTCCTCTACAACATAAAATCATCAATTTTGAGGAACGAATAAAAAGTGGGTAGATATATTCACATTTCTTCAAGCTTTGCTCTGGTAGGTTTCAAACCACTTTATATTGTTAACGATCGTTCATAAAAAGTGATGATAAAAATACTTCATTATTTTTTTGAAATAATAATAAATGACCTTATAATATACCCCAAATATATCAGGTCTTGATGCAAATCATACAGTTCTAACGAGCATCGAAGTTCCATATTTGTTTTACAAATACATCGCAACTTACCTAGTTTTTCCAAAACTTGCATAACTTCAAAAATATTCTTTAGAATCACCTGAAATTTGGCAAGAAGCACCATGAAAACATTATATAAGTTTTGATACTCACCATATATCCTAGATATCTCTCAAAATTTCCATCTATGGTGACTTACCTATGTAAACTTGTTTGTTTCTCACTTGTTGCTTCCCAAGGACCTCATAGAAGCACCAAGAAAATAAATGAAGACCTAAAACTCACCATACATGCCATGTATATCATAAAAATTCTAAAACCATGGTTAGAAAAGATTTATTTAGTCTAAATATCACATCTCCAACTCATTATACATGATCCAGGGGTTAGAAACAAGCTTGGAATGACTTGACACAATGTTGAAACCACATGACCTAACTAGACCATGCACTAGGACACTATGACAACACACCAAACCACTCAATATTCATGATAGACACCTGAATAACATCCTAGGGAGACACATAAAACACCATGACACTGTTTACCATCCATGGGGTTTAAATCAATGACAACACAACCAAAAAGTCCAACAATCTCCCCATTTTTCATTGATGGAAACCATCATTCAGAAACATTGATGGGAACCAACAAGACAAAACACAATAAATGACCTCATTCTCATGTTTCTGATGCCTCTCTACCCCTTTGACATCTATGAAAAATGATACAATGAAACTACTACATGGAAAAATACAACATAATGACCATACATTGACAAATTTTACTTACTTTCTCAAATAGCTCCCCACAGACAGAACTTGCTTCACTTTGAATCCTTCAACAACAATAGAAGATCCTATAGACCTGGAAAATCTCCCCCTGAATGTATACACTACATTTTTGTATTCAATCATGCAACACATCACTTTTTAGGCCATTCTCATGATCAAGAAAACTAAATTGTAACTTCATAGCTTACATATCCACTATACGACCATGGTCCCTAAATCACTCCTCCAGTGTACATTTGAAAAACTTTGGCAATGTAACATTCCCATTTTAAGACTTTAGAAACAAGGGAATTTTTTTTAGCATAATTTTCTCTGTTCTAAATTAACATAATTTAGAACAGACATTCATAGCCAATCAATCTCATAACAGAATACCATATGCAACTGTAAATGACTCGGTGAAACACCGATCTCTCATTTCATGACTCGGTATCATACCGATCTATCATGTAAACTTTATCATGTGTATACCATGTATACTTTGTTCTTTTACCCTTTTGAAGGTATCAAGTCTTCTATTTAAGAGTCTTATCTCGAGTATCTCATTACCGATATTCATATGAAATCCTACTTCTTAAACTAGGTGACATAGGACAACGCAACCAACACTTGCATACTTTGGCCAAACATTTTAAACATTATGTTCATGTTTAGATTCTTAGATGACATACTCATCAAATAGAATATGTCTTTCACCCTACTTAATCTATTATCTAGAATGGTCTTCATTGACTTCTGTCAGTCCAATTGTTCAAGGTCTAACCCTAGCCAAGGTTAGCAACATGGCCTAGTGTGGATGTCTGATTACGATGACTAATGGTATTTAGACATACTCAATCGATTTATGTCGATTGGGCGTGTGTATTTATCCTAAGTCAACGTGATTTGACCTTGACACTAGGTCATGCCCCTATCTCTACCTAGGGTAGAACTGTGATCAAGTCAGAGTTTATGTTAGTCTAGATGAATAAATGTAAAAGGGTGTTAAAACATGTCAACCACAACATAGTATCCTTGTGAAGACACTAGTCTTCTTGAGGGTACTAAATTGCGATTAGCATGTGTCAACATCCGTATGAGGTTTCCTCATCTAGGCAAACATACCTTATCTAGAAAGTTAATGAATTATTAATTATCTCATTAAGGATTAATTACAATTACCCTACTGAGAAACTAGGTTCATTGAACATTAGGGTTCCAAGTTAAAACTTCAATTAGAAGTAGGTATGCAGATACATCTTCTCCCTAACCATTTCATAAGTTATGTTTTTATACCATTAACATTTTGATTTATGTTTTACATAATAGATCTAGCACACATTTAAAGAGATGTTTGCTTACTTACTTACTTACCCAAGCCTTAGCTTACTTAAGTTCTGAGTAAGTTCTTTTTATATTAGACTTCAATGGAATGAAGTCTAATCCCATTTATTTTCCTTTCCTACATTCCTATTCTGGTTAAGGAATTCTTCAAGAGGAAGCACACCTTCCACTATCCAAATATAACATTCGATTCATTCCCAAAATGTCTTAAGACAAGTCTATGATTAATTACATGGTAGTTGTCTTCCCTTTTTCCTTATAGAGGGTTAATGTTCATTTAAAACCTCATAGTACATTGTAAATTAACATCAAGTTTTATCTTCATTCAAACATTTTAATTAAACATAGTGATAGTGTTATAGTTGGATAACAATGTAAGAATGAAAACTTATTAAGTTGCATTTTCACTAGAGAGGGTAGCACATCTAGCACCCCATGTCTCTATTTGATCTATTCCAAACCAAGAGGGAATGTTACTTGATAGAAAAATAGAGAAATAATTAACATTTCCATTCACATAATACCCAAAAAGGTTACACATCAAGTACAAGAAATTTCACAAATATTTCATTCATCAAGAGGATTCATACATTATAAGTCCAAACACTTTAGACATTTCTAATGTCAAACAACAATAAAAAGATCAATTACAAGTACAACTTTCTTTTTCCATCAAATACATTTTAATAATGAACCATATTTCATCATAAAAAGATCCAGTCTCTTTGGTAAACAAATGTAACTTCCTATAAATATTTTCTCCTTTCATCACTTATGAAGTCCATCTACAAAATTTCTAGCATGGGTTAGTTCATTGAACTGAGCATGATAAGCACTAAACATTAAAATGATGTGCTTTTAACTAATTGTTTCATAAAGAGAACTCTGTTGTTATGAAACAGTCTTGAGAAATTCAGAAAGACATACCAAAAGGAGTTATCATACTCAATATAAGAGAGAGAAAAGTGATAAACCATAAAAAAGTAAGAATAGGTCATGATATAAACAACTTCAACCTTCCATACTATTGTCTTTCATAAAAATAATTAAAACAATAATTTAGATAAGTAACATTTCATCACAATCCCAATATTATTTTCATACATTACTTTACATGTTTCCCTTCTTAGTTAAACCTATTTAACATAGTAAGATAACTATAATAACTATCTTTTAGGCTTAGTTCAACACTAGATAAAAAACAATACTTCTATCTCGACATTTCATTCACGTAAATTCATCCTAAAATCTGAGATGTCAATAATAAAAATTAAAAAAACACAAGAATAAGTTTAGGATGATCCAAACAACATAACTTAAAATGTGTCTCTATTTAAGTATCCTAATACTCAAATTTAGAATTAGAATCCAATTTAATTTAAATTCCAACAACTAAACATATCTCATTAGAGGGTAAGATCAAATTAGCATGTAATTGGGACTACACACACAATCCCCAAAGAGATACAACATTACCAACGTTAAGTCAAAAGAGTAGAATGGAAGGGTTTAACAATCAACTTCAACTCAATCAACCATCCAAATATTTTCTACTAAGCACAAATATTTACTCAAAATATTTCCAACCAAACATAATAATCCATCCAATCATACTCTACTTCAGCTATACTACCCTAGCATAACCTAAACTCAATCTTACCAAATAGATCCAGGAGTTTAAAAATAATGGAACAGATCAAAGAAGGACAACACCTTCATCTAGTTTGAAGAAGGAAGAAGATTGAAGAAAAGAGAGAGAGAAATTAATTCCATATAACTCTAAGCACGATTAGGAAGAGACCAAAAGATAACCATGAAAAATTATTGACCAACTCAGTCTATACTGTCCCAAACCAAAATTCCCAAATAGGAACTAATCAGGGATCAAATTTGAATGTACAAAAACCATGAGAAGAAAGAATGATGAATAAAATTCATACATTACCCAACAACATTCAAGGATATGTCATTGATAGTTTCAATCATCCGTAAGACCGCAAGTAATTCTTTCCCCCAATACACAAAGGAACAAAAAAGATGACAGAAGGATAAGTCTGAAATAGGCTCATAAAACATGGATCCTTAAAAAAATATGTCAGCATAACGATATACCTAAGCCCAGAGTACGTATTCCTTTTTCATAGATGCACATTTTCCTTCATTCGTAAAAAGAACTGAAAATGAGTTTGAAGGCCTAAGCCGAAAAAACAAGCTAAGTACTTCAAAAACAATGTCAATAGAACTACCCAAATGATCAAATTGATAACAAAAACTGAAAAATAGTAAACCAATACCCAAGGGAGTTTTTTCCCTCTTAGTATCCAATGCCATAATTTTTATTAGTTACCCAAAAAATCTACAGAGTAGAAACTGAGTACATTTTCCTCATGGGTTCCAATAGTCAAGCTTAGTGAACCGAACAACTTCACAAAAGAGTGAAAGTAAAATTGTAGGCTTATAATAATAACCGAAAGAACTAACACGTCCATGAAGCGTTAAACACTTGCCAAGAAAAACCCAACAATTTAAATTTCCTCAATAAACATTGGAGCATATGACTACAATCGGGAGATTAAAAAAACTAGATTCACAATATAGAAGTGAAAATAATTCATGCACATTCTCTATTTTGATCATTCCATCATAACCTAGAAGAAAATGCTAAAGCCAGGGTCATAGAAGTTTAATCCCAATAAATATTCATACAAGATCAAACAACCATCAAATTATTCAACAGTTTATCCTCTGAAGTGTTCTCATAGTGGTGATACAAGATCTCTCTAGAACAAGTTCCAAAAATTTAAGCAACCGAGTTACTTACAAGTTTAACATAGCTCAAACAAGAGTACAACCAATTTTGACTTCATCTCAGGCTCATGCAAAAGGAGTAAAGCATAACCCAACAAATCAAATCAAGAAGAATGAAACCCAGATCACACTTTCCTCATACAAGTGGAGTCGAAACAACATTCACATAAAACAACACCAAAAAAAACATATGCAGAGATGATCTAAACAACCATGTAAAAACCAGATTGTTCCCAAGAAGAGAAGAGTTCTTTTAATGAATCATTTAAGTAAAATAAAAACAACTTAATGGGTAGAGCCTATCATGCCTGATAGAGCTTCTCCTTCACTGATTCACAAAAGATCTCCAAGTAGAACTTCAATAGCTTCTTCCTCTCCATGAAACGTCAACCAACTTTCAACACTTCTCCTTTCTTCTTATAGTTTTCACAGTGTCCAATAATAGCTCTATGCAATGCAAAAATAACAGTCATGCAAGAATCGAATTGGAGGTTCAAAGAACTGAAACAACATCATGTAGATCTTGGGATCGAAAATGAACCGAAAGATCAAAACAATCAAAACACCTCATGCATCTTCCTAGGAAGTTTTTGCCAACTTCATAAACATTAAATGTAAAGGACTGTCAGTTTCCTCCTATTTCCATGCCACTGCCATCTCCATATTTGGTGATGACTAAATTTAAATTTTACATGCAACCAAACTCGGTGGAGGTGCCAACTCATCCCTCCCTATCTTTTCTCATGCCCATGTCAAAGTTGGTAGCACCAAAGGATAAGACCATCTTTACTCACAATTAAATGTCTAGAAAAATGATGCCACCGACCAACCTAATTGCCATGTCATCCCTTAGGCCCCCTTAGGTTATCCATTCCCATAGTTAGGTTAATATTAATTTAGGAAATCAACATAGGTCCATATGTAGGTATTTAGTTAAAGTCTTAACATTCTAATTAACAAAAGATCATAGAGACATAGGTTAGATTTAGCTCTAGGCTATAGTTACTAACATTAAGATATAGTTACAATAGTTTCTGATCAAAGCAAGCATTACATGATTAAAAAAGAAGACCCAACCATGACATCAGAATTCAATATATAGTAGGGTCTAAAGACTTCATCCATTCTCTAGCACAGTCAGAATCTAGAGATCAACTGATCTATCTGACTTGGTTGTTATGACCACAAAGTTATGAATTAAAAGCATACCTTGGATCAATGAAATTGATCCAAGGTAATGTTGTTCTGAAAGAAGAATTTATGAAAATAGAAACCAAATTTCTCAATTCAAGCAACGAATTAATTTTGCATAAGGAGGTGGGTTTCTCTATTAAATACAACAAAAACATGATAGAATGTACCTTCTCAACAGATGAATTATTTTCTATTACAAACATGATTTCTAAAGTTATAAGAATATATCATCATAAGACAAAATCACCACAACGTTTGTACCTTCTAAATTAGAAATCATCATAGGTACTAGTCGTGTTGGAGGCATTACATACCTCTCTCCTAAAAAGCATCATCTTGCCGATGATTAACTTAGTCAAAATAATTCAATCAAGGATATAACCAAAATATAATTCTTTCATTCATAAGTTCATAATAGAACTAGATTTGAGAAATTCAAATTTTCATAATTATTCAACATTAAAATAGTTGTTTCAATACTAAATAATTTAGTATCTTGCCCAAAATCTGGTAGGTTTATTGATATGATAAGAATAAAATCTTCAAGTTTTATCAATCAACAAAATCAATTTTGCTCAAATAAATGTGGAAAATAAATTTTCATGTCTTGAGTTTTCCCAGGTTACACTTTCTTTGTTAAACTGGTCCCACTTTGGACCTTGCATTGACTTATTTCACGATTTCTTAAGTGCAACTAGCGAGTTTCCAGCACTCAAATGGGTTTAACCATAATTATTCATAGGTCTTGGACCTATAAGGAATTCTAATTTAACACATGTGATAAATCTAAAACGTATTTCTTAAGTAAAGAAATATGGAAAACATCATGCATTCATGATAAATTAGGTGGTAAAGCTAAATGATAAGCTATAAGGTTGATTATTTCAACAATTTCAAAGGGTCCCACATAATGAGGTGATAACTTGGCAGCCTTGCCAAAAGTTATAGAACTCTTTTTTAGTTTAACCCACAAAAAGACCTTTTCACCAAGTTCAAATTTCTTGTCAACCCTTTTTAAGTCTGCATAATTTTTTTGCCTATCTACTGCTTCCTTTAAACATTCACGAATCATTTTAACTTGTTGTTCCATTTTAGTAAGGATTTCAGGTCCAATTACCTCTTTGTCCTCTATGTTATCCCAACTAACTGGAGTTATGCATTTCCTTCGTATAATGCTTCAAAGGTGCCATTTTCAGAGAGGCGTGATATGTGTTATTATAAGAAAATTCAACTAATGGAAGGTACTCTTCCCATTTATACTATTGATCCATGCAATACATTCGTAACATATATTCCAAAACTTGATTAACTCTTTCAGTCTGCCCATCCGTTTGGATGGTATGCTAAACTAAAATTTAGTTTAGTTCCTAAGGTTGCATTAAGTGTTTGCCAAAATCTAGATGTCATTCTTGGATCTCTATCTGATATGATCAATTTAGGTACTCCATGCAATCTAAAAATTTCATGCACAAATATTTTTGCTAAAACAAGTGAATCATCCTTAAGATTACCAACAATAAAATGTGCTACTTTTGTTAGTTTATCAACAACAAAAAGAATAACATCATGCTTATTTATTGACATAGGCAGCCTTTGAACAAAATTCGTGCTAATTACTTGGCATTTATACTGAGGTATGCTATGAGGGTACAATAAACCAGTTGGATGCATATGTTCAACCTTAACATACTGACATTCTAAGCAGTGTGTCACAAAATTAATTACATCTTTTTCATCCCTTTCCAAAAATATTGTTGTTTTATATTAGCAAGCATTTTTCGTAATGCCAGATGTTCTGAAAAAGGTGAATTATGAAATTCAGTTAAAAATTTCCTTCTTAATTCATTTACCAAGGTATATATACTCTATTATCATATCTCAAGATTCCTTCATCATCAAAGTGAAAACCTCTATATCTCACATCATTTGGATCTGCAACAAGTGTTGTTTTCACTTGCTAAAAATAAGAATTAGATTCCATAACACTTTTTACTTCATCCTTAAACTGAGTTCTCAATGTTATAAGTGCATAAATATGTTTCATATGACTTAGTGCATCTGCCACTCTATTTTCCTTGCCTTTTATGTAACTTATGTCAAAATCATACTGAGATAGAAATTCTAACCACCTTTGTTGTCTTGCATTCAGATTTGGCTGAGTGAAAATATACTTTAGCCCAAGATGGTCAGTATTTAATTCAAAATGTCTACCAAGAAGATGATGCCTCCATACTTGAAGTGCATGAATAATGGAAGTAAGCTCTAGGTCATGGGAACATAGTTCAGTTCATGTAACTTGATTTTTCTACTTTCATATGCTATAACATGTTCATTTTGTAACAAAATACCTCCAAGCCCTTCCCTAGGAAGCATTAGTTACTATAGTAAAGTATCCATTAGGATCAGGTACAACCAAAATAGGTGCAGATGTAGGTTGATTCTTTAGAGTCTTAAATAAAAATTCACATTTTTCACTCCACACAAATTTCTTATCTTCCTTTTGCAACAATGTTATTGGTGCAGCGACCTTCAAAATTTTTAACAAACTTTCTATAGTAACTAACAAGACCCATGAAACTTCTAACTTCATGTACATTCTTAGGTGCATGCCACTCAGTTATTGCACCAATTTTTGATGGATTGACAACTATTCCATCTTTACTTATGACATGTCCCAGTTAGTGCATTTCCATCTTGTAGAATGAACATTTGGACAAATTACCATACAATATTCTCTTTCTTAAGATTTCCAGAACTATCTTAAAATGCTCATGATGCTCATCATTGCTTTTAGAATATATGAGAATATCATCCAAGAATACAACAAAAAATTTGTCCAAGTATTCTTGAAAAATATTATTCATTAAATTCATAAAAATTACAGGTGTATTTGTAAACCAAAAGGTAAAACTGTAAACTCAAAATTTCCATACCTTGTCCTAAAAGTTGTTTTATGAATATCTTCATCCTTGATTCTTAACTAATGATATCTAGATCGAAGATTTATCTTAGAATATATTGATGCACCACGCATCTAATCAAACAAATTATCTATTCTAGGAAGTGGATATCTATTTTTTATTGTTTTTTTATTTAACATCCTATAATCAATTCATAATCTAAGTGTTCCATCTTTCTTTTTCACAAAAATTACTAGTGCTCCCCAAGGCAAGACACTTGGTCTTATCAAACCTTTAGACAATAGTTCTTGCAACTATGCCTTAAGCTCTACCAATTCAATGGTATTCATTTGATACGGTGCCTTGAAATAGGTTCGGTTCCCGGCTTGATCTCAATCATGAAATCAAACTCCTATTTGGGTGGAAGACCGGGTAGTTCTTCCGGAAACACATCGCTGAAATTTCGTAACAATGGGTATCTTTCCAAGAAGTCACTATCCCCTTCAGTTTTCAAAAAATTTACTACATACAAAATTCAACCTTTGTTTTTGTCCTTTTTAAGTCATCGCTAATAATTTCCTAACTGAAATCTCACATTTTATCCCCTGAATGTTTGTTGTTTTCTGTAGGTCATCCAGATAACTAATATGTTTTTAAAAACAATCAACATTTGCCTTATGTTTAGCTAGCTAGTTAACACCTATGATTACATCATAAGACCCCAAAGGAGCAACGTAAAGATCAACTTCAGTGGAAAAACTAGGAAAGTCAAGGACTACTCCAAAAAGACACATATTAACTATGTGGACAACATTATTTCCATAATGTATAACCCATGATTTATCCATTTTTCTAGCTTTTCTTTTTAATTTTGAAGCTAATTTAGTAGAAATAAAGCATTCAATAGCTCCAGTATCAAAAAGTATAGTAACATGTATACCAAATAACTTACCTGGAACTTTTATAGGCATAACTTTCTTTTCACTTGTTTGTCAGCTACTACAACATGTATCTTATGTTGTTGATTGCGGTCATCCTTCCTTAAAGGAAACTGATTTGCATAATGATCTTTTCCACAATTGTAGTAGCCTCCTACAGGTCCTTTCTTAGGCTCAAATTTATTTCCATCCTTAAAGTTATCATTTTGTCCTCCATAGGACTTCTGTCCATTATTATTGTTCTTGACAAAGTTGTTTTGTACATTAGTAGCAAGTTTATTTGTTGTAGTTTTCTTATTATTATCGAAAAAAAAATTCATGCCATGATTTTTCTATTGGTCCCTTTTTGGGTGCAAGGGACGAAGAAGAATTAGGAACTTTCTCTCTGATTTCTTCCTTATGGGAAAATATTGCTTTCAATATCTACTCATGCCTTATGGATTTTTCAACAACCCCTTCCATAGTGGTTTGGTTGTGAACGTATACTTCACCACCTATAATGGTATTTAATCCCATAATGAATTTTTGTATCCTAAACTTCTCGTCAGTTTGATACTGAGGTATGTACCTTAGAAGCTAAATTAAACTTCTCCTAGCACTCTGTTACAGTTAACTTTCCTTGAGCTAAGTTCTGAAATTCAATCATTTTCTAATCATAGTAAAGTTGTGGCAGCCATTGTTGCCTAAAATAATTTTTAAATTGATCCCAAGTGATGTTTGTTTCATCAATGTTTAACTCATCCTTACAATTGTCCCACCAAGAAGATGCCTCATGGGAAAGATGATAAGCTCCCCATATTGCTTTAGTTTCCTCTGAGAAGTTCCTTATAGCAAAGTACTTCTCCATTTCATTGAGCCAGTTCTTAGCTCCATCTCCCAATGTAGTGCCATCAAAATTGGGTGGAATTATCCTTTTTATATCATTAGTGAGTTCAACTACCAATCTTTCCTTTTTATTCTCAGGCTGATTGGGTGCATTTTCATTACCATTGGAAGCATTATTTTTATCAACGCCTAAATTCCCCATATTGGCGTTGTCCACAGGAGGTGGCTGATTGTTATTACCAACATATTCTTCACCCTCCTCATTGCCCATTACTTGTTGTTCTAATATAGGCAGGCGATCTCTTATGTCCAATGGGGCAACAAGGATCTCATCAAGTTTTTAGGTAGTAACTGCTTCTCCACCTGGTGGTGGGTTGTTTGCAACATTTCCCCTTGTTTTAACCATTTTCTATTAACAATAAAATTTAAGTTTTATCATATTATGGACACAATAGGTCCAAGAGCTGCAACCTTCAACTCTGATACCAAGATGTAACATTCCCATTTTAAGACTTTAGAAATAAGGGAATTTTAATTTATTTTTGCATAATGTTCTCTGTTCTAAATTAACATAATTTAGAACACACAATCATAGCCAATCAATCTCATAACAAAATACCATATGTAATTGTAAATGACTCGGTGAAACACCGATATCTCATTTCATGACTCGATCATACCAATATCTCATGTTAACTTTATCATTTGTATACCATGTATACTTAGTTATTTTACCCTTTGGAAGGTATCAAGTGTTCTATTTAAGAGGCCTATCTAAGTATCTATTACCGATTTTCATCTGAAATCTTGCTTCTTAAACTAGGTGACATAAGAAAACATAACCAAAAACTTGTGATACTTTGGCCAAAGATTTTAAACATATTATTCATGTTTATATTCCTAGATGACATACTCATCAAATAGAATACGTCCTTCACCATACTTGATCTATTATCTAGAATGGTCTTCTCGACTTTTATTAGTCCACTTGTTCAAGGTTTAACCCTAGCCAAGGTTGGTAACATGGCCTAGTGTGGAGGCATTCTTATGGTGACTAAGGGTATTTAGACATAATTAATAGATTTGTGTTGATTGGGCATGTCTATTTATCCTAAGTCAATGTGATTTGACCTCGAAACTAGGTCATGCCCTATCTCTACCTAGGGAAGAACCGTGATCAAGCCGATTTTATGTTATTCTAGATGAAAAAACTCAAAAGGGTGTTGAAAAATGTCAACTGTAACATAGTATCCTTGAGAAGACCCTCGTATTTCATGAGGGTACTAAACTACGATTGGCGTGTGTCAACATCCGTTTGAGGTTTCCTCATCTAGGCACCATACCTAAGCTAAAAGGTTAATGACTTATTAATTATATCATTAAGGATTAATTGTAGTGACCCTACCGAGAAACTAGGTTCATTGAAAATTAGGGTTCCAAGTTAAAAATTCAATTAGAAGTAGGTATGCAAATAATATGTTTTTAAGTTGCATCACCGATAATTTCCTAAATGAAATCTCACATTTTATCCCGATTGTTTGTTGTTTTCTCGCAGTCATCTAGACAACTACTATGTTTTTAAAAACAATCAACCTTTGCCTTATGTTTAGCTAGCTTGCTTAACACCTATGATTACATCATAAGACCCCAAAGGAGCAACGTAAAGATCAACTTCATGAATAATAAACTCAAAAGGGTGTTGAAACATGTCAATCATGTACATAGTATCCTTGAGAAGACCTAGTCTTTCCCGAGGGTACTAAATTACAGTTGGCATGTGTCAACATCTGTTTGAAGTTTCCTCATCTAGGCAACATACCTAAGCTAGAAAGTTAATGACTTATTAATTATCTCATTAAGGATTAATTGTAGTAACCCTACCGAGAAACTAGGTTCATTGAACATTAGGGTTCCAAGTTAAAACTACAATTAGAAGTAGGTATGCAGATACATTTTCTCCCTAACCATTTCATAAGTTATGTTTTTATACCATTAACATTCTGATTTATGTTTTACATAATAGATCCAACACACACTTTAAAGAGATGTTTGCTTACTTACTTACCCAAGCCTTAGCTTACTTAAGTTCTGAGTAAGTTATTTTTATATTAGACTTCAATGGAATGAAGTCTAATCCCATTTATTTTCCTTTCCTACATTCCTATTCTGGTTAAGGAATTCTTCAAGAGGAAGCACACCTTCCACTATCCAAAGATAACATTCGATTCATTCCCAAAAGGTCTTAAGACAAGTCTATGATTAATTACATGGTAGTTGTCTTCCCTTTTTCCTTATAGAGGGTTAATGTTCATTTAAAACCTCATAGTACATTGTAAATTAACATCAAGTTTTATCTTCATTCAAACATTTGAATTAAACATAGTCATAGTGTTATAGTTGGATAACAATGCAAGAATGACAACTTATTAAGTTGCATTTTCACTAGAGAGGGTAGCACATCTAGCACCCCAGATCTCTATTTAATCTATTCCAAACCAAGAGGGTATGTTACTAATAGAAAAATAGAGAAATACTTAACATTTCCATTCATAGAATACCCAAAAAGGTTACACATCAAGTACAAGAAAATTCACAAATATTTCATTCATCAAGAGGATTCATACATTATAAGTCCAAACACTTCAGAAATTTCTAATGTCAAACAACAATAACAAGATCAATTACAAGTACAACTTTATTTTTCCATCAAATACATTTCAATAATGAACCATATTTCATCATAAAAAGATCCAGTCTCTTTGGTAAACAAATGTAACTTCCTATAAATATTTTCTCCTTTCATCACTTACAAAGTCCATCTCAAAATTGCTAGCATGGGTCAGTTCATTGAATTGAGCATGATAAGCACTAAACATTAAAATGATGTGCTTTTAGCTAACTGTTTCATAAAGAGAACTTTGTTATTATGAAACATCTGAGAAATTCAGAAATACAACCAAAACAAGTTATCACACTCAAATATAAGAGAAAGAAAAAGTGATAAACCATAAAAAAGTAAGAATAGTTCATGATATAAACAACTTCAACCTTCCATACTATTGTCTTTCATAAAAATAATTAAAATAGTAATTCAGATAAGTAATATTTCATCACAATCCCAATATTATTTTCATACATTAATTTACATGTTTCCCTTCTCAGTTAAACCTATTTAACATAGGAAGATAACTATCCTAACTATCTTTAAGGCTTAGTTCAGTAGTAGATAAACAACAATATTTCCATCTTGACATTTCATTCACCTAAATTCATCCTAAAATCTGATGTCAATAATCAAAATTAAAACACAAGAATAAGTCTAGTATGATCTAAATAACATAACTTAAAATGTGTCTCTGATTGTGTATGTAGTCCCAAATACATGTATTAGTCTATATTGGGACTACATACACAATCCCCAAAGAGATACACCATTACCAACATTAAGTCAAAAGAGTAGAATTGAAGGGTTTAACAAACAACTTCAACTCAATCAACCATCCAAATATTTTCTTATAAGCACAAATATATACTCAAAGTATTTCCAACCAAACATAATAATCCATCCAATCAAACTCTACTTCAGCTATACTACCCTAACATAACACTTAACTCAACCTTACCAAACATATCAAAGAAGGAAAACACCTTCATCTAGTTTAAAGCAAGAAGAATATTAAATAAAAGAGAGAGAGAGAGATAATAATTCCATGTAACTCTAAGCATGATTAGGAAGATACCAAAAGATAACCATGAACAATTATTGACCAGCTCACACTATATTGTCCCAAACCAAAATCCAAAACAGGGAACTAATTAGGGATCCAATTTGAATGTACAAAAAACTAGGAGAAGAAATAATGATGAACAACATTCATACATTACCCAAAAAATTCAAGGATACATTATTGATAGTTTCAATATCCGCAAGAATACAAGTAATTCTTTCCCCTAGTACACAGAAAGGAACGAAAAATATGACAGAAGGATAAGTCTAAACAGGCTCATAAAACTTGGATCCTTCAAAAATACATGAGCATAACAATATACCTAAGCCCAGAGTACACATTCCTTTTTCATAGATACACATTTTCCTTAGTTTGTAAAATAACTGAAAATGAGTTTGATGGCCCAAGGCCAAGAAACAAGCTAACTAAGTACTTCAAAAATAATGTCCATAGAACTACCCAGAAGATCAAATTGATAAAAAAAACTAAAAAAGTAAACCAATACCCAAGGGATTTTTCCCTCTTAGAATCCAATGCCATTATTTTTATTAGTTACCCAAAAACTCTACAAAGTAGAAACTAAGTACATTTTCCTCATGGGTTCCAATAGTCAGGATTAGTGAACTAAACAACTTCACAAAAGAGCGAAAGTAAAAATTGCAAGCTTATAATAATAATCGAAAGAACTAACATGTCCATGAAGCGTTAAACACACCAAACAAAACCCAACAATTTAAATTTCCTCAATAAACATAGGAGCAGATGACTGCAACTAGGAGATTAAAAACAAAACCCAGAATCACAACACATAAGTGATAAGAAATCATACACATTCTCTATTTTGATCATTCCATCATAACCCAGAAGAATATGCTAAAGCCAGGGTCATAGAAGTTTAATCCCTATAAAGATTCATACAAGATTAAAAAAATAGTCAAGTTATTCAATAGTTTATCCTCTTAAGTGTTATCACTGATGGTGATACAAGATCTCTTTGAATAAGTTCCAAAAATTTAAGCAACCGAGTTAGTTACAAGTTTAACACAAGATAAACAAGAGTACAACCAATTTTGAATTCATCTCGTGGATCATGCAAAAGGATAAAAGCATAACCCAACAAATCAAATCAAGAATAACGAAACCCAGATCACTCTTTTCTCATACAAGTGGAGTCAAAACAACATTCATATAAAACAACACAAAATAAACACATGTAAATGATCTAAATAACCATGCAAAACTAGATTGTTCCCAAGAAGAGCAGAGTTCTTTTAATGAATCATTTAAGTAAAATAAAAACTTAATGGGTAGAGCCTATCATGCTTGATAGAGCTTCTCCTTCACTAATTCATAAAATATCTCCAAGTAGAACTTCAATAGATTCTTCCTCTCACGAAACATCAACCAACTTTCAACACTTCTCCCTTCTTCTTATAGTTTTCACAAAGTGTCCAATAATATCTCTATGCAATGTAAAAATAACAATCATGCAATAATCAAACTGGAGGTTCAAAGAACTGAAACAACATCATGCAGCTCGGGCTCGAAAATGAACCGAAAGATCAAAACAACCAAAACCCCTCATGCATCTTCCTAGGTATTTTTTGCCAATTTCAAAAACATTAAATGCAAAGGACTATCAGTTCCCTCCTATTTCCATGCCACTGCCATCTCCATATTTGGAGATGACTAAATTTAAATTTTGCATGTAACCAAACTTGGTGGAGGTGCCAACTCATCCCTCCCTATCTTTTCTCATGCCCATGCCAAAGTTGGTAGCACCAAAGGATAAGATTGCCTTTACTCACAATTAAATGTCTAGAAAAATGATGCCACTGACCAACCCAATTGCCATGTCATCCCTTAGGCCCCCTTAGGTTATCCATTCCCATAGTTAGGTTAATATTAATTTAGGAAATCAACATAGGTCCATAGGTAGGTCTTTAGTTAAAGTCTTAACATTCTAATTAACAAAGATCATAGAGACATAGGCTTGATTTAGCTCGAGGCTATAGTTACTAACATTAAGACATAGTTACAATAGGTTCCCGATCAAAGAAAGCACTACATACTAATAAAAGAAGAACCAACCATGACAACGTAATTCAATATACAATAGGGTCTGAAAGACTTCATCCATTCTCTAGCGGAATAGGAATCTAGAGATCAACCGATCTATCGACTTGGTCATTATGACCACAAAGTTATAAATTAAAAGCATTCATTAAGGTAAATGTTGTTATGAAATAATAATTTATGAAAACAAAAACCAAATTTCTCAATTCAAGCAATGAATTAATTCTACATAAGGAGGTGGGTTGCTCTATTAAATACAACAAAAACACGATAGAATGTACCTTCTCAATAGATGAATTATTTTCTACTACAAACATGATTTCCAAAGTCATAAGAGTACACACGTCATAAGAAAAAATCACATGTCAACGTTTGTACCTTCTAAAGTAGAAATCATCATAGGTACTAGTCATGTTGGAGGTTACATACCTCCCTCCTAAAAAGCATCATTGTCTCGATGATTAAATTAGTAAAAATAATTCAATCAAGAATATAACCAAAATATAATTCTTTCATTCATAAGTTCATAACAAAACCAAATTTGAGAAATTCAAATTTTCATAATTATTCAACATTAAAATAGTTGTTTTAATACTAAAGAATTTAGTATCTCATTAAAAAGCGGCGGGTTTATTGATATGCTAAGAATAAAATCTTCAATTTTTATCAATCAACAAAATCAATTCTACTCAAATACACGTGGAATTTTTATTTATGTCTTTAAGGTTTTCTAGGTTGCACCTTTCAACATTTGTACCTTCTAAAGTAGAAATCATCATAGGTACCGGTCATGTTGGAAGAATTACGGTAATATCTACAAGCTTAAAATCATCATGATAATCCTCCTTATGGATATCCTTGGGCTCATGCCACCTAATATTAACTCAAATCACAATGTTTTTATTATTACCTTGAATATATGACTTGGGAATGGATTACACACTTTAACACAACTCGAGATTCATTTTCACCTTTTTAGTATCAAAAGGCATACATATATGTTAGTTTAGTGTAGAGATTTCTTAAATATAAAAAACATTGCAATATAGACCTTTCTCCTTGCCTCTGAAAAGCTTTAAATATCCTCCAACATGTATAACTACTCCCCCAAACTTCTCGACACACCTTTATAACATGACCTAGATAAGACCAACACTTTGTTAACCCCGCTTTGGATATCATTAACAAAACTTGATAAAAAAATGTGCGGACCAGGGTTCATTTTAAGAGACCGCTTAGAAATCGGAGGTGGAAAATACCTGGAAAATATCCTCAAAACCGGTTTCACAAGAAGGCAAATTTTTTAGGGGTCTGACAGAAAAATTTTCACCTAATTTTTAAGTGGTGGGACAAAGGCTACAGACACGTGACAGAGATTTTTTGACGCACATCAATAAGGTGGTTGACGCATGTCAATAAACCTCATTGAAGTGCGTCAACAACCTTGTTGATGCCTGTCAATGAGGTTTGTTGATGCGCGTCAGCAAATCTTTATCGCACGTCTGCAGACCTCTCGCCTATCTCGTATAAAAAAATCTTTGTGTCGTACATCAAAAAACTTTGTCACATGTCTACTTCCTCCGCACTCCTGTCACGTGTCAAAAACTCTCCCTGTCACGTGTCAACAAACTCTCCCTGTCACGTGTCAACAAACTCTTTTCACGCATCTGTAGCCTATGCCCTCTTATCACGTGTTTACTGTACTTGATAATACATATGCCCCCAGGTGGTATGAGTGAGCTAATAGTGTTCTACCTGGTGAATAATATAGGATTATATAGGGGATAGTTTCAAGGGTAGGTGAAGCTGACCCTAAAAAAATAAACTATAATTTTTAGGCGAATAGGTCAACGACCCGCGCTAGAAAATTTTTATTTTCAAATTTTTTAAAAATGGAATATTCACCATATTACGAATATTCACCACTAAAATTATCCACTGGCATTATAGACCTTCAAATCATTTAATAAGCTTACACACCTAAGGCACTTCTCAACCCATCCTTCTTATACCTATAGTCTTTAACATTTTGATCTTGATCAGAATAAGTTATCTAAGAAGAGTTTTCTCACTTAAAATCATTTACAAGCTTTGTAAAATCACCATTAAGATTTTTACCCATGTTTGATACTTTCTCAACTTGAATGAACATACCCTATAATATCAAAAAAATTGTACTATTCTACTTGTGAAGATATCAAAGCCTATAGGAATCGACGATATGCATATTTCTGATTGAAGTACCCCATTTTTATGTCTTCACAACACTTTGTAGACCTACAACAATCCTTTAGCTTACTTCTCCATTTGTGCAATTCCCAGCAATCTTCACCACCTTTTCTAGATCCTTAAACTCGGATGTTTATGAGAAACATATCATTTCTTCATATAGACAATCTATAATTTCCTCACAAACCTTAACACCTTAAAACTAAGCTTAATATTATTCATACGAGACTACCTTGTGACCTCATAATTTTAGGGAGCTATATCAACATTTAAGGGCTACTTTACCTTCTCCCATAGCTGTGTCCGTGTTTACATTTCAATCACAACCTCAACAAAGCGTGGAGAAATCCATATATGTTGCTCTAATGTATTTGTACTAAGTTTAACATGGTCTTCCAAGATCCTTCATGCCAACCACTATATAATGTTGTTTCACCAATAAGTTGAATCTTTCTAGGATGAAACACATATAAGGTAAGTGGTTGAGGAGGAATACCTATGAAGCAAAGGTAGAAGGTAGAATGCGTGTGTTGTTGACATTATCCAAGCTGATCATAGAGAACTCATTTTTTTCTGGGAAGGATTACCTATAAATACAAAACAAGACCACAAAAGAGTATTAAATAACATATGATAGTGGACTACCTAGTTTATTCTAGATCAAGGAATCACGATGCTTCCTAGAGAGGTTATTAATCCACTGTTTAATTAAACATAAATAAGAAACTGAAATATGAAGGTCCTATTATAATACAATGATTTAGGTTTCTCAATATAAAATAATATGCTAGATTTAATGTTAAATACAGAATGTATCACTAATTCTAATGAAACTAAAGGTTTGTTCAGTCTGGGTAGGTTTGTCATAGGTCTAGTAAAGGTCCTGGGACTGATTGGGTGAGGTATGTGTTGGTTTTGGTTGAATACAAGGCTTGATGGACTCATGGTGTCAAATGACACATAGAATGGTACTAGTCGGGTTATTGATGCTAGTATAAGGATGAAAATGATGGCGGTAAGGTAGATTGATGTTAGTAGGGGGAAATTGGTGATAAATTAATAAAAATGGCTTTTAACCCTTTTGTGATTGCATAGGGAGTGAGGAAGGTGTGGTTAGGCTTGTAATACGGCTAAGAAGACTCAAAAATGTAGAGGAAAAGGTTAAGAAATGTGGAAATAATTGAAATGGTTGGGTAGGTGGATTGGTGGGAAGACATAAATATATGGGTAATAAGCAACAATGGAAATAATGAAATAAGTAAAAGATATACAATAAAGTAAGCACAGATGATGAAAACCACGTCACTTACTTATTGCTTTATGAAGATATCGTGAACAAAGGTAATGGTGGTTTATAGGTGAGGTGATGGTCTGGTTCAAGCCATGACATTGCAACTTGTGGGTTCTCATGGATACTCCAATTCTATGGAAGAGAACATGTTGCATGTGCTACACTCGGTGGTGTGTCCTCTTCATTTGGATGCATGAATGAATTTTAGACTCACACTTGATTGCAATAGAAATTCCAAAACTGAATGACCAACCCGTGTAAAGAGTTGAAAATTTGTATATAAACGAACCGATGGCAGCTTAGGTGACCGCATCGGCGAGGATAAACCGGCATCGGTTAGGGTGAATTAGTCAAAGTTACTAAAAATAGCCCGATCTTTACTATGTTTGGCGTGATCTTGATTCCTAATCCGGGTCTCAAGTGAGTGTTGTCGCTTAGATAATTGGGATTTTTGTTGGAGAAGGAATAGTACTTTAATTTTAGGGTTTGAAAGATTCCCAATTGTTTAAGATAAGTAGAGACTCAATATTAGTTAATTAATTGGCTAGGAATAAGTACATGGTGTGGTGTCTAGGTGAGGTGTAAATTAACTTAATTAAAGTAATTAAGTTAATTAATAATGTGAGGATGAACATTAATTCAATTGTAAGTAATTAAATTAATATGAATGTGGGGTAGGGGGTCATGGTTAGGTGAATACATTACATTAATTAATTAAAGGGGACTTAGGGAGTGTGACCTAAATTTTTTGTCTACATTTTCCCCTTTTTATCGTGTAGCTTGTATTAAAAAGTGACGCTAAAAAAACAAGAATTCAAAGGCCCTGGTATGAGTGAAGGTTAGGTTGCCCCAAGTATGGATGGAGGTGATCCCCCTCAAACTAGGAACTGATGAGGTGTTAAATGAAGTCGGTGAGTGGTTTGATAAATAGGTAAGTGATGAAAACAAGGGTAGGTGGGTTTTAGGTAAGGGTGATTTTGATTTAGGTAATAGGTAGTGGCAGTCTAACGAACACACACATATAGAATGAGATATGATGCTAGGTTGAAGAGCTTGCAAACTCTACTTTGTCAAAGGTCAACAGGTTTATCTAAACAAGGTTTAAGTGTTTTAGGTATCCAAGGTATAAGATACGGTCTTAAAACATAACTAGACAAGGTGTAGGAATTGGAAATAGGTTTGTTCTAGGGTACCAAAGGTTAGGTCATGATAAACAACACAACATAAGGCAAAGTAAGGTCATGAGGCTGAAAAACATAAGTAGCATCATCGCAAAGTATAACAAGTAAGCAAATTCGAGTTTCACAATGGTAGAGGTTGGGTTGAGTTATTTATGCAAGGCCATAGGTAAGGCCACATTAGGGGTGAAAACATGCCCCAACTAATTATGAGGTTGGGTTGTAGGTAATAAGGTCATTAGGTTGACTTGTAAGGCTGGGTTCAAACTTGGGTAAGGCAAAAAGGGTGTCAAGTAAGGTGAGATTGTACATGAGATTTTTTGAGATACTTTGATTATTTATCCATGTGTATATATGTATTGATACACAAACACTCCCTTTATATAGTTGATGATGATTTATATTGATGATGTACTTGGTTTTCATTTCCATTGTTATTGTTATATTATGGAAACTAGGTGAGTTAGGCATGGTTGAGTCTAGGTCATTTAGGCATGGTTGAGTCAGGTATAGGCATGGTGGAGTCAGGTGTAGGCATGGTTGAGTCTAGGTGTAGGCATGATGGAGTTTGAAAATTTCCAAGTTACTGATTTTATGGAAATGATGTGTTGTATGTATGTTGTGTTTAAATTTCCAAGTAATTGATATCATGGAAATGTTAAATGATTGATGTATGATATGGTTGAGGTTATAAAATGGTAGGTATGATGAAATAATGTATGATTTTGTGATATTTATCTCCAAGAAATTGTGTAAATGGAAACTAACTAGGTTAGAATGTGAATGTAAAGGGCGAGAAATGGTTAGGGGTAAAAGTGGCCGAGCTAACCTCCAAGGGCCCCATGTCCTAGGAGTGAGGCCTACATAGCCCCAACAAAAAGGGGCCTCATGATGATGTAGTTCTCCCATAAGCTAGGGAAGAATATGATGGGGTAGATGAATGGGTTGGTAGGTTTTAGGCATGATTAAGTCTAGGTCATTGAGGCATGGTTGAGTGTAGGTTTTTAGGCATGGTTGGAATAGGCATGGTTGAAGGAGAAGAAATCCTAGAATGTAGGTGTTGAAGGTCTAGTCATGCGTAGTATAATCAATAAGTAAGAAAAGAGATGAACGGTAAAAGAGGTGGAATGCTTTATAAGTGGCAAGGACCATAATGAGCATACCAAGGATGGGTTGATGAACTTAAACCCCTAAAGGAAGTGCATGATTGACTGGTCTAAGGGTGAAGTAAGTTACATGATCACAAAATGTCACATTTGCAGCACGTCCCTTGAGTAGGTAAAAGATAAGAAAGAAAGGAAAATGAGGAGAAATTGGAATTTTAGCGTAACCTTGTTGTGAGACAACATGCCTCTTCTACAGATACCCAAAACTAAAATAGGCAAGTCCATGATGAAAAAGTTGTACTTCTCTTGTTTTTTTGTATTTTCTTTTTTCCTTTTATTTGATAGACTAATCGATGTGGGAAGTATATGTGTGATGAATAGAATGATTCTTTGAGGTTTTTGTTGACAATTTTTGTACTTGTGCAAAAATGGGAAACTCGAAACTTTGTCGTTATGATGAAGAGTCTTGGGTGAAGTATAACTAAGCTAAGGGATTTTTTTATCATTTATTACTTCAAATTAATTACAAGATTAAATGAAATTTGTAATTATGTGTCTTTGTTACAAAACATAACAGATCACATAGTCTGTAATTTCATGCCATCTTCAGCAAAAGAACACAAAGCCCTGAAGGACAGCTATGTTGTCTTGATGAAGATGACAAATTAAAGAGTAGGTGAAGTGCTGAGTTTTGAAGCAGCAAATAGAAATACAGATATCAGAAAATCAAGGTTTATTACTAAATGTTACAAGTTCTCATCAATGTTCTTTCCTTCATGATTAAGACATTCAATTGTGTTCTTGAGTTGTTTAGTTCAATATACAATCCATACGAGATAAGCTAGAATGCATAAATAAATATACAACTCATTTTACAAAATTCAATGTTTTATTCATAAGGAATTTCCAAATGTTTCCCACACAATCTGTGGGATGTGACTAAAAAGTAATGTACATCTACTAAAGAAAGAGGTACACATGCATAAAATAGAAAGCAAAGGAGTATGATTAAACCCATCATCACCTTTGTATATTCTTCATTATGTAGAGCATCTCCTTACCAGCTCTTTTCATCCCTCAAGGCATGGTATCGAAAAGTAAAAGAAAGGAATCATCAATAAAGAGCTCGTGGTTAATCCATATTCCTACACTTGCCTAATTTGTGCATATGGATCTCTAAGCAATAAGAGATATAGATTACTTGAAGATCAAACTACATATCTCACTCAGAAAGAAGAAATAGAAAAGAGAATAAGAAACATGGACATAAGAGAGGCCAAAAAGCCTAATTTTTCTAACTATTTTCTTAAAGTGTGTAGATACAGGTTGCAACCAAGAAGAAAGAATCATGTACATGCTGAAAAAGGAGGACCAATGTAACTGAAACTCAGATATTGTCTACAAATGGAAGAGGTTATAGTACAGAACAAAGAAGATGCTTGTAGACAAGTTACATTTTCCAGATTTTAGTTAAAGGAAAGGAATTCTAGGAAAATTTTGACAGGGCTTCGCCATCTAAAATGGATATTTACAACTTTTCCAATATCTATATCAAACTGAAATCAAATAAATGTAGTAAAAGTAATGAAAAAGTATCTAAATCAAGGCTTATGCCTGATAATGGCATCAAAACAGATCAAGAATTGCTTAAAATTACTGTAGGTATCAAAGAGTATAAGTGCAACTACAGGTTACAAATAGGCATTTCAAAAAGTGAATTGAAGGAAGAGATGAACAAGCAGCCACTTCATTTATAGTTTTTATCAACATCATTCAACCTTGAAAACTCACACATACCCAAGTCAAAGAAATGTTACAGTATTTCAGAGATTGTCATCCCCATTAAAATCATATTTAAGTTACATTATTAGAGTGTGTACAGATTCAGAACAAAGAAATTCAAACATTAATAGGGATCATCAAGTTCAAAACTCCTAGCCATGATCAAATAGGAGAAATGAAGTATATAAAAAGCCTCTACAGAAACAAATGTTAGATAAGAAGTGTAGATTCAGCTCAAACTTCGAATCAGAGACACTACGGTGTATGAAATACGAATACCCAAATCAAGAAATGTTCATATCTGGAGTTAAGGGAGGAGCGAGGCTGTAATAAAGAATGGAGACCCGATATTGGACAAAGTTCTACTTCTATGGCAACCACCTTTTCAAATCAAAGTAAGAAGCACTTTTAGAGGTAAAGTGGGGTTACAGGAACTCAAAAGCACAGATCCTGGCCAATCAATGGATCCATAAAGAAAAAACGAAATCATACAAAGTAAATCAAAGCTTCATAGTAGCAACACAATAATCACAGAGTCCTTTTTGAGCTCATTCTTATCAATATCCGAGCGTGAAAAATACAAGAAAATAGGAAATGCGATTATAAGTGCATGATGAAACCAGAAAAGAATGGATCACTAGAAAACAGAATGGGTGTCAACATCAGAGATGAACGCGGTCCCAATTAATATTTGGATGAATTATTTTGAAAAGTATTGCAATTAATGTAATTATTTTGCTCACAAACAGGGAGTTGTATTTTTCCCTGCCTTCACTACAGGGCAGAATAGAGAAGAAGACAAAGTTGCATGTTCATAGAGAGAGACTTTCCTAGCAAGTAATCTTATTTTTAGCAAATTATTCATCCTTCTCTTTCTTAAAAATAGACCAGTCAACTTCAGTTGACCAATTGTAATGAAGGCTATTAATGCCTATTTGTAATTGCCTGCTCTATTTTTATTCCTTTATCTATTATTAAATAAAGGATAAAAATAGAATGTATGGGCGAGTACAAGCCTTAGGCTATTTTTAGGAAGAGGGTGAATTTTATTTTTGCTATATATTGTGTGCCTTTGCAAAGCACAATGAGAACTTCTAGAGGACTTTTTGGATATAGGAGTACTAAAGCAATTTTTTCCATTTTTGCCTTCTGTGTGTGAAGTATTTTCTGCCTTTCCAATTATTTGCAGTCTTGTGTATTTTTCTATTAGTCTTGTGAATGCAAATTCCTTGATCAATCATCTTACCCTACTGCAAATTCAGTATTTTTTGCTTAATTTTAATGTGCATGTTAACTTATTAGTATTGTTGTGATTTTCCCTCAGTATCACCAAGTGTTTGCCCTTAAATATTCTGTAGTAAATTGTTCGCTTATGCATCAAGAATTCTTCCCATAACAATTCTGCATATACTCAGTTAAATCCCTTACATAAATTTGGTGTATCACCTTAGTTTTATTTATTTTACAGTCATCTTTTACTCTCAAACCCCTAAAAATTAGTTTAGGATACACCAATAAGGAACCGGCCTTGATACCGGAGACTCACCTCAAAATAGGTATACCCATAGACATGAGGAGTTTCCATTGTATCTACGAAAGGGAGAGATCAATTATGTAAGCTTAGAAAACCTATAGCCATCTCTCTACAGGGTGCACTTTCGAGAGAGAACAATTTTTGGCATGCCAGGTGGGACCACGAATTAGATCTACATGTAAATTACAAATTCTACAGTAGATTTTACAGCAAATTAAAAGTCACTTTTGGGATCAAGTTGCAGAAATTTATTTTAAAGATTTGAAGATCTTTTGGCGACTCCACAGAGTTGATTTTAGACCAGTATTGTAGCATGTTCCATGCCTAAAGTGACTACAAGATCATCGGTAAGAGGAATTCCTTCTGATTTTGTTCTTTACCTTTGAATTATGCTAGAAGGAGAAGAGTTGGTAATACTTTACCTTATAATAGACCTAGTTTTGATAACCCTCCTCCTAATATTCCTTCACCACGCATCAATTTCTCAATTAACATCCCAATTTTTTAAATGGTTATTCAACCACCAAGGAATTTTGTAACCTTTACTAATGGCATTCCATTAGTAATCCCGATTCTACGACATTCCTAATGCTGCCATGAAAAGTTTTCCATCATTCACGGTGAAAATTAGGTTACACTCCGCTAAACATATCAAGGATGTTGCAGCCCTATGTGTAGTCCATAACATCACTCATGAAGATGTAGCTTTAAGAATTTTAGCTACATCTTTTAAAGGGTAGGCCTTGCAATGGTACAAAAACCTAGAAATTAGAAGCATAAGAACACGGGATGACTTAGGTGAAAAATTGCTGAAAGCAGCCTTGAGATTATTCGGATCATTTGTCTCTTATTGAGTAGTTGTCTACCATTAAAAGAGCTCCCAATGAATTTATGTCTACTTTCAATATCTATTTTGCGAACTTGGGAGATAATTCCAATAAGTGTCAAGCCTCAAGTTGATCATGCTTTCCTTTATTATCTTAGAACATTAAATAGTGATATCTAAACTATGATTCTATCAATGGGGGGAGAGACACTCCCAAGCCTATGATATCACTATCCAAGCTAAAAATAGTCTTATTCAAGATGGAAAATTGGCACCAAGACCTTTAATGCTTTTTTAGGAAAATTTAGCACCTATTCCTCAGCCTATTACAATCATAGAACCTACTATTGTAGCTCCATCAAATGATGTATTTAAAGCTTTACAAACTATGGAAAATAAATTGACTTCGATTGAATAGGATTGCATTACCTAGCAGACCCTATCAGGCTCCTTATCAACAAAATCAATAGAATCAACAAAACAGTAGCCTTATCAACAGAATCAAAATTATAGGCAACCTTACCAGCAAAGGCAGTTTGACCCAAAGGCTCCTAGTTCATCTAACGCTTTAGTCCCAGTTAATATGGCTACAGAAGAGTGGTGTCAACCTTGCAATCAACCTCATTCAACTGTAACTTGCCCAAATGTTTTTCTGAATCTGAATCTTGTTGCACAACCTCAATCTGAAACATTGTTCATGCCTCAAATGGAGGGTGGGCAGCAAGGAACTCATGTTCAGAAAGCACCTGAACAAAATTTAGTCAGTTTTAGTGAGGAGGATTTCATTGCAGTCACTACCAGGGCTCAAGGGAAAGTTGTTGAAAGTCAAAAACAACAAAATAGGCTTATCACGCCTCATCACTTTGATAAGACAACATCTATTGTTCCAAAGTCAACCAACAACCCTATTGTTTATCAAAAAATAACAAGTGTTCCAATTGATAGAGGCCATCAAAAATAGATACAGCCTGATCCAAGAAGATAGTTTATACCTCAGATATCCAAGGCAGATGAAGTGGAATTAGTTTTCACTAAGGCCTACTCTAAGACAGTTGAATCTATCTCTAAAATAGTTGATTCTTTACACATTGTTGATGTAATGAAAAACCATAATGTTAAAATCTCAATGTGGGACACTCTAAGTATTCCTAGACAACAAAATTTACACTCTCATGAACTAGCTAAGCTGTAGATTTCTTCAAATACAACATAAAAGGAAGTCTAGAAGATAGACATGGTCTTTGGAATGTTTGAACAGGACCAAATTAAAGAAGTTAAGTGGATGGTTCAAAAGGTTATGAATGCTCATGACATCAAGAAACCACCACCATTTTATTTATCACTGATTATTGGAGAACATCTAGTTCATAATTACATGGTGGATAGTGGTGCAAGTAGCACAGTTATGCCAAAAGAAATTACAAAAAAATTAGGTCTGCAGTATGAGCCTACAGAAAAGAGTGTCTTACAGCTTGATGGAATTGCAACTAATACAATTGGTATAATAAAAAATTTAGAAGTAACGTTACATGCTTGCCCAAATGTTTCTATTTTGCAAGATGTTACTGTTGTGGATTTACCTCCATACTTTGCCTTATGCTTATCTAGAGACTTCACAACAAAAATAGGAGGTTATCTCTCTTCAAATTGGTCCTTATTTTTCACTACTCGTTATGATACCAAAGTTACTATCAATTCAGAGGCATTGGCTAGATTTCACATTGAGCCTCATTCTTCAAATGTAGTGGCTAATTATTCAGCCCTAGATTAGTCTGATTTTGATGAGGTAGCTCATGTTTCAACATTAGATGGTGTTTCTAACATGTTTATGGATGAAAATACAGTGGACGAACATGCTCATGATCCTTTCAAGGTGTAGACACCTAAAATATGCTTACACTTAGCATTTCCTCCCATTCAACCGATTGACGACACTTCCTTAACTCCCTATTCTTCGCTCCATTCTTGGATGCCTATTTTACGACACCTTCTCGATTGTATTCCTCCTATAATCATCTAATTTGGCTAATATCTCTCTTATTAGCTAAACATTCCTCCTTTTGACCATTCATAACCTCCCTAGTTCTCTCTAGACCACTTCTATTGGCTTCGTAGGCTATCTATCAATCACAATTAGTTATCTAGACCCCTCCCAACTCTCAATGAGTCTCTAATCACTTGCTAATCAAGTTTAACTAGCTTAAACCAAGCTTAACTAAGCCTAAATCATGTTTATCCTAATCTAATCCTAAAGTGATTTTTGAGCTTTAGTCCCACATGCACCCAAAATTCTAAACTCTTCCATTTGGAAAACTATAAATAGAAGGGTCACCCCTCCCTCTCAACCTTAGACCTTGTTTTCATAACAAAATCTCTCTCACATTTGGAGATATTGACATTAGAAATTATTTGTGATAGCTTTAAGCTATAGAACATTTGGATCTTGGCCATACTCCATTGTTGAGAGCTCCTTCATCTTGCATTCATCCATTCCAAATATAGTTAGTAGGGGAATATCTAAAGTTTGGCCATGTAGCCAACTTGGAGAGAACTCTTCACTATTTTTGGGAGTAAACAACACACAATTTGATTGCTTAGAATCTTACTAGGTTCACTTTCATTAAGCATTCATGGGGTAGAGAGTAGTATATATGCTAGGGTTTGAATATTTGTTTCAAATTTATATATGCGTAGATAGTTTCTTGTTTAGCTCTTATCTCATGGTGCATGGATGAGTAAAGCAAATCTTTGAGGTTCCTTATCCTCATTCCATAGTTTTTGCCACTTTTCATTGCATACATTTGGCATGCCCGATGGGACACTTATGTCCCTCCTTCATTAATGGAGGTATTTTAGGTTTTTCAAAGTTCATTTTCAAGTTTTTGGGTCAAATCACTTGTTAATTCCTCATTTCTGTTTCTAACACTAGCTAAAAACCTTTATTTGCATATATTTTGTGGGTTTGGTTTAGAAATAGGTTGCTTTGACTAACAACTAACCTGTTTGCTTTTGAAAATTTGAAAGTTTGTGAGTTTTGTAGGTTTTTCACAGGGTGCGTGTAGGTGTTAACAAAGGGGCATGTATCCATTGAAAGGGATGTGTATGCGTCATTCTAGGCATGTATCCATCACTTTGTTAGTGTGTTTTTTTGCATAGGCATGTATCCATTGAAAGGGGCGCGTATGTGTCATTACAGGCACGTATCTGTCATTACGGGCATGTATCTATCATTTTGGGCACATATCCATCATTGTGGGAGTGTATTCGTCACTTTGTTACTATGTTTTCTTGTATTGGGCACATATCCATTGAAATAGGCACGTATCCGTCATGTTGGGTGTGTATCCATTGAAACATGCATGTATCCATAATCTGTGACTATTTTTTTTACACTTTGGGTGCATACTTGTTAGAAGAGGGGCATGTATGCGTCAAACTGCATTCACCACCAATCTTCCGGAGGCCATAAATTTTGCTCCCAAGCTCGAAATGACTCCATTTTTGTTGCATTGGAAAGGTATTGAAGATAAATACACAATGGACTCATAAAATTAGGATTTTGAATTACCAAAAATTTATGGTTTACATTATTAGGTAAATAATCATTTTCTAACGTATCTTAAAGTTCAAAAAATTGTTTTTTTGGCCATTCTAACACTTTGAAAGATTTTTGTAGCACTAATCAGTTGTTTACAGGGTTATTTTGGTTTTATTTTTGACTAACTTAGTTAAGTGTTTCATTTCTTAGCTTGAGCAAGGTTTGTAAAGTGTGTATGCTCTCTCCTTGTGCCTTCAAAATAAATCTTGGAGATCAAAAACACTTGCAAAACTTTGTATCATATGTTAAAAACACTTGTTTTAAAAGATAAAGTAATTTTTAGGTGATTTAGTAGGAATTTTCACACTGCGTATGCTCTTCCTTCGCACCTTTTGGTGATCTTATGAATCAAAAGCAAGGTGTAAATATCATTTCTTGATATCGGTTTACAATGGAAAATTACTAAACTCGTTGTCTCACGAGGACCCAACGCTTGTCAAAGAAAGACATCAAAAACAAACAAAACACAAACCCACTAATACACATGTTTCTTGTAGGTTGCCAAATGGTGTGCCACTTAAAACCACATTAAAGTTAAGCAAGATAAAAACACACCATATTCAAAACATTGTATTGCAGGTTTCAGAAAAGGGTATGTCCCTCTCCACTTAACTGGAATGTAACCCCTTTGGCATAACACCTTAAGCTATAACAATGGGGGTGGTTCCAAGAACCCTAAAGTAATCCACCATTGTGTAACCTCGTGGATGAAACAGGAAGTGCCTCGCTTACCCACTTGACTAGTTTTCCTTGTGAGTTAGCGTTACAAAGTTGTCCGTATCACGACCCTGGCAAGAGTACATAATGGATGCAATTAGTGCCCATTGTACTTGAAGGGGGAAAATCTGAGATACTCCCAAATTAGTCAGTGTGACTTTTTGGGTAAATCATGCCTGCTCTTAGATGACTTTGTAACACCTAGTTGAGAGAGATTTTTAAGGAGGCCATTTGTCTTAAGGCCCACTTTACTAGTCCTTTGTTACGTCTTGGCCATCACAAAGCGATAACTTGTTTGGATTCAGAACCTTATATTTCAAACAAGGCAAGGAACCCACTTAATTTGGATCTAAGTGCCTTTCATCATGAAAATTAGATGACGTCTCACTTAGCTTAGCTTCTTTCTTGTCTTCGGATAAGGCAAAGCTCTACCCAAGTGGCGCTTAGTTTATTTTTCATCGTTTGATCTATACCTTTACATTCTTGTTGCCCATTTGTGGCAATAGAAGGAATCTTTCAGGAGTGTTGTCATAGATAGTGTTCACTACTTTTTTGTCCATTTACACTCATACATGTTTGCGGCTGAGTTGTTAAACATCTAAAGTGTGTGGATGCATCCTCATATCTTTGATGGCCCCTTGATCTTGATTTCAGGATCATCATCATAGTTTGGATTGATTCATCATTTGATCTCCCTTTGACATATTATCTTGTTTGCATTGTCTTGACATAATTAAGATACTTATGTCCTATTTTTTGTAAACATGATCTAAGTATCCGCATTGTGGCGTTACGCTGCACACATTTTAGCACATCCTTAGTATAATTTTCCTTGGTTTTACTTCAAGCATTGTCCAAAATCTTAAACAATGTCACTTACTTTGTTTGTGTCATTTCGATACCACTTTGACACTAATATCTCACTTCTCCATGAAGCTTGATAGATGTGTCCAATTGGTGTGGTTACGTGGCTTACATTTGTAAACCTTACCCTTTAACATTTTGGCCTTGTTGGTTGTTGAACATGTCATTATATCCTTTGATTGGGATTCACATCTACCCTTTGTTAATATTTACACCTTGTTCATTTCAAACTTGACATAAATATTGACATTGTGTTGATCATTTGTGCATCGAACTCACTTTGCACATGCATTTGTATAGGGTGTATTTCCTTATTGATTGGCTTTGTGTTTTTACACTTGCATGATTGTTCCTTGTGATTATTCATCTAGAAAAATTGTTTTCTAGGACAATCACTTTGATCTCGTCGAGATTATGTCATCACAATGTCTATTTTTCCTTATACCTTCATCAGAAAATCACGCACGCATCTCCATACTTACCAAATGTCTAGTTGGTTGTCATTATGCTACCCAAATTGACATGTCACTTCCTTCCCTTTGAAGGATTTCCATCACACTATCTAGGTCTAGACATTTGTGCGTAAAGCTAAAAGCGCGTAAAAAATGACCCGACTATCATGCGGTTTTCACACTTACTACAATATGGAACCTAGGTTTATGTATTCAAATCAAAATATTCCCATTACGACTAAGCCTCTTACTCGGTTCTTCGTGTTAGAGAGCCCACTCGAGTACCTGTTTCCCAAATTTAGCTCATAGTCGGTGGTATGGTTTGGATACTTTTGATCCAAATTATTATTTAGGTTCCCCCACTCTTCTTCTTCTTCTAATTCAGATCCAAACTACCATTTGGATTCATACTCTTCTTCTGAAGATTCGGATCCCAACTATTGTTTGGGTACTCCTATATCAGATATCGAATCACGGTCCTCCCTTCCTTCGTAGGACCTTTATTCCAACTCACCTCAATGGTGTCTTCCTCCTTTGAAGACTCATGTGACTCCAAGTTCCATTGATTGAACATCTAATTCAATTCTTGAGTCACGGTCCTCCCTTTCTTCATAGGACCTCCTTCATCATTCATCTCAATGACCTCTTCCTCCGTCAAAGAGTTACACAACTCAGATTCCCTCCAGTCAATCATCTAATTCGACTCGTACATCGCAACTTAACAGATGGCTATGTGATCCTATTTTCTCTCCTACATTGCATCATCTTCTAGAAAAGCAATCTAGGTCCAAATCCAAATCGTCCATTCATGAGATGCTTGCCTCCAATCCTACTTCCTCTCTTGAGTCATCTTCTTTTATCAATCAATCTTCCCTCCTTATCGGACCTGTTTCTTCTATTCAACCTTCTATGACTAAAATAAAAACAACCTCTACTAATTGATTTCTCTCAGAATGAAGGAACAATAAAACTACACGATGATATCCCTCTAGAGGATTGCAAACAAGGATTATTTCTAGAACTTGATACGCTCATGTATTGGGAAAAGAAGTTGATTCCTTTTATCAAAACATAGAGGAAAATCCTAAGGTCATGGAACTTGATTCTTCTTTTATTCCATCTTCACCTTCTTCTAAGCATGATGAGATGTCAGGGTCTAGCATTGAGCCATGGCCTATCTTCTTGTTACCAAATCATTCATTATCTATTACCATTCCTCAATCAAAATCTCTCTTTGGGTCACCGCTGAGTATCCCATTGTCTTCTTCTATTCTAGAGCCATCACCGGTAGTCCTCCATTCTCCACTTGTGGGTCACCTCTTGGCAGCCTATTACCTTCTATTCTTCAGCCACGTCCTAGTATCCCTTCATCATATTCTATCTATGGGATGCCTCCGAGTAGTCCCTCCTCATCTATACTTAGGCCATGCCCTAGTAGCCCTTCGTCATCTTCTTCTATTCTTGGGCCATGTCCTCATAGTCCAACTTCTTCCATCTTAGGGCCATATTCTAGTAGCCCTTCATCATCTTCTATCAGTGGCTCACCTCCTCATAGCCCATCCTCTTCAATTCTTGGACCATATCCTATTCATCCATCACATCATCCTTCTACCAATGACCGGGCAAGCCCACCATCATTTCTCTCGTTCCTATCATTAATCATAAATGTTCACTTTCTTCTCCTTCTCGGGATCAAAAAAGTCACACGTCAGCTTATAAGAAACCCAAATAGTTTCTTAATCAAGCTCAGATCAAAATTGCAAAGAGCTCTATAGCTCCTAACAAATGAAACGATCTTAAGGATAAAAATCAAACACAATTCAAGAATGCACATCAACGTAATGTTGTCGCCAAATCACTGCACCCTCCGAATGGCCAGGATGTGAATAGGACATTCGGTGTGATTGGGACACATGGGATCACCTCTCAAGCTATGGGACTTGGGCTCAAGGTGAACCTCCGGAGAAGGCCGGCTTCCTCTTCCTAAACTAAGTGTTGTACTACTCCTAGTGTAACAAAAATGATTATCTAGTCCTACGCTAACATTTTCATGGGGTTTTAGGGAAAGAGATTTACAGAAATGAAACTATACTAGGGATGGTGATGCACCAAATAAAGGGTGTCTTCAGATTCAGGAAGGGTTAATTTGAAGAGGGTGTGTGCACCACAGGTCAACTTCACCTACTGCAACTTAGAGAGGGTACATGATACCACAGACTAAGAGACACGCGTTCCCTTTGTTAAACTTTATCAGACCGAGAAATATACTAGTTTCCCAATGAAGAAGGATGAACTCAAGAAGGGTGAACAGACACCACAACTCAACTGCATGCAATACTCCACCACTCGATAAGCACAGAACTCCAAGAACCTACAATAGAAACTTAAACTTGCACAGTGTACCTGCAAGTATGAGAAAGGCACAAAGAAGCACAGAAGGATGAAAGGACCGAGATTAGTCACAAAACACACACTTTTATTGCTTCAATAACATGCACAATGCATCATACATTCAGAAGAGGCAATAGTTGCCATTACAGTCTTGAAGAGGAGGCTTGAAAGTTCTCTCAACACATAAGAATAACTTGCAAAAGAGAGAGGATTCTTGAAAAGTATACACTCGCCTGAGATATCTAACTGTCCAACTTGTCTGAACTATTGGAACCCTTTGAAATGAGCTTCCAACTTACATTTATAGAAGAATATGTGAGAAAGAAGAGGAAAGGTCATAATTACATTCCTAAATTGAAGGCCCATGATGTATTTATTGCAGTTAGTTGAACCACCTGAGAAGGTTCCATCATGGGTCATTAATTACCTGATGACCTAGTCTTCTTAATGAATTAAAATAATATTTAAATAAAATATTTAAATAATAATAATAAATATTACTATTTAAAATATTTAAATAAAAATATTAAATTAATTAAATTATTAGTGGGCCCCATATTCACCGGATTTGAAGAAAAGAATAAAAATAAGTCCAACTCGGTGGTTGGCTCACCGAGCCAACTCACCAAGTTGAGTTCCTTTGACCGTGACCGATTTGAGCTCCTCCACTTTACCGCCTTGAGATTACTTCTGACTCGCCTTGAGCTTACGTATCACCGACTCGCGTAGAGTCGAACCCACCTTTGTATTGAGCTTAGTTTTCTCTAAGTGTCATGACCTCCCAATGAGCTTTTCCCTCATTGAGCTCTTTCTAGAAATGATTCTTTCACCACTGATCCTTATCATGCACAGCTGCAACTCACCCGCTTCTACCACAACCAAGATCTTCTCTGGATGAAAATGCTCCTTGAACCGAGCCACCATAGATACCGAGTTGTTCATTGAGTTTCCTAACCAACTAGTTCTATCTCCTGTAGTTGAGCTTGACACTTCCTCGATCACGACCCATCCCTTCTACTGTTTCTCACCGAAAATGACTTGTGAAAAGTTCTGCGAAGGGTTTTTCTCTAGCTCCACGATTAATCTGAGCTCCTTTTTTTCTTCGCATTGAGCGAGCTCCACTTCCAATCCATCTTCCGAGTTTTGAACTTTTAATCTCCTTTGATCCGTCCTCCACCGTGACACCAAGCCACTACTCAACCGAGATCTTTTGTTACCATGACCAAAACAAGATTTACATCACCGTGACACTCCCTTGATCATCATGTCCAACAGATGAGCTCTCACCGGTGAACAAATTCTATCAAGCTCTTTCTGTAACTGAGCTCCCATCATCTGATCACTTGGACCACCACGAGCTCGTCACACTCATTCCACTGGCGAGCTTTACCTCCAAATCCGGTGCCATCATCGTGACTGAGCCAAGCTCCTATCTGTGAAACTCCACGCTCTCAACTCCGATCGAGCCGACATGCACTCGCATTCATCCTCAGCTCAGAATTATCAAGCTTCCTTTCTAAACTTGTCGATCAATCTTGAATTTCTCATTTGCATACTTTATTTTTCAATTGGCTCTGCAATGACTCTTCTTGATTCAGACTAGGCTATCCGCCTACTACACTCTTAAAGCAAGCTAAGCCTCATCGTTTTGGTGTTACTGCAGAACAACTCGTCTGTTCCTCATCGTTTCTCAAATAGACCATTTACAAGTGACAAGGATGTGAGTCGTGACATACAAAACGGCCGACCAGGTATTTTCAGAGTTGACCTTCGCATTCAATTCGCTTCTAGGAGAAGAAGTGCTGAGCAATATGAATCATTTCACTCTGCACGTAATAAAACTCCATCTCAGGAAAATTTTATGAAGCCTCGAACAACGTGACTCCAATCCATTGTACACGGCAGTGAATATTTGTTTCCTGCAGTTGTTTGAAGTGCTAAAAATGGCTTCTATTATACGGCAACATGCCTGTGCATCGAATGCGTGGGAGCTTTGAGCGTAGAACTCAACGTATGTCCATACCCTATTCCAAAGCTCTTATCGTGGCACAGGCTAGAAGTATGCTGGCAAAGGTGAACTGATCAGGTCGGACATCTGTTTGCTGCATTCGGTGAAACAATATGAATGCCTCGTGAGGAAAACCGTGTCTGTTGGAAGTGCTCAAAAGAAGGCTTCTACTGTATTGCAACACGCCTGCTGCCTGTGCGTGGGAGTTTCTCGTGACCAGAATGTTATGCGTGGTAAGCAGAATGTGTAGAGCCTCCTTCACCCATCTCTGTGTCATACTCGACTTTGGCCAGGCTAGACAACCACGTCCAATCCTATTAAACACTTCAACTGCCTCATTCCCACGTTCTCCGACTTACCTTCCGTGTGACTCGCACAAAGACTCGGACCACTCCAAGCTGCGCGGGGTTTTGTTTACATGGCCCATGCGGAAGTCTCATGATGGATTGCCATCGTCAAATCTCCACGCTTGGTGTTCAACTGGATTTCTCCCCTACGCGGAGTGAACAACATGGTTTTCCATGCCAAAATTTCCACTTGGCGGTGCTGCTCCGAATCTCCCCCGCGTGGAATTTCTTCCTTGGCTTGCCATCCACGAAAACCCACTTGGCATTGCTCGCCTTATTTCCCCTTCGCGGAAGTTTGGTCATGGTTTTCCAAACCAATATTTCCACGCTTGGCAGTGTTTGCCTTATTTTCCACGTCCTTGGCAAGATAGCAAAATGTTTCCCATGTGCGGGATTTTCATGACGGATAGCCATCATATTGTCTTCACTTGGCAATTTGACCCGATTTCTCCAATTCACGGAAGTCTAACCATGGCTTACCACGGGTATATTTCCACTATTCATTCCTTAGCGTGGGATTAATAGCTTGGCTTGCCATCATAATAGTTCCACGCTTAGCATACTATCTCCAAATCCTTGCGTAACAGCTTGGAAAAATTAATTCATGGGCCCCGACCTCGGCTTTGCACATGCGCAAATTTGGAAATTTGACCCAATTTCTCCACTTCACGGAAACTTTTCAATGGCTTGACATCACGTCATTTCCCTTGGCAATGCTCGCCTTATTTCCCACGTCTAGGATTGGAGTGCGGGGTTTCGTTATCATTTGGCCATATTTCGTTTTGGACAGATGGCCACCGATCTCCACTTTTCCACCAGCGCGCGGGATCTTCATGAATCTTCTCCTACCGAGTTTTCCTTCAACAGATTTGAGGATAACATTAAACTCTCAGTGCAAACATTTCAGCTGTAGCTTGTAAGGTGTGATAATTTCAACAGAATCCTTTATGCTCGCCAATCTAGTGACTCGTTGAAGATGCTCATATAATTGCAAAGCAAATTGTGCCTCATGAATATTCTGATATGAAACAGTCCCACCTCTATGAGATTCGCTTCCATGAGTTACATCGTAAAACAAGTAAGATCTCGATAGAGAGTCTTTGTAATAAATTTCCTCAGGTTTCCTGGTAACACTCTCACTGTCACTTAATCGATTTTCATAAAAATATCTTGAAGGAAAATCCCGAATTTGAGGATGCATTCGATGCTGATCAGATAAATACATAGTTGGATGACCCGCTTGTTGGAAGCGCTCAAAAAGGCTTCTGCTATACTGCAACATGTCAACTGCCTGTGCACCAAATGCTTGGCCGAGGAAGGTCTGAACACCATTATAATTCACAGCTCTTTTTAAGATGTCGGTTTGACTCAATTTTACATTGGTATTCCATGGTGCTTATACTATCTTCCTGGGTCGATAGAAGTCCTTCCATTATGTAATTACAAACCCGAGATTCAATGATGTTGAACCTCCCATATCTGCATAATTTCATATCATCTCGGTCAAACAAGATAATTCTCCCAAGTGGTTGGTCGAGCACTGTCTTAATGGATTAAACTTGGCATCATGTTGACTTTGACTCTCCCTGACTTGGCCTTCAGATCTTTTTGCATCGATCTCCACCGAGATCCTTGTACAGTTCCTTTCATTTGTCAATTTTCAACGAGCTATATTTTGCATTAACAAGACCATCGTCGAGCTCTTACAACTGAGAGTCTCTACTGAGATGATTTCTGAGATGACTATCAATTTGACACCGGGTTCTTTAACAACTCGACCCTGAACTCTTCACTGAGTCGAGATCAACTGGGTGCCTTTCAATGCTAGGTGATCTCTTCATATGCAATTTAGGAATTATTTTTTTAATTATTGCATCTCGATAATAACCGAAGGTGGGTTCCTGGGACTATTATTTCATTTTGAACATGACAGGACCCCCTTGTCCAATCTTGCCAGGTGTGCAAAATTGGATAACATTTTTGGCGACCTCTCGGGGATGATTGCCTGCTAAGCATGATTCCAGTAGCCTTAAGTCATCCATTGGGCATGGAGTCTGTGTTGGAATCCTGAAAGTAGTATGATTTTCTTTGACACATCCCGGAATCTCCTTGAGCATTGCCGATATCCTGGGCCTCCCTGGAATGCTAAGCATGAAGTATACTGAATCAGTTGAATGCTTGACATCCATGGAACACTGCAAAATTTTGAATGAAGCAGATTTTGAACTGTTATAGAAACCTTGAACCTTTCTTCTCCTTGACACCTTCCAATGATGAAACAATGTGCAGAACAACACAAAACACAACAACAAGGAAAGAAAAACAACAACACACAACAATGTGCATAAGCACTTGGAGGAAAACACCTAATTTAACTGTACAGGGGGTGGAACGCTTCTCAAAAACAAGCTTTGAGATGTATCCCATTCACATGAATGGGCAGTTCTTCTCCATTGAGCCTAGATAGACGAAATGAATTTGCCTCTTTGCAACTTGTGATGATGTATGGCCCACTCCAAAGAGCGTCAAACTTGGCATGCTTTCCTGGTTTGGCCCTGTCTTCATCCCATTTGAGAACTAAATCTCCCTCTTGAAAATGCCTGTCGGACGCCTTCTTGTCAAAAGATTTCTTAACTTGAGCCTGATGCTGCTCCAAAGTTTTCATAGCCTTGTCTCATACTTCCTCTAACTCCATGAGTTCAGCAAACCTTACTGTCAGAGGATCACTCTCTATAACTTCAAGTTGATGAGCTAACTCCAAAGAAGGTAACTCCAATGAGAGTGGGAGTTTTGCCTCTCTTCCATATACAAGAACGAAAGGAGAATTTCCGATGGCCCTTTTAGGTGTGATCCAATCTACCCATAAGGTAGTCTTAAGTTGTGTATGCCAAGTCCTCTTGTTAGTCTCCATTGTGCGCTTAATAATCCTTATGAGGTTTTTGTTGCTAGACTCAGCCAATCCGTTTCCTTGAGGATAGTAATTGGACGAAGTTTTGAGGTATACCCCATTTTTAACAGCCCATTCACTCAATTTCATACCAAGAAAAGCCAGCGCATTGTCTGAAATGACTGTAAACGGAACACCGAACCTCGTCATTATACCTTCCAAAAAATCTAGAACTACCTTTTCATTGCTCTCTTTTAATGCTACCGCCTCTGTCCATCAAGTAAAATAGTCTGTTGTGGTAAGGACCCACTTATGTCTGTCACTAGATGGAGGATTAATCATTCCGATGAAGTCCAACCCCCATTGAACAAAGGGTTGATCCACTTGAATTGGATGCAATGGAAGAGCTGCCAGCTTCTGCTTACCTGTGAAAAAGGCACATTCTTTGCATTTCCTTACCCAAAGATGGGCATCCTTGAATAAATCTGGCCAATAGTAGCCAGCTCGCATGATCTTGGTAGCTGTTGTTCATGCGGAATAATGTCCTCCAGATAGGCCATTATGAAATTCTTCTAGTATCTTACTAACCTGTTCTGGTCCTATGCACCGAAGGAGGATGCCGTTCAAATCTTTTCGAAAGAGAACACTATCTACCAAAACATATGGGATAGATTGAAGATGGAAAGTTCACCTTTGGTTTTTATCCATGTTTGTCGGGTATGCTCCTGAGAAGATGAAATTCTTCATTTTGGATAACCAATCAGCTTGATCAACATCCTCATCAGTATTTAGGAGTGTCACGTCCTCATTACTTTTTGATTCCATGTCTGTTGCAAGTTGCTGACATAAACCCTTACCTCTGACAAGTTTAGTGACTTTGATGTGCACGTCATACTCCATTACCTTTGTGATCCATCCAGCACGCTTTTCATTCATTTCTTTGTTCAGCAAAAACTCCTTGACACCTGGATGAGACACCATCAGATGAATCTTGTTGTTGGACAACATGTGCTTGAATTTCTTCAAAGCTCGAATAACCACAAAGACTTGCTTTTCAATGAATGAGTATTTGAACTCGTAGTCTTTGAGGGATTGACTGAAGAAAGTGATTGGTTGCTCCATCAGGTTGTTGTTTTGTTGGGTGAGGATCCCTGAAATGCTCTCTTGACCTGCAAAAGCATAAAGGATAAAATCTTTGTCAAACCTGGGGTTCACAAGTGTGGGAGCTTGAGAAATGGCTGTTTTGATGGCTTCAAAGCTTTCTCATCCTTCCTTTGTCCATGAGAATGGCATGTTTTTCTTTAGCATGGCTGTCAGTGGTTTAGCCAATGTCGCGAATTGAGGGATGAATCTCCGCACAAAATTTATGGTTCCTAGAAAACTCTGGAGGCCCTTCTTGTGACTTGGGAGAGATAAGGACATAATTGAATGAATCCTGGCTGGATCGATTGATAATCCTTCTGCTGAAACCACATGCCCCAACAATTTTCCCTTGTGTACTACGAAAATACATTTCTTGGGGTTAAGTGAAACCCCAAATTCCCTACACCTTTGGAAAACTTTCCTTAGATGCGTGATGTGATCTTCCGCATCTTTGAGAGTATACAGTTATATCATCAAGGTAAAATAAAATAATATCGTTGATTAGTCCCTTAAATGCCATGTCCGTGGCTCTTTGGAAAGTAGCTCCGGCATTGGACAATCCGAATGGCATTTTATTGTAGGCATACGTGCCCCACTTGGTAGTGAAAACCGTTTTGAATTTCTCAGATTCTTGGACTAGGATTTGATTGTAACTCGAATATCCATCGAGCAAAGAAAATCTTTGAGCTCCTGCCACCGTTTGAAGGATTTTCTCCATCGATGGAAGAGAATAATGGTCTTTTAATGATGCATGATTCAAATCCCTGAAATCTACGCATAACTGGATCTCTCCGTTCTTCTTCCTCACGGGCACCAAATTGGCTACCCATGAGGAATGCTTGATGGGAAAAATTATACAGGCCTCGATGAGCTTGGTTAGCTCCTTTCTCATTAGTGGCTCAATTTTGGGATTAATTGGTCTCTGTTTTGTTTAACCGCTTAGCATTAGGATCCGGTTCGATGGTATGTTGTGCTAGACACGGATCAAAACCACGCGAGATCTTTATAGCTCCATGCAAAGATGTCATGATACTCTTGACAAAGTTTGATGAAAGCTTCTTTCTCTTCAGAAGTACACACTTTTCCGATCTTAAGAAATTTTTCATTTGATACCTCAACTTCCTCAAAATACTCTTCTCTGACCACCATGTTAGGGCTTTGTCTTGTGGCTTGGTCATCTGAATTGAAAATGGATTCCAAAGTGACTAAACCTTTTGGTAACTTGTTGCTTTTCAATTGGATAATTTGCTCACCATATGACTCCTGTAACTTATCTTGATTCTTTGTAGCAAACTCCGCCTCTTCTTGTAGGAAGAGGACAATTTGTTTGTCACTATCAAACACTTGCCAACTACTCACATTATCAGGGACTGCTGGTCGAACCACCATTTTAACAAATTGCTGCCCTTCTTTCATGATATCAACTGGTATGTTGTATTGTGAACCAATTGTAGCAAGCCTATCCGCATCTTGATTTTGACCTCTAGGAATTGCATGGATCCCAAAAGCTTCAAAATCTTCAATCAGGTCCCAGACTCGGTTCTTGTATGATCTTAAAAGATCATTTTTGGATGCACTACGTGCTGAAACTTGATGAACAACTAACTCACTGTCTCCAAAAATAGTTAGGGCCTTGATTCCCTTCCTTTGGGCTAGCTGAATTCCTTGCACAAGAGCCTCGTATTCAGCAACATTGTTGGTGCAACTGAACTGCAACCGGAAAGATGAGAAGTACTTATCTCCCTCTGGAGAAATTAACATAACACCAGCACCGGATCCATTCTTACTTCTTGAGCCATCGAAGAACAATTGCCACAGTCCTTTAGAATCACTTGGTGTTTTGACAAGTTGTGGTATGATCGTATCTTCTTCATGGATACAGTAAGTACCTAATCCTGTTTCTTCCAAGACCAAAGAAACCAGCTTCTTCTTCTGCCAATACATCAGCGTAGGGATCGTCTTGCGGTGATCTCTACATACTTCATCTAGCAAATTATCAGGGACTTCCTCAACAAGGGTGGTTGGTTCGTGATTGGCATCTTCCTCTTCGGGATCGCCGATGGTGTAATTTCCATTTATGGGACTAGCAGTGTAGGGTTCTACATGATTATGGTAGATTGGTTCTACCCTTATAGTTACTTTGGTTCCGTATCGAGTCCTGAGAATCATATGCGACCAATCACCGATAGGTAACCGCCCATCTTGGCGGTGAAATCCCGTGATAGGCATATGGCAAAGAGATGAGGGAGATCAATGACTAATATGTCTTGGGTGAATGACAAACTTGGGCATGCATGAATGGTAAGTTGAAGTCCTTTGATAACCCCAATGGGCTTTAATACATGCCATAAGTGCCATCCAAATGAACAACCCTCTCTTGCAATCGGCGCATATTGTATGCCTAGTACATCTGCAATTTGTTTAGGCATGACAGAGCTACTACTGCACTTAATCGATCATGTAATTATGTACCGGGTGGTCGCCATGATCGGGAAATGTAGAATGGCGGTGGTTTGTTTGCCGTAGGAATGATTTTCCCTTCCTAGGTTGACACAAATTTGTAGCATTTGTCACTCCATGGCTTGGTGATACATTGGTTTTACTAAAACTGCTGAGCTTCTCAACGAGTTTCTTTGGGAAGGGATCGAGTGCGTCCCACATGGTAACGCTTCAGATTGGTTTTCTTCATTTGTTCTACTATCTTTGAAGGGAATTGCTCCAACTTTGATGACACTTTTTGGGCATTAGGGTCCTCCTTTGGAAAATGTTTGTTGGGTACCGTGATGCACGGAGAACCATCTTTCCCTGCGGTGTGGCTAGCCATTTGGTGTTTCTAGTGATTTCTTTCCCACATTTTTATCAACTGCCATTTGAAACCCAGGTTGAGAAGTGGATGCTAGATCAGCTTCGAGAGATTGAGGCTCCATTGCTCTCTTTTTGGAACGAGTGTTTGCTGCCATTGATGAAGAATCTATATTTAATCCACAAAAATCTTCTTCTTTCCAATTTAGCAACGTGGATTCTTCAGGTGCCTGCGGTTGATCTGCTGCTTCTTGCGTAGATGAATTGTTTATTAACTCTGAAGGGAAAATACACTTTGAACCATAAGGGCCTAGCTAAGAACCCCATTGGGACAAAGATTTTGATTGTGAGGTTGAGAGCAAGGATAACACCATTCGTAGTCTTGAACTAGATTATTTTGAACAGGTACTATAGCTCTAGATGAGCTAGCTGCAAGAGGGTTCTGAAAGTTCAAGGGCCTTACATTTGCAACTTGACTTGTAGTTTGATTTCGAGGCTGATTGTTTCCTTGAAAAGGAGGACGGTTAGCCTGATACTGCTGATTTTGTGGCTGATACAGACGATTGTATTGAAATTGTTGCCTTTTGAGTGCAACGAGCTCATTTCCAAAATTTTGCAGTAGTGACTTGACTTCAAATAGGTCATTTGAAGAGGCAGAGGAAGATTGAGATGGTTGCTTGGAGTCTACTAGAATAGGAGCAATGATAGGCTGATGATTCGTAAGATCTGGAGAAAAGGGCATTGGTGGTCGTGGAGCTATCTTTCCAGCCTGAATCAAAGAATTCTCTGCACTTATGGCAACTTCGTAAGCATCAGGCAGTGTAGTCCCTCCCATGGACTGGATCATAACTACTACATCGCTATTCAAGGCTCGCAAATAGTACAAGAATGCATTATGCGCAGAAGGCTTTACGAGCACCGGAATCCTATTCCAAGTTCTGTGGAATCGGAAGTTGAAATCACTCATGTATTCTTGGGAAGCTCTCTTTATGGTAGTAAGTTGTTCCAAAAGTGATAGGTGATCACTTTTGTCTTCAAATTGTTTACATAGCTTTTCTCCCAACTCGTCCCAAGTGGTTATAGTGCCAACACCTAACCCGTGAAACCATTGAAGTGCTTTTCCCTTGAAAGAGGTAGCAAGAAGTCTAACTGCAACGTTGTCTTCGGTGATATTATGTACTGCGCAGATGCTGGCTACATCAAAGATATGCTCCACTGGAGTAATGTGAGTTTCCCCCGTGTAGAAGGGTAAACTTTTGAGTGCCGCAATAGGTATCGGGTCACGTTGAGCCAACATGAGAGGACTGCTTGCATTGAAAGGGGGAAAAACTTGGTTCCTCGCCATAGCAACGAAAGGTTGATTGTTCCTAGGTGGAGGAAATCTTCCGTAAGGAGGAGTTGAATGACCCCTACTAGGTAAATCTGCAATCGGGATGTGGAAATGCCTCTTCTCGCTTCTCTTTGGAGGAGACAAAGAAATTTTGATATGCTTTGATACTTTCCTTTCTTTAAAGAAGCTCTTGTCTGAATTCTTCGCATAAGTTACCGCACTGAGATTTGGAATCCAGAGATATAGAGTCACCAGGTACTTTGACTTGTGTAAGTGAGAAGAGAAGTACCAACTCGTCCCCACCGGGTGCCCAAAATCAGTGTGTGGTCACACGGTGGCTTAAGATTTCCTGTTTGATAATGAGACACCTCTGAAAGATGGAACTCTAACTTCTGTGATGTCCCACCGGGCGTGCCAAAAACTGTTGTCGCCAAATCACTGCACCCCCCGAATGGCCAGGATGTGAATAGGACGTTCGGTGTGATTGGGACACATGGGATCACCTCTCAAGCTGTGGGACTTGGGCTCGAGGTGAACCTCCGGAGAAGGCCGGCTTCCTCTTCCTAAACTAAGTGTTGTACTACTCCTAGTGTAACAAAAATGATTATCTAGTCCTACGCTAACATTTTCATGGGGTTTTAGGGAAAGAGATTTACAAAAATGAAACTATACTAGGGATGGTGATGCACCAAATAAAGGGTGTCTTCAGATTCAGGAAGGGTTAATTTGAAGAGGGTGTGTGCACCACAGGTCAACTTCACCTACTGCAACTTAGAGAGGGTACATGATACCACAGACTAAGAGACACGCGTTCCCTTTGTTAAACTTTATCAGACCGAGAAATATACTAGTTTCCCAATGAAGAAGGATGAACTCAAGAAGGGTGAACAGACACCACAACTCAACTGCATGCAATACTCCACCACTCGATAAGCACAGAACTCCAAGAACCTGCAATAGAAACTTAAACTTGCACAGTGTACCTGCAAGTATGAGAAAGGCACAAAGAAGCACAGAAGGATGAAAGGACCGAGATTAGTCACAAAACACACACTTTTATTGCTTCATAACATGCACAATGCATCATACATTCAGAAGAGGCAATAGTTGCCATTACAATCTTGAAGAGGAGGCTTGAAAGTTCTCTCAACACACAAGAATAACTTGCAGAAGAGAGAGGATTCTTGAAAAGTATACAATCGCCGAGATATCTAACTGTCCAACTTTATGCAACTGTTGGAACCCTTTGAAATGAGCTTCCAACTTACATTTATAGAAGAATATGTGAGACGAGAAGAGGAAAGGTCATAATTACATTCCTAAATTGAAGGCCCATGATGTATTTATTGTAGTTAGTTGAACCACCTGAGAAGGTTCCATCATGGGTCATTAATTACCCGATGACCTAGTCTTCTTAATGAATTAAAATAATATTTAAATAAAATATTTAAATAATAATAATAAATATTACTATTTAAAATATTTAAATAAAAATATTAAATTAATTAAATTATTAGTGGGCCCCATATTCACCGGATTTGAAGAAAAGAATAAAAATAAGTCCAACTCGGTGGTTGGCTCGCCGAGCCAACTCACCAAGTTGGATCCAAGCTCCATCATCCATCGCATCAACCAAGTTGAGTTCCTTTGACCGTGACCGATTTGAGCTCCTCCACTTTGCCGCCTTGAGATTACTTCTGACTCGCCTTGAGCTTACGTATCACCGACTCGCGTAGAGTCGAACCCACCTTTGTATTCAGCTTAGTTTTCTCTAAGTGTCATGACCGCCCAATGAGCTTTTCCCTCATTGAGCTCTTTTCTAGAAATGATTCTTTCACCACCGATCCTTATCATGCACAATGCAACTCACCCGCTTCTACCACAACCAAGATCTTCTCTGGATGAAAATGCTCCTTGAACCAAGCCACCATAGATATCGAGTTGTTCGTTGAGTTTCCTAATCAACTAGTTATATCTCCCGTAGTTGATCTCGACACTTCCTCGATCACGACCCATCCCTTCTCTTGCTTTCTCACCGAAAATGACCGGTGAAAAGTTCTGCGAAGGGTTTTCTCCACTCCATGATTAATCTAAGCTCCTTTTTTTCTTCGCATTAAGCGAGCTCCACTTCAATCCATCTTCCGAGTTTTGAACTTTTAATCTCCTTTGATCCGTCCTCCACCGCGACACCAAGCCACTACTCAACCGAGATCTTTTGTTACCATGACCAAAGCAAGATTTACATCACCGTGACACTCCCTTGATCATCATGTCCAATAGATGAGCTCTCACCGGTGAACAAATTCTATCAAGCTCTTTTTGTAACTGAGCTCCCATCATCTGATCACCTGGACCACCACGAGCTTGTCACACTCATTCCCTGGCGAGCTTTACCTCCAAGTCCGGTGCCATCACTGCGACCTGAGCCAAGCTCCTATCTGTGAAACTCCACGCTCTCAACTCCGATCGAGCCGACATGCACTCGCATTCATCCTCAGCTCAGAATTATCAAGCTTCCTTTCTAAACATGTCGATCAATCTTGAATTTATCATTTGCATACTTTATTTTTCAATTGGCTCTGCAATGACTCTTCTTGATTCAGACTAGGCTATCCGCCTACTACACTCTTAAAGCAAGCTAAGCCTCATCGTTTTGGTGTTCTTTGCGAACAACTCGTTTGTTCCTCATTGTTTCTCAAACAGACCATTTACAAGTGACAAGGATGTGAGTCGTGACATACAAAACGGCCGACCAGGTATTTTCGAGTTGACCTTCGCATTCAATTCGCTTCTAGGAGAAGAAGTGCTGAGCAATATGAATCGTTTCACTCTGCACGTAATAAAACTCCATCTCAGGCAAATTTTATGAAGCCTCGAACAGCGTGACTCCAATCCATCGTACACGGCAGTGAATATTTGTTTCCTGCAGTTGTTTGAAGCGCTAAAAATGGCTTCTATTATACGGCAACATGCCTGTGCATCGAATGCGTGGGAGCTTTGAGCGTAGAACTCAACGTATGTCCATACCCTGTTCCAAAGCTCTTATCGTGGCACAGGCTAGAAGTATGCTGGCAAAGGTGAACTGATCAGGTCGGACATCTGTTTGCTGCATTCGGTGAAACAGTATGAACGCCTCGTGAGGAAAACTGTGTCTGTTGGAAGCGCTCAAAAGAAGGCTTCTACTGTATTGCAACACACTGCTTTGCTGTGCGTGGGAGTTTCTCTCGACCACCAAATGTTATGCGTGGTAAGCAGAATGTGTAGAGCCTCCTTCACCCATCTCTGTGTCATACTCAACTTTGGCCAGGCTAGACAACCACGTCCAATCCTATTAAACACTTCAACTGCCTCATTCCCACGTTCTCCGACTTACCTTCAGTGTGACTCGCACAAAGACTCGGACCACTCCAAGCTGCGCGGGGTTTTGTTTACATGGCCCATGCGGAAGTCTCATGATGGATTGCCATCGTCAAATCTCCACGCTTGGCAGTTCAACCGGATTTCTCCCCTACGCGGAGTGAACAACATGGTTTTCCATCTTAAAATTTCCACTTGGCGGTGCTGCTCCAAATCTCCCCCGCGTGGAATTTCTTCCTTGGCTTGCCATCCACGAAAACCCACTTGGCATTGCTCACCTTATTTCCCCTTCGTGGAAGTTTGGTCATGGTTTTCCAAACCAATATTTCCACACTTGGCAGTGTTTGCCTTATTTTCCACGTCCTTGGCAAGATAGCAAAATGTTTCCCATGCGCGGGATTTTCATGACGGATAGCCATCATATTGTCTTCACTTGGCAATTTGACCCGATTTCTCCAATTCACGGAAGTCTGACCATGGCTTACCACGGGTATATTTCCACTATTCATTCCTTAGCGTGGGATTAACAGCTTGGCCTGCCATCGTAATAGTTCCACGCTTGGCATACTAGCTCCAAATCCTGCGTAACAGCTTGGACAAATTAATTCACGGGCCCCGGCCTCAGCTTTGCCGCAAACTTGGCAATTTGACCCGATTTCTCCACTTCACGGAAACTTTTCAATGGCTTGACATCACGTCATTTCCCTTGGCAATGCTCGCCTTATTTCCCACGTCCAGGATTGGAGTGTGGGGTTTCGTTATCATTTGGCCATATTTCGTTTTGGACAGATGGCCACCGATCTCCACTTTTCCACCAAATAAGTGCGGGATGTTCATGAATCTTCTCTGCCAAGTTTTCCTTCAATGATTTGAGGATAACATTAAACTCTCGGTCTGAAACATTTCAGTCCGTAGCTTGTAAGGTGTGATAATTTCGACATAATCCTTTATGCTCGCCAATCTAGTGACTCGTTGAAGATGCTCATATAATTGCAAAGCAAATTGTGCCTCATGAATATTCTGATATGAAATAGTCCCACCTCTATGAGATTCACTTCCATGAGTTACATCGTAAAACAAGTAAGATCTCGATAGAGAGTCTTTGTAATAAATTTCCTCAGGTCTGCTGGTAACACTCTTACTGTCACTTAATCGATTTTCATAAAAATATCTTGAAGGAAAATCCCGAATTTGAGGATGCATTCGATGCTGAACAGATAAAAACATCGTTGGACGACTTGCTTGCTGGAAGTGCTCAAAAAGGCTTCTACTATACTGCAACATGTCAACTACCTGTGCACCAAATGCTCGGCCGAGGAAGGTCTGAACACCATTATAATTTGCAGCTCTTTTTAAAATGTCGGTTTGACTCAATTTTACATGGGTATTCCATGGTGCTTATACTATCTTCCTGGGTCGATAGAAGTCCTTCTATTATGTAATTACAAACCCGAGATTCAATGATGTTGAACCTCCCATATCTGCATAATTTCATATCATCTCGGTCAAACAAGATAATTCTCCCAAGTGGTTGGTCGAGCACTGTCTTAATGGATTAAACCTGGCATCATGTTGACTTTGACTCTCCCTGACTTGGCCTTCAGATCTTTTTGCATCGATCTCCACCGAGATCCTTGTACAGTTCCTTTCATTTGTCAATTTTCAATGAGCTATATTTTGCATTAACAAGACCATCGTCGAGCTCTTACAACTGAGAGTCTCTACTGAGATGATTTCTGAGATGACTATCAATTTGACACCGGGTTCTTTAACAACTCGACCCTGAACTCTTCACTGAGTCGAGATCAACTGGGTGCCTTTCGATGCTAGGTGATCTCTTCATATGCAATTTAGGAATTATTTTTTTAATTATTGCATCTCGATAATAACCGAAGGTGGGTTCCTGGGACTATTATTTCATTTTGAACGTGACAGGACCCCCTTGTCCAATCTTGCCAGGTGTGTAAAATTGGATAACAAGAACCATCAATTATGGCACAAAGTGCATAAACCTATGGATGGGGAATTCAATCTCCCACATACAAAATCCATGTTTGGGATAAATCATAGTCATTTTTTTGAGTACGATCTCACCACAATCATCGAGATCGGGGATAATATAACTCTTGATAAACAAACATGCGTAGTCTCCTTATCAAGGAAATCGCAAACATCATTGTTGGATCTTACCATGCAGAGTGACTTCCTTGGTCCCACCTTTCCAAAACTATCAAAAAGCTAAAAATAAATAAATGCAAATATACAAAAAAACATTGAGAAAACACAACAAAAATCAAAGGTACAAAGATCAAACATTACAATCGGTATTGCATACACATGGACGTTTATTTCTTCCCTTTCTTTCTCTTAATTCTCGCAAGTCTTCCTACCATTTTCATCCCTTCAGTGATATTTTTGTTAGCCTATTCACATGCATTTTGTGACATTTATCTCTATGGTATCTGTTTGATCCTGGTCTTCCATCACCTTGGTAAATTAAAGAATGAATGACCTCTTAGAGATCATATCACATTCAACATCTAAAAAACTTGTTGCAAAGAAATTTTAGACATATTTGTTGACACTAGCCAATGTCATCATCACAATCACTTCCATCTCCTTCCATCAAGCCATCAGTGGTTCTTAACCCCTTGTCAAACAAGAGAGCTGAAATAAGTTTTCAGAAAGAAAGAGAATCAAAATCAATCAAAAATCAAAAGCTAAAAGCTAAAGCAAATTGATAAATAAATCTCTCTTGGGGTATTTCTAATAATCTCTATCGGGCTATGGACTCTTGACTGGCAATAGAGAAATGTTGCGATTAGAATCAAATACATCTCCGTCAGGGCTATGGACGTTTGGCTAGTAGCATAGCAATGTATAGCTATCCTTCAACCCTTCATTCACAAATCACTTATCGTCTATCAAAATAAATAATTCCTACACATTGGCTAGGGTGTCTTCACTTGTTATCTATTAAATCTTCCCTTAAAGAGGTAATAAATTCCACGTACACACACTGGATCTCTATGAGTAGGAAGTATTAGTATGTTACCAAGTGTCGTTTGTGGACCTTGTTCAGACTCTTACTCTAGTCCATATCTTGTTTCATGATTTGTGCCTTTGGTTAATCACTTCTTTTTCACGAGGCTTCTAAGCTACACTCATATCATTCACATTGTTCTTCTACTTCGTTCAGAACATCCATGTGTATAAGATTACTTTTTTGCCATGTTTTCGGACACCTTTGTCCCCTTTCACAAAAATAATCTTCTCCTTCCTTTCTATCATGTGCTTTTAGGCCAACTTACGTTGGGGGCATCCTTACTTCTTCCCAACACTTCATTGGTTTACGTTCACCATCATGTTGAACCTATCCATAATGGCCTTGGGTCCCACTTCTACCTGTGAAGAGTTTTCCTTTGAATACTCCCACCTAATTGTTGGGGCATTTTTGCATCTTCACCTTTCTCGTATGCACGTGGCCTTATGCCCTTATACATCCCATCTATCACTAGGGGCATCCATGCTTCCTTGTCTTCCTGTACATAGTTTTAGAAAACTTTCAAAATAAAAACATTCAAATATGTTAGAAAAATCAAAAACATTCAAATATGTTAGAAAAATAAAAACATTCAAATATGTTAGAAAAATCACAAAAACATTCAAATATGTTTAAGAAAACTTCTAAAAATTGAAAATCATCCTACAAAACATCACTCTTTAGTTCTCACCTATTCATGTGTGTGACTCATGGATCATCTTGATCTACCTCCATAAACAAAAGCTAGGTTGCTTACTTTGTCTGTACTCTGGGGCACAACGAGTTTCTTGGTATTGTTTCATAGTGCACATTGCTTTTTCATTGGACCCAAGTGTCCTCCATTATTCTCCTCACATGTATCCTTGCTTGGGGCACCATCATTAACCCTTGTTAATTTGAATAGGTTCAAATTGAAGCTTGATAACAAAAACATGGTACTTGTTTCTTTGTTAGGTTAGCTTGTTTACTTTCTCGTATTACATTGCATTTTGTATGTTGCATGGAGTTAGGAATATTTTACTTTCTCGTATTGCATTGCATTTTGTATGTTGCATGGAGTTTTTGTTTTTAGCAATGGAAATTTGTTCGTATATGGCTTTTCATGTCATACTAAACTTTTGTTCATTCTTTTTAATAAGGACCGATGATGAAGATCCTTAGCAATATGATGAAAAATAAAGTTGTTTAAAAGGCACTAGATGGATGTTGGCTCATTCTCCCTTCTTCATACTCCTTTTCTTCTATATCCCTTTCTTCTTCTTCACACTATTCTTTCTTCTATTCTCTTTCTGTCATCTTTTCGATCGTCAATCGAGTTCTTCTATCACCCCATCGACAATCGAGGGGGCATCCTTCATTCTACTCCTTTTTCTTCTATCCCTTCAAAAAATTCTACTTATCTATACTTTTCTACATTCTTTGAAGTGACATCGTTTATGCCACCTCAAAGAGGGGCAAATGTAGACACCTAAAATATGCTTACACTTAACATTTCCTCACATTCAACCAATTGACAACACTTTGTTAATTCCCTATTCTTCGCTCTATTCTTAGATGCTTATTTTATGACACCTTCTTAGTCGTATTCCTCCTATAATCATCTAATTTGGCTAATATCTCTCTTATTAGCTAAACATTCCTCCTTTCAACCATTCATAACCTCCCTAGTTCTCTCTAGACCACTTTTATTGGCTCCGTAGGCTATCTATCACCATAATTGGTTATCCAGACCCCTCCCAACTCTCAATGAGTCTCTAATCACTTGCTAATCAAGTTTAACTAGCCTAAACCCTAGTTAACTAGCCTAAACCAAGCTTAACTAATCCTAAAGCATGTTTATCCTAATCTAATCCTAAAGTTCCTTTTGATTTTTAGTCCCACATGTACCCAAAATTCTAAACTCTTCCATTTGGAAAACTTTAAATAGAAGGGTCACCCCTCCCTCTCAACCTTAGACCTTGTTTTCATAACAAAATATCTCCCACATTTGGAGATATTGACATTAGAAATCATTTGTGATAGCTTTAAGCTATAGAAAATTTGGATCTTGGCCATACTCCATTTTCGAGAGCTCCTTCATCTTGCATTCATCCATTCCAAATATAGTTAGAACGGGAAGATATAAAGTTTGGCCATGTAGCCAACTTGGAGAGATCTCTTCACTATTTTTGGGAGTAAACAACACACAATTTGATTGCTTAGAATCTAACTAGGTTCACTTTCATTAAGCATTCATGGAGTAGAGAGTAGTACATCTGCTAGAGTTTGAATATTTGTTTCAAATTTATATATGTATAGATAGTTTCTTGTTTAGCTCTTATCTCATGGTGCATGGATGAGTAAAGCAAAGCTTTGAGGTTCTTTATCCTCATTCCATAGTTTTTCCACTTTCCATTGCATACATTTGGCATGCCTGGTGGGACACTTATGTCCCTCCATTAATGGAGGTATTTTAGGTTTTTCAAAGTTCATTTTCAAGTTTTTGGGTCAAATCACTTGTTAATTCTTCATTTATGTTTCTAACACTAGCTAAAAAACCTTTATTTGCATATATTTTGTAGGTTTGGTTTAGATATAGGTTGTATTGACTAAAAACTAACATGTTTGCTTTTGAAATTTTGAAAGTTTGTGAATTTTGTAGGTTTTTCACAGGGGTGAGCGTAGGTGTTAACAAAGGGGCGTGTATCCGTTGAAAGGGATGTGTATACGTCATTCTAGGCGTGTATCTCACATTGTTAGTGTGTTTTTTTACATAGGCATGTATCCATTGAAAGGGTGCGTATGCATCATTACGGCACGTATCTATCATTTTGGGCACGTACCCATCATTCTCGGTGCGTATTCGTCCATCACTTTTACTATGTTTTCTTGTAATAGGCACGTATCCGCCATGCTAGGTGCGTATCCATTGAAACATGCACGTATCCATAATCGTGACTATTTTTTATCCTCATTTCATAGCTTTTGCCACTTTCCATTGCATACACAAGGAGGTTGAAGAACACTTGTTTGGTGTGTATTGTATGCATGAAGAAAATACACCACTTCCCTTATTGTCCAAAATAGAAGATTCAATAGAAGGGATTTGGAAGCTTCATTTTGATGGAGCTAAGAACAAGAAAGGATAGGGAGCAGGTTTGATGCTCACTTCCCCAACAAATGAAAGGTATTTCTCAGCTTTGAATCTCCAATTTTCATGTACTTGTAATGTAGCTGAATATGAAGCATTAATTCATGGCTTACTTTGGGCTAGAAAGAAAGGTATCAACATGCTATAAATTTTTGGTGACTCTGAGTTGGTTATTAATCAAGTAATAAATTTCAATGTTTGTAAGAATCCATTAATGAAGTCTTACAGACATAGAGTTTCAGACTTAATGGAAGATTTTGATTTTATTAATATTTAGTCTATTCCTATAGCTGAAAACAAGCATATAGACAAACTTGCAGTAGTTGGGGCTAGTTTTAAAGTGCTAGAACAAATTGCAAATAACAAAATCCAACCTCATATAAAGTTAATTGTCGCCTTTAGTACTGATAATGATTCAAATTGTAATTTTTGAAAGTGATGATCAAATCTCGCAGGTTTTTACAAAGAAGAAGTGAGTTTTCTGCAGCTTAATCAAAGCTAAATTACAACATTTATATGCTGACCAGATTTTTCATTTGAAGACAAATAAACCGACTCGAGTCCGGTCACATTGGAAGACATCTTCAACACTGACGATCAGTTGAGAAAGGTCAAGACTAAAATGTCAACTCACGCTGATAATTACGAAGAAATCTTGATTGATGAAGGGAAAAAGCTATTTCTTGGAAAGGTGTGTTCCTCAGCTGAAAAACAGTCATTTATTGATCTTTGCAAAGAGTTTAAGGATGTTTTTGCTTGGAAATACCAAGATCTGAAAGGATTTGATCCCAATTTAGCACAACATATAATTGAGTTACAGCCAAACTCTAAACCTATTAGACAGAAATAGAGGCATGTAAATCCCAAAATAGAGCCTCTAATGAGGAAATAATTATCTAAGTTAATTGAATCGGGTATTATCTTTCCAGTTAAACATTCAAGTTGGGTAGCCAATCTTGTTCCTGTTAGGAAGAAGAATGGTGAAATCAAACTATGTGTAGATTTCAGATATCTTAATAAGGCTTCATTAAAAGATCATTACCCACTCCCAAATATGGATCGATTCTAAGAAGTCTCTCGTGTTTAGATAGAATATCTCTTCTAGATGGTTACAAGTGGATATAATCATATTTTAGTCTCGGAAGAAGATAGATACAAAATATCTTTTACCATTAATTTGGGTACTTACACTTACAAAAGCATGCCTTTTGGTCTTTCAAATGTTAGTGCAACGTTTCAACGTCAATGGACATGGCTTTTCACACTTGTTAAATAGATGCATCCTTGTTTATTTAGATGTTGTTACTATATTTTCAAAAGATTATGAAGAACATCCAATGCACTTAAGGTAGGATTTTCAATTGTGCAGGCAATTTGGAATATCCTTGAATCCACTGAAGTCTATCTTTTCAGTACATCAAGGCAAGCTACTTGGTTATATTGTTTCTAATTAGGTTTTAACAATTGATCCTTTCATGATTGAAGCCATATCACAACTATCATTGCCCCATCATAAGAAGGCATTACAAATTTTTCTTGGAAAAATCAACTTTGTTAGAAGATTTGTTCTAGATTTTGCAGCATTGGTTAAACCACTCACAACTATGCTAAAGAAGGAGAAAAATTTCTCTTGGACCAGCGAAGGAAGAGAAGGTTTTGAAGTAATCAAAACAGCCATATCTTAGGCTCCCACTCTTGAAAATCCCAATTTTGATAAAGATTTTACAATGTATGCACTTGTAGGAGCTGAAACAATCTAAGCCATATTAACTCAGGTTAATGATGAAAATATTGAGTAGCCTATTGCCCTCTTTGGACGAAGTTTGCATGATTACGGTACAAGGTACACATTCCTCAAAAGTAAGTACTTTCAATGGTTAGAGGACTAAATAATTTCAAGTATATGCTTTCGAACAATAAAATCCATGTTCTTGTTTCTCATCCAAGTGTGAAAGCATTCTTACTAAATAAAGAGTTGAATGAGAAAAGAACAAACTGAATAACAAAGGTCATAGAGTATGATGTTGATATTCGGGTTGCTAAGATGGTTCGAGGGAATGGTCTGTGTGAACATCTAATTACTGATATGGAAAAATAGTAAGTTACAAAACCAGATGATTCAAAATAGCATGCTAAAATTGCGTATTAGCAATCAGAAATCATGCTTCAACCAGAAAATCAACAGCCTGAGCTCACTAACAAATTTCAGGAATCAAGATGGATGACTGATTTGGTTAATTATCTACAGCATGGCACCTATCCAAAAGGTATGGACAAGAATAAATGAAGGTATTTTAGATTACAAGTTGTACCTTACATCTTCATTGATAACGCATTGTTCAAAAGAGATATAAACGGAATATTGCTACAGGTGTGTTGATTATGATAAAATTCGAAAATATTGTCGAGAATTCCATGAAGGACCTGCAAGAGGTCACTTCTCATCATGTACCACAACCTTAAAAATTATGAAATCTGGTTACTATTGTCCTAGCATAATCAAGGACTGTTTTGAATGGATAAGAAAGTGTAAAAAATGTGCTTTCTTTGTTGGAAAAGAACGTCTAGCTTCCCCCGCCCTTATGCACCTATTTCCGATTGATCAACCTTTTATGCAATGGGGTCTTGACTTTATCATAATAATAAATCCACCTTCTTCACAAGGGCATAAGTGGATCTTAATTGCTACAAATTATTTTACATGATGGACTAAAGCAATAGCCTTGAAGGATGCTAATGAAGCTTCGATACTATCCTTTTATGAAGGAATAGTTTACAGATTTGGTGTTCCAAAGCAACTATCATATCAGATAATGCTTTATCTTTTCTTGGTGCTAAGATAACAGATTGGGTTGTCAAACATGGAATATATCTAAGTTCTTCATCTAATTATTACCCACAAGGTAATGGCTTAGTTGAGAGTACTAATAAGAATATGTTAAGGATCATCAGAAGAAGACTCAAGGATAATCAAAGAGCTTGGAATTTGATGTTGAATTCAATACTTTGGGTAGATAGAGTGACTCCTAAAAGAGTAGTTGGAAATTCACCATACAAACTTGTGTATGGAAAGGAAGCAAGAATGCCTATTTCGGTGGAGTTACCAAAGCATTGGATTTGCCACATCAAATGGAGCTACTTGAGAATGAACCATTGGAGGTTCATTATGCAGAGTTAATGGAATTACAAGAGCTAAGAGATAAAGCTCATTTGAATATGTAAAAGAATCGAAACAAATGAAGAATACTTTTGACAAGAAAGCCAAATTCAAAGTCTTCAATGAAGGAGATATTGTGTTAAAGTGGGATGTTGATTGTGCAAAGCTAGGAAGACACTCAAAGTTTGATACACTTTGGAGTGGTCCTTACATGATTTCAGCTTGCAAAGAACAAAATGATTTTCATCTTTTGAAGTTGAATGGAGAGGAACTTCCCATTCCTGTGAATGGTATGTTTCTCAAACACTGTTATTGAAAATCTTATAGTGATTGTTAGAGTAGGATTTCCTTTCAATAAGTGTAGTTCCTACGCACATTGCAATGTTTTTCAATTCAATAAGTGCATTCATGCACATGATCTGGTTTACTAGATCCTTTCCCAGCTTTAGTTTTTTTTGAAAGGGTTGGACCTTTCAGAAAAGGTAAATTTTGGTTACATGTTTAGACTCCATGCCCAATGGACAAGAGCAAGGCACTAGTATTTAAGCTAGCAGGTAGCTTTCCCCAGGATCACCAGAAATGTTGATAATTTTTGAACTTGTGCAAAAATGGGAAACTCATAACTTCGTCGTTACGATGAAGAGTCTTGGGTGAAGTATACCTAAGATAAGGAAGTTTTTTTTCATTTGTTACTGCTGAATTAATTACAAGATAAAATGAAATCTACAGTTATGTATGCTGTTACAAAACATAACAGATCACATAGTCTGTAATTTCATGCCATCTTCAAAAAGAACACAAATCCTCGAAGGACAATTGTGTTGTCTTGATGAAGATGAAAAATTATAGAGTAGGTGAAGTGTTGAGTTTTGAAGTAGTAAACAGAAATACAGATATCAGAAAATCAGGGTTCATTACTGAATGTTACAAGTTCTCATCAATGTTCTTTCCTTCATGATTAAGACATTCAATTATGTTACTGAGTTGTTTAGTTCATTATATAATCCATACAGAGAAGCTAGAATCCGAGAAGATATATACAACTCATTTTACAAAATTCAATGTTTTATTCATAAGGAATTTCCAAATGTTTCCCACACAAGCCGTGGGATGTGACTAAAAAGTAATGTACATCTACTGAAGAAAGAGGTACACATGCATGAAATAGAAAGCAAAGGAGTATGAGTGAACCCATCATTGCCTTTGTATATTCTTCGTTGTGTAGAGCATCTCCTTGCCAGCTCCTTTCATCCTCAAGGCATGGTATCTAAAAAGTAAAAGAAAGGAATCATCAATAAAGAGCTTAGGGTTAATCCATATTCCTACACTGCCTAATTTGTGCATATGGATCTCTAAGCAACAGGAGATATAGATTACTTGAAGATCAAACTACATATCTCACTCAGAAAAAAGAAATAGAAAAGAGAATAAGAAATATGGGCATAAGAGAGGCCAAAAGCCTAATTTTTCTAACTATTTTCTTAAAGTGTGCAAATATAGGTTGCAACCAAGAAGAAAGAATCATGTACATGCTGAAAAGGACCAATGTAACTAAAACTCAGATATTGTCTACAAATGGAAGAGGTTATAGTACAGAACAAAGAAGATGCTTGCAAAAAAATTACATTTTCCAAATTTCAGTTAAAGGAAAGGAATTCTAGGAAAATTTTGACAGGGCTTCACCATGTAAAATGGATATTTACAACTTTTCCAATATCTATATCAAACTGAAATCAAAGAAATGCAGTAAAAGTAATAGAACAAAGTATCTGAATCAAGGCTTATGCCTGATAATGGCATCAAAACAGATCAAGAATTGCTTAAAATTACTACAGGTATCAAAGAGTATAAGTGCAACTACAGGTTACAAATAGGCATTTCAAAAATGAACTAAAGGAAGAGATGTACAAGCAACCACTTCATTTACATATTTTATCAACATCATTCAACCTTGCAAACTCACACATACCCAAGTCAAAGAAATGTTACAGTATTTCAGAGATTGTCATTTCCATTAAAATCATATTCAAGTTACATTATCAGAGTGTGTATAGATCCGGACCAAAGAAATTCAAACATTAATAGGGATCATCAAGTTCAGAACTCCTAGCCATGATCAAATAGGGGAAATGAAGTATATACAAAGCCTTTACAGAAACAAATGTTAGATAATAAGTGTAGATTCAGCTCAAACTTCAAATCAGAGACACTACTGTGTATGAAATAGGAATACCCAAATCAAGAAATGTTCATATATGGAGTTAAAGGAGGAGCGAGGCTGTAATAAAGAATGGAGACCCGATATTAGACAAAGTTCTACTTCTATGGAAACCACCTTTTCAAATCAAAGTAAGAAGCACTTTCGAGGTAAAGTGGGGTTATAGGAACTCAAAAGCACGAGATCTCCGCCAATCGATGGATCCATAACGCAAAAATGAACTCATACAAAGTAAATCGAGCTTCATAGCAGCAACACAATAATCACGAGTCCTTTTCGAGCTCATTCTTATCAATATCTAAGCATGACAAATACAAGAAAACAAGAAATGTGATTATAAGTGCATGATGAAACCGAGAAAATAGAATGGGTGTCAACATCGATACAAAGGTGGTCCTAATTGATATTTGGATGCATTATTTTACAAATTATTGCAATTAATGTAATTATTTTGCTCACAAACAGGGAGTTGTATTTTTCCCTGCCTTCACTACATGACAGAATAGAGAAGAAGACATAGTTGCATGTTCATGGAGAGAGACTTTCCTAGCAAGTAAACTTATTTTTAACAAATTATTCATCCTTCTCTTTCTTAAAAATAGACCAATCAACTTCAATTGACCAATTGTAATCAAGGCTATTAATGCCTATTTGTAATTGAATGCTCTATTTTTATTCCTTTATCTATTATTAAATAAAGGATAAAAATAAAATGTATGGGCGAGTACAAGCCTTAGGCTATTTTTAGAAAGAGGTTGAATTTTATTTTTCTTATATATTGTGTGCCTTTGCAAAGCACAAGGAGAACTTCTGGAGGAAGTTTTGGATATAGGAGTACTAAAGCAATTTTTGCCATTTTTTCCTTCGTGTGAAGTATTTTCTACCTTTACAATTATTTGCAATCTTGTGTATTTTTCTATTAGTCTTGTGAATGCAAATTCCCGATCAATCATCTTACCCTATTGCAAATTTAGTATTTTCTTGCTTAATTTTAATGTGCATGTTAACTTATTTGTACTGTTGTGATTTTCCCTCATCATCACCAAGTTTTTGCCCTTAAATATTCTGTAGTAAACTATTGGCTCGTGCATCAAGAATCCTTCCCATAGCAATTTTGCATATACTCATTCAAATCCCTCACATAAATTTAGTATATCACCTCGCTTTATTTATTTTACAATCATCTTTTACTCTGAAAACCCCAGAAATCAATTTAGGATACACCAACAAGAAACGGCCTTGATCTGAAGACTCACCTCAATATAGGTATACCCACAGACTTGAGGTTTTTCCATTGTATCTACGAAATAGAGAGATCAATTATGCAAGATTAGAAAACTCCTGTAGCCATCTCTCTATAGGGTGCACTTTCGAGAGATAACAATCTTCATGAAGCTAATCGATGCGGGAAGCTTCAAAATATTTAGTTTTTATTTTACGAAATAGTCTTCTTTTTGGATAGACTACATACAATATGGATAGCTTAGTATATCTATCCTTTGAGGGAGTAGTCTATTTATAGCAACAAGATAGAAATATTGATGTCTTTTTTGAGTGAGTCATCTATTTTACAAAAGTTTGACTCAAGGATTTGAATTTGAAAATCCCATATATTCCTATTGAACTTATTGGTTTTTTTGGAATTTTAGGTCATGAACAAGACTATAAAGGAGTATAATATTCTTGTATGAAGGAAAACCATAACACGTAGATGTTAGCTATAAAAGAAAGGTTTTAAGTGATGAATAACCATGGGATTCCATTTGGAAAAGGATGAAAAGTATCCGGAAGAATCATGCCATGAGTAGAGCCATGGTACTCATATTGAAGATAAGGTTGAAAGGAAACAAAAATCACATGATTCTTGTTTAGTCGTTAATCCTTAAAATAGGTAAGTGGAAGGTGAAGGTTGCTTAAGGGATAAGCATTTAATAGACGAGAAGGTGATATAAGACTTGATTCAACAATAGAATCATCCAATATGCAAAGTATAGAGGGCTCATGTTTAGGTTTACCTTCGAGGGAAGATAAATGATAAGCCCCCGATCCATAGGCCTCGAGTAAAGATATAGGGTCCAAGCCGCTTAGGAGTGAACTTGCCCCGCTTAATTTTCTTTACTTTTTGTTACATGTTGATTTTCCTTCAGGACGAGGTCACCGACCTTGAAGGTTTGTTCTTGGACACATTTATCATAGGCACATTTGATATGTTTTTGTAGATTTAAAGGTGATCGAGAGCATTTAGATGACATTCGTCTAATAACTCAAGTTGCACCAAATGGTCTTAGTGAAAATCATCATCATTGAGCATATCTTTGAGTGAGATACGAAGAGATGGAATTTGGACTTCAAGAGGCAAGACAACCTCTATATTATAGACCAAAGAGAAAGGTGTGGCAGTAGTTGAGGTGTGAATACTAGTGCGATAATCCCATAAGGTGAAAGGAATGTGCATGTGCCAATCCTTACCAGTATCATCAACCAATTTCATAAGAATTTTGTTTAGGGTTTTGTTAGTCAATTCAGCTTGGCCATTTGTTTGAGGATAATAAGGTGAAAAAAATGAGTTGAATGCCAAAGGTGTCACAAAGTTTCCGTAGGTTTTTTTTTTGAATTGTTTTTCGTTATTAGTGATGAGGCAATGAGGAACAACAAAGAGAGAAATGATGTGATGGTTGATGAATTCACATATTTTATCATATTTTTAGAAATGAGAGGTAGGACTTCCATCCATTTAGTGTAATATTCGGTAGTGGTAATAATCCATTGATGACATTGGGAAGAATGAGGGTTAATATCTCTGACAAGATCTAAACCCCATTAAGAGAAAGGCCAAAGGTCTCGTGTGACCTGTAAGGCGTTACTAGGGGTTTGATGAAGACTAGCATGTTGCTAACATTTCACACAACATTTGACATAGTCACAATAGTCTTGGTTTATGGCTGGCCAATAATAGTCAAGGCAAAGGATGCACTTAGTGAAAATGAAGACACTGAAATGACCTTTACAAATCCCATCGTGAACTTCCTTGATGGTGTATGAGATTTCAGAACTTGTAAGGCATCGTAAGAAGATACTTTGTCAAAGCCACATTTATAGAGAAGACCACCCATGATGACATAGTGAGAGACACTTTTGAGGAAGGCTCATTGTGCATTGTGAGTAAGATTTGGAGGTAGAATTGAAAGGGAAAGGTAGTCAACAAACTACTTATACCAAAGGTCATGTGGGTTAGTTTTAATGTTTCCTACAATGTTAACATCTCATAATAGATAAGAAGGTGATTACAACTTTTGTATTGTGAAAAATATTTTCAAGTCTGAGGGCGAAGTGGGTATTTGAGAAGCGAGAAAGGCCATGGTGTCCGTAATTTTTTTAGTGGAACGCGGTGTGGTTTGAAGTTCATAATGGTCAAAGGTAGTCAAAAACATGTCAACATGATGTTTATACTTTTGAAGTGTCTCATTATGACACTGGTATATACCATTGACTTGGTTCACAACCAGTTGAGAGTCATTCAAGATATTAATTGATTTAACATCTAAGGATATGGCGGTTTGAAGACCTAACATGAGTGCTTCAGATTTTCTGATGTTGTTAGTACAATAAAAATCTAGTTTGAAAGATAATGACATAGGCTCAATGTCAAGAACAACGAGGATAACTCTTGCATCACCCCCACATTAAAATTTGGAACCATCAAAGAATAATTTCATCCGTAAATGGTATCATCCATGGAGAGGGTAGCAATGGATTCATCAGGGAAGTCAAAGTTAGAAGATTGGTTTCCTAAGAGAGGTGTGTCTGTGAGTTGGTCAAAGAATGGTTTGTCCTTTGATAGACTTTTGATGAATGAATTCGAGATCTAGGTCTACAAGAAGCATGAGCCAATGTGAAACACATTGATGTTAGTAAGGATTAGCGTACATGTAATGTAAGGGGTTAGTATTGGTGACAAAAAGGTTTTGTGGTTGAGTAGGTAATGGCGAAGCTTAGTGGCGAAAAAGACTAAGGCTAGGAAAAAAATTCAGTGTGAGTATATCTAGTCTTGTAGTCTAAAAGAGTATGACTTATATAATAAACTAATTTCTCCTGTGTTTCTCATTATGATGAGCAAACATGTCACCCATGGAATGATCAGTGGTAGAAATGTAAAGGTAAAATGGTTGGTCATCCTTAGGTGGAATGAGCACAGGTGGTTGGAGGAGGTATTGTTTTAAGGCTTCAAAGGATTTATGGCATTCATCATCCCATTTTAAGGAGACATCCTTTTTGAGAAGATGATGAAATGGATGGAAGTGGTCAGAAAGATGAGAAATAAAGTGACGAATAGATTGTAACTTTCCTTGCAAACTATGAAGTTGAAAAAGGTTAGTAGGTGGAGGCATCTCGAGAATAACCTTGATTTTAGTGGGATCAACTTCAATGCCACACAAAGAAATGATAAAAGTAAGGAGATTTCCCAAGAGAATAGAGAAGACACACTTTTTAGGTTGAAGGCATGTTGGGTTTTAAAATGGACTTTAACAACCACAGTAAGGGGACAACAAGTCCCTCCTCTTTAATGGGAGAGGTTCCCTTATTGAAAGTAAATGACAACACTTATATACAAATGTACAACTTTTAAAGCATGGATTCCTGATACTTTGAAACATTTTATGCCCAAAGATCATCAATACAAAAGTATGGAAGAATTAAGGAGATGAGGAAGGAAGAACACAATAATACCTTTAGGAAATATAGATGACAAAGTATCACCTTATACGCTTTGACCAGGGGAGTTGCGAGAATAGAATCATTCACTTTCATAACCAATATAATTCCATAGATGCAAAGTTTCCTATCATAAAAGATGGATGATTCCCAAGTTTCAGACATGGAAAGAAGAAAAGTAGAGGAAGAAAGGGGAAAAATTATGTATTGATTACTTCGAATCTATTACCTTTACAGAGTCTCAGGATCCAACCCTAAACAATGGCTGGAAAATCCAATAAATAGTTTCTAAGAATGGTCACATTCGGTTACAAAAAAATGATGAAACTGATTCAAGAAACCATTCTCTCGAACTTCCTCGGTCATTTCCATTCCTAGCAGTGAAACCAGATGCATTGAATCCTAATCGTCCACCCTACCTTTGCAAACTTTAAATCGATTCATCTACGTGGGAGATATTTAAACCAAGTGGGCATACGAGATGCCTTTTACATTTTTTCTTTTAAAGTTACACCAGGCTGACATGTGGAGAGCTCCGCCGATTCTTTTATACTTAGCCGATTTAGGATTATTTCCTTCTTAACTCATGTTGACCCCTAGAAACATGGAGAGATGGCGCTCATTTGAGTTTTTGATTTGGAAACACCTCCTGAAATTACACTGAGTGGATGCATGGCTCCTTCCGCTAGTCTTGGAATTTTCAACAAACAACTCTATCTCTCCATTGAATTTGACCACCCGAGAGTGGTGCTTATTTGAGTTTCCACTTTGGGAATGCCTACCAAATTACACTAAGTGGATGTGTGGCTCCTTCTTCCGGTCTTGGAATTTTCAATGGACAACTTTGTCTCTCCATTGACTTTGACCACGTGGCGAGTTGGCACTCATTTGAAGATTGGCCCTTTGGTTTCACTTCAAATTATGTTGTTGAGGCATATGGAGGACTGGTGCAATTTTGAGAACTTCCCCTGGCTTCAACTCTTGAAGTTACATTGATGAGGCACGTGGTGCCTTCCACTGAACCTTCCATACTTAGCCGATTTGGGCTTGTTCTGTCTTCATTTTGGACCTAGGACACATGGAAAGCCTGCACTTATTTGAGAAGCGTCCCTGGGCCTTGCCCTTGAGTTTCGTCATTTGGACGCATAGAGGATTTTGTTAATGCTTGAAACATGACCAAACCAAATCTAATCAGATATTTCCACGTATTACCCATGGATTATGGGGAAAAAATTAACTAGGAAGAAATGCCTGTCATTCCTGACTGCGGGAAGAAATAAAAAGAAGGGGAAAACTCCACTATGCCTGACTTTTAAATTGTTCTCCATGGAATGGAAAACTATAAACAATACCAGGCTCGATGGGATCCAATACACTAAGGCACCGACTCGAAATTTTTAAAACTTGACTTCAAAAGAGGGGAATTTTGAGGGTGACAATAGCTGGATCTTTCTAGGGATGACTTGATAAAGGAACGAGGAAAGATCAAGAACCAAAGAAAAACTCAAGGAAAGTAGACCAGTGCCTTATCCATTGGGAAAATAGAGTCAAAGGCAAACCAACATAGAAGACAAAACACATGAAAAGGAAACAAACCAAAAAGGAAGAACATAAACAAAACACAAAGGAACGACCCAAAACCAAAACACCATCATAATATATAGAAGGACCACCTAGTCACCTAGGACTTGAACAACTTCAGATATTGCCCACTATAAGGAAGTGGGAGAGGAGAACCATCCATGTAATCCAAATAGAACAAATTTTCTCTAGAAAAGTTCCTAATTTTAAAAGGACCAAGCCAAAGGGAATCAAACTTACCATGGCTTCCTCAAGGTTCATGCCTTTGTCCCACAACAAAAAAATGTCTCCCACTTGAAAATCCTTGGGTCTGGCTTTCTTGTCGAATATATCTTTCACCTTCAGTTGATGAGCTGATATCCTATCAAAAACCTACAACCTATCTTCATCCAACTTCTGGAGATACATGATCATCTTGTCCAAGGAATTGGAAAAACTTGAATCTTCAATAGCCTTCATTAAGTGCAAGGATGGTAATTCCACTTTGTCACTGGTAACTGGGCTTCAACACCATACACCACTTGAAAAGGAGACATCCCAATTTCTCTTTTGGGTGTAATTATATCAGCCTAGAGAGAATCATAAAGTTTCTTGTGCCAATTCCTCTAAGATTAATTGACAAGCTTCCGAACGATGGTTGCTAGATTCTTATTTTTTGATTCTGCTTGTCCATTCCCTTGGAGGTAGTAGTATGAAGAGTGAGCAAGGGAAATTCCATAGCCATAGTAGAAATCCATCATCTCAAAAGAAGAAAAAATTGAAGCATTATCAGTCACAATCTTGTTTGGTACCCCAAACCTTATCAATATGTTCTCCTTAATGAAATTACACACTACCTCAGAAGTAGTGCTTTTGACTGGGATGGCCTCTACCCACTTAGTGAAGTAGTCTGTAGTAGTTAGCACGTGAGTATGTCTAGCACTGGAGGGTGGGTTAAGAGTTCCAATGAAATCCAATCCCCACTATTGAAAGGGCTCATCAATCACTACTGGCTTTAGTGGCAAAGCAACCAACTTAGGTCTCCCAACAAAAAGTCGACATGCTTCACACTTACCTACCCATTTGGATGCATCTCTAAACAATGTAGGCCAATAGTACCCAACACGAAGGATTTTGTGAGTAGTGATAGCAGAAGAGAAGTGGCCTCCACAAGCTTGATCATGAAAAGATGAGAACAACTTCTTTTGTTTCTCTTTGTCCACACACTTCAAGAATCTTCCATCTATGCCTCGCTTGAACAAAGCATTCTCCCATAACACATATTGTGCAGACCTTAACTTAATAGTCCTCTTCTCCTTAGCACTCAAGTGGGATGGACACTCTCCATAAGTAAGAAAGTGTGTAATATCAACATACCACTCATCTGTTGAACTGAGGAAAAGGACAACAGGAAAATCAATTGCTTCTTTGGACAATTCTGCATTAGCTCCTTCAAAGCAATAAGATCACATAAGCCTTTACCCCTGACTAGCTTAGTTTTCTTGATATCCATTTCATATTCCTAGACCTTTGCTACCCAATTGCCTCTCTTAGTTCCAAACTCTTGTTGTGTGAGAATAGACTTGATGGTTGTATCAGGAACAAGCACAACAAAGTGAGAATTAAGAATATAGAAACAAAACTGCTTGACAACTTTGACCACTGCAAAAGCATGTTTCTCCATCATAGTATATTTCAATTCATGAGATTTCATAACATAGCTCATGAATGCAATTGGAAGCTCATGATCCTCAGAATTCTTCTGAGTCAACACATCAGCCAAGGTATTCTCTGTAGCATAGCAATAGATGATAAAGTCCTTATTGAAATCGGGACATGCTAAAAGGGGGTCTCAACAATGGATTTCTTGATTCCTTCAAATTATTCCTTACCCTCGAAATACCAACCAAAGTTTTCTTTCCTTTCATCATGTGAGAAATGCTCATAGTCGGTTCTACAAAATCAGAATGAATCTCCTCGGGAAGATGATCTTACTAAAGATAGAGTGGACCCGATTTTTACGTAAGGGAAGAGGAATCTGCTAGATTTCTTGAACTCTTTCTAGATCTATTTGGATTCCCTCTTTGAAGACAATATGCCCTAGAAGCTTTCCTTTCGTGACATAAAAGATAGACTTGTTTGGATTGAGAGAGACTCCATGTTCCCTACACTTTTGGAGGGTGATTCGAGTCTTTGAAAGTGATCTACCCTTGTTTTGGAGAAAACAGTCAAATCATCAAGGTACAAAACCACACACTTTCCCTTCAAACTGCCAAAAGCCAAGTCCATTTCCCTCTGAAAGGTGGCACCAACATTGATAAGACCAAAAGGCATTCTCTTGTAAGCAAAGGTGCCCCAAGGAGTAGTGAAAGTAATTTTGTGTTGATATGGGGTATTGAACTCCACTTGATTGTATCTAGAGAATCCATCAAGCATAGACAAGAGCACAGAACACTTGCAAAACCTGATCCATCATGGAAAGAGGATTGTTGTCCTTCGAGAGAGGCCTCATTAAAATTCTGAAATCCACACGATGTGAATTTCACTATTCTTCTGACAGGCACAATGTTGGTGATCCAGGTTGAATGATGTATAGGAAAGATAATTTTTTCTTTTAGTAATTTCGAATCTCCTAAAAAATAGTGCAGTGAAAGCCTTGGGATTGTACTATGTTTGTTTTACGCTTGAATAGTTTGATCACAGGTTTTAGAGGGATAAAATGTTACATCTCCTTTGGCTGGAAAACCTTGAGATCATCATACAAATAGGCAAGAACATCAGCATACCTTTTTAGTAGATTTACGGCCTTCTCCTTCTCCTCTTGCATGTAACATTTCCCAATTTTCACCATCTTGGGTTCATCAAGACTCCCAATATTAATCTTTTCACATTAACAGACTATCAAGATCCTTGGGAAGTTTTAGACTTAATGTACCTATCATGCTTATTAAATAGGTCTTCCAAACTCACCAACCCTTTAGGGATCTTGTTACCTTTCAATTTGATGCAGCCGTCTTGATCCATCTCTTCCTTGATATCCCCTTCATTGGAAGATACACACTCTCTAGGAAAGGTCTCACTTCCTTCAAAATACAACTGGTCAAAATTATCCCTAAGCTCCAAGAAAGAGAGAAAATGTTGATCATCATTGAAAACCTACCAGTTGTTTGCATTATCTGGTACATTGGGCCTATGAATCATTTCAATGGTAAATTTATCTTGAGAGAAATCTAGGTGAGGAATCATCAAAGATCCTGAGACAGCTAGAGAATCAGCTCTAGTGTTCCTTTCTCTTGGCACAACCTCAATGGAGAAAGCATCAAGAAACTCAATGGAATCGCAGACAAGATTCCTATAATGCTTCAATCTCCTGCTCTTGACTTGATAAAGATCTCTAACCTTTTCACAATCAACTCTGCATATCCACAAGCACAAATATTCTTCACTCCCATTCCTTTTTCCATGTTCAATACAAGTATGAGTGCCTCATATTCAGTTATATTGTTTGTATTTTCAAAATAGAGCTTGAGAAAAAGGATGAATCTTCCCTTCTGGAGATGTTAACACTTGCACCAGACCCAGAACCAGTGAAGAAAAGCTTCCATAAAACTCCGATCCCCAAATTTCATTAGGATCATGAATCACTCCCTTAGGAATTTTTCCTCATCTTGTGACATGATCATATAGTTGCCATGCCCTATATCTACATAGATTATCTCATGCTTTTGTGTCATTAGTCTTTTGCGCAATGTACTCAGTTTGTTTCTCAAGTAGTAACTTCTTCATTTTCCATTGATCGGGATCAAAGAATGTGACCATTCCATTTGAATTTCCCCTCCTACCTCCTTACAAAAATTTCTACTCAGCAACATCCCATATGAGGGAGGAATATCAGCTACCAAAATGGTGGCTAAGACCCTTTTCTCTAGAAAAGTAGAAAAAGCTACTTGTGCATCTTTAATTATGCCAACCAAAGGTACTTTCTTACTTTCCATGGAATAACAGGAACCAAAGGCACATGTTAGGGTCAAACCCAAGGCATGAGCTACCTTTGCAGGCATTACATTGTCTGATGCTCCTGAATCTATGACATAGTTACTGAGTTTATGGCTAGTTATGAGAAGGGTCACATAAAATGGTTCAATTTTTTCATTAGGGGAAGTGACTTGCAGCCACAAGGCTTGATTGAGGTGAGGAAGAGGGGGTGGGAAAAAGGCCTTTAGAAGTACTGGATGAGACTTTGGATTTGGAATTTACAAAGTTTACCATTTTAGCAAAAGATTTTGGATGGAGTCTAGTAAAACTCTACCTCTGAAATTTGGATTTTAGTCTTTTTTAGGTGATCAATGATATCAAAAGATCCAGAGGTAGATGGAGCATCATTGCTAGGAACTTGAGAGACTCTTGATCTATCAGTTTTGGAGTTTGAATCAGAAGGATTTTGGAAACAAAAGAAGAAAAGGGGAATTAGCATTACTCACCTTTTGTGTGGAGGCAGTGGGAATAGGAGCTCCTCTTCTTGCAACAACTAGGATAGTTATAGGAAGCTCCTTGGACTTCTTGACAGGCTGCACCACTTTTTCTTTTCTGTTTCATTTTCTCCCAAGTCATAACAGCATATGACTCACTATTCATATCTGCCACTCTTTCCTCATATTCATCTTCATCATCCATACCTTTAGTGGTGAAGAAATGAACTTGAGACCCACCAAGCTCTTCCAGTTCTTCAACTTATTCTTCTTGTTCTTCATAGAGTTCAGTACACTCCTCATCATCAGGTTCTTCAACTTCACAAGTTGCATTGAATGGAACCTTGATGGGTGGGCCTTTAATAGCCAATCTGGTTTGAGAAGTAGGTAGATGGTTCCTAGGCTGAAAAATCTTCCTTGGAACATCTTGGTAAGGGGTATGTTGAGCCAACTATTTCTTGAGAGTAATGAGATCATTTGCAAGCTTATGTACCAACTGATCAGAATTGGCTCCGGGGAAGAGGAAGAAGAAGAGGCTTTAGATTTGGAGGATTCTCTTTTCATTTTACTAGACATGATCAAATCATCCTCAACACTGATAGCCAAATGTTGATCAACATCCAAAGTTGCAAGGTTAGCTCTCCTTAGTGCATAACTCACTTCAGGCAACTGGGCATTGAGGAAGAAGCACTTTTGGATTTGATCCACTAGATGAGTGTGATATGGAATTTTATTAATTAGCTTGTTGAATTTAGCCACAAAATCCCTCATAGGTTCAAATGGCTCCTTTTTTATATGAAAATTTTTTGCTGACAGAGCATGCACATCCTCAGTAGGTTTGAAATGCTACTCAAACTGAGTTGTCATGGTATTCCAATTAGTGATAGACCCAACAGGAAGATGGTAGAACCAATCAGTAGCATTTTCCTACAATGTCTCCACAAAAATCTTGATAGAGACATCTTCATGTTTAACCCCAAGAATCCCACATGCAATAATGAAGGCTGCAATGTGTTCATTTGGATGAACTTTCCTATCACCTCGAAACTTGGGAAATTTTTCTTGTTACCCCTAGGTAACTCATGTAATGGATGAGGAAGAGCAAGATTCCTAACCTGTTGTCCCTAAGGAAAAGGAACTGCCATCTTTGGAAAAATTGACTAAAAGGGAACTGAAACACCAGCAAGTATCAAAGCACAAAGATTAGGACTAACATGATCATGAGGAACACTATCCTTGGAATTTCTATCTTTAGTAGGAGGTGTGCTTGTAGAATGAGTTCTTGATTCCTTCTTGCTGGAAGAGAGAAGTTTTGTTGCTCAGAAGTTGAGAATGGGAATTCTCAACCTCAACGATTTTCTTCCCACATGTATACCATAGAGTCACCAGGACTAATAATGGTCTTGAAGTTGTTCTTTTAAAAGGGATCCGTTTGAAATGAATTCCCTAGTAGAGTCGCCAAAAACTATTGGGTTTTAAAATGCACTTTAACAACCATAGTTAGGGGACATCAAGTCCCTCCTCTTTAATGGGAGAGGTTCCCTTATTGAAAGCAAGCGGAAAAACTTATATACAAATGTACAACTTTGAAGCATGGAATCTTGATACTTTGAAATGTTTTATGCCCAAAGATCATCAATATGAAAGGATGGAAGAATTAAGGAGATGAGGAAGGAAGAACATAACAATACCTTTAGGAAATATAAATGATAAAGTATCACCTTATACATATTGAACCAGGGAGTTGCTAGAATAGAATCACTCACTTTCATAACCAATATAATTCCACAGATGCAAAGTTCCAAAATCATATAAACAAGAACACAAAGTTTCCTATCATAAAAGATGGATGATTCCCAAGTTTCAAACATGGAAAGAAGAAAAGTAGAGGAAGAAAGGGGAAAAATTCTGTATTGATTACTTCGAATCTATTACCTTTACAGAGTCTCGGATCTAACCCTAAACAATGGCGTGGAAAATCCAATAAATAGTTTCCAAGAATGGTTACATTCGGTTACAAAAAAATGATGAAACTAATTCAAGAATCCATTCTCTGAACTTCTCAAACACCTTAGTCATTTCCATGCACAGTATCAAAACCAAATGTATTAAATCCTAGCCATCCACCCTACCTTTGCAAACTTTAAATTGAGCCGTCCACGTGGGAGAGATTTAAATTGAAGTGGACTCTGCGAACGCCTTTTGCATTTTTACCTTTGAAGTTATGCTAGGCTGACACGTGGAGAGCTGTGCCGGTTCTTTTATACTTAACCGATTCGGGCTTATTTCCTTCTTGACTTATGTTGACCCCTAAACACATGGAGAGTTGGTGCTCATTTGAGTTTCCACTTTGGAAACACCTCTTGAAATTGTGCCAAGTGGACGCATGGATCCTTCCACCAGTCTTGGAATTTTCAACAGCTAGCTTTGTCTCCCCATTGACTTTGACCACATGGCAAGCTAGCGCTCATTTGAGTTTACACTTAGGGAATGCCTCCTAAAATTACGTTGAGTGGATGTGTGGCTCCTTGCACCTTTCTTGGAATTTTCAATGGCCACTCTATCTCTTTATTGAATTTGACTACATGGTGAGTTGGCACTCATTTGGAGATTGGTGCTTTGGTTTCACTTCCAAAATTACACCGTTTAGGCACGTGGAGGATTGGAACAAGTTTGAGAACTGCCCCTGGCTTTGACTCTTGAAGTTACACCGATGAGGCACGTGGCACCGTCCGCTGAACCTTCCATACTTAGCTGATTTGGGCTTGTTTTATCTTCATTTTGGACCTGGGACACGTGGAAAGCCTGTGCTTATTTGAGGACTGTCCCCTGGGCCTTGCCGTTAGAGTTACGTCATTTGGACATGTGGAGGCTTCCGTTGACACTTGAAACATGACCAAACCACATCCAATCAGATATGTCCACATATTGCCAGTGGATGTTGGGGAAAAAATTAACTAGGAAGAAATGCCTGTCATTCCCAACTGCGGGAAGAAATAAAAATGAAGGGGAAAAACTCCACCGTTACGTGTAAATTTCAAATTATTCTCCATGGAATGGAAAATAATGAACAATACCAAGATCTACGTGATCGATACTCCAGGTACCACTCAAAATTTTTGAAACTTGACTTTAAAAGAGGGGAATTTTGAGGGTGACAACAAGGAGAATGCGGTATTTGATGAGACGGTCAAAGACAACCTTAAGGATTGCAAGGTGTTCGGATCAATGTTTAGATTTGGAAATAATATCATTGATGTAGTCTTCCAATATGTTATGCATGATGTCATGGAAGATATAATTCATAGCCTCTTGATATGTAGCACTAGCGTTTTAAGGCCAAAGGGCATGACACAATAGCAGAAGGTTCCCCAAGGAATGATGAAGGTGGTTTTGTGTTTATATTTCGGGGTGAATAATATTTGGTTATAACCCAAGAAACCATCCATGAGTGATAGCATCTCATGGCGGTGGTGAGATCAACTAATTGGTCAATACTAGATAGAGAAAACTCATCTTCAGGGTAATCTAGGTTAAGGTTGTAGAAACCCATGCAAATGCACGAGTCTCCCTGTCATTTTTGACAAGAACAATGTTAAAGATCCATTTGGGATAATCAATGGGTAGAATGAAGGAAACAGAAAGGAGGCACTAGAGTTCTTCTTTGTGAAGGGAAATGTGAGGGTATATTTTTCACAACTTTTGTTTCATGGGTTTAACATCGGGAATGGTTATGATATTGTAGACCACAATGTTTTGGTCAATACTAAGAATATCGGTGTAGGACCAAGAAAAAGTGTTCTTTATGATCCAAGAGGAAAGAAGTGAAAGATTCTTGTTCGATAACATCTAAAGATTGGCCTATTTTTAGAATGTGGGGGTTGTCCTAGGTGTGAATGTTGATTTGGATGGTTGATTCATTCAACACGGTCTACGTCTTATAAGGTAATGACCGGTGAATATAAGAATCTTCTACTCTAAGGTAGGTGAGAATAGACTCATTATCTTGACATTCAACGATGTTAATATAAGGTGTATCGTTATCGATCATGTAGGGATATATGAAGCAAAGAGAAGAGGGAGCCTCGAAATCACACTGATAAATTAGAGGTCCTAGAGAAACAGTGTTCATGAAATAAAAAAGTTAGGAGGAATGGATTCTAGATCCATAGAATCTATAGGTGAAGGTGGTGAGGTAGGTGGGGAAGGTTTATTGTCCTCTATGAGTTCGACTCGGGCCTTCTTGGAAGATTGTTTGGAAAATCGATACCATTGTGGTCTTTATGCTTATGGGTGGTGTAAGGAATGATAGTATAGCGACCTTATTCATAGAAATCAAATCCAAATCCCTTCCAAGCATAGTGATGGAGGAAGGTGTGGGAGAAGTGATGGTTGGTGAGATATTGAAGGTCAAAGGAAAATGGTCGAGTTTGGGAAGGTGGCTCGGGCGAGTAGGTAAAAGCATCAAGTCCCCCATATGTTAAGATGGTGCGAAGGTGGAGAGGACCCTAGGGGAAAAATTCACCTACACGATGTTCATAGTGGGGATGTTGGTGAAGGTTACCATACTCTTGAGGAGTAAGTAATGTGTCAATTTTATAAAGGCAGTAATCCCCTAAAGTGAGGCATTGAAAAACACCTTCTAAGGGACCAATAGTTGGTATGTGGGTAGCGAGAATGGATGAATCAGCTGGACGGTTGGGAAGAAGAAGCGTGGGATGTTTGATAAGTAGATGGGTTAGCTGATGGGTCAGCTGTAGAAAAGCTACAAAAATAGTGGGAATAGAGGAATTGGTTGTGGAATATGTAACGTCACAAGTGGTGGGTGAGGTAGTGGTGACGAAGAAGTGGTAGTAGTCGTAGATGCCTTAACTAGTATAAGGACATCATTAGGTTGATACAACATGTCACATGTCTTAAATGGTGAAGGTTTGGATAGAATGTTATAGAGTTGCCCTTCATGTTCAAATTTTAAACAACGGTGTAAGGTTGAAGAAACACTGACCCATGACGTGAATCTAGGGTTGGCCAAGTAGTAAGTTATACTAGAATTCCCCCTCTAAGAAATAGAATAATTCGGGAATGGTACAAGGGCTCACGTGAATATGGAGAATTATGGTGCCAAGGGTATAAGTCATGGCATCATTAAATGAATGCAACATAATGGGTTATTCTGCATGAAATTGGTAGGGATGCATATTTGGTTATACACATGGGAGGAAATGATGTTGATACTAACACCTCCATCGATCATAATGCATACATTATCAACATAGATGAAAATGAATTGGGTGGGTTAGGATCATCTAATTGGAGAAGGGAAAATCTCTTCCTTAGAGAAATTGAGAGTGGATATTTGATTAGTGGTAGTGAGAGAAGAGGAAGGGGGTGAAGTGGTGAGAGAGGTAATGTGGCGAGTAGTGATGATGGATGTAATAGGTGTAGGTTAATTAGGTATAACCTCAATAGATTGTAGGACCTCAATGAGAGCTTGATGATGAGACTCAAAGGTTTAGAAGAGGTCATATAAAGACATTTTGAGAGGAGATTAGTGTAATTATTTATTGTATGATGGGAAACCCCATCAAAAATAGTGTAAACGGGTTCACAAATGATGATTTTGGGTGCGGTGAAGAAAAACTATTGGGTAAAGGAATAGTAGATGAGCTGGTTGTTTTATCCTTTCCTTTCTCCTTCTGAGCTCGAGTGGCAACTTGAACCATATTGATATGTAGTGAAGGAGAAGGTGAGTCATGAAAGGTGTAGCGGTAGGATGGGAAAAAATATGGTGAGGGAATATAATGGTTTTGTGAAAGAAATGTGACGCATTGGCATTTTGGTGGAGGTTTGGATAGCTCTCTGATACGGACCATATTGATTTCAAATGTTGGAGGAGGATAAAAGGTTTGTGGAGGTGGATATGGAGGTTGCTGAATAGGTATGGGATGAGGTTGTGTGATGATAGGTGTAGACTGAATAGAGTCCTCATCTAAAAGATCATCATCGTCAAATTTTTCTTTGAGAGGCCATAGTTAGAAAAGAATAGTCTTAAGAGCCTTACAATTTTCCACATCATTCCCTAGCACATGATGGTAAGCACAAATTTTGGTATCATCAAACCCTTTTGGTTTAGGTTTGAGTGGTTCATAAGGTCTAAGCGGTGGTAATTTGATGACAGAGGTTTCCAAAATTTTATCTAAGATGTTGGTGTAAGACCCTACTAGTGGATCACAATGTGAAGTAAGTGTGGGTCTAGATGGAAGTGTGGGTGACTTTTGTGGGAATGGTGCCACCGGAGGTGGAATCGGATGTTGAGTAAGTTTGATTACTTGTTTGGTAGATAGTATAGTTTTGGGTTTGGGTTGCACCTTCTTGGGTAAAGGTGTAGCAGGTGAACTAGTTATTAGAGGCGGTGTAGGTTTAACTACCTCTTTGGAAGGTAGTGGGGTTTTGGGCTTGGGTTGCCTTCTTGGGTAAAGGTGAAGAAGGAATGTGTGATGTAGAAGGGAAGGAAGATGGTGAAAGGGGATGGGTTAGCCAAGGTGATAATGGAGGTGTGGTGAAGGTGGTGGTAAGAGGCAATGTGGAAGGGACTAATTACGGAGAAGGTAATGGCATGGGTAATGATGAGGATACAAGAAGTGGTATAGGTATAGGAGGTAGAAAGGACGTAGGTAATGTTGAAGGTGTAGGATGTGTAGGTAATTTTAGTGGAATAGAGGATCATGACAAGGAGGTGGGTTTTTGTGTTTTTGGTTTACCATGGATAGGAGGTTTCTTGACCAAGGTGTATGGGTGCGGACCTAGGAAATATGGAAGTGGTGAAGTTGATAGAGGGGTAGTGGGTGAAGCTGGTGTATGCGGCCTAAGAGGTTGGGTCTTCCTCTTAGGTGGGGAATAGTCTTTGTGATAGATTATGAGGATGTGGCTAAATCTAGTTTGACAGGAGGATGGACTAGGCTTGATGCCAACATGACTCCCAATGTGGTAATGGGTATGGACATAGAGGAAGATACGGGTGCAAGTAGGGTTTTAGGCATAGGAAAAAGTTTATTTGATAGTAAAGTTTTAGGTGTGGGTGATGGTGATGAAGAAGGGGTAGTTACAATTGGCATGGGCATGGTGGGTTTGGTTATGCTGAAATACCTTTGGATAAATCGTGGAAGTTTCAAATGAGAAAACATTTGCATTTGAGTTGTGTTGTCGTGAGAATGTGCAACAGGGGAAATTGACAATTTGAGCACGACAACTATACCCCTATGCCAAATTTTTCATGTTTTATCATTCTAAGAAACCCCAGATTTGTTTAGTCGGTTTAAATGAATTCCTAACCAATGCCATGATATTATCCTAGGTGATTTAGGAAATTCAATTCATTCCCCCTAGGTGATTTTAGGAGTTCATTGAAAATGTTATCTTTTGGCAGATATGGAAGGGCTATCGTTGGCCTTCCTGGGATTGGATCAACCCCTTGGAGCAGAGTAGAAGGGCCAAATTCAACATGGAGGTGAATGGAAGACCTTATAACATCATGGAAATGATTTTGGAAGGATTTGGGAAGTTCTGATAGACTTGGAATAGTCTGAGTGAAAATAGGGTTCACAAGCCTAGGTAGTACACAGGACTAAAACATCTGTTGGGTTTCAAACAAAGATTTCGAGAGCTCCGGATGGATTTAGAAGTAAAATAGAACATCTTCGAAAAGAGGATTCCAATACCTACATGATGGTGAAATAATATTTTTCACAACACCTTGGTGCATATGATTGGAAGATAGTTTTTCTCAGGTACAAGTGGAGTCTCAGATCAAAATATGATTTTTCAAGGATCATATGATCTAATAAAGACATGAGACCCACATCATTTAGATTCAAAATTCCATTTCCAGTCAGGATCATATAAAATTTCACCAAGAAATTCCACCAAAAGCTTAAGTTATCTACATTCCAAGTTACCCTCTCAAAGGTAGTTCAGGACTTAGTCATTCTTTCGAGAGGATATGTGTCGATGCCAAGAGCCTAGCGGGATTTCATGTCCCCCACGTTCCTAAGGTCGGTACATCACCCCTTGTAAAATGCGCCCACCCTCATGTGACCCTTGGGACCCTCATATGACCTCCGGACTTGGTAGTTCATCCCTCAAGTGCTTATTTGGAGCTTTCATTCCCACGCCATCGGATCGGTCGCCACGTGATTTTAGGTCTCGAAGGATCTTTCATCAAAACAAGAAGGAGAGAAACAAAGTGAAAATCCCCATAGCCTAAAAATGAAGATCTAAAGAAATGTTACAAACTGGTGCATGAAACAACAAAGCATTTATTGCTGTTCATTCCTCTATCCAAGGCCATCATAAAGACACCTTCAAACACCCCACTAGTGTGATAAAGCAGCCACAATGAAGAAACCTCATTTACGGCTCAATGAAGAAAGAAGCAAGATTTCTCGTCAAACTAGTTGCTAGATTGAAGTAAGAACACACGTGAAGCACCGAAGACAAAACCCACATCAAAAATATAAATTTCATTATAAATGGAGGAGAAAACCAGACCTGAAATTTTTAGTTCCATTAATGGTTGCCGTACGCAGAAGCACTGCCAGCTCTGAAAATTAAAACTTTAAAATCTCCTGGATTATTAAGCGGGCGGGCCTGAAATTTTAGAGGGAGGATATTGGGCAAAAACCCATATCAAAAAACTTTGTTCCACGTCAATCTGACTCCCAGAGGAAAAATTTCTAAAAATAGCAAGTCTACTACATAGGAACTACTATTTTGGGAAAGTCATCGATAAAAGAACCTGTGAAGAAGACGAAGACATTGGAGGTAAACTACGACTGAAAATTCACCAAAACAAACATTGTTGGAAATTACTAAAAATAGTAAGTGGCCCCTCGAGCACCTGCTAAAAATAGAAATTTGATCCAGAAGAAATGAGGAACACAGGGAGAAAGAGGAAAACTAAGCCGCAACATCCAGTTGAAGATCGAGGAATTGCTTTTCCACACTTACTAAAAATAGTAAGTTGCTTTTTCGAAGGGAGATATGAAGATGAAATGGATGGGTCAGAAGCCATCACAACCCTTTTCCTACAAGTATGATGTGGAAGACAGTGATGTCTTGTACATGGACCCAAATGACCTTAAAATTCAAACTTCAAATGAGAAAATTTCTGAAATTTGAATAGCTATATAAGCCACATGTCTACAAACCATGGCTATTCTCGGGAAATCCTCCTGTCGAAAGACCTGAATTGCTCTTCCACATCCAAGAAGATATCACTTCTGATTTGAGAGAAGCTATTTGGCATAACAGACAAAGTGCCAACCACTACTTCATTGCCACGAGAATCCTCGACCTTGAAGAAGAACGTTGCTGAATTGGAGAGGCAAAGACAAATTCCAGCACCACAAAGGTGAGCATAGATTTCCAAGCTAGCGAGATAGAAGGTACACCCGAAACAGAGGCAAGGAGGACAAACCAACCCCATTTTCGAAGAACTTCAAAGAAGACAAGAGCTGCTCGGAATTCAGAGGCCTCCCCTTCGTCAAGCAACCGGTCACGTTGAGAACCTGAGTGTTGCTAATCCTTTGGATGGTGAATTTCCATACATCAACGAGAACCTAGAAAATTTCACTGACGTAGAAACCGAAGAAGTTAGAGAAAGAGAAGCAAGAGCGAGAAGAGGAAATAAGGGCTCAACTTGATGAAATCAAAAGACTTCAAGCCGAGGCAGACGAAAGAGAAGCAGTAGAAACCGCAAGTGAACAAGGAGTATATGACTCATGATCTAATATTCGAGCCACTTCAAGAGGTCCCACATGTTGTTGACTCCAACTCTCCTCTCATTCAAGATTTTCCTCCTCCATCAAGACAAAGAATGGTTGATGCACCCATCATTGAGCCTAAAACCAATGAGATGTTTCCATGGATGTGGGAAACGATCATCCTTGACACTCGCATGGTGCAACAAGTAGTAGCTCCCGATATATCAGCAATTGTCACATGATGGCAAGGAATAAAGAATACAAAGAGAAGATCGAGGGACTAGAGGAGAAAGTGCGAACTCTTTCATCTTATGTGCAACACTTGGTGGAACCAAGCACTATAACACTTCCTATTGAGAAAGTGGTACCCATCAGTAGCTTCGATCCGAATCCATCAGAAGAATGCATGAGTTCACGATGCAGGGCCGAGAAAATAAGGAATGGATCGATTCAATCTCTGAAAAAGGGAAGTCAGCACTTCAAGAGGCGGTCAAGCTCTTTGCATACATGTGCGCCACCGCCAACAGAACATGAGCACTCAAAAAGAAGTGGAGAATAGTCAGAGAATGGAGCCAGGTCCACTGCAACAACTCTTCCTTCATCATAATTCTTCTTCTTCTTCTTCCTCTTCTTTCTCTCTCTCTTCAATGTTATATTTTTGCATTGAGGGTTGCACCTTTTAATATGACTTAAGTGACTTTAGAAATATAATGTAAATTAAGTCACCTTGCTATTATAAGAGGGACTTAAATATTTAAAGTGGAATACAAATAGTCTTAAGTCATATGAAGGTATTCAAAAGGTCATGAGGTAGATGAAGAGTCATATTCTATTCTATAAATTGTAAAGCCATTCCCATTTCAAAGGGTTGGCGATTGATCTTGTAGACTCAAGAGTGCATTCTACCTTGAGAGAAAGAAAAGGAGATAGCCATTTTCTTCTACTCTCTTCCCCTCTCAAATTTCTTCCATTCCTACACTATGTACAACTTTTGTTCAAGCATCAATACAAGAAGGAGTTTCTATCTTTCTTTGACCAAGGGATTTCATGACACTTTATTCTCATCAAATTCTATTTGGTTTTGTTGTCTTTACAAGGTTATCTACTTGTAGCATTAGTTCTCCTACCTCCATTCTCACTCCCTTTCCCACTTCTAGACAAAGTCATCTCTTGCAGGTATATGCAAGCATTTTCCGTAGGGTTAGTGGAGTGCCCCTATTGGATCCCCGGTCGAAAGGCCACCACAGAAATTCACCTTTTCATGCACATGCACATACAACAACTACATTGGTTAAGTAGAGGGACTTAAATTCCTAGAGCATTGGTAAGAAATCCACAAGTTTGTCCACCCGAAAATTTTCTTGCCAATAGTTTTGGCACCCCACCATGGGGTAGATTTAGCAGCATCTACACCCAAAATACAACCGCAAGGTCCCAAAAATTCAAAAAAAAATCAAATATTGAAAAAATCATAAAAGAGAGTTCAAGAAAGTCCATTTCTGAAAGATACACTGCTGATTTCTGCATGTGACTTTTCACATTCCACAGTGGCCTTTCGTATTCCGACTACAAAAGCTTCCAAAAGTTGGCTGAAGGAAGATACACCAGGTTGAGAAGGTCGAGAGGTGTTGCTGATTTCAATTTCAAAGCTTCGCAAAATCTGCAAGAACAAATTAGAGATAATCCATATTTCTTCTCTCAAGCCTCCTCTTCATCTGGCTCTTCAAGAAGTTCACTTGGTAATCCTATCCAAAATCCTTCAAATTCTACAATTTTTCAACAACCATTGAACATCGACTTCCTGGAAGAAGAAGAATTTGAAGAAGAATTCATAGAAGCAAGAGCTAAAGTAGAAGAAGAAGAAACAATGGTAGATAAAGAAGAAATACCTCAACCCATTGTTCCATGGGGAAGGAATACAAGCCCGCTTGCTCTTGAACCCCCTCTTCACAATCTACCAATGGGTTCCCGCAAGAAATTTCCAAAGTTCAAAGGTGACAACACACAACATCCGAAGAACACATCACTGCTTTCACGACATCATGTGGAATTCTTGGTGTCCAACATGAAGATGTTGTTGTAAGATTGTTCATGGAGTCCCTCTAAGAAAAAGCAGCAGAATGGTTTTACCTCCTGCCTTCCCGGTCCATCACGGGTTGGAATGACATCAAGGATGCATTCGAAGAGATATTTAAATCAACTGAAGATTGTCAAGACCTCTTGGTGTAGTTGGCTCAAATAAATAAAGGAGAAAATGAAACCATGAGAGACTTCGTGGCTCATTTTGAACAGTTGCTACGTAGCATACCTAAAGAGGATTCACCATCTGAAAAAAATATCAAAATATTCTTCATAAACGCTCAATCACCGGAGGTATGATTTCTCCTATGAAGAGTTTAATTAAGGAACATTGCAGAAGCACAAAGGAGGGCCATTGAATTGGATGATGATCTCATCCTCTCTGGAAAGATCAAGAATCCATCAAAGGGCAAGGCCCAACATCTTGAAGATGAGAGAACTAATCCATCACTGCAAAAGTTGGAAAATGATATGGCCTCTTTGAAGAGGGAATTATTTGAATGAGTTTCTTCTCAGAGAAGCAACAGAAATCAGATTGTAGGAGCACCCCAAAGACTTGCCTTGGAGGCCCCACCCGTGAATGTAAATTGCAGATTTCAAGAAAGTGAAGAAGAGCTTCAACAAGAAGGTGTCGATTTCTAAGAAAGTGATGAGTTTGAGAACGATACACAAATCAAGTTTTGTGAGTATTCTGGAGGTTATGAAGAAGATGAAGAAGATGCAACAAGTTTCTCATGCGCGGTATTCACTCATTCTCAGTCTGAGAAAAGAGCATCTCCCTCCATTATTGCAAAAGAAAAGAAGGTTGATGATCCTCCTATGGCGACTCCAAAAAATAAAATAATCAGTCGAGGATCCCCACTTCCATCTTCCATGAAGTCTACATTGTTGGAGCCTAACCCTGCAACAAGTAAGAAGATGCCCGTAATCCCAAGTAAGCTTTCTGATGTCTCTTCCAAGTCTAAATCTAAATCTGCTCCTACAAAATCTAATACCTTGACAGCTCCTAGTGTGTCTTTTAAAATACCCTCCATTCCTCAAACATCAAATACTGCTCCTAAACCTATCCATACTCCAAAATCAGTCCCTTCACCCCCCTTGTCCACATATGCTCCCTTTGACTTCATAGAATATGCAAACAAAGCCAAAGTGTAGATTACCAAAACTGAATATTTGCGGACTCACCTAAACAATTCAAGAGGTTCATCCGATACATCAGGAGTGGTAGTCTAACACCTAATGTTATAACTTCTAGTTCCAAAGGCATGCTGCAAAACTCACCTACACCTCCCTCACAGAACATGCTTTCTCTGAGTGCATCAAAGACTGATAAAGTTGAACCTTTCTACGTCTCCCTTCTTGTTGGAGAATATGTACTAAACAATTACATAATAGATTCTGGGCCTCAGACAATGTGATGCCTTTGAAGGTCACCAAGGCTCTTAAACTTACAATGACTCCACCTAGTGGCTCTTGTTACTCATTGGAATAAAAAAGGTCTCACTTGTAGGGAAGGTTAAAGATGCACAAGTGGCTCTCGCTAGATTTCCAGACAAGAAAGTTTTAGTGATGATTTTGGTAGTAGACGTCCCAGCCTCGTTCGAATGTTCTTTGAGTAGAAATTTTTTGCTGAGAGTTGGGAGGAAAATTTAGATGAATTGGTCTTTTGCAACCATACCACTGAAGGGAGACATGGAGAAATTTCTTCCTGACAAGAAAATGAGGTACACTGTGTAAAAATCCGGAAGCCTAGAAGCTAACATTTTGTACCAAAATACCAGGTGGATGAATCACTTGTTGACAACCAAGGAGGAAGAAGATATTCCCACTTTGATAGGTCAAGACATGCCTTCCCGAAGATATTTGGACTTTGAAGAAGCATTGAGGAGATTCGAGTTACAAGAGGGCAGCCCCGAATCACCAAATGATGTAGACCACGAGGAAGAGGAAATGGTTCTCGGTGATTTTCAAGAAGAAAAATCAGCCTATACGCTTTTCCAAGATGAGGAGTTATTCTCATTCCCATTTGGGGATGCAGATGATCTCTGTCAAGCCATCTATGGAGAGACCAAATCAGCTTGTGATGAGCTTGTGAAAGGTTTGAAAGAAATGTCTATACAAGGACTGCTAAGAGCCACGGAAGAAATAAAGGACCCTGAGATCGATGCCTGAACTTTTAATGCAAGACATGAATATGGAAGATAAACATGAATCTGATTTGGAAGCCTTAACTAATGTGAAGGTCAACCATATTGAGATAAGGCAAGATGAGAAATATGATGTCACTCTCAAGCCAATGGTTGGCGGATACAATGATGAAATTGAAGTATTTTCTTTCCCATTTGAAGATGAAGACTCTTTCTATGATGAAGAAATTGAAGCAAGGAGTTTGAAGACCTCTAAAGATGAAGATCCTTTTGATGAAGGATCAGTAGAGTGCAAAGATGATTCTTGAGATGATGAGGTAATCCCTCCGGATAGTTTCTTTGAGTTGCAAGATAAAGATCCTTCAAAGGCTTACAAAGAGGACTACAGAAATGATGAAGCATTACTTCATGTAATAAATCTTGGATGCGTAGAAGTGGCGAAAGACCACCGAGCTGATTCTTGATCTCTTCACTCATGCCATGGGCATACAAGACAAGTATGAGGCCACATCCAATCTTTCAGTCAGTACTCAAGCACCTCACGAGAGAAGTCAAGGAAACAGATAAGTCTGAGGTTTCTCATGGAAGAGATGTTAATGAGAATAGACTCGGGAAAGAAATTAACTCAGAAAGTTCAAGGAATTGGAACAAAAATCAGCATTGGGGTAGTGATGAGATGCTCAATGGAGAATCAGCGATATGGATAAACATGGAAGGAAACGCACAATGAAACCAATTTCAAAGAACATGAAGACAATGGAGTTTCCAAGAAAGGACCTAAGCATCAAGAAGATCACATGGACTCACTCCTACCAAGTAAATAGACAATTTTGAAAGCACCTGGCTTTCATAAGTAGTTGAGGAGGAGAGGATACTTTATAGAACCCGTCAACGGCTTGCAGAACATCATCATTCAATGTTGCCTCTTCGGGGTAACTTTTGTGAAATAAAAATACTTCGGGAAAAGTGGGTTGTCCCTCACCTTGTACCATAGGTGATTGATAGGTGTTTTTCCCTTTCTATTGTGTGCATTTCCCTTCTTGTTGTGTGTCGTGTGTTTCCTTTTGGTTGTTTTGTGTGTGTGTGTTTCCTTCTTCTAATCTTCCTTTCTTAAGGTTGTGCATGACTCCATAGGGCCCAATGGATAAGGCACTGGTCAATGAATTATATGGTCTAAAATTTAGATTCTAGATTCCCATGTTATGTCTTCATTGTGCTCAGTCCATGTCATGTCCCCAAGCTAGAGCCAGCGTTGTTGTCGTGAGAATGTGCAACAGGGAAATTGACAATTTCTAAGCACGACAACTATACCCCTATGCCAAAATTTTCATGTTTTATCATTCCTAAGAAACCCCGGATCTGTTCAGTCAGTCCAAATGAATTCCCAACCAATGTCATGATATTATCCTATGTGATTTAGGAAATTCCATTCATTCCCCCTAGGTGATTTTAGGAGTTCATTGAAAATGTTATCTTTTGGTAGTATAGGGAAGGGCTATCGTTGGCCTTCCCGAGATTGGATCAACCCCACGGAGCAAAGCGAAGGGCTAAATTAAACACAGAGGCAAATGGAAGACCCTATAACATCATGGAAATTATTTTGGAAGGATTTGGGAAGTTTTGAAAGACTTGGAGCAGTTTGAGTGAAAACAAGGTTCACAAGCCTAGGTAGTACACAGGCCTAAAACAAGCTGTTGAGCTTTAAACAAAGATTTTAGGAGCTCTGGATGGATTTAGAAGTAAAACAAAACATCATTAGAAATAGGATTCTAATACCTACATGATGGTACAATAATATTTTTCACAACACCTTGGCACATATGATTGGAAGACAGGTTTTCTCAGGTATAAGTGGAGTCCCAGATCAAAAATATGATTTTTTAGGGATCTTATGATCGAATCAAGACATGAGACCCACATCATTGGATTTAAAATGCAATTTCCAATCAGGATAATATACAATTTCACCAATAAATTCCACCGGAAGCTCAAGTTATCTGCATTCCAAGTTACCCTCTCAAAGGGCAGTTCAGGACTTAGTCATTTTTTCGAGAGGACACGTGTCAGCACCAGGAGCCTGGTGGGATTTCATGTCCTTGATGTCAGGTACATAACCCCTTTTAAAATGCACCCAGCCCTCATGTGACCCTTGGGACCATCATATGACCTCCAGACCTGGCAGTTCAGCCCTCAAGTGCTTATTTGGAGCATGCATTCCCTGCCATTGGATTGGTAGCCACGTGTCAGCTCCAGGACCACTATGGAATTTGATGTACCTTATGCACCTAAGGTGGGGGACATCAGACCTTGAAAATTCACCCAGCCCCTAGGAGGAGTCTTTTGGACACCCACGTGACCTCCTTTCAGCTCCCAGTGCTTCAAATCAGCTTTTTCCTCCTTCATCCCCTGTCGTTGGATCTAGTGCCACGTGTCACCGTCTTGCTCATTGTGGAAGTTGATGTCCCTCACATCCCTAAGGTCAGGAACATAAAGCTTTGAAAAATTTTCCCTAACCCTAATTGTGCATATCTTTTTAAAATCTCCCAAGTGCCGCTTTCTTCATTTCTAACTTCTAAACATTTTTGTGCACTCCATTCCTCCATTTCTTCCTCTGCAACATTCTACCGTCACTCCGCCATTGCAAATGCTCAGACCAGCTCAACCCAAGCACTGAAAAAAACTCCCCATAGTGATTTTCAGGTCTCAGAAGGATCTTTCATCAAAACAAGAAGGAGAAACGAAGAGCAAGAAGGAGAGAACAGTGAAAATCCCCATAGCCTAAAAATGAAGATCTAAAGAAATGTTGCAAACGGTGCATGAAACAACAAACCATTTGCTGCTGTTCATTCCTCTATCCAAGACCATCAGAAAGACACCTTCAAACTCCCCCCTCATGTGACAGAGTAGCCACAATGAAGAAATCTCATTTCCGGCTCAACGAAGAAAGAAGTAAGATTTCCCGTCAAACTAGTTGCAGATTGAAGTAAGATCACACGTGAAGCACCAGAAGACAAAACCCACATCAAAAATATAAATTTCATTGTAAATGGAGGAGAAAACCAGACCTGCAATTTTCAGGTCCATTAATGGTTCTTTGTCTGTAAAATCTTTGCCAGTTCGAAAATTAAAACTTTAAAATCTCCTGGATTATTAAGCGGGCGGGCCGAAATTTTAGAGGGAGGATATTGGGAAAAAAACCCATATCAAAAAACTTTGTTCCATGTCAATCTAACTCCCAGAGGAAAAATTTCTAAAAATAGCAGGTCTACTACATAGGAACTACTATTTTGGGAAAGTCATCGATAAAAGAACCTGCGAAGAAGACAAAGACATTGGAGGTAAACTACGACTGAAAATTCACCAGAACAGACATTGTTGGCAATTACTAAAAATAGTAAGTGGCCCCTCGAGCACCTGCTAAAAATAGAAATTTGATCTAGAAGAAATGAGGAACATGGGGAGAAAGAGGAAAACTAAGCCGCAACATCCAGTTGAAGATCGAGGAATTGCTTTTCCACACTTACTAAAAATAGTAAGTTGCTTTTTCGAAGGGAGATATGAAGACGAAATGGACGGGTCAGAAGCCGTCACAACCCTTTGCTGCTGAGTATGATGTGGAAGACAGCTGATGTCTTGTACATGGACCCGAATGACCTTAAAATTCAAACTTCAAATGAGAAAATTTCTGAAATTTGAATAGCTATATAAGCCACATGTCTACAAACCATGGCTATTCGGGAAATCCTCCTATCGAAAGACCTGAATTGCTCTTCCACATCCAAGAAGATATCACTTCTGATTTGAGAGAAGCTATTTGGCATAATAGACAAAGTGCCAACCACTACTTCATTGCCACGAGAATCCTTGACCTTGAAGAAGAACGCGTTGCTGAATTGGAGAGGCAAAGACAAATTCCAGCACCACAAAGGTGAGCATAGATTTCCAAGTTGGCGGATAGAAGGTACACAGCAATAGAGGCAAGGAGGAAAAACCAACCCCATTTTTGAAGAACTTCAAAGAAGATAAGAGCTACTTAGAATTCAGAGGCCTCCCCTTCGTCAAGCAACCGGTCACGTTGAGAACCTGAGTGCTGCTAATCCTTTGGATGGTGAATTTCCATACATCAATGAGAACCTAGAAAATTTCACTGACGTAGAAACCGAAGAAGAAGTTAGAGAAAGAGAAGCAAGAGCGGAAGAGGAAATAAGGGCTCAACTTGATGAAATCAAAAGACTTCAAGCCGAGGCAGAAAAAAGAAGCAACAGAAACCGCAAGTGAACAAGGAGTATATGACTCATGATCTAATATTCGAGCCACTTCAAGAGGTCCCACATGTTGTTGACTCCAACTCTCCTCTCATTCAGGATTTTCCTCCTCCATCAGGACAAAGAATGGTTGATGCACCCATCATTGAGCCTGAAACCGACGAGATGTTTCCGTGGATGTGGGAAACGATCATCCTCGACACTCGCATGGTGCAACAAGTAGTAGCTCCCGATATATCAGCAATTGTCACATGATGGCAAGGAATAAAGAATACAAAGAGAAGATCGAGGGACTAGAGGAGAAAGTGTGAACTCTTTCATCTTATGTGCAACACTTGGTGGAACCAAGCACTATAACACTTCCTATTGAGAAAGTGGTGTTGATTGAGAAAGCAGGGGCGGAAGTTGTGTAGATTTTATTGATCTCAATCAATAAAAAATTACAGAGAATGGGCTGCAATATTTATAGATATTGCACAGCCAAATACACACAGGAGAATAAGTTGCACAGGTGCAACCAAATGCCAAAATGAATAAGCTTCCAATAACATCCGGGAAGCAGGAATTAGAAAAAGACAAATATATTGTTTAAAACAATATAACAATCTGAATACAAACAAATATGGTTGATTAACCATACAACAGTATATTTATTATTTAATTAATAAAATTAATTAAATAATCCTACTATGCATAATTAATAATAGGATAATAAAATTTATCCTAACATTCCCCCCCTTAATTGTGCATTGTCTGAAGAGATGAGGAGAGAAATGCCCTGAACAACTCGAACTTGTCACGTGCAAGTGACTTTGTGAAAATATCTGCTCGTTGTTCAGCTGTTGGACAAAATTGAAGCTGGATGTTGTGCTTCAACACATGTTCGCGTATGAAATGAACCTGAACTTCAATGTGCTTTGTTCTCTCGTGAAAAACTGGATTGCGAACAAGTTTGAGAACACCTTCGTTGTCAACATACATGGTGGTCGGTTTGTCCTGTGGTATTCCAAGTCCTTCCAGTATGCGACGTAGCCAAATCGCTTCACAGACAGCTTCTCCTGCAGAACGATACTCGGCTTCTGTGGAAGAGCGAGAAACAAAGTGTTGTTTCTTACTTCCCCATGATATTGGTCCAGATCCCATAAAGAATACAAATCCAGAAGTGGATTTTCTATCATCAATGTTACCTGCATGATCTGAATCCGAATATCCAGTCAAGAAGAAGTTTTCATTCTTCTTGTATTCTAGACCAAGATCCACTGATCCTTTGAGATATCTTAAAATGCGCTTTGCTGCTTTCCAATGACAAACTTTGGGTTCTTGCATGAACCTGGATAGATAGCTTACTGCAAAGCTGATATCTGGTCTAGTGTAGGTCAGGTAAATGAGACTCCCAATCAGCTGCCGATAGAGAGTGGCACTTACCTCAGGAGATGGATCTGAACGAGATAATTATAATCTGTTCTCCATAGGTGTAGCAATTGGTGTGCAATCCATCATCCTAAACTTCTCGAGCGTTGTCTTGGTATATTTCATCTGAGAAACAAAGATGTGATTCTCTTTCTGCCATACTTCTAGTCCAAGACAGTAGTGCATAAGCCCGAGATCTGTCATGTCGAATGATCGCTTAAGATCTTTCTTTGTTTCATCAATCATCTTCACTGAACTGCCAGTGATGACTAGATCATCGACATAAACTACAACAATCACCATCTCCCCCCCTTGCTTTTTGAGGTAGAGATTGGGATCGTATGGATTTCTGACAAATCCATGTTGTACGAGATGCTCATCAATCTTGATGTACCATGCCCGGGGTGCCTGTTTGAGGCCATACAGAGATTTCCTGAGTCTGCATACCTTTTCTTCTTGACCAGGTACAACATATCCCTCAGGTTGAGTCATGTAGACTTCTTCTTGCAAATCTCCATTCAGGAAGGCACTTTTTACGTCCATTTGGTGAACTTTCCATCCAAACTGAGCAGCTAGAGCAAAGATCATCCTGATCGTTTTGATCTTAGCTGTGGGAGCAAATGTCTCCTCATAGTCAATGCCTTCTTTCTGTGCATACCCCTTTGCTACAAGTCTTGCTTTACACTTGTCTCACTGTCCCATCTGCTTTGTACTTAGTTTTGAATATCCATCTGCAACCAATGGGTTTCTTCCCTGGTGGAAGATCGACAAGCTGCCAAGTGTTATTCTTCATCACTGATTGATATTCAGAATCCATGGCATCTTTCCAAGCTTTTGACTGTAGGGCTTCCTGGACTGTAGATGGCTCGTCTGTTTCAATAACTCTACTCATCAAAGAAAAGTTAACTTCTTCTCTTGCTTTACTGCGAGTCCGTGGTCCAGGGGTGGATGTATCCGGTGGAGCATCCAGTCTTGCATCTCGTAATGTGCTTGTACACCATTTAGGCATATGTTGAGCTGTTCCCATGGGTTGTGGTTCTATCTAATCAACACCATCATCCCCATCATCACTTTCATCTTCTGAGGGAACATTTGCTTCAGTTTTTATAACTGGTGAAAAATCTACATCTTGCGAGTCCGGAGGAGGAGTCTCTGCTTCCTTCTTCTCGAAAAACTCAACATCTCTGCTTGTGTAGACTTTTCTGGTCTTAGGATCCATCAGTCTGTACCCAAGAGTCTCTTCACTGTATCCAATGAAGATGAGATTTTGTGACTTCATGTCTAATTTCTTTCTGTTTTGTTTGGGTATGTGCATGCTTGCTTTGCATCTAAATACTCTAAGGTGTGCAATGGATGGTTTCCTCTTTGACCATGCTTCTTGTGGTGTAATTCCATCAAGAGCAGTTGTGGCGCTCTGTTTAACAAATACACTTTGTTGTTTTTTTACTTCGCCCAAAATGTCTTTGCAAGTTCGGAATCATCGATCATGCATCGCACCATTTCCATGATAGTACGATTTCTTCTCTCGACAACACCATTTTGCTGCGGTGTGTGTGGAGGAGGCATTTGTCGACGAATCCCATGAGTTTGTAGATAGTCTCGAACTCATCATCGGTGAATTCCCCCTCGATCCGGCGGAGAGTTCTGATGTGACGACCAGTTTCTTTCTCAACTGCCACTTTGAACTTTTTGAACGTTTCAAAGGCTTCACTTTTCTTGCGAAGATAGAAAATCCACATTTTGCGTGAATAGTCGTCAACACAGAGCATGAAGTACTGGAACCCTGAATGACTTGGCTGCATTGGACCGCACAGATCGGTATGAACCAGGTCAAGTTTACCATGAGCTCGAAAAGTACTCTTTTGGAATGAAACTCTGTGTTGTTTTCCTGCTAAGCAGTGAGGACACTTATCTGTATCCTTCTGAAGAGATGGTAGCCCATGTACCATATTACCCCGGCGAAGTGTTTCGAGATATTTGAAACTTACATGACCAAATCTCCGATGCCACAACTGAGCTGAGGTGGAGTTTTTAGCCACAAGTGCTTGATCATTTTTGTGAATGAAATCAAGTTGAAACATTCGTCCCACATTTGAGGCTTTTGCAATTATTTTCGAGCCTCTGGATTTATCTCGAATCAAACACATTTTCTTGCCGGATTGACTATCAAAGTCAATTTTCAGGTTGTGATCTAGGAGTTGATTGACCGAAAGAAGATTCTTTGTCAACCCAGGGACATATAGAACATCGGATATTCTGCAGATTGCGTGAACCAAGGGTAGAGAAATGTTTCCAATCCCCTGAACGTATATGAAGAATCATCTCCCAACGAAACATGATTTTTTGATGGCGTGTCCCTCATTGAAATAAACCAGTCTCTGTGGCCGGTCATGTGTCGAGTGGCTCCCGAATCAACATACCAGACGTCACTAGATGACGTGGATGGTTCACTTGATCGAGCAGTGAACAAGAAGTCTTCATTGTCTGACTGATCTTGTTGCTCAAAATAATATTACCTTCTTTGGTGGGGTCTTCTTTTCCAGCCTCCCTTTTACTTACGCCCGTGATAATTGTTTGAATGTCCCTTGTAAGTTTGTTGTTGTTGTGGTCCAGAATTGCTCGATGAACCTTTCTTATATGTGTTAAACCAACATTCTTGCAAGTCATGTCCTCTTTTGCAAATGGGACATCGCTTCTTCTGTTGATTGTCCCCATGATACTGATTCTGATGTGGGGACTTCTGATAGGATTTAGGTTTTCCTTTACCTTTTCCTTTCCATTTTTGATGTGAAGATAGTGCCTGCTCCTCTTCATCATCCTTGTTGTACATTGCTTCCTCTTGTTGCAGTAGGTTTACTAACTTGTCAAAACTAATTGTTGTATCTGACAAGTTTAGAGTTGTGACAAAAATTCGGTAAGAAGAAGGGAGAGCTCTCAGAACAATGGGAACGAGAGACTCATCTTTGACCTCTTCTCCTAGGGCTAGAAGTGAAGCCCTCAACTCTGCAACTCTTCTTAGGAAGGCTTCAATTTTCTCATTCTGTTTGAATTTCAATGTATGTAACTGACTCTGCAAATTGAGTATGACATTCTTGTTCTTGGCCTCATATATTGTGCTCAGCTTATCCCAAGCTTCTTTTGCTGATGTGGCATCTCGAATGTGGACTTGCACATCGTCGATACTCCAAACAAGATGATGAGTTTTGCTTTCTGATCTGCTCTATCAAATTGTCGTTGTTGTGTTGCATCCGTTGGTGATCTGGTTAGAGTACCAGTCACAACAGGCCAGATTTCTTCAAACTCAAGTTGTGTTTTTATTTTTGTCTTCCAAGCAGCATAGTTGCTTCCTCTGAGCAATTGTGAATCCGGAAGAAAAAATTTGGGGGCATTGGTGCCCATTTTGCAGAGATCACTGACAGGGTTTGGCTCTTATCACTCCAGGTATAAGGTCTCCCAATCTATATACCGTCAGTCCGATATACCGAACCTTTCTATATACGCGCCCTTCCGATATACCCGTCGGTACGTGGAAGAAGCTCGCCCTTTCTATATACACAGGCGAGTGCGTGAAAGAGGCGTTAACGTGCGTGAAAGAATTCGATACGTGGTACCAAGACGATGCGATGGGGTGCGTGTGATTATTGACACGGCTCAAAGAAATATCCTCATACGCGTGCGTAACCGCTATATACTCGGATAATTTCTCGATCCGGATTTATGTCTTGCAATTGTTCACGAGAGCGGATGGGATGGTTCATAGTGTGTGCACTGTGACCTTATTACTCCCCATCGATTTATAGGGACGATGCCTAGACGATGTTGTTGCAGCTATATTAGGCGTTAAGTGCAGTAGTAGTCACGACGGCTTTACCCGTAAGCGCTTCCCAGAGGCACTGTATATACCGAATGTTGTGAATGAGATCTAGGATCTCGTGAGTGTTACAGAACCAAATTTACTATTTTTGATTACAATTCTGCCAGTTTCTGAGCAGTTACAAATTTTGCAGTTGACTATGGCAACCTGCAAATTAGTACAATATACAATACAATTTGAATGACAGGCAAAAATTTACAATTTCGGGGTCCTGGTGACCTCCTGAGCCCTAAATGCTAAAAATTGCAAAAAAATAGCTGAAAATGCAATTTTTAGGTGGGTCTCCTTTTGCAAAAAATGTCTGGAATGAGAAAACAGACCAAATAGGAGAAAAAAATTTTACCCTAAATTAGGGATTCTCCGCTAAATTTAGTTAGTCGTAACTAAATTCAAAAACCCGCTAAATTTAGCAGTTCCGCCAAAATTTCCGCCAGATGCAAAAGGAGAGTTTTTGAGTGTTTTTTGTGGGATTTGATCCTCAAACCTCTCACTCCTAAGGCACATGCACTAACCAACTTGGCCACTTGGGGCGCTTGGACTATGAATGGAAGAAATTTGTATTTAATGTCAAATAAATTGACTTACCTCTTGAAAAATGAATGCCACGTGGCGCATGCTGGTGAAGGGGCGTTTTTAGGGTTCTATTTGCCCAAAAAACGGATCTGAGGCTTTATCTCTTTGCTCAGGCCGCATTTACTTGCTCAGGCCTCATTTTCTCCTTCCCACGCACTGATCAAGCCGTATTTTTTGCTGTATTTTCTTCTTGGGCGCGTGTTTGAATGCCAGGCCACGTTTTTCACTGTACAGGCCGCGTTTTTGACTTGTGGCTGCGTTTTTTTATTGCTGGGCCGTTTTTTTAATGTCAGGGCGTTTTTTGAATCTTTTAGGGCGTTTTTAATCTTTGAGGCGTTTTTATTGTTTATTGCTTGTGCAGGTCGCTGGAAGATAAAGAATGGCGCGGGCAAGAGAGAAAAGTGCGTTTTTTTGCTCCAAAAACAACGTTTTTTGTTATGCAGGCCGTGGGGGACAGCAAAGGGCACGTATGCTCTAAAAAACACCTTTTTTTTTCCTTGTACAGGCGCTAGATCAAGAAAAACGCCTCTTCTCTTTTTTTTATTTTCTTTGCTCTGTGTATTCTCTGCAGGTGCACAGACAGTCCTCCAAACAAGCAAAACAATCTCCAAATACAGTAAAACAAAACCCTGATTGGAATTTTTTTTTTTTTTTAAAATTCAATACCTGTAGCAATTTTTGCCTGGTGCTGAGTGCACCAAAAAAAAAAATTACGTTCCAAACACCTGGAACTGAACAGGCGGATGTGGGGGAGGCAGGGATGGGGCTGGGAGTTTACACGAGGCCACAGGCTCTCGAATGCTGCAAATACGTCTCCAATCTCCTCTTTCTCTGCTGCTCTCTCTTCCACACCTTCATAGGGCCAGAATTTCGCTCTCTCGGTACCAAATGTTGATTGAGAAACAGGACTTTGCCTGTAGATTTTATTGATCTCAATCGGTAAAAAAATTACGAGAGAATGGGCTGCAATATTTATAGATATTGCACACCCAAATACACACAGAGAATAAGTTGCAGTGTGCAACCAAATGCCAAAATGAATAAGCTTCCAATAACATCAGGGAAGCGAGAATTAGAAAAAGACAAATATATTGTTTAAAACAATATAACAATCTGAATACAAACAAATATGGTTGATTAACCATACAACAGTATATTTATTATTTAATTAGTAAAATTAATTAAATAATCCTACTATGCATAATTAATAATAGGATAATAAAATTTATCCTAACAAGTGGTACCCATCGTGGCTTAGATCTGGAATCCATCAGAAGAATGCATGAGTTTACGATGCAAGGCCGAGAAAATAAGGAATGGATCAATTCAATCTCTAAAAAAGGGAAGTCAAGCACTTCAAGAGGCGGTCAAGATCTTTGCATACATGTGCGCCACCGCCAAAAGAACATGAGAACTCAAAAAAGAAGTGGAGAATAGTCAGAGAATGGAGCCAGGTCCACTGCAACAACTCTTCCTTCATCATAATTCTTGTTCTTCTTCTTCCTCTTCTTTCTCTCTCTCTTCAATGTTATATTTTTGCATTGAGGGTTGCACCTTTTAATATGACTTAAGTGACTTTAGAAATATAATGTAAATTAAGTCACCTTGCTATTATAAGAGGGACTTAAATATTTAAAGTGGAATACGAACAGTCTTAAGTCATATGAAGGTATTCAAAAGGTCATGAGGTAGATGAAGAGTCATATTTTATTATATAAATTGTAAAGCCATTCCCATTTCAAAGGGTTGGCGATTGATCTTGTAGACTCAAGAGTGCATTCTACCTTGAGTTTGAAAGCAAAAGAGATAGCCATTTTATTCTACTCTCTTCCCTCTCAAATGTCTTCCATTCCTACACTATGTACAACTTTTGTTCAAGCATCAATACTGAAGAAGGAATTTCTAGCTTTCTTTGACCAAGGGATTTCATGACACTTTGTTCTCATTAAATTCTATTTGGTCTTGCTTTGTCATTTAGAGGGTTGTTTCTTCTCATAAATGCATGTGATGAAGTTTCTAACTAGTGTGTGTGCAGGAATTTTATTTTCTACCTACAACATTAGTTCTCCTACCTTCATTCTCACTCCCTTTCCCACTTCCAGACAAAGTCATATCTTGTAGGTATATGAAATCATTTGCCACAGGGTCAGTGGAGTGCCCCTGTTGGATCCCCGGTCGAAAGGCCACCACAAAAATTCACCTTTTCATACGCATGCACATACAATAGTTGCACCGGTTAAGTAGAGGGACTTAGATTCCTAGAGCATTGGTAAGAAATCCACAAGTTTGTCCACCCGACAAATTTTCTCGCCAACAAGTTGAGATAAGCGATCAAAGGTGTTCTTAAAGCATGAAATTGTCAACATAATCCAAGTGGTCATCCAAACATGAGAATGAAACTCGATGTTGACGAGGATGATGTTTATTTGGTAGTAATCCCTATAAATAATGTCTCGTGAGAGAAGGAAATGGTTGGCTTCCAAATCATGTGGTAGAAGAGATGAGAGCATATCAACAAGATTCTTGAAATATAGTGGAGAATTGTCGCCAACATGAAGGGGTGCTATTAACGGATCCCCCATGGGTAGGGGAAGGCAAGGTGGATGAGGTGGGTTCTTATTTTGGTAAAGAAAAAGGTAAGCATGACCCTCCCATGGGTAGGAAAGTAAGTAGTATAGGTTGTTCGTGAGGTTGAGTGGTGAGTGGGGAAATTACATTGGTAGATATGGTAGACTCCACCATGGGTGGAGGAGAAGATAAGGTGGAATCCTCCATGGGACGAGGTAGGTATTTCCATGGATGAAGGAGCTCGTGCAAGAATCTCCTTGATAGATGGAATGGGAGGAAATTGAGTAGAAGGAGCTGGTATGATGTCGAGAAAAGTATGAACCTCACGAATGTTACCATCATTGGTCAAGGTTTCACCGGTTCGGGTAGAGCGATGGGGTGTTATTTAGGAACGGATTCTTAAATATGTGAAGGTTCTTTTCAGATCGGTGCATTAGGGTTATCCAAGATGAGATCTCCATTATCTAAAATTTCTTGGATGATTTTTTGAAAGTTATACAATTATCGTCACTATGACCTCTAACGCAATGATAGTTGCAGTAATCATTTTCTTTATACCATGTAGGCATAGGATGAGAAGGGTCAAAACCAATATGTGGTTTGATGGGTGGAAGAGTGATTTCTTCAACTATTAGAATTTTTCTAAAACTGATGAGTAGGGTTCTCCTATGGGATTATATTTTCGTTGCTCCCGCTTGAAATGAAAATCCTGAATAGGAGAAAGATTGGAAGAAGGTTTTTATTGGTTGGATGGATGAGATGGGCTGGCTTTCAAAACTACTATGTTGGCAGATCCTTTTTCTTTAGAGTAATTATTTTGTGGTTTGGAAGAATAAGAGGTATCATTTGATTTAAACGCGTGTTCTTGTTACGAAATTATATCTTCTTCTCTTCAATGGCACAAATTTCAAGTTTATGTGTCATGGTGAATGCCTTGTCAAACTTGTGGAAGGATTGAATTTAGATAGTTGGTGAGATGTGTTTAGCAAAATATCTTGTGAACAACTATATCAAATTTGTTTGAGGTAATTGGAATGTGAGTTGGTTGATCGGGCTTCGCCAACGAGGTGATAAAATATTCTATAGATTCATCTTCATATTGGTGTATCGCGTACAGTGAAGTCGGTCCCAGTGACCTTCTTGACAATGTTAATAGAAAAGTGGTCTAGAAAATCCTGAGCTACTTGATTAAATGAAAAGATGGATTTCCTAGGTATAGATCACTATACCAATCTAAATCTGGTCCAGATCAAGGACATTTGGAATGTCTGCAAGAGAAAAGTGTCATAGTGAGTGATGAGATAACACACATGTTTAAAAGAACGAAAGTGTTATTACGAGTCTTATTTATTGTTCAATCGGTTAAATTTAGAAATTTCCCAATGTGCGTGGTATGGATGAATCAAAATGGATGGATGAATGGGCTCATTGCAAATCTTTTCATATGTACATGATTCGAGAGATAGATGCTTCTAATGTCTGCATCTTGTCCATCATCATTTTGATAAGATCATTTGTGGGATGTGATGATGGAGCACCCCATGTAGTATAAGGAGGGAGATAAGATGGGTATGATGTGGATGACACTCTAGTATGTGGTGGTGTCGAGTATGAAAATTGTGATGAAGGAACATAGGATGGAATAGATGTAGAGGGAAAGTACCCTAGGTAAGTGGTAGATGAAATAGGGGGTTGTTGGTGATAGGTGTAGGTAGGTGGGGTGGACGTAAAGACTCTTGTAGCAATCGGAGGAAGAGACTGCAGGATGGAGAGGACAAGGTTTTGGGAGTATGGGTTTCCAAAACCAAGGTGGTGGATGAGATGCAATAGGTATATGAGAAGTGGAGGATGCAAATAGACCTATACTAAGGGTGGTTGATGAAGGCATGGTGGACATCGTAGGGGCTACAGACATCAAAGGTGTGATAGATGATTTAGGTATAAAAATATCGATGATGTAGGGTCAAGATAGGAAACCATAGGTGGTAAGGTGGAAGAGGCTAAGGCTACGTTGGTAGTAGCTGATGTAAAAGTGGGTGTGAGAGTAGGAGGAATGGACATAGACATGTTTTATACAAGTTTCCTTGATGAATCGCGGTAGATGAATGAGAAATGTAATACTATAGAGTAGCAGAATTTTGATTAAGAAGTAGCACAAAATCCTCATCACCAATGGGTATGGTAAGAGAATGATTTGGATCCATAGGTGATGAGATGGAAGGGGGCGATGGGAAAAGGTTGGCTGCTAGTGTGAAACACGAGAGAGTTAGCTTGTCTACGAGTCAAAACCATGTGACTGATAATAGAATTGGTGATTTGAGATTTGCTTGATGAAGTAGAAACATAGAAAAGTGGAGAAAAATGGATCTAGAAAGTGGGATGTGATCGTTGTTTTGATTTGAAAAATTATAACACAGAGACCGACGTCGGTTGGGTAACCAATGTCGGTATGAAAGGGTTACTACTTCCGGTCATTGACCGATGCTAGTCTTGGGAGAAATGAAATGTTTGAAAATATAGTAATAAATGATGAAAATTAAGTGAAAATGGATTATGAAGGTGATATCAAAGACTCATAATTATATTAAGGTGATAGGGAAGTCACAGAAGGTGATAGGTGTGAACAAAACACTGTTTGGGAAAATGACCAAAATAACTTTGAACCGGCAGCGGTCAGTAAACCGATGGTGGTATGATGATATAACGATAATGGTCATGGACCAATACCGATTCTTGTGAAACCTATGAAAAGATGGAAAAAAGTGAATTTTGGTTATTTAGATAAAATAAATGGATCAACTTAGAAATTGAGTATGGAAATGATTAATCCCAACACACTCATAAATAGTCGGAATACACCCACTATGATTGTGCAGTATGTAGGTAGAGAAAAATGGATAAAATGAACTCACACCTCAAAACACAAATCAAACAAAAGCTAGACAACACAAAATCCTATGCTTTGTAGATTTTCATTGTGGCTTATGCTATTTAGGACCCGACTTTTGAATAGAATATAGTTTTGGTTACTAAAGGTTCCCTACAGAAACTAACAACTATGGCTAGTTTCAGGTAAATTTTTGTGTGGTGTCCCCAATATATACTTTGCAGTACATGAGGCCCTACTCTGATATGATGATTGGCTAGAAAACCAGTTGGAGCCCACTATCAATCCTTTGATTGTGTGATCGTTGACAACTTCTTCTAGGAAATATGTTGTTTAAGAAATGTGTAGTTTATTTTCAGTGGTTTGGTATAGAGAGAGTGTGTGCAAAATGTGAGCTACGGTTCAATTTTTCAACCATCAGCTGGTCATGACTTCCAAGCATATAGGTTTCCCACAATTTAAATGAGCTACAATGCAACATACAAAAATGAGATGCAAAGATTTTAAACCCAAATCCACAATGAAATTCGATGAGAGCAATAATGAATAGGAAAGAGTATGTCTTTCACTAATGCAATACAGAATAAAAATAAGTTTTCTTTTTAATCCAAACGACAAGTTTGATTGAGACAAGTAGGAGAAGAAGAATGTTTCCAAGGGAGAATGATTTAATGTGAAATATCTTTAAAAATAAATAAACACGCAATGATTCCCTAAGAATCAATGCAAAGAACAAAATGGGTCCCACCGGTGTGCCAAAATGTTTCACCAATAAGTTGAAGCTTTCAGGAAGAAACATATAGAAGGTAAGTAGTTAAGGAGGAGTACTTGTGAAGTGAAGGTAGAAGGTAGAATGCGCCCGTTGTTGACGTTATCCAAGATGATAGTAGAGAACTCCATTTTTTTGGGAAGGACTCGCTTGTAAATACAAAACAAGACTACACACAGAGCATGAAATAGCATATGATAGTGGACTACCTAGCATATGCTAGATCCAAGAAGCATGATGCTTCCTAGAGAGTCGATTCACTATTTAATTAAACGTAAATAGGAAACTCGAAATAAAAAGGTCTTATTGTAATGCAATGATTTAGGTTTCTCAACACAAAATAATATGCAAGATTTAATGTTAAATATGAAATGTATCACTAAGTCTAATGAAACCAAATGTTTTTTCAAGATGGGAAGGTTTTTCATAGTTCTTGTAAAGGTCCAGGACAAATTGGGTGAGGTTAAGGTTGGTTTTGGTTGAATAGAAGGCCTGCTGGTATGAGGGTGTAAAATGACATAGAGAACGGTATCAATCAGGTGACCGATGCTGGTATAGGGATGAAAATAATGGTGGTAAGGTAAACTGATGTTGGTAGGGAAATGGGTGATAAATTAATTAAAGAAAGATTTTTAACCCATCTGTGATTACACATAGAGTGAGGAAGGTGTGGTTAGGCTCATAATATGGCTAAGAAAACTTAGGAATATAGAGGAACAGGTTAAGAAAGGTGGGAGAATTGAAATGGTTTGGTATTTGGATTCGTGGGAAGATGGAAATATCCGGGGTAATAGCAGAAATGGAAATCTTGAAAGAAGTAAAATGTCTTCAATAAAGTGAACACAGATTATGAAATCCACGTTACTTACTTATTGCTATGAATATATTGCAAATGAAGGTGGCTAGTGGTTGATTGGTGAGGTGATGGTTGGTTTAGTACCATGACAAAGTGTAACTTGTGTGTTCCTGTGGATACTCTAATGCTCCGGAAGAGAAACTACTACTTGTTCTACACTCGGGTGGTGTGTCCTCATTGTTTGGATGCAAGAATGGCTTTTAGACTCACACTTGATTGCAATAGAAATTCCAAATATGAATGACCAACTCATGTAAAGAGTTGTAAAATTATATATAAAGAAACGATGGCGGTTTAGGTGACCAATGTTGGTTGAGGATAAACCGGCATTTGTTAGGTGAATTAGCCAAAGTTACCAAAAATAGATTGATATTTATTATGTTTGGCGTGATCTTGATTGCTAATCCGGGTCTCAAGTGAGGGTTTGTGCTTAGATAAGTGGGAGTGTTGTTGGAGAAGGAATAGGCCTTTAATTTCAGGGTTTTAAAGAGTCCCAATTGTTTAAGATAAGTAAAGACTCAATCTTAGTTAATTAATAGGCTAGGAATAAGTCCATGGTGAGGTGTCTAGGTGATGTGGCTAGGTAAGGTGTAAATTAACTTAATTAAACTAATCAATAATATGAGGATGAGCATTAATTAAATTGTAAGTAATTAAATTAATATGAGTATAGGGTAGGGGGACTAAGGGGAGTGTGACCCAAATTTGGTGTCTACACATGCTTCGAATGTTGAATGAGCATCAATATCAATTTTTCTTCCTTTCATTCTCCCGGTTTTCACACTCCATGATAGATCATGAATGCACAATCGAGAATCATAAAACCTTCTCAAATTCTTAAGATGATGTAACACATAATTGATCTATATCCTTCATGATCTTATTACCTCAAATCAAATTGAAAAAAATCTCAACTCATAGAATTAATTTGAATGTATTAAACCTCACTTTCAATGTCATCCCTTTTGTAAAAACAAAGCATTCTTGATTTACACTATTTTCTAGGATTTTGACACGATTACCATTCACACTTCTTGAATTCAAGAATAAATCCTATCAAAATAATCCTTCAAGATTCCTTAAGTACCTTCGTTAGGAATCAAATGTAACTTTAGAATCTTCTTACAACCTTGGTGTTATATCTCAAATTTCAATAATCCATGCATAAGCTAGGTACACTATTAACAACCGAGAATCATACCCAACTTTACTATGCAACCTCTTCAAAACCTAGGTTTTGAGTCAAAAATCCTCATGCGTTGTTACAGTCTTGAAAAACTTGAGAAAATATCCTTTTGACCAACTTGATCACCGTACTTTGAAAATTCATACTTGAACAAATTCTATCAAGTATTTTTACACCCACCATATAGACCTTGACTTGATAAACTTATTACTACTTCCAATATTTTTAAACACTTTGATCTACCTTCTTGAATCGATGAAAATCAATAGTCCGAGACTCCTTGCTCTGTTATAGTTCAAAGTCCATCTCGTTTGATCCTTCTCTCGTACAAACACTTAAGATGTTTTAATTTCTTTGAGACACCTTCAAAATTCATATGTAGAATGAAGTAGAGCACATGCACTAGAAGGTCTTTATATTTTCGAATGCTAAGATATTGTAACTTCTATTCCTATTACACACACTTTCCCTATCAGGTGACACTAATAACATGTATTTGAGCTTATATGACAAACTTGTGAGAACCCATCCCGATGACAATGGTCACTTGTCACTAACTCCTAGCAGTAGATCTTCAAGGATACCTTAAGCACTTGGACCTTCAAATTTTAAAGATCTTTCTTGATCTCAAAGCATTATACCAATGCATTACTCTATTATATTTTCATTCAACTAACTCAGTACAATCCTTTGAGCACGTGATTTTGGATTTCCATGTAGCATAGTATATTCAAGCTAGACTGTAGTATGCCTTGACAAGTGAGCATTAAATAGATGTAGACAATGATTCCTTCTCTCGAAGCACTTTGATGCTCAACAACGCTAAAAACAAGCTGCTCTTTCCATAATACTCACATAGTCTTAAAGGATACATAAAAAAATTTGACACCATGAGAACACTTATACTTCAAGTAGATCACACTCCCCTTTAAAGAGACATTTCTTATGACTTTAGGACATTGGATTTTTTTCATTAGGACTTCAGTTGCCTAGCTTTTTGATTCAAACACAACATTTGTATTTCTATTACTCATCATACTCTTTTCAAGATCACTCATACTTGAGAAAAATAATATGACCACCACAGACTTTAGCAATCTTAGAGTGCTCATCCAAGGACAAAGACTACATATATATGACAGAGAGGCCTTAAAGATATTTCTTAACAATAATCAAACATGTCCTGACACACTTGAAGGCACACAATGTCACTTGAAAGACCTATAACTCAAAGGGAAACATTTGACAACCTTAACCATTAAGACACAACCACTCAAACATACTTTGAATCATCTATGTAAGAACCTTATTACTTGAAACATACTCAGACATAAAGGAGGAACAACAATGCAAAAGACATATTTTAATGACTACCAAACACAACTCCTAGCAAGACACCATATCTTATGACAATCCTTTACACTTAATTGAATATTTCATGACATATTAACCATTTTGGAAAATTCAAAACTTGACCAAATTTTATAGACCTCAAACCCTTATGTTCAAAAATGGTATTACAACACTTAGACCTTTAACGGATAGATAGACAAGAAAGAGAAAGAAACTTCAACACCTAACATACCTATTACAGCACTTAGAATCAGATATACATTAGAATATTGGTCATACTCACTCATGGACTAATGAAAATCAATGTAATGATAAGGGACCATAACAAAACACAAAAACTTAGACACCTAACAAAGAAATCTAGTTTTCAAAAACACATGGATTAATCAAGTGACATACCTAATCATAGTTGAGGTGTTCTATACACCTAACTTATTCACCTTGTCATGAATAGGTGAATGGATTGACATGTGTCACATATTCTCTTATTCAACATTTAATTCTTCCACCAAAGCAAACTTGCTTTCTAGATCTGTTTTAGGATTAATTGACTTGACTCCCATTTTAATCTGAATTAGATTCACCTTGGGTGAACTTCATATGATTAGTCTCCATACTAAACACCTATGATTTTGTAGAATAATTCTTATCTTGACCTCCATGATTAGGTCTTATGACTTCTCCTCTAGAATCATACTTTTGAATGAATCTCCTTTTTCTAGGACATAGGCTTGTAATGTGACCTGATTGTTGATAATTGAAGCAAACAAAACTTATCTTTCTTCTAGGATCAAACAAACTAAGATTCCATCCACATTCCTCTTACTTATGACCATACTCACAACATGAAAATAATTCACCTTTGAAGAATCCCACGTCATTCCTAAGAGACCTCCTCATATAATATTTAGCTCTATGACCAAAATCATGACATACAAAGCAATATTCATGAAATGATGAACCATACCTCATAGCATTAGGTTGTATAATGGATTTATACCTTCTTGGATCAGCCTTCTTAGTCACCTTCACATCTGATTTTGAACTTGGACCAGCTTCATCATCACTCTTCACATGATTTCCTTCAAACCCTAGGCCTTTTTTTATCATATGTGGCTTTTTGTCCTTATAAAACCCTATCAAGAGCCTTAGATCTCTTCTCAAGTATTTCATACATCTTAAAATTACTGGATGCACTTTTCAAATTTGATTCTAGGGATTTTAGTCTCTCTTCATACTTGGAACAAGCTTCCTCTTTCTCCTTTAGGGATTTTGACATGCTTTCAACTTGTAATTCAAAACCCTTGATAGCTTGGGCATGCTCTAACTCCATATTATTAACCCGATTTTAATAGGATTCAATACATGACTGAGCTATTCCATTCCTCATTCTTAATGTTGTTATAAGATATGCAGACTTACCCATAGCTTGTGCTTCAAAGGATCTCCTTCAAGTTACTAAACTTGCTTCACAAGGACCTACTCTGATACCAATTTTTGGAAGCAAAATAAGCCGAGGGGGAATCAGTCCTACAAAAATTTCATTTCATTTACCATTCATCATTTATTATCATTCATATAACCATTTATTCAACCATGAACCATATGTGTGTTTACTTAAGCATATAAACAACCATAAACAAGATCAAGAGAAAGAGAGTACACAAGACACCAAATTTAAGTGGGAAAACCTCAAGGGGAAGAAAACCCACTGAAACATAAACATTATATTTCCATATTTCAAATTTAGTGAGGTACCAACCCCACAAGGAGCACCAACCCCTAATTTAGTAGAACACCAACCCTACAAGGAGCACCAACCCATAATTTAGTGAAGCACTAATTCCAAAAGGATGCTACAACACCATAGGATGAACAATAACCAGCTAATACACCTGATAATGTTTGATATCTGATAATTATGCTTCCACAACTGACGAAGGTCACATGTTCAGCTCACAAACTCTAGCTCATACTCTAAGTATTCAATATTGTACAATCTTCTTCTTTCTCAACTTGTATCACCTCTAAAATATTTATCTCATGCTGTTATACCATCATAAATATGAAATACAATCTATCTTCCTTCAATAAATGCCTTCATACCTACAAAAATCTCCCCTCTAAGTTGCACTTCTTCCCCTTGCAAGAGTAGCTCACCAAATGAGCTTAAACTTCACTTTTATGAAAATATTCTTTCCAACCCAAATGAGGTCGGTCCCTTATGATAAATTTGACCCATAAAAATTAATTACATTCAAATAAAATCATTACAATGGTCACATATGATCCAAATAGGTTTGCCTAGCCAAAACCACATTTCATGCACCAAAGTGCCTTAAAACCCTTGCATTAGGATGACAAAAATCTCCTAATACCAAAACTATTTTTATTCATGATATAAAATTCATCACATATGTTTAAAATAACATTTAAAGATAATACATTCTCAGATTTTCATGAACCAATCAGATAATTTATTTTAATGGGCCCAGTGGGTAATTGCCTTCACAAAAAAGCGCTTCTAATACCTTGAATATGACTTTGGGCCTCAATACCCCTCAATATAAACTAAAATATGGCATGTGACCAATTAATGGAAATCAAAATACCATTATAACACCTATAAGACAACTATAAGTCTTGAAACAATCACTGGTACAAACTACATCAACGTTTGTCTTCACCAAATCATGTTGCCCAAAACATTTTTTTCAAAAATCAACTCGTAAACACCCTTGCTAAAACTTTCAAGATATAAAAATGGATTCATTGGATTAAAAATTCATCCTTATTCATATTCTAGGTAATATAAAGCATCAACCAATCCATCTCATTCTCTAACTAGCTCAATTCTTCAACAAAAACAATTCTTTCCCGAATAGCCAAAAATCTTATTGTACACAAATTGACCTCAAAACCATATAAAAATTGCCATCATTAATAAAAAATTATATAAAATTAAATTTCTATGAATTATATTTCCAACACAACTTGAATCAACTCGTAACTCCTCATGTAGCTCATGTAATCCCGGTTTACCACATATTGCTTCAAACCGCCTAAAACAACCATTTGACTAGTTAACCTAAATAGGGCACACTTTGCACTTGTTTAGCATCACCATGACCTGAAAAATTCATGAAAATATTTTAAAAATTATGCGATATCATAAATTCCAATTTATGTTTTACCTCATTTGGATAACGTTTCCATAAACTGAAACTCTTCAGAAACTTACATTTTTAGGTGGGGCCCGCATATCACCACATGCTATAACATACCTTTATGGAAATATAGAAGATTCCTATACAAAATGAAATAATCAATTTTGAGGAACCAATCAAAACTGGTAATATATACTCACTTTTCTACAAGGTGCTCCTAGTTAGGGTTTAGTTAGGGTTTCAAAAACATTTATCTTCACAACGATTGTTCATTAAAACGTGAATATAAAACTATCTCATTATTTTTTTAAAAGATTCATAAATTACCTTATAATCTACCCAAAATATATCAGGTCCCCATGTAAATCATATAGTTCACAATGAGCATCAGAAGGTCCATATTTGCTTTTAAAAAACATCAAGCAACTTACCCGGTTTTGCCAAAACTTACATAACTTCAAAAATATTATTCAAAATCATATAAAATTTGGCATGAAGCACCAAGAAAACCTTATATAACTTTACATGCTCACCATTTATCCCAAATATATTTCAAACACTCCAGTCACAATGACTTACCTATGCAAACCTACATTTTTCTCACCCGTTGCTTCCAAAAGACCTCGTAGAAGCACCAAACTAGTGAGTGCGCAGACTCAAAACTCACCATACATGCCATGTATACCATCACCATGCTGAAACCATACTTTAAAAATATTGATTTGGTCAAAATGTCAAATATTCAACTCATTCTTCATGATCCATGGCTAGAAACAAACTTGGAATGACTGACACAATATTGAAACCACTTGACCTAACCTTACCGACCTTATGTAGACTCATGTACACCTGAAACACACCTCATGTACCATGTTTTAGCTCATGAAAAAACCAATCACCTTAATGGATCTCATACAGTGACTCGATTCACTAGACCATGCACTAGGACACCATGACAACACACCAAACCACCCAATCTTCATGCTTTAGACACCTAAATAATATCATAGGAGACACATATAGAAGCATGATACCCTTTACTATAAATTGGGTTGATAAAAATGAAAACACAACTGCACAATGGTCAATAGATTATAGGGGATTAGTTTCTCCATTTGATGGTTTGTAGGCTGTTGATGGTGAATCACAACACCCCTGAATGTCTGTAACCCGATGGGTTGAGACTCTCAGTGTGATTGCATAACATAGAGCTTTTCCAAGGTGTGGGACCTTGTGAAGTGGGAAAGCTCTCCAAATGAAGGCCGAGTTCCTACTCCTCTGCTTCGGATGCACACGTAAAAATACAGAGGGTTTACTCAAAAAATGTAATCTAACTTGCCAATGAGACTGGGTAAGAAGATGCATAAAATAAACCTAAACTAGCAAAGATGATGCACCGAGGAATGAAGAAACATTTGTCTTGCCAATAAACACAAACCATTAAAATGTAATACAAGATCATGTATAGATAACTAGATTTGTAGTGAAAGATCGAAGGATGCAAATGAACATAGAGAGGGTTGAGAATCATCCACAGACATGCATTATTTACTCCAAAGATTGATACAATACACTACAAAATGCCAAGAGGCAAAGTTGCATTACAATTTTAAATGGGAGGTTTCAACTCCACAAATCTACCTACCAAAGAGAATAAGGGAGGGGAAAAACAAGAATTTCCAACCTTTAGAAAGAAGCCCCTCCTTACAATTTATAGGAAGAATGAGAGAGAAAAGAGAGAGGAATTCCAAATCTACCCCAACCACCTCCAAGTTGCATTTAATTCATCTCATTATGGTGGTAGGTGAGAACCCTAGCAAACCCAAAAATGGTGAATTGTATTTTGCATTTTTGAAGAACTTGTTCTCACCTAATTAAATATATCTAGTCATAGTTGGATAGAGGACCTCGTAATATTTCTGAAAAGTCCAACCTTGCGTGAATCTGAGCTCCCTGTGAAAATTTATGGCCATTTGAATATCTACGTTAGGGTTTGCTTTCTGTCGGGTGTCAACGCTCAAAATGTTGCGCCTCTTGAAGATGCGCCTTGCGCAAACATCCTTATGTCGACATACTCTTACATGTGCCATGGGCACATCCATTTTCATGTTGACATCCTTTTACCTGTGCCCTTAACCTATGCCAGGGCGCATCCATTTTCATGTCGACATCCTTTTACCTACGCCCTTAACTGCGCCCTTAACTTTGTTAGGCGACGCAATAAATGTCGGGGTCTGAGTTTCTTTGATTTCCATATTCTTCCATTTGTCTATATCTACCTGAGGGGGAAGATATATACAATATAGGCTTTATGCCCCACTATATTTCCTTATGCAAATTAATCGATGTGGGAAGTTTTCATTGTGATTGGAAAGTTGATCGATGAGAGAATATTTCCTAGGATGATTTTTGATAATTCAATTTTTGATATGAAGTTTGATCGATGTGGGAATCCTTTTTATGAGTAGTCATCCTTCTAGGGAGTGGTCTATAATTTTTATTTCGGATAGATAGTTTTCCTTCAAGGATCGGTCCATATTTTGATTGAAAACCATCCTTCGAGGGATAGGTCTATATTTTGATAGAATGATTAATAGTTTTCCTTCGAGGGATCAGTTTATATTTTGATAACATGATTAATAGTTTTCTTTCAAGGGAGTAGTCTATATTTTTGATAATGTGCATCCATGGATATGTTTTTGACTTTTATTTTAAAGCGAGGGTAGGCCTAATGGATCATTTGGAGGAGGGGAAAATATGTGGGTATAGACCACACATGTGTACTATTGAACAAGATTTTTTGTTCATGTTTCAAATTACTTGAAATGGTAACAAAGAAGAGAAATAAATATAATACGATAGGGTTTAAGATACCTCTAGATAAAATGATGGTGGATACGGATGTAAAGGATACTCCTCGCAATGAGCTTGATTACTTCTAGATCAAGAGACTATAAAAAATGATTAGCATATTGTATGGTGGGTTTCTCGACAATGCCAAAGGTGTAGAAGCGAAAACTTCCTAGGATGGATGTTGACCCACTTTTTCATAAAAGATAGATAAAATATCAAAAAATAACAAAATATGAACTCAAATAGAAAATGTGAGATGCTACAAGAGATAAGATGCGTATTTGATAGCATTAAATTGATAAAAGATGATCAAAACCTAGTCGAATCGACGTAAACCTCATACCGTAGGGTATAGTCAATGGCGAATGGGACAATGTGGAAAGAAAATGTAGAAAATCTAACCTAAGAGACCTTCTAAAGTTGATTTGGAACTAGTGATGAAATTTTGAGGTGTTGTAAATAATATAGATTTGATAGGAACATAAAGGATGTAAGAAAATTAAATAAAATGAGATCTGTTTGAAAGGGTTGACAACGATCGGTCTTGATCGATGATGACTAGATTTGATGAAGATGGTATCTAAAGCTATAGATGTGTGCAATGGCAAGATATGGAGATATGAGAGGCTATGGGATCAAATAATAGGCATCTCAAAAAATGGATGACATAAAGCCAAATAAATGTGAACTAGGTTGATTTACGTCGGGCAAGGTCGATGGGGACTATGAGTAATCTAGGGTTTGATAGATAAAAATGGTTGGAAATTAGGATATGAAGAAATAAATGTAGGATGAGAGATGCGAGACAAGTCTCTAAGATGGCTAATGAACTGTAAAAACTGATGAGGAAGAGTGATGGAATGGCAATGGTGGATCTAAGTATGTAAAATAAAAATAGAACTTCAAATCTCCAAAGGTGGGACAAAATATCTCCAAAATAGCTCCAAGGTGGTGATAACAGCTACAAAGAAGAGCAATAAATGAAGGAAAGATCGCAAGAAATATTAAAGTATCAAGAGTTACATCCAAGAGAGGAGGGGTATGAGTGTATTTATAGGGTAGACGACAACCCAGATGGGTCACCAGTGATTATGTGATCTGCTTGATTTGAGCATGTGGATGATTGATCAACTCGATGTAAAGAGCCCTTATGAAGTGGGATTAGGGTTTTGAGTGGAAAATGCAAGCTAGGGTTGTGTAGGGAGATAAAAGGAGGTTGGGGGATAATAATACATTAAATGGGGGTAAATGGGAACATATGGATGATAAAAATGAGGTTTAGGGAGGATAAAAGGATTAAATTGAGATTTAGGGACTAATTAAAGATGGTTATGGATGGTAATAAGGTAGAGAATAATAATTAAAGGGGTAAATGGATTTTATAAGGAAAGAAGGATTTAAATGAGAAGAGAGGTATGTGTTATCTCTCGAAAGTGCACCCTATAGAGAGATGGCTACAGGTTTTCTAATCTTGCATAAATGATCTCTCTCTTTCATAGATATAATGGAAACACCTCAGGTCTGTGGGTATACCTATTTTGAGGTGAGTCTCTGGTATCAAGGTTGGTTCCTTGTTGGTGTATACTAAACTACTTTCTGGGAGTTTTTAGGGTAAAGGATGATTGTAAAAATGATTAAAACTAAGGTGATACACCAAATTTGTATGAGGGCTTTGACTAAGTGTATGCACAACTGATCTGTGAAGGATTTTAAATGCACAAACCAATAGTTTTCTATAGAGTATCTAAGGGAAAAACACTTGATTGTACTGAGGGAGAATCACAACAGTACTAATAAGTTAACATGCACATTAAATTTAAAGCGAAAGGACTGAAACTTGTAGCAGGGTAAGGTGGTTGATCAGGGAATTTGCATTCACAAGATTAATATAACATACACAAGACTGCAAAGTAACTTGGAAAGGCAAAAAACACTTCACACTCAGAGGGAAAAACTAGAAAAATTTGCTTCAATACTCATATATCCAAAAGTCCTCCAAGAAATCCCCTTGTGCTTTGCAAAGGCACACAATATATAGCAAAATAAAATTCACCCCTTCCTAAAAATAGCCTAAGGCTATACTCACCCATACATCCTAATTTTATCCTTTATTTAATAATAAATAAAAGGATAAAATAATACAAACTAGTACAAGAGGCATTAATAGCCTTTGATTACATCTCAGTCAACTGAAGTTGACTGATCTATTTTTAAGAAAGAGAAGGGTGAATAATTTGCTAATAATAAAATTGCTTGCTAGGCAAGTCTTCTTCCTTTGAGCATGCAAATTCATCTTCTTCTCTATTTTGTCCTATTGTGAAGGCATGCAAAAATAAACTCCCTGTATGTGAGAAAAATAATTCCAAATATTTGCAATAATACTCATCCTTATATTAATCTGGCTGGGACCACTCTTTCCTCTGATGCTGACACTCATTGTGTTTGCTAGTGATCACATGGATAACATTCTGCAAGTCTACTCCAACCTCCTTGGTGTGGGGACCACCTTCACATTACCAGGTTTGGCCACCTTGTGGACTTTAGCACATATAAAAAGGGTGACCATCTTGATTAATAAACATGCCATATATACACCACCTTTTGATTAATTATACACATGTATATATGTGTCGGTCTTTTGCATAGTTGGTAGCATGTAGTTTGGAATTCACCTTTTAGGTGATCATTGTGACATGTACATTCAGCTTTGTATTATTTGGAAATGACTATGGTTTTGGAATTTTGAAAGTCAAATGCAATGATATTGTTTGTGGACACGTGGGCTGGCCCCTTCTCACGGTGACTCAACCCTTAGCAAACTCGGTCGGTGGTAATCTGACCTATGTTGAGTTAGCTTTGATTTTGGTGAATCATCTCGAGCCCTTGATCTCTGAACCTCTGTGTTCGATGCCATTGATTCTGAACTCACGGTTAGGGTTTTAAAGTTGGCAATTAATGTGGTCGGTGGGAGGCCAGCCATGGTTATTCTTTGATCTCTGAGCTCATTTTTCACCATTGATCCATTGTACTTGGTGATTTTGAGCCGTCGATTCTTGATCTCTGATTAGGGCTAGGTTAGGTTGAGCTCAAGTGGGTGAGTTAAAACAACTCGAAGCCCCTCATTTGATCATTTTGCATTCTGGTTTTGAGGGCAAAGCCCTGGAAAATTTTTTGTAGACCACCATGGATGAGGCTTCAAAGCTTGACTTTTCTAATTCTTTTGGCCTTCGTGCTATGTTGTATTTGCATTTTATGTTTTCTTCGAGGAGGTGGACATGGTATTTTACATGGCCGCCACTCTACCGTGAACCTAAAGTCTTGATTGTGTGTCACTATCGGCCTTCCAAGCTCTGTTGTGAGGTTGTTTGGTATAGCATCTTGGCATTCGAGATTTCCATGTGAGGCATTGTGGTCATGACCGCATTTTGCAAACTCCAAGCTTGGAATTGTATTATTCTCTGGTCTCTGTCGAGCCTAGTTTTGTGTTGCTGGCATCACTTTGTTTGACGAAGAGAATGGTAAGTTTTAATCTTTGAACAAAGTAATTTGATTGTTTTCATCACTGTCACTTTTTCCTTTGAGAAATAATGATAATGTTCTCTTTCTCTACGTTTTTTCGGTGTTTTGTGACTCGGCTTTGGTTATTTTCGAGTTAAACCTACTCTACTCGAGCTTTTTGATGACTATCTCAGCTTCAAAAACTAGTAAGTACTAGTTTCTTACCCCGATATTTCCTTAAATACCCATTAATGGGTCTGCGATAAAGAACTAAGCTCTGTATTTTTCATTTTCTTTAACTGTACGTCCTTGTGGGCCTGTGTTTTCCTCTGTACTTTGACTTCTCTAGGCATTAAAATGGTGACTATAGGTCTTGGAAGATTTGGCTTATTTAGGATTTACTCCGTATATTCGTCATCATTTCTTTAGATCTGTACATTTTATAATGTGGGTATTCGTAGATCTGTGTTTTATCAGATGTTTAACTACAAATATGGTCTTGATTTGTAAGTTTGAAACATAGTCATTATGGAATTCTCCCTTGCATGTTGTCTCTTAAATGTGGATCTGTAACTTTACTCTACTCTTCGACTTGAAATAATGTACTCTACAATGAATTTCTACTTTTGGAGTTTTGGGTTGTTTGTAGATCTGTAACTTTTGTTCCTCCCCAAATCTGGGTTCTGCATTATTTTGTTGGCACGTTCCTGAGAAGGGTTTCCATATTTTAATATCACGGGATAATCTATGCATTTATTCACTCTGTGGCATTTGTTTGCTTTTCTATGAAGATATCATGGGGTTTTGACTGCAAAACTAGGCCGTCATATTTTCTTTGAGCCTTACTATATAATTGTACTTTATATGATTTAGCTTCTTCTGCCTTTTAAACTCCATCACTAGCACTTTTGAAATCTATCATTAAACTGTGAACTCTATAGAACTCTACTTTGCAATTAGTGTATCATGCTTTGAACAAGTATTTGATGTGCTTATTAGAACTGATCCTTTGAGATGAGTTGTATTCTTCAAGAAATTTGAATCATCCTCCATTTCATTATTTCTAAAAACTTCTCTCCTAGATAGATATAGACCTATGGAGAACGAAACTTCTGACACTCCCGTAGATTTTCCTTTGTGAGTTACAAACATTTGTTCATGTTCCTGGTGAATATATTTTGTAACTGTAATTACACTTGTACTCTTTGATATCTGCAGTAATTTTAAGCAATTCTTGATCTATTTTGATATCACTATTTGGCACAAGCCTTGATTCAGATACTTTACCCTATTACTTTCATTGCATTTCTTTGATTTTCAGTTTGATATAGATGCTGGAAAAGTTGTAAATGTTGATTTTATAGGGCGAAGCCCTACCAAATTTTTTTCCAGAATTATCTCTCTTTCAAAATATTTTCAAACTAGACATGTTCCTTGCTTGCAAGTATCCCCTCTATTCTGAGAAGTTGAGCTCATGAAGACCTGTAGCTTAATCTGGTCTTTGCTTGTATAGCTACTATATGATGATCTTTCATGCACATTGTGTCTTCTGTAGCTTACTTCAAACTGTCATCATGAGATAGATTTTGTTCACCTGTAATGGCTTCTGCTTATGTTGTAGATGAGTACAACCTTGCTTGAATGAATGTATTTCATTGATATTGTAGTAATTATGTGCTCTCATATCTGCTTTATTATGAAAATTGTAACTTAGAAAAGCTGAAATTTGTGAGATTATCTTGGAATTTCAATTCACTTCAGCTGTTTAAGCTATAAAGAATTATTTTCTGCAATTATATACTGCTTTTCCTTTCATTACAACTTTGATATGTATGCTGAAAAATCTGAAATGTTGATTTTACATGGTGAAGCCCTATCAAAAATTTTCTAGAATCTTCTCTCTCATCCTATTTCAACTGTAATCCTCTTGCTTTTAGCCTCAGCTTGTTGAAATCTAATTCTGCTTCTTCTTTACAAACTGAAAAGTGTACTCCTATCTTCCATTCTCTCTTCTGAGCTCTAACCTCTTCCATTTGCAAAATGTTTGCTGAACTTTGAGTTGCACCTTTGTTTCTTCCTAACATGTACTTATGACTTATTTATTTCTCTCTTTGGCTACAACCTGTACCTACACACTTAGGGAAACAGTTAGGAAATATTTAGGCTTTTTGGCCTCTCTTATGTCCATGTTTTCTTCTTCTCTTTTCACTTTCTTCTTTCTGAGTGATTAAAGCATGCATGCAGTTTGCCCTTCAAGTAGAATACATCTCCTACTTAGGAGAAGATTCATATGCACGAAGTAGGATAGTGTAGGAATATGGTTTGATCCTTGAGCTTGTAACTGATGGTTGATTTGTTTTTCTTTTCAGGTACCATGACTTGAGGATGAAGGAGCTGGACACGGAGATGCTCTACACAAAGAAGAATATACAAGGCAATGATGGGTTCACCCTCATACTCCTCTACTTTCTCCTTCATGCATGTGTATCTTTCTTTTCAGTAGTTGTACTTTACTTTTCAGTTACATCCCATGGCTTGTATGGGAAACATTTGACTCTCCTTGTGAATAAAACATTGAATTTTGTAAATGAGTTGTATATCTCTTTCGCATTTCTACTTTCTGTATGGATTGTATAATGAACTAAACAACTCAATAACATAATTGAATGTCTTAATTGTAAAGGAAAGAACATTGAGTAGAACTTGTAACATTCAGTAATGAACTCGATTTTCTGAGATCTACACTTATGTTTGTTGTTCCAAAACTTTACACTTCACCTACTCTATAATTGGATATTCTCATCAAGACAACATAATTGTCCTTCGAGGCTTGTGTTCTTTTGCTGAGGATGGTCATGAAATTATAGACTATGTGATCTGTTACATTTTGTAACAGCACACATAACAGATTTCATGTAATATTTTAAATAAATCAGCAATAATGACATAATCTAATGTGATCTTGCCTAGCTTAGGTATACTTCACCTATTCTATCCATTGTAACAAAGTTTTGAGTTGCCCATTTTTGCACAAGTGCAAAAATTGTCAACGATATGTATATAGGAAATGACGATGAAGGGGAAAGAACACAAGATGAGGGATAAGGGATACCAAAAATGGTGTCTACATTTTCCCCTTTTTGTTGAGTGGTTTTTGTTGGGCGAACCGTGATCCAAAAATGAGAAGTGATAGAGTATAATGATGGTTGAGGTGCTCCCCCTCAAACATGGGATCAATGATAAGAAAATGAATTGATCACTAGTTTGAAAGAGATAGATGAAAATATAAAGGGTGGAAAGGATGAGTAAAAGAAAGGAGATGGAAGGATATGCCCCAAGTGGAGAGGGATAAAATAACAACTAAATATGGCTGTGATTTTGGAGATAACTTGGTAGGGAAAAAGTACACCCTCAATGGAGAAGAAGGAAATGTCCTACGGACCTATGAATCGAAAAATCATGGAAATATGGAGGGAGTCTAATGGGAATCCACTCGGATGGGTGTGAAAACCTTGGGACCAATGGGTCGAAGGAAAACATCAAGTTATGTGCAAAAAAATGCAAAGAAGATCAAAACAAGGGTCACAACAAAATGCACGAAAAAATAGATACTATATCCTTCATCTATGAGGAATAAAAAATATATGTCTAGGTGGGACAGAGATTAAATATGGCCACAATGGTACACTTAGGAAGAAATATGGTGCCCCAAGAGGGACATAAAGATGATCGTAAAGTGGACGGTTTGGAGTTGATATAAGGTGTGTGATGAGATTGAGATAAGCCCAAGGCGAAAAAAATTAATGTGTTATAAAAAGACACACAAGATAATGATGGAAGAAAAGATAACGTTAAAAGAGGACAGGAATAAAAATTTAGGCTTGGGTTAATGACATCTTAGCGAGGTCGATGACGATCGGGGATATGTCGATAGATATTAGCACTAGGTGACAACGACTAGGGTTGGTGGCCTATATAAGTGGCAAAGGAAACCGACGAGCTAATTTGCACTTTGCAACTTAGCGATCAATAAATATGAGTAAAATAGAGATTTTAGATTTCGAGTGAGATGAAGGTGACAGAGAAGTGAGGAAGCACAAAATGATTCAAAGGATTGTAAGTTTCTAAGCCCTAGCTTAGTTTTTAAGTTATTTAGTTATTTTTAATTATTTCATTGTATTTTTCTTAGTTTGGAAATGGTCTCCACAATTGGGGACTAAAAGTGGTGAACCAAGGTTGGATGATGTCGATATGAACTGGGTCGGTGTCGAATAGACTTAGATGTGATATTTTTATTTTTGGTGATGAGAGACTTGTGTGGGGATACTAATGATTGTTTCTTTGATGTATTTTGTAGGTGAGAGACACATTGTAACTCCGAGACGGAGTTCTAGATATGTACGATCAGATTAGAGGTGATGTGACTAATGTTGAGTGGGACCATTTGGAGGTAGTAGGACTCGGTGATTTTACCATTATCGAGAGGATACCAAGAGATATTGGGTTGATGATTGCCTTGATTGAGATATGGGATGTGTGGACTAACACATTTTGGTTCGGAAAGGGGATATGATGGTGACACTAGAGGACATGTATTGTATCTTGAGGTTGTCTATACTAAAGGATCCGATAGAACCGATTACATATGAGAGGAGATTGGGGTTTTGACACTACTATTTGGATTTGATGCCCCACAGATCACATTTACATCTATTTATTTTTGGTAAGAGTCTCGATATGATTTGGTGACACCAAGGAGTGGGCTGATATGCATGATTATGATGGCCATATCCTATTATGCGCTATCATATTCGATGGGGCTAGATTCTCGTGGACATTGGAAGGGGTGTTTGTGGACATAGTTGAGAACATGATATTGTTTTCATTTGTACGACATTATTAGCTTAGATATACCATGAGCTATGGATGTAAGCAATGGAGAGGAGGTCGAAATTAGATTTTGGGTTCTTACTACACTTTGTTGGGCCTATGAGCACATTATTGTGATTAGGCCACCAGGCGTCCATGGGATACATAAGGCCACATAGAGTTATCGGTTGGATTTTTGTGACGAAGAGCCAACCGTGCTCATGAAGACAAAGGAGAGAGCGGAGAGGATTGGTACACATATAGATTGGGTGGACTGGATGTGGAGTGGGTGAGATGGAGGCTATATTTAGAGTTTCCCACATAGCCAAGGGTAGAAATTATGTTATATGGGATGAGGTAGATTAGATGGGTATAGGGGCGAGGGCTAGGAAATGGTGGAGGTAGTGAAAATTCCATGAGTGATGAGGAAGTTTGGGGCCATTCATATAGTGCTAGGGGATCTTATTAGGTACAAAAGAGATGAGGTGGAGAGGGAGTTTCCTATTCCTACAATGGCTGATCCATTAGAGGAAGGAGTGCCTTGGGAAAGTGATGACAATGTGGTAGTAGGGGCTGGATTCATAGAGTGGATGATGGAGGCATGGGTAGCCCAAGTGGTAGAAGAGATGGCAGAATTAGGACCGGATGAGGACGGGAGGTACTAGAAGTAGGGGAGGATGTATCACCTTGAGAAGAGGAGGGTGGAGATGGAGGGGTAGCAACAGAGATAGCCCGCTTACAGGAAGTGTGAGATATTTCTTGATAGGAGAGGGATGCAGAGCAGCTAAGAGGTTATAAGATTACGATAGGAGAGATACACGCTATTGAGTAGAGAGACATATAAAGGAGACAAAGGGAGTCCTACAAGGCCAAATTCAAAGATCTTAGACCTCCATTAATAGTGTTAGGGAGTGAGAAATCGGTGGCTTCATAGGGAGCTAGCCGAGATGGCTCCTCAAAATACTTGTCTCATTAGAGTAGTACAATGCAATAGGAGTGGAGGCATGTTATGATGAGTGCATAGTGACATCAAGGCTACCAGGATGTGTCGAGATACACAACATACCTAGAAGGGCGAGGGAGCTCAACATGACTAGTGCCATCCATGAGCACGACTAGTGTGGCACAACCGGAGCAAGACCTAGAACCAAGAGATGGAGGGATGATGGACAAAGAGATGTGGAGGACGTTTCCCTAGGGGGAAAGGTTTGATACTTATATTGTCGATGTTTAGTTTGTCGAGTAGAGGGTGAATGTTGTATTTTGTAGATTTTGATGTATAGCCTTTTTTGAGATAGAGACTATAGAGGCCTATTGTAGATGTATGGACATTTTTATGCCGATATATATATATATATATATATATATATATATATATATATATATATATATATATATATGATGGACTTTATTACTTTATTATAGTATAGATGTTATTTTAGACATTAGATACAATTTATAATTGATGATGTGATGTGTTTTTTTAATGTCACAATTAATTATAATGATTAGATGTTGTCATAGTTATATGGTGTGATTCATGGATTAAATTGATTTGATGAGATTTATGTTAGATTAGCATGAAAAATGTGTTTATAATGTGATAGATACGAGATGACATGATTTGGACTAGAGTAGAAATGATATGTTTATATGTGTAGTTAAGATATGATGATAGGAGTGAAGGATTCAGATATGGTTAGATGAAAATGTAAATGAGTTTAGATATATGTAAGATAGAAATGAGATGATATTAGCTAGATTTATAGGGGAAACATGGGAGAGAATGTGACATTTAATGGGGTGAGAAAAATTTGGAAAGTACACTTCATCATAAAGAGAGAGAGTTGTATGTAGAAGAGACGAATTTGAACAAGATTGGAGGTAAGTGTGAAAAGGGAACAACACAAAGCATTGCACTTGGACCATTAACATGTGTTAACACATAAATAAAGATAATTTTTCAAACTTAAGATCATGAGGAAAAGATGGAATTTTTTCTCATAAACCTCTTTATAGATATGATAAGGGGGTGAAGATGGAGCGTGTACGGGAAAATAGGTTCTCTTTAGATGGTATTCCTAGGTTCGTTCCTAGCTCTTGAGCAATATGGTGCAAACTGATCAATTCAGGAAGTTTTCTACATATGAGAAAGATAATCGATGCGGGAAGCTTTCCAGAAATGATTTATTTTGACTTTTGACTTTTCTTTTGAGATTTTGAAGGCTAATAAATGCGGGAAGCCTTTTACTTTGCCATGATATGAAATATTATCCATCCTTCAAGGGAGTGGTCTACATTAGGAATTTTTCTTTTTAGAATTTAACTTTTTAGATGGTAGGATAAGATATATATATTATAGTTTTCCTTCGAGGATCAACCTATACCTTTGACACTTTTATTGTATGTGAACAGTTTTCCTTTGAGGGAGCAGCGGTTTGTTATTGGATATGATAGATTTTTATAGGATCGTCTAGAATTTTGACTTTAGGATAAATTTAGGGATAACATAATAAACCACTTGGGGAGGGCATGATAGGATGTACAAAAACACCGGTATACCCTTAGCATGGTTCCAGTTGGTAGATAAGAGGGTGATGTATATCATGATTGTGGAGTTCCCATCTAGAAGGAGGAACTTATCCATAATGAATATGCTATGAGAAGAGTCGTGGTGCTCATATTTAAGGTCATAGATAGGAAAGTGACTGTAGACCACATAGTTCCAAATCACTACTATGAGATATGGAGAGGTTTGTGATGGAAGTAAGATCTCAAGTGGTTACTAAGACCATGTTGGTAAATATGTTAACAGTAGAAGGGTCGCAAGTGCAAGGTGTTGAGAGGTTTTATTTCCAGTTTACCATCGAGAGATGTTAAATGATAGGCTCCAGACCCATACTTATGTGTGATAATTTATGATGTTATTATACTAAAATGGAATATTCTAGCATAATATAGATGTTATAGGAGTAGTAAATAAATAAATACAATACAATACTTAAAGTAACCCAAGGAACTAAGCAATGAAATAATGAAACCCTAAGTACAAAGAGGTTTAGGAAGGCCTTAACATTATTTGAAGAGGTCATGGGATGATGTCATAGTTGAGACCTTATGAATAGGAATGAGAAACCCTCGCATAGAAGCTTTCGTATAATTATAGATCTTGTAGATTTTATTGGGTACTGCTCCTGGAGAAGGATGAGGGTGCTTGGGGTGCTTTGGTCTAAGTTTTGGGTTTCTATAGTCTACAAAAATCTTTGTAAACCTCCTGAGGTGTCGCAAGATGCTCATTTGTGTTCATCTTTATTCACGTGTATGTTGCACTTAGTTTGTTGATGTCGCCATAAACCTATAATTAAGAATCACCTATAAAACCCCACACAAAGCTTAAAACCCTAAAAAAGAAATATGCATATAAAGGGATCGACTATCCTTAGCAACAATAATGGTGGACTTCCAACTAAGTGTTAGACTACATCTTATACCCAATGTAGTTTTATGTGTATGTCACACTTGAAGTAGGGAGAAAGTAGCTATTTGTAGAAATTGTGCTCTAAGTTTCTCTTGTGCATGTCACACTTGAAGTAGGGAGAAAGTAGCTATTTGTAGAATGTAAATAATGTGTGCATGGAAAATAATAGACTCTCCTCCTATGAAGTGTATGTAGAAAACTAGCCTTGTGTCCCTTGTGATGGAGCTAGATGGATGCAATGGAGCTCTTATATTCTTGATAGATGCAACCTTAGTTGGAGATAGTCATGTTTAGTGTTTGGCCCCTTATTATGATCACATAACTTTATATTTATATGGTTCCTTCACTTGAATTTTGTAATTAACCCTGAAAAATTTTGACTACCGAAAAATAAAATGCTCAAATGGCTAGAAAGGACCCAAAAAGTGAGAGTAAAGTGTAAAGAGGATAGGGGTGCCCAGAGGGGACAAGGGCACTGGCATTGGCGTCTAGTTTGGGAGCTCCAGTCCATAAAAGGTAAAACTAAAGTATGAAAATATAGACTGAGCCAATAAAGGTGCAAAACCAAAAGTAGAAATAGAAAGTAACAAAAGATGGCCAAAGACATGGGTTAATTATTACTTTTCATACTTAGGAACCATATAAATAGTAGTATGTAATCGAGACTAGATAATTACCAAAAGTACATGATTTAGTGTTTACATTTGCCCCACTTTATGTTGGTGATTGCAACACTTGATAACATAAAGTAGATATAGATGCGTACACGATAAATTATGTAAATTGATGTAGAAATCATGTTAAGGGATGAGACAAAGTGTGGAATGAGAAAATAATGAAGCGTGGAGACTAAATATGCAAAAGTGTAAAAAGTGATGAAAATGAACCTAGGGACGGAAATGTGTGTGTAGATGCCGATGTGTGTGATGTACCTACATATTAGTGTCGATGTGTGTGATGTCATTATTGATGTTGGTGTTGATGTTGATTGCTTGCTTCCTATACTGAACAGTTTATAAAAGAGAAGGCGATCAAGTAGTCAAATACACATGTATATGTATGAAAGGATGTAAAGACACATGTATGCATGTAAAAAGTGTATAAAGAAAAGTATGAAAATGAAAGGAACATGTGCACCTGATCCATGATGAGAAAAAGGGTGTAAAAATGATATTGTCGCTGAAGTGTGAGTTTTTGGGTGATATCATGCCACTTGTCAACGAAGTATAGGGAGGAAATTCTAATTTATCCTCCAACCTTTAACCACTTTTGAAAACTAAAGATATCTCTGTACTATCTAGTTTTTTAGACGATCTAATGCCATGACAAAAGTAGTTTAGAGAGGAAGGTCTGGTGTTATACTCTAAACTTTAACTCCTCTCCAAAACTGTGTTAAGGACAACCTACCCTGTAAAATTTGTTGTGTATGGAGTTATGTAAATCGTGTTGAACGTCTAGACACCCATAATTTAGTTCTTACAATTTAAATACTTAAATTGTGCTAATTATACCCTTTCTCGCAAATTTACGACATATCATCAATATCACATATTTTCTCTTCTATCGACGTTAATTAAATACATTACGTTAGTTAATTGGCCCTTCTATCCAAAGCAAGATGACAATTAACAACCTTCCATTAATTAAACCCCTTATTACTTGAATTAATTAATTATTCTTAATTAATTAAAGTTTTCATCTTATATTAGATCAATAAATCATCATTTATTTGATTAAATCCTTCTTATCCTCTAAATCATACTAATTATTCCTCTAAAAATCTTCTATAAGCTTGCTCACCTATTAATTAATCACTTTGGTTAATTAATAAATCCCCTCAAACCCCATGAGTCACTAAAGGACAGACTAAACTCTCCTGAGGTTGACTCAACCATATTTCAACCATGATCATCCCCAACTAACTCAACATTGCTATTATTTTACATGTAAAGGGATGCAAAACATCTTTTGTCCATTGGGCTATGTAAGGAGCCTTCCTCCTACCTTTTACTCACACCTAAATGAACATAGAGCATATACTATATCCATTTTATCATCTTAGAGAATTATTCCATTAGAGGAGCTAGTTATCTTCATTTCTTGCATTCATCCATCCAATTTTGAATTCATATAGAGATATGTCAAGTGGTCTTGTAGCCATGGATTGACAAGACTCCATTCTTGAAACCTTGGGATTCAAACATATAATCAACCCTTTTGATTGCTAAGGATCTAAATAGGTTCATTTCATTGATTAACATTCAATAGAGATAGAGATTAATTGCTTAGCATATTAGTTTGGATGTTTATTCATGTTCTAATGTAAAGATGCTTTATATTAGTCTTGTTTAATCTCTAAGCATGATGGTGCATAGATTTTAGTTTAGCTTTGTTTTAGGACTACTAGGTGTTAGTTCTAATTCTCTTTGCATAACTAACTAATTCTTGCACACATTTGGCACACCCGGTGATGGATCTTGTGGTTCAAATTTTGTTGTTATTTCAATTTTTGGATAACCCTTGATATGCACATGTGTGAAATAATGTTTAATTTCTTATGATTTTTTTAACTTTGCATGTGTTGAGTCTTGCTTAGAGATCTAATTTAGATGGGTTCTTATCAATTTTTCATCTAACTTGCCAAAAAATTGAGCTTTTTGAGATCAATTATGTCATTTCCCATGTTTTGAGGTCATTTCTAGGTATAGGTGTACAAAAAATGACATAAGCGTGTACATACGCCCGATGCAGTGTACACGTCTAAACCTTGAGCATAGGAACCAAAAAGACTAGCGTACATGTCCAAAGTCTAGTATATGCATCATTATGCCAGCTAAGTACATGATATTTTTTTTTCCTATGTGTTTTTAATGGATTTCTATCTGCTAGTGCATCTTCTTGAACCCAAGTGTACACATTCATACTTCAACATACCCATCTGGTTTTGTTTCGTTTTTGAACCTTTTTACTTTGTGAGCGTACATGTCTAAATTCTAGCTTATACATCTTCTTGCCGAAGTGCATGACTTCCTATCTTTTATGGCCTTTCTGTCTACTAGCGTATGTGTTTAGACCTTGTCTTACACACCTATACCCAAACATACCCATCTCTTTAGTGCTATTACTTTGACCATTCTGTCTTTGAACTTATACATCTAGATGCTAGCGTAAACAACTCACTATCCGCACACCCATTAGCTCGTTGTCGGTTTCCATAGGGCGCATACACACCCTCAAGTGAGCATACACACCAAAATTTGAGCGTACACATCATATTTTGGATTTGAGATTCACTTTAAAATTTGCAAAAGCATGTTTTCTAGATTTATTGACTCCTTGTAGGTTTTAATTGAATATTAACTTCTATTTTCAGGGTTTATTTGCATGTTTTTGCTAATTTGAATTGTTTAAAGGGTTAAATGAACATTGCATGCTTAATCATGAGATTGGAGTCACGTATGCTCTTCCCTCGCACCTTCTAGGTGATCTTGGGAATCAAAACGATTTCTATATCTCTTTTTGCCTTGAAAAATGTTTGAAAAGAATGTCAAATTTGGTTAAAATGAACAAATTTTGTGTTTGAATCGAGTATTTTCCATTGTTGATTTCGTAGTTAGATTTTACATTGCATATGATCTTCTCTTGCATCCTAGGATGATCTTGAGAATAAAAATGACATTCATCCTCTTTATGTGTATGGAAAACTACTAAATCCATCGTTCAGGACCTAAACACTTGTCAAAGAATGAAGGATCGAGAAAAAAAACTACTAATACAATTTCCGTATAGGTTTCCAAAAGGTGTTTAAGAAAACCACATTAAGTATAAAAGATTAAAAAAATACACCACAATCAAAAGATTGTATTTATAGGTTCGGATAAGGGTATGCCCCATCCGCTTAACTAGGACATAACCCCTTTGTCATAAGCCTTAAGCTACAACAATAGGGGTGATCCTAGGAACCCCAAATTTTTCCTCACAAGAGGGAACCTTATGGAAGAAATGGGAAGTGCTCGCACACCTACTTGGACTAGTGATACACATGAGAATTAGTGTCAAAATTATTTGTATCGTGACCCCAAAGTGAGAGTACATGATGGATGCATTTATTGCCCATTGTACTTGAAGGGGGTAAAGTAAAGCCAAGATACTCCTTGGAAAACCTTGGAAAACCAAGCTCGCATCTCAATAGCTTGTGACACCTTGTTGAGTGAACCACCTAGGAAGTTATCTTGTTCAGGAGCCAATTTTTACAATATTAAATATAATTTGAGTTGAGATCCATCGTAAAGGGAGAAATTTCTCGGAATCAAAATCTTGTTTGTCAAACAAGAGGAGATTCCATTAAAGTTAAAATAACATGTCATTCATCATGGAGATTGTGAAGCATTACTTTTTCTTATTTTTTCACTCGCCTTAAGGCGAGGCGAAAATATTCAGTGATGCCAAACTCTCTTCAACCCCAATTGATCTACTTCCTTCACTTTCTTTTGACACTTTGTTGATCAAAAGAAGAGTGATTACCTTTGTGTTTCTAATTGATTGTATTCACCACTTTTGTGTCTGTTTACGCTCATCCATGTTTGTGGTTGAGTTGTTAAACGTCTAAAGTGTGTGAAGATGTTTTCATATCATTGGTATCCTTTTTGATCTTGATACCCAAGTCAAGATCATCAATCATAGTTATTCTTGATTAATCATCTTGATTCTCCTTTGAATTGTTATCTTGTTTATATCATGTTGCTACAATATTGGTACTTACGTCTTGTTTCTTGTAAGCTTGGCCTAAGGATCTATATTGTGACGTTACACTATACACACTCTAACAATTCCTTGGTATACTCTAGCCTTAATTTTCTTACAATCACTACCTTGATTTTGAAAAGTGTTGAGTGTTACCATTTGTGCGCATTATGTCAATATCCTTTTGATATTGACAACTTACTTTTCTGAAAATTTTGGTTAACATATCTGAGTGGTATTGGTGTGTCACTCATAATCATAACTACCACTTTTTGAGAAATAGGTCTTGATAAGATTCAAGCTCGCTTTTAGTATACTTTGTTTGGGGATCATATTAAATTTTTGTTATTACTTATGCTTTATTCATTTTGTTGAACTTGACATAATTGGTGACATTTTTATAATCATATTAAAACACCAACTACCATTTTAGAATGAACTTAGGAAGTACGACATTTTTATTGATTGGTTTAAAACAAACATTGTGTGATTGTATCTTGTTTATCACTTTTGACTTATTATTTTAAGACAATCACTTTGACACATTGATCCTTTGACATTCATCATTCTTTGAACTATTGAAATTCTTTGACATTTGTAAATTTCCACTTAGGTTTGATCAATACCTTTTGAACAAATTCAAAACACCTTAGTGAAATTCTCATACATCATGGCCCCCAAAATGAGACTATTGGGAGCTAAAAGACAAGTAATTGAAAAAAAAGCATGGGAAACATCAAACAAACAAGGGTCAAATCCCTTTATTGGTCATGATTTAGGGCCTCTATTCTCCATAAAGAAAGAAGTGGAAGAGATGGTAGATCATAGTGGTGATGAGGCAAGATCACCACGTGTGGAGTTTGACTTTGACCCCACCCTATTAGATGAATTCCTTTTCATAAACAAAGATAGGGTACTTGCGAGAGTGGTGGAATTAGGTTCTAGAATGCCAACAAAACATGAAACTATTCCACCCACAAATAAGGCTAATGAGGAAGAACCACTTCTAATTAACATGAATGATATCCTATCACATGGACATGCTTCCACATCAAATGCAGAAAACAACAACATGGTGGGTTATAAATTACCATTCATCAAGGTACCACGTAGAGTACGAATAGAACATGAAAATGTGGAACAAACCCCATTCGATGATGATGAAGAAGAAAATCATGAGGAAGAAGTCACTATACCACAACGAATTTAGAACCTTAGTCAACAATTAGCTTCACTGACAACTCATGTGCAAAAATAAAAAAATAAAATTGTACATCAAGAAAAACCTAAGGTCAAAAATAGTGAACTTCACATAGAAAATCAAGAGGAGAATCATCAAAATATAGTCGCATGTATATGTCAACTTCTCCCACTAAAGATCAAATTATTTCACAAGAACTACAATATATGAAAGCAACGCTCACAAGCCTTCAAGAAAGTAATGGGGAAATAACAAAAGGTATCAATACAAAGAGTTATGCCCCCATCCATTTGATAAGGCTATGTTTCTTTAACCCTTTCCTAAGAAATTTGACATGCCAAAATTTGACAAGTATAGAGGGAAAGGTGATCCACGCGATCATGTGAAATATTTTTACATGGCATGCCAAGAAGTGGCCTACAGTGACAATTACCTCATACGACTCTTTCTAAAAATTCTAGGAGGACAAGCCTTGGAATGGTTTACTCACTTACCTCGTGGGTCTATCTTCACATGGCTTGAACTAACAGAAAGATTTGTGTAACATTTCTCATACAATATGGAAAGTGACATAACCATGTCCAAATTATGTAACACTAAACAATGTCCAAATGAAACCTTCGTAAGTTTCCTACAAAGATGGCGGGGCTAGCTAGCCATTTCCCTTGCTCAATCCCCGAAAAGTAACTTGTTAGCATATTTGTACCAAATTTAAACTTGGACATCACTTTTCATTTACAAATGCATTGTGTTTAGAGCTTTAAAGAGGTCATCAAGAAGGGCATATAAATAGAAAAATCCCTCATTGCAAAAGGAAAAATCAAATCATCTTCCAAGGATAATCAATCTACCAAACCAACAGACAAGCCAAAGATATTTAACAAAAACAAGAATGTGGTAGGAGATGGAATCACGATTCCAAACATATACAAGCAGTCCAAGTTGGTCAACCTTTTAAACTGACCAAAGGGTTAATCCAACCACCAACCAAGCATATAAAATTCACTCCTCTTAATGAGTCTTTTTCCACAATATGTCATCCATATGGTGACTTATCCTATGACACAACCCTTTGATGACAACGCTCCTAAACCTTCATGGTATAAAGAGCATGAATATTGTGATTTTCATCATGTAAAGGGACACAAGATAGACAAGTGCCTAAGACTTCACCACTACATCCAAGATCTTATTGATAATGGAGAGATAGAAGTTGATGCACTAGAGAAAAATCAAACACCAAATGAAAAGATGGGAATATTCAAAGAACCATTCCCTAAACATGATAAACCAAGTGAGAAAAATTTGAATCAGGGAGAGTCATCCCAAAGTTACAAAGCTGCAAATTATCTTTATACTAAAAGTGATAAAAATAATTACAAATGTCTCATTGGATGTGTTTTCTCTCTTCTAATGAGCATGTGAATACCATTAAGTTCAAGGGAAAAAAATTGTGTTACGGTAACAAGACGTTCTCATCTCTTGATCTCATAATCTCCTCTGTCTACCCCTCATGATGGCTAGTAAATATTCTAGAGTAACTTGAGAAGACAATTGCTAAGATTTCAATCTTAGATATTATCAAGATATCAAATGTACATAAAGACATCCTTTATAAAACCCTTCAGGGGGTCGAGTGTCAAAGGAAGTAATTCCTTCACTTTTACAAGCCGTGATGGAAAACATTACACCAACTGAACACATCTCATTTAACCATAAGGAAATCCCTAACGAAGATCACACACATAATCTTCCCCTATGTAAGGAGGTATTTTTTCCCACCGGAAGATAAAATGGGTGTTTGTGGACAATGGGTTGAGATTGAACATATGCACATTGAAACTAATAAAATAGTTGGGATGCACGAAAGAATATCTAGAGTCCCACATTATCACCATAACTACATACAAAAATGTGGAGTGGGAGTCAGCTAGAATGATAACACTTGCCAATGGAAGTAGGGCCTACTTGCCACAACATGAAGTTTCATGTCTTAGATTTGGAACTTCCATACAACATGCTTCTTGGTCACCCATGGATCCATGTCATGCAGGCCATACCATCAACATTTCATCAATGTATTAAATTGAAACATGAGGGACACACTATTACCATTCAAGGTGATCCGAGCCCTTTGCTCACTACGAGATAATTCAAATACTTTACACGTAGGGGTACATATACATGTCCTTCCACTGATATTGTTATTCCCCTTCAGTAAGCTCTTGAATCATGAGTAGATTTAGACTCCCTAAGTTCTTGTGCTCACAAGGCTTCTATGTATACTTCTCCCTTTGATTCATGGAAGATGAAAATCCTTGAGTATGGTTGTGGAGAATATAATGTATAGTAGTCTCTTCTGATTTCAGATCTGTCTTTGTCACCAAAACAAGAGGTAGAATCAACTATCACTTTAAACGGCCTAAAGATGTACATACTATTGGGAAATTCTTACCTAGTGGACTACTTGCAGAAGATAAACTTTGGACCCACCTACAACTTGGGTCCCTGAGGACATTAAGCCTAACTACTACAAAACTCTAGAATATGCCAAATCCAGTAGAATGATGTATTCCATGGGTTACAAAGGATTCGAATATGGAATATTTGAATAAGAAGCAAGAGAACCGTCCACTTCCACATTTCAAAATGGAATGCTATGGTATTGGTATTCAGCCATATGGGTCGCATCCTGTTATCTCGTCGAAAGTGCACCATATAGAGAGATGACTGCAAGGTTTCTAAGCTTTCTCTTTATCTCTCTTTCATAGATATAATGGAAACACCTCATGTCTGTGGGTATACCTATTGTTGAAGTGAGTCTCTAGTATCAAGGCGGATTTGTTTTTGATGTATCATAAACTAATGTTTTGGGGTTTTGAGGGTAAAACGATGACTGCAAAAGAACTGAAAAACTAGGGTGATACACAAAACTTGTTGAGGTATTTGACTGATTACATACACAAATATTTTATAATAGATTCTAGAATGCACAAACCAATAGTTTTTAGCATAATATTAAGGCAAAACACTTGATGTATTGAGGGAATGATTCACAACAATACTTAAGATAAGACATGCACACTAATATTATGCAAAAATTACTAAATTTTCAGCAAGGTAAGATGATTAATCGGGACTTTGATATTCAAAAGAAATAATAAGGTATACACAACACTGCAAATAATTGGAAAGGCAGAAATCAATTCTCATTCAAAGGGAAAATTGGCAAAATCTGCTTTAGCACTCATGTGTCCCAAAAATTCCTCCTTGTGCCTTGCAATTGCACACAATATATAGCAATTTTATTCATCCCACCCTTCCTAAAAATAGACTAAAAATTGTACTCACCCATGCATCCTATTTTTATCCTTTATCATGAATAAATAAAGGAATAAAAATAAACATGCTAATACAATGAGGCATTAATAGCCTTGGTTACAAAAATACAACTCAATCAAACTACAGTTGACTGTTCTATTTTAAATAAAGTTGGATAAATAATTTGGCTAATAATAAGTTTTGCTTGATGAGAAAGTCTTCTCAATGCATGTAATCTATGTATTCTAGTGTTTGATTTGATACTTTGAATTTGATTCACTTGCATGGTATTCTATCTTTATCTTTGATTTGTCCTCTTATGAAGGCATGCAAAAATTTACATTTTGTGTAAAATAATGCCTCTAGCAACTCTCACAGCTTGATTCTCTTCTTTATCCAATACTCGATGTGGCAAGGTGAAAATGATAGTCATTCGTGTGCTTTTCCCAAATAGATTGCCTCAAATTTGATGATATGTCTTCTTAAGTATCTCAAAAAGAAGATTTAGTTGTAAGATAGGTGAGTTACCTGTAATATTCATACAGATTATTGCCTTGGTGGAAGAGGGCCACGTCAATGAATAATGATCAACACATGTCCAGGAGGTCTTCTAGCCACAAGTGTGGGTGCTCTAATTCTAAGGTCTTCGAGTGTAGATTTCCTGTCAATGGATCTAGCAACAACCACAAATTTCTACAAGATTTTGCAATTTTCCCAAGATATTATTCGAATATTGGAAACAACGTCTCCTTGAAAATATTCGTTGGGCACAAGATTTTGTTGAAGAACTAGAGCTTGTGCAGAGGGGATATTCATAAATATTTATCCAAGAACTAGTTAATCATTCTTGAATCCCCATCGAGTCACCAAAAATTGTTAGTAAATGGATTTGCATGCATACAAATGACATGCAATATCAAGGACAAAGTCCTCCTTAATGAAGGTGCGGCTGCCTTTATTGAAAACTAAAACTATATTTACATCTATACATTCAAAAATGCATGTGGGGGTGTTTTGGGACATCAAATGGAAAGAAGTGTGAATGAGGGAGATGAAATGGAATGAGAAAGGAATGAAGGAAATGAGTGGAAAGGTATAGAGAAGAAGAATAACAATGAATAACTAATTCAAATAAAATAGAGTTTGAATTAGATAAACAAGAATAAATGAAAGGGAACACACATGAGCAAGTAGATATTAGAGCTTGATCATTATGAACAAGAAAAATAGATTAATAATGTTGACAATAAGATCAAAGATAGTATTCACATGCAAGATTCAAACACTAAAACTTAATGAACATAATAACATAAAATGCTACAAGAGATAATGAATGGGACACAAAGTTCATATTTCATTAACTCTCCAAAATGTCTTCACAAAAGAACACAAAGTTTCTTTCTTGAAATAAAGCTTGCACAAAAGTATTTCTTCTCCTCTCTCAAAGTCACCCTTACAAATGAGCCCCTAACTTCCTTTTATAACCCAAAATTTGGTTACAAGGTAGTTAGGGTTTACATGAACATTAAATTAGGGCACCTTAAGTGACCTTGATTTTAAATGACCTAACTAAAATAAGTCAACATCACTTTATAACAATTTGAAAGTCACTTTAGGAGAAGTACATAAATAAAGGGAAATGGGTACATGTGGACCCCATGCAGAAAAACACATGAAAATTAAGTAAAACAACTAGTGCCTTATCCATTGGGCAGGGTTTGCCTATTCTCATTCATATGAGAAATGAACACGCACACCCATTAGATAACATAGGAAATTATCCCACCATTCTGTTGGTGAAACAAGGGTCCTGATCCTTTACCAATTCGAAAGATTTGAGCTTCTACAATGTTTGGTGCATCTTTTCTTCCTCTAGAAAACAACTTGGAAGAAGACAAGCCTCACAAAGTACCTACAATTCAAGAATCTTACCTGGTATGGTATGCATGTCTGTAACTTTAGATTGGATCCCTTCACAAAGGTGTTTGATCTTGTAACATTGATCCATAGAAGAAGTGGAAAAATTATCAATAGGAGTGTACATTTCATGTATCAATTTCGTGAATTGTTCCATTAGATGTTGTATTGAATTCCTTTGGTTGTGTTCATTGATAAAGGTACAAGGAATCTCTTCGATGAAGGCTTGAATGGAAGAGAGTGCGGTATAAGCTTCATCACACGAATGTTAAATTAAATTATTAAGTCTTCCATAATCAATTTTGTGGTCTTGGTATGATTTAGCCATATAATTTGTGTCTGCGATGGTCAAGCTCATGGATTCCTTCCAAAGATGTAGATTCCATGTGAGCAAGATCCTGAAGACTTGGAAAGATCTGATCCATAGCTATTAATTCTGCAATGAGGCATTCCTTGAATGGAAACATTGGATCAAGGTAAGTATAGATATTATCAGATATTTTTATCACCTCATAAAATGTTTTCAACCCACCATTTTATATCTCGAAACCCAATACCTTATAGTTTACCCTAGAGTGAAAAAATCCTTTGATTGATTGAGAATTTCCTGATTTGGGATTTCCATCATTTTTGGAACAAGAAAAGAAGATGCAATTGGACTGATCAAATGTTGAACGTATGAGATCAACTGATTCTTCTCTTCTTTGAGTTGGGAAATTTGAGATTTGTATCTCTCCAACCTTTTAAGCACATTGTTCATTGAATCTTTCACCATGGCAACATCACTTTCAAAAGTGGTCTTTCCAAGGGCTATTTTGGATACTTCATAATCAGTGATTTCCATGTCTCCACGATCCTTTTCAGTTGTTGGAACTACAATTTCTATAAATTTATTTCCATTATCATCAATGGCGACCACGGAGAAGACCTTGGGTTTTTTGGAACAACTTCATTGGAAAGGGAAGAAAGAGCTTGTAAATCGATGTTGGTTTCTTTGGTCAATAGATTCCTATTTTTATTTTGAAATCAACCCAGGTAGGTGTTTTGTTCATTAGTTCGACATAACAGAGTCAAGAATTGGAAGGGATACCCTCTTTACTTTCCTCATGATTAAAACCAGTAGGAAATTGTTCTACAACCTCAATCCTTGGTGAAGTGGCATCTGCAACACATTCTTGATTACCATCATGTTCTTGTGGAACATTCCCATCACCTTGATGCTTAGAAGAATTGGATATTTGTACCACTAGGATTTGTTTAGACTCAGGTGTCTGACATTGATGACTTGGATCTTTAGTGAGCCTATTAGAACTCTCATTGATGTGGATAGATGAGTTTGGGGTAGAAATACCTGAAACATGTTCTCTTCCTTCTCTAGGATGCACATTCTTTACTAACCTTTGAGGTACTCCTTCTTCATTAGAGACAAATTTGGGTAACCACCGAATTTTCCTCTGAGATGTGTGTGATGATGTTGGTGGAGACTGTCATGAAGAGGTTTACACCACCTTTTTCTATGTGAGTCCTCCTCTCATTGGTAATTTCTGTATTTTGGAAATATGTTCCTGAAATGGGAGAGGGTTGGCTATTTGGTTCTCATACCATATCATAGTTCTTCTCAACATGGGTTGATTCATGGTATCTAGAGAAGTTTCATCTCCTTTACTCCAATCAATACTAGGGAGTGGAGTGAAAATAATCTGATCGTAGGTAGGATCCATAAGATCAGTTCCATTATTAGCAAGGGTCAAAGGAGGATCTCTCAATCCATAATTTTCTATTTGAGCCAATGTGAGATGAGAAAATTATCGTCATCTTACCTCCCTGTCATCTGCACATCCTGCCCAATAGTCTTCTATGCTTTCTTTGTGCACTGTATCTTGCTCCTAGGGATCTTTCCATGGACCCTTTAATATCAAACTGAGCCCTACTTGTGAAAGAATGTATGGTGATGTGGGAAAATTATTTTTCCATCAGTTCCACACTGTAAGAACTTGGACATTTGTATTCCCAATATGAATTGGGAAATGAATGCCTTCTCTATGTTTATTCACAAGTAGGCAATGGACTTGGAAAAGTTGACGTGAAAGTTCCATCAATGCCAATTTTTCACTGACGTATTTAGGGAGTTTGTAAGGAGCTCCCACAAATCCACTAACCCATATATAGGAGTAAGAAGAAAACTAGATATACCAAGTTCCCCATTATTCTATGATGGCTTTGGCATCCTCTGAAAACCTTTCTTTTAGATTTCTCCCTAGTGATTTGATTACATAGAAAAGGAAGGCATCATTGACCCTCCGGAAATGGTGAGAACCATTCTTGAATTCAAGTTGTGGGTAAAAGTGAAAAACACTATTTTTACCAGGACCCATTGTGCCTCTAGTTGTCAGCCCTGAAAATATTCTCCTCCTTGCTACAACATAGATCAAATATGAGGTCATGTAAAAGTGACCCGTCATTCTCACCTCGATCAACTACTTGTGGAGGGTGTTGCTTGATGATACTCACCCAGTCAATGAACATCTTCGCATCGAGGATGATACAAATGAATTTGTACATCCAAGGATGGAAACTCTTGGCGGAAGGGAGACCAAAAACCCTGCTAAGGAGAGTGATCATATCTCCTATTTCTTCATGAAACTCCACACAAAAAAATTCTTTGGGCATCCTTGAAGTGTGATTTTTAGTTTAACTAACCAATTCTTATTCACCATTTTTGACCATCTTAAGGGATCTTCATCCCAGAATTGTTGTGCAGTGATTCTTGTGTTATGTCAGCATTTTCTTCGTAAAGTGGCACTTTCAACATCTCCTCCATGTGTTTGGGAGAGTTAAGCAGAAGGGGTTCATTTATGTCATTAAAAACTCCTCGGTGTTCGGATCATAGTGTTCAAGCACATGCTAGAATGAACTCGGACATTGTAGTACAATCGAAAATGTTGACGCTTGCGATAATCCACAAATGATATATCCTGTTTGAGAATTTTTTTCCTTCTCTCCTAACTCTGTCACAAAATTGGATCATATCCACATGGCCCATATTAGTATCTGAAATGTTATCGTATGCTTTGAGCTAATGGAAGATGTTGGGATTAATCCTTGATATGCATACTTGAGTGCCAATTTGTTAGAGCGTTCTCCCATTGTGAATTTTTAAAGTGGAAAGCAAAGGAAAGCACACACTGGGAAGGTGTTGGGTCTTAGTCTTCAGACCACTGTAAACCTGCAAGGAAAAATATGTCTCTTTATTTATTATTATTTTTAAAAAAGTTGAGCAATTACAGACTTACAATTTTGATAAAGTGGTAATATGAACTCGAGCTTGGGTATAAGCTCGATCTATACAATGAAATATTGAGACTAAGCTCAAATAGGGCCTAAAATGCTATGAATTCGGCCTTGGAACCGAGCTACCTCCAAAATAGAAAATAATTATATTCCGAGTTTGAGCTTGATATCAACGAATTAGGTCGAACTTAATTCATAAGTTTAAATTTCATGCTCATTTGTGTAGGTTCAAGATCAACTATCATTAGCCACTTTGTGTCGGTGAGTGTGTGCTTTGTTCTCTGGTCCTTCATGCTTGGGTACGTTTTGGGCCTACATGGGCTATTTTAATAGTTGCATCAACAATGTAGATAAATGTGTGGCCTTTTCTATCTAGTATTGCATGGTATGTGCATGATAATTCGAGTGGACAAACGTGTTTCCTTGTTTTGTGTGGATAGCGTGTTGGGCTAGTGTCTTGTTTGATGATAATAATCTCATGATCTTTTATTTTACTTCTATGGCCAATGTTTTTTCTTTTCTGACATGCATGGAAAATGCTTATGTCAATAGTTCATTTGTTTTATTATGCAAGAGAATGTTTTTGGCTCTTGTATCTCCTAGTCATCACAGGCTCATTCCCTTTGATTGGGATGCAAAACATGTTGTGATTGTGCCCAACCTATCAATGTGATCAATCTACACAAAACCCAGAAATAATTTTAATAAAAATAGAATGCAAAAAAAAAAAAGAACAACTCCAAACTCAAGTCTTCTTGTGTTATTTTGAGCTCGGGCCATATTTAGCGGGGTATAAGCTCGTGCATGCTATATTGATCAGTGTAAATTTCACAATCCATGGATCGGTCCAAAAATAGATGGGTTGGGTCATTCGTGAGAAGAGTTCATGAGTCAAAGGATTAGACTGAGCATCCACTAAAATCCATACACCCAACTAGAAATGAGTTACCTCCTTGAGTACAGATGAATATCAAGTCAAGGAGAATTATAATGGGATCGAGCACATGCAGTAATAAAGAGCTCAAGCTCGATTATGTAGGAGGTCTACGAGTAAAACTAGTGTATTGGGACTCAAACTTGAGCTCCCTTAAAAACTTGCACACAAACTAGAGATGAAGCCATACCTTGAATCAGGCTATGGGCATGAATTTGATGGAGACAACCACCTAGAGATTTCAAGGTTTCCTGGCTCTAGCTAATGCATGTGCTAGGTTTCCGTGTGAAAGCTAAGGAGTGCATGTGGAATGAGTTTCTCTTTTTCTAACTCGGATATCTACAAACTTTCCTTGCTTCTTCATCTTCCCAATTTCTCCCACTTTTGTAACTCCTTGTAACCATCTTCTTCCCGCTTCTCGGATGAGGGAAGTGGAATGATAATTTCCCATGGCAATTGGAAGCGGAATTATAATTGCTCATGGCAATTAAATGCCCACGTGGAGAAAATGAGAAACTTCTTCCAAATTTGTCGAACAAAATTTTATGAGGATTAAATTAATATTTATTAATTAAAAACCTAAAATTTAATAAATTTAATTTTATTAAATAAAAGGTAAAATATTAATTAATTAATTTAAAACATTGTTTGTGACATAGAGGGAGGACCACTTAACCGAATTGAATGAAACGAAGGCCAAAATGATCAGAAGAATAAAACGATCACGATGAAGGTGATAAACCATGAGAAAGGACACTTCATAATTTTTTTAAAATTATCATGTCATAATTTTGTAAAGTCAAAATTAGTTGATAACAAAAGGATAAAATTAATGTCAAAGAAAAGTAAAGAGGTGTTAATGAGTAATTATCTTGCTTAGGAATCATGCATATAAATGACATATTTAGAGGTTAGATGTACATAGTAAGTGTTTAATTTAGTGACTACATTTACCCCCACTTTATGTTGGTGAATAAGGATTTGGTAACATTAATTAGAAAATAAAAAGTGTACCTTGGGGAGTTGAAAGAATATTGTGCCTAGTAGCATGCTAGATAAGTGTTGTAGTGTGCCAAGTGGAATAGTGAAAAATGTGTACTATGAAGTTTTAAGGAGAGGGAAGGATAAGGATACTATGGGTGACCTTTGTGTGTGTAGATTGATAATGATGTTTATGTGTAGTTCCTTGGAATGTCACCTTTTTCAGAGTGTGCTTGAGATTCTATTCATGGTTGCTTTTCACGAAAATACAAAGGGTTTGGGCATCTCGAGTCTAAACTTCACATTTAGGTGTCATTTTTGCACTAAATGAAAGTGTATTGGGAGAGTGGTTTATTTTTTCCTTCAACCATTTAATGCTTCCCCATGGATAAGTGGCACTACTGAGATGATAACAAACTTGATTTTTAACTTGCATCAGTGACACATTATTCCGAGAATATCATTTTCCTACATATTCCTTAGGTGTGATTCCCTTAATTAGTTCATGATTTTGTTTTTGAATAAGTATTTAGTTCATGTTAGTAGCTGATTGTAATCTGAAACTAGATGTGTAATTTTTGAAACTGCATGTAACTTTTGCCCCCAAGATAGGAGCATGCATGTGGGAATTATCACCTCTCGTTCCTATTTATTATGGGTGCTTCTATCCAGTGCTATGAATTTTGGCCAAGTCTATTTTTGACCCTATTTTGTAATTGATTTATGTTCGATCATGTTTTTGGTGTTTATGTAACTAAATTTTGTAATCTTAGTTAAAGAGTGAAAAGGTCCACCCAATGTTTTTACCCACTCATTTAAGGTGCGTGAGATGAAAAAAGAGAATAGATCCCAAATGTGGAAGGTTTAAACTAATGTTCATATTTGATATAGGAATCATACATCGGGAATAGGGATTACATATGGTAGTTACCATGGTGTAAGTAAAATAATGGGAAAATTCTAGGATACAATTGTTAGTGACAAATATGCATTGCACACAAAAATAGTAACTCGGATAGATTATATAGGAAAACAAAAACAAGGAAAAATGAGTAGCTCATAGCATATATGGGACACCATTCAAGATGTCACAAGAGATTTGAATCCACAAATTCTTGTGCAAATGAGGTAACAAGTGAAAATAGGGCATAGCCTATAAACAATTGCAAGCAAGTTATAAGAAAATTAGACAACCATGATTAAAAGGAGTCCTGTAAGGAAAATTCTAAATATATGAAGCACTCATTAGCATGTTAGGAAAGATAAATAATATGTGACAATGTAATATTTGAATATAGGAATGAAAGTGTGTAATATTATAATGATATAACTTGATAGTAAGTGAGAAAAGGTAGATGCCCCCATGAGCCTTAGTGGGATTGGTAATGGATAGGACCAAGCATCATACATCTTAGAAAAATATGTAAGTGGATTGCATTCACCTTAAGATACCATATGAATGCAAATGTGTGTATGAAAAATGATAAATCATACGATGAACCATAGTAACATTATAAGTAAGCATGTGATATAGAGTAGTATAAGTAAACAATAATGCTTTCAATCAAGATCTAAGCTAAGGTTTTGGATTGTTAAGTAAAAATATATAAAATAAAACTAGTTAGAAGGGACGAATAAGGATTCCCCTAGGTGTGTGTTAGAGTGTGTGTGTGTGTGTGTGTGTGTGTGTGTGTGTGTGTGTGTGTGTGTGTGTGTGTGTGTGTGTGTGTGTGTGTGTGTGTGTGTGTGTGTGTGTGTGTGTGTGCACGTGCAAAGTGAGGCCCATATACAAAAATCCTCAATAGTCAAGTATGAACCAAGAACAAAAGTGCATCGTTGGGTGTTGTGGGGGAATTAAGATGCCCCCAAATGTGAATTCCAAAAGGATCTATGTGAGATCATTGAGAATATCATGATATGCAAATAATTTGGGTTTTTCTTTGAAAAATATTGAGATATAGAGATCATACATGCCCATAGCATATTCTTCATTAGTGAATGGTGTACCAGGGCACTTGAGTGCATTCCATCGTGTCACATTAGGAGAATAATTGAGTGAATCATTGTGAATATTAATATAATTATAAGTAACTAAAAGAGAGAGAAGATTATTGTGTCAATTAATAGTACCACCAATGTAGTGAAGCCAAGAGTTATCAAGAGTAAGGTGAGAAATACTAGGGTCAAGTGCAACCTAAACTTTATTGTGGAAGATACGTGAGCCTATATCTGTGAGGAGGAAGATATAGTCTTGATATTAAGGGTGAGGTATAAAAAAATGGGTGATATCAGGTGGGAGTAAAACCCAATTGGTTAAGGCCTTCATATGTTCAAACTATTTTAGATAAAATATGATCATAAGGAACACACTTTGCCAATACTTGTGATCAATGTATAATGTGCAAGTAAAGTAATTAAAATGATGAAATTTCATAGGAGAAGATATAATAATAACATTGTGACCATGACTACTAGATGAGGAAGGAACCACATGGGGAAATATGATCTAGATCATATATATGGTATTAGAATAAGTAATCATAATAGTGACGGTGGGTTGAGTGATGGGATATTTGACATTATATTCACTAGGCTTAGTATAAATATATTGAGTATGAAAGAGAGACTCATCAAAATCCATAGGAATGAAATCCATAGCATACAAGGTATCATCAGTGAGCTCTACAGATATCAAAAAAATCATAATCATAATCATTAGTCTCTATGTGGAAGTATGGTTCAAATTTTCTAGGGGCTTGAAAATAGATGTGAAAGGGATATAGGAGAATATGGCATGAGAGATGAGCTCGGTAGTTGGATTCTAAATAAATAAATTTACATAAGGTAGAGGAATGGGAGTATAATTTATATATTCCCCAACATAATATGTATCAAGACGATGTGAGGGAATAGGTTCAGCCAGGAAATGACCATGGAGGTATCAAATTCCATGTGGAAATACTTGAATGGTTTAGGATAACGGTAATAGTATACTCATAGCCATCAAATATAAACTTGACATAACATTGACGAGAAGAAGGAAAAATTATATATCATGGATCCAAATTTTGCCAAGGAGAGATTGTATTGCAATGGGGAATTTGTGACATAAAAGGGGGTGTGAAGAGTGTGGGGTCCTAATTTCAAATATAAAGTGATATTTCTAATGCATGTGAAGGGTGAGATGAAAATTCACATGGGGGAGAGGAAGAGACATTTGTTTAGGCTATAAATTGGGATGGTCTCTCCATCCCAAGGGTTTTTTATTATTTTTCTAGCTGTTAATAGTTATTGGATTTCACTACTACTACAATCCATAAGCTACATTCTTCTATCTCTTTTATGTTCTTTCATACTTTTTTTCACACTATGCAAGCATTGTAATCTTGTGTTAGAAGAAAAACATAATGAGATGGGGGGATGAATCAGTCCTACAAATTTATTACTTCATTTACCATTATATTTAACAAGTAATATCATTCATTCATTCATACACATTCAACCATATCATAATAAATGTGCACAATATCAACAAAGAACCATAACACATGCAAGAGAGCTCATAGACACAATATTTAAGTGGGAAACCCTCATGGGGAAGAAAAACCACTGAAACATAAACATTATATTGTTATGCTTCAAATTTAGTGAGATACTAACCCTATAAGGAGAAACAACTACTAATTAGTGAAGCACCCACTCCACAAGGAGGCTAAAATCCCCTAAGGATGATGAAGCACAAAATCGGGAACCCGAAGATGTTTGATCTCTACAATTTTTTCTACCACAACTAATGGAGATCACTAATTGAGTTCACAAACCCTAGCTCATACCCTAGGGCATCAAACTCTCATAATCTTGTTCTTTCTTCACTTGTCTTACATCTTAACTCTTGCCCACATGTCTTCAAACATTCTTCAACTTGTCATGCATCAAATCAGATCTCAAACTTTCCCACCATACCTTAAATTTACTCTGCTATGGGTCACACTCTTCACCCATTTAAGACTAGCGTACCAAATGAGCCAAAACATCACTTTTATATGTATTTATTCTTTATAAACCAAAGGAGGCCAGTCCCTCATGATAAATTCAACCCATGGATCATTAAAAACATACCATATATTTTTCACAACAGCTAAAATTTACCCAAGTAGATTGGCCTAGCCAAAAACCTCATTACATGTGCTAAAAATGGCTCAAAACCCCATGGGCACATTCTTTAAAATTCCCCAACATGAGTCCCATACTTTATCATGACCCATGAATCCTTAAATATGAATAAAACATCATAAAACATTCATACATAGTCACAATTAATATTTTTATTAAGGATAAAAGGTTTTAGAGGGACCTTACCCATAAGTACATCAAAAAGGCTTAACAACCAAAATATACGAAGTATCGGTGAGGTATTTTGATCACTAGGGTCCTCACCGCAACCAAATTTTAGGTTGTGGAGCTTGTTTTCATGTGTGAAAGTGTTGAAGACTGTACACTAAGAGTACTATACACTTTTCATGTACAATTTTTTTGGGCCTTAAAACGTGCTCCGATATATCGAGAAACGTGATTTTCTCATATGGGTGGGATTTTGACCCATAGGTTTATGGGACGGTTTTTTCCCATCGTTTTGATACCCACGGTTTTGTAAAACTACTTAAGCAGTTGTCTATTTATATGGTTTTATGCATATGATTTTATTATGAAAAATATTGCATATGTGCTTTGAATTCGGGTGTGAATTCTGTAGAGTTTGTTGAGCATAGCTCTAAACAGATTTGGGTATTGTATTGAGAGAGTGGTGGCTTGTAATAGAATTTGAGCAAGTGATTCTTGGTGGACATAGCCCAAATTGGGTGAACCACATTAAATATTGTCTCTTTGTGTTGTGTTATTTTATTCTGCACTTTTATTTGAGATATGTAATATTTTCGCATATTAGTTTCTCTTTGTTGTGATTATGTGAGGATTATTCCGCATATTTTATCCCTTATTTCCCAACACCAAAAGAAAGAGTAGAGAAAAAAAAGGCAGAGGCTATCTACCTAAAAATCCCAAAGAATAGACAAACTACAATAAAATTGCAGCTCAAAAGCGCACCAAAATAATTGCACCAAGAACAAAGAGCCCAAGAAACTAATTAATGACTTATGATAGACATTAAGAGCAATCCTAAGAGACCTGTAGACATTTAAATCTATGCCCATATCAGGATCCCAGTTAGAATAAGTGAACTTTTTATTAATCCTTTCATTTAAGGAGAAGTTGGAATACCACCGACATTGTAGATTTGATGAATGTGGAATTGGAAAATATCCAGGGTAGCTTTGTGGATGTCCATATGATTGTTGTGATTTTCCTCCATAGTTACGAGATGAGTGATGAGAGTGTTGATCGCGTCTTTGAGAGTGGAAGTGGAATTTTTATCGGCATTCTTGGTACCGGAATTGAGGAGGTAGTCAACATTGTCCTTAATAGACTTCGGGTCTCATCTTGGTGGTTGAATTTTTCCATAATAGGGGGGATTTCAACACAAGGTCCAATAGGCTGCCGAAAATGGGACTATCAACAACTGGTGGCTCTTTATCTATTTTGAAACTTCTCGAAATTCTTTTTTTGGGGTTTCAAGAACATAACCATGGATGAGGGGATATTTGGAATGGATACGAGGTTGTTGAGGAGGAGGGGGAACAAGAGGAGGGATAGGGTCGATTGCCACAACACTCAAAATGTATTGATGAATCTGAAAAATAAACTCTTGGTGCAAAGGAATGACCCTCCTATGACTTTGGACCTCCAAGATAGACTTCTCTAAATATTGTAGGATATAGTAAGGAAGGCTTACCTTAATTTCACATCTGAAATGGAGGAGTACTAAGTGATGAATAGGAAGAGAAGAAAATCTTCCCTCTAGGGTAATGTTGTGAACCATCATTTGAGCTACTTCATCGAAAGGCTGCGGGATAGTAGCACAAATAATGCCCTCTTTTTGTTTCCATGCTTTCTCCTTATCAAGAAACAACTTTTCTTCAGCCTCTTTGTCAAATCTATTTTTGAAAAACTTTATTCCATCTAGGCTAAGCCCCGTGATAAACAAAATGAAATCCTCGGTAATACTGAAAAACCCTTCCACTAAAAATGGCATTCTTTTTCTTCCAATTCTTCACGAACTAGAGGGAGATATGTTGATCGTAGCCTTTAATTCTTTAGATGAAATCAGTAAAACCCCCAATATTGAGGGTTTCCCATAGTTCCACATTCTCTTGCCACTGCGAGATCAAAAATTGGCTCAACTACAAGGCACACCACCTATAATGAAAAATGGCGAGTATACTGGAGCTAGATACAACAACAATTTGGATTTCTAACAACGAACCGATAATAAAGGAGGCTGATACAAACAACAGAGAAAATAAACACCTCTTTCTCACCTTGCTTGAAATGGAAACAACACTCAAGACTCAAGGTGTGGGTAGAATAAAATTGAATGAAATCAATTTTCTTTAGAAATCTAGGCATAGGATATCACACATACCCGAGCCGTTGATTAATGAGTGCTAGTAAAGTTTTTATTGGCCTCATTAAAAATGATGGGATGTACTTGGTGGGGAATTTAGTTTCTATCATACCACTCTTTATAATTAGTAATAGAAACCCGACATTGGCTAATGCATTTGTAGATTTATTTCCTTCCCTATAGACATGTTGGCACATATTGTTTAGAACATTGCAAAGGTGGAAGGCTTCATTGATAGAGTCCCTTATGGATCTACTCGGAGATTGGATTTCAGAGAGGTTGTTGATAATGTTCATAGATTCCCCTTCCACAATGAGGTAATCCACATTGAGAGCTCTAGAAAATATAATTCCCTAGAGATTTGTTAGTGCTTCCAAGTAATTATTAGACTGATTACCCATGGGACTAGCATAGGCAGCATTGAGATGGCCCTTATGATTTCTGATAAGGCCACCACCACTTGGTGCCCTGGGGTTTCCTTTAGAGGCTCCATCAAAGTTTAGCTTATGCAAACCAACAGTATGAGAAATCCATTGAACAAGAGACCTGTCAATGTTGTGAAGGGGAATAACACCTGTCGAGTATTAATATTCCAAGCCTTCAAGTGTATCTCCTCCTCTTGGGAATATTGAACCTTTTTATGGGGGTTTAATTTTTGGATTTTTTCCTTAGAAGCCATAGAAATTTCATTAAAAATGATCTTGATAGGTTAGTTAGTGCCTATGAAAATAATTGAGTTGTGAGCCTTCCAAATTCTCCAGATAGTATGGGGGAAAATCATCCTCCAAAATATGTGAAGCGAGTGTGTTTGAATGGAGGCTACCATTCAATCCAAGCTTGGATAATATCTTCTGGAAAGTCTAGTTGACACCAAATTTTTTGGAAATGAGTTTCCAAAGTGCACTATCCACTGGAAAATGTGGAAGGATATTACGAATGGATTCACCGTCTTTTTACGGTGGTAAATTTGTTTGACATGGTAGATCATTTTTGATGAGGTTTTCAATAGTGAGGATGTCTTTGTTGAGGAAAAACCAAAGGAATTGATTGAATTTAGGAGTGAGATCCTTAAACAAGATCATGCTCCAAGGAAATTTGAAGACATGCTCATTGGCATATAGATGATATCCAGCCTCATGGTGTATTTGCCATCAAAAGAATGTTCCCATGTGAATTCATCTTTGGTATAAATCTGACTGATGGGGATATGCTTGAGTATGTTTTGAAGATTAACAAGAATATCCTTTTAATTAGGGATAACATCTTCAATATTTTTCCGATGTAATTAACCTTTTGCGTTACAATATAATCGCTAACCTCTTGTCCCAAGGCTACAAAGTGGGATTGTCTTTAATTTGTTCCCATTGATCATTGTTGGAAAGATTACTTGAAATCAACCCATCTATCATTCCAAAATTTTATGTATTCCCAGTGCCCATAATCCATTTTCACCCTAAGGTAAGATCTTTACTTATCCTAACCAAGTTGTTCTAGAAGATAAAACTAGTAGGGTGGTTAACTTTGTTGAAGAAATCTAGTCCATCACCCCGATCTAGGTACTTAGCTTTAATGAGATCAGATCCAAGGGCTCTCCTCCTGGTTAGTCACTCACCCATTTTAGAGACTAAGGCAATGTTCATGGTTTTGATTTTTGATGCCAATGACACCTGATTTCTTGTTGTTGTAGGCCTTTCCCTAAGCTACCAAATGAAATATATTATTTTCTTGACCTCCCGTCCAAATAAAGTTCTTCTAGATTCTCTCAATTTTGTATGTGATGGTTACGGGAATGAAGAAGAGAGACATGATGTACACTTTGGTAGGTTTTGAAGTGTGATTTTTATGAGAAGGCTTTTCTGACACTAGAAAGGATTGTGCCTTTCTAACCAAAAATATTTCTTTAAAACCTAGCAATCAAAGCATCGTAAACACTCATGTGAACCTTGTTAGTACTAAGAGGAAAACCAAGGTAGGTGGTAGGTAGAGAGTTGATTTCAAAGCCAAGGATCTGATAAATTTTCATTTTACTTGCTTGGGATGTGTTGAAGAAGTAGAGAGAACTCTTGTCATAGTTAATTTTCTACCTAGAATACTATTCATAGAGTTATAGGATATACTTCATGGTTTTAGCTTCAAGGATAGAGGCAAGAAGAAGAAGAATGGTGTCATTGACAAATTACTGATGAGAAATTATAAGATCAATGTATATGGGCTTAAAACCATTTAGTTATCCCAAAGAAACAAGTCTTGTAATGGTTCTACTAAGACTATCTACAATGATGATAAAAAGTAATGGGGAAATAGGATCTCCCACGAATGCCCCAACTATTGGGGAAGAACCCCACAAGATTGTCATTAACAATAACAGAAAATATGGGAGAAGATATACATGTCCAAATGATTTTCCTAAAATGAGCATCAAAACCAAATTTCTCCATAACTTTATCAAGGAAAAGCCAAGACACTCTTTCAAAAGATTTGTTCTTGTACAAGTTTAAGACCATACCCACCTTTTTTCTTTTTCCATCGAGTGGATTATTTCATGTACCATAAAAAAACCATCTTGAATAAGCCTTCCTTTCACGAATCCCCCTTGCTAACCGGAAATGATGCGAGGAAGCAAAGGTTGGATCTTGGACATAAGAATTTTGGTAAAAAATATTATAGAACATGTTAGCAAGGCTTATAGGTATAAAATTCTTGAAGTATTTAGCCCCAATTTTTTTAGAATGAGGACTATGAAAGTATTATTGATCTCTTTTAGTAGTCTTCCGATTTGAGAAACTCATTGGTTTCTTAAAGGATGTCATTGGCATAAATTTTCCAACATTTTTGGTAGAAAAAGAAGAGAATCCATCCGGGCCTGTGGATTTTCCCCCTCCATAGAGAAGATTGCTTTATGGAGTTCTTCCAAAGTAGTTGGCTTAGAGAGAGAATTGAAATCCTAAGACCTAACAAGATTTTTAGGGATGGAGTCTAATTACATGGTTGTAGCTTTAGAAGACAAAGTGGGAGTGTCATTTAGAAGATTTTTATAAAACTTAATTGCTTCCTCTTTGATGCACTTTGGGTAGGACGTTGTGTCACCAGTTTGAGTAGTGACCTCGGAGATCCTGTTATGCATTTTTGTTTGAGAGTTGTCATATGGAACAATTTGGTATTCATGTCTCCTTCCTTTAGCCAAACAACTCTTGATTTAAGCCTCCAAAAAGATTCTTCTCTTGCATATGCAGTATGAAACCGAGCCAAAATCATTTTTTCACATTTATAGTTCTCTTGATTCATACCAAAAGAAGCCATTTTTTCAAGAGCTTTAATGTCCTCCTTCAACTTTTTTTTATGAGAAAGAATATTACCAAAACCCTCTTTATTCCATACCCTAACTTTCCTCTTAATGTTCTTGAGTTTCTCGGACAATTTTATATTAGGTGACCCCTCAACATGAATGCTCCACCATTCCTTGATTTTTTCAAATATTTGAGGATGATCAAACCACATCTTTTCAAATTTGAAATAAGATTGAACAGGTCTCTCATTGTTTAGCATCTTCAAAACAATTGGGATATGGTATGAAGCAATCTTGGGAAGAGAAGAGAGGTAGAACTCTTGACCGAGAAGCCACTCGGCAGAGATTAGAGCCCTATCAAGATCTACTTGAATGAGATTATTTTCCATTCTCTTATTGGTCCAGGTGAGCGAATTTCCATGAAAATCAAGATCAATAAGATTGGCTTGAGAGATGAAATCAACTAAGTCATCCATACCGATAGTATTCTCAAAATCACCTCCCCTTTTCTACAAAGAGGAGAGTGGAGAGTTAAAATCTCCCATGAGTAACTACTTGAACTGATGCAAGTGTTTTGGAAACTTTGGAGGTCACTCCAAAGCTTTCTTCTCCCATGTAAAGTGTTGGGAGCATAAATAACTGAAAACTTCCAGCTATAATTGTTGTCGGGAGTATGGAAAGAAAGTGCAAGATAAGAATGATAAGAGAGAATGGTTTTACCTATGAGCTTATTAGGTTCCCAGAGGACAACCATACCTCCTGAGGCTCCTTTTGAGTCAATAGCCATCCACTCTACTTGTTTCCACACTTTTTGCAATAATTCTTCAAGGTATCGTTGTTCATTTTGGTTTTTTTGAATAGCCACGACTGACAGATTGTAGGATTTCCTTAGATCTTTTAGAGTATGTTGTTTTCCACTTCCATTAAGGCCTATTATATTCCAAGAAAATATATTCATTTAAATATACAAGGGGAGAGTGGACCGATGGTCCAGGAGGACTGGGTACCATCCACTAGTGCTTTATTGATCTCATTTTCCTTTGATCAGTTTTGGAAGGTCTTCCTTTTAAAGTATTTGCTCTTTTTTCACATGTTTTATGGAATATATGGTCACACTAGAAGTAGAAGTCATATAGTTACTTGGAGACTTTTTCTTATCAAATAACATGGCATCTGGTATGTTTTTAAAACCTTTAGCTTTTTTCTTTTTTGCTAAAAACTAGTGTGAACTTAGGAGAGTTAATGGAGTCCTGCAGAATGGGACTCTTCACATGAGTAATCTCACCCTCTTCCTTATCTCGTGCTAGGATACTTCTAGAGTCCATTAATGATCTTTGTAAAGGAGGTGAAGGAGAAGATGTGAACTTGCTAAAACAATGCTGAAAATAATTTCAAGTGGGGTTCGACATTCTTTAGCACAACTGCACCGCTTAGAGAATAAAGTTTGATAGTTGGGCTGATATATCTCATTGTTTTTAGTGCTAGAGGATGGCTACAATTATCTGCAATGGGGCTGAATTTCATATCAAAAGGAGTGAAAGGGTTGACCATTTGGCAAACTCCGTGGGAAAGTAATTTCTTCAAGAATTTGAGACATCCCCGAGGTTTCAAAAAATCCAACAACATAGGGTTTAAGAATTAATTTTACTATTTGGAGATCTTCATCAACCTCGAAGACCGAGATCTACAAGTTTTTCCCTAGACTCCTTAGCCTCCAAAGGTCTTATGATTGGGTCTTCTTTTTTTTTAAATGGAGTCTTGGGAACCTAGAGATTCCTAAAGACTAGTTATTTCTTGATAGGATTTTTGAAGATCCTTTCTTGATTGTGTTTGGTAATAACCTTTTTGGTTGATTTTTAATATGATCCTAGGCATTTTTATCATTTTTGTTACCGAGTAGGAGGAGCTTTGATATTAGAACAATTTATGGTGAAATGACCGAGTTTATGGCATTTGGCACACCTCATCTAGAAGGATTCATAGATCACAAATTGAGACATGGGTCCAAAACCAGTTTGGAGCACAATCTTATTAGGTAACTCATGCTTCATGTTAGAGGAGACATAGAAGCGGGTGTAGTCCAACCTCGATCTATTTCTCATGGTGTTGTCTAGACCAATGGGAGATCTGATTAGTCGATAATGTTTAGGAGGATCTCATCATCCCAAAACAATAGAGGGAGACCAAGGATTCTACATGAAATAGGGATGGTGTTGATATTCTCTTTGAAAGGATAGAAACTTGATTACCAATTCTTGAAAAAAAGGCCCATGTTTCCCAAGCACCAATGTTCTCCCAGAAGCATTGGATCTATGTCTTCTTTCGCAGTAAATTTGAAATTAAAAAAGTTGTTGGCCATAGAAGAAATAATTACATCTCTTAGAGGGTTTCATTTATTTAAAACCCATCTCCTAAAAACATCAATATTTGGCCTAGGGCCAAGGAACTTACCTGTTAGCACCATTTGGTTTCTTTGGATTGCTCTATATAGGTAGATCTTAGGTATATTGATGTGAGGGATGCCCTTATCATCCTTTATACTTGGAATAATAGAGGGGCCAAAGGATTACCTATGCCAATGGGTGCCACATTCATTTCGAGAATTTTTAAAACCCCCAACCATGTGCCTAGCTTGGACAAAGAGGGGACAATATTTCTGAAATTATTCACATCCACTTTAGCTTGTCCCACTATTTTAAATAGAGAAAATGAGGGCACAAATCTGGAAATCCCAACAAGAACATATTTCTCTTTATTTTAATCATCACGTCCCTTTGCTAAAGGTAATTTTAGAATCTCGGAAGCAATAGGCTTCTCGGATGGATCTGCAGATATCGACACTCTCGGCCTCTCGGGCAGCACCATGGTGACCAAAATTCAAATTTTCATCCGTTAGAAGAGTAGAGAATTCACATTCCATTTCAAATATGTTGTTAGTTAATTATGGCCCAGCTTCCCAATTCCATTTACAAATCAAATTATTTCATTTACTAGGCCTAGTTCCCTTTACAATTGTCAAAACAACTGTTTCATGGATCCTTCAACACCCTAAACTTCATCTGATCACCAAATCACTCATACTAAATGAACACATTCCATGTAACCAATCAAAAGAAACATAATAATATATGAATAACTTCTAATCATATTATAATTTATGCAACATCTCTCTCTCTTCACACCATAGAAAGTTTTTCCTTAACCAAATAAACCTACCAAAATAAGTGTTTCCAAAGGTTGGCTCATAAAATCAATTATACATGCATTCAAGACCTCCAAGTGGATTAATTTGATGTAAATTTAATCAATATTCACATTATATCTGATAGGAAACATTAAACAATCCATTTCATGCTTCAAACAACCTCAAACTTGCATCAAAATAGATGTTGTCTTGAACTCGCCAAAACCTTTTTACTTGAAAGAATGCTCTGAAACCTATCAAATCACCTCACCATGAGTCAATCCATATATAAATGGAAATATATCTTAATATTATTTCCAAAAAAACTTTAATCATCTCAAAATTCAACCTTTATCTCAAGCTATATCTAAAACACTTCACCATGCTATTTGAGATCCTAAAATTACCCTTTGACTAGTTAATTTGTTTGGACCTCAAAACATCATGAACCTACATGAAATTGATCTGAAAACTCCATGTAAATATATAAAAACTCACATAAATCACATAATTGCAATTTAGTCCATACCTCATTTGGTAACTTTCTCCTCAAACTGGAACTCTTCGAAATCGTTGTTTTTAGGTGGGGCCCACTCATCACCATGACATCAAAATTGCTTTTTAGAAATATCTTAGATTCCTCTATAACATAAAATCATCAATTTTTCACCGCAATCAAAACTAGGTTAGTATTCACCTTCTTTTACAAACTGCTCCTAGCTAGGGTTTAACTAGGGTTTTAGACCACTTTACCTTCTTAACATTCGTTCATAAAAACATGACAATGAAATGACCTAATTATTTTTTTTAAACCTTCTAAAATCACCTTAGAAACATCCTTGAAATCCACAATGTCCCATGTAAAGCACATGATTCACAACAAGCATCTGAAGTTGCACTTCGAGCTGGAAATGCACTAGAATTTGACCCTATCTCACAAAATCAGTTATATCTTATGAAATTCACATAATGGGAACCTGAATTTGTTTTTAGAGAATCATCACTCTTTCCTCTAACATCTCAATCATCATAATGTCAATTGCATGGCTCAATCTCTCCATTCACTAAGACTTACCTATTCTTGCATGCTAGATTCAAACTATAACAACTAGGACCAACTAAAATAATGTAATAAATCATCAAGTAACCTAGTAAAATGACCCAAACATACCTCTTGTATCATGATATACATTTTTAAATGGTTTTATGATCTCATATAGCTCCAAAACACTTTGTCACACCTCTAAGTTGTCATACCTGCTCCCAATGAGAACCTGTAACCAAGTGAAATAGTTTTACCTACTCTATGCCACTTATGTGATTTCACACGCACCATAAAATCATGTTATCTCTCATTCCAAAATGCTTCCCAAACATCCAATAATCTTACATTGTCAAGAAAAACCTTCTAGGCACGTGTATGGGCTTGCTTCAGAGCAAACATGCATTATTGAATCTCCCTATAAAGAACTCAAACACATTTGAACCTGTATGTTAGCATATCAAACATCATCATACCATCATCCTACAATATCCTCTTTTTCATTAATGTGTTTTTTCATCAATGACAACACATATTAGTATTACATGCCAAAAATCTCCCCCTTTGTCATTAATGGAAAACACCTTGAACTTCTCCCCCTTTTTACATTAATGAAAAAGGAATACCTGTAGCTTACCTCATTTACCTCGTATCATCTTCATACCTTCATAATTTGGTTAGAAACATCAACCAAAGGTATCAATCAAGCCTCTTCTTCTTGATTTTCTCCAAAAACTTATTCTTGCCTCAATTCAAGCATGTAAATAGCTATCTCCTTGGAAAGATTACTTCCTACATCTCGAATATCATTAGAAAACATTAAAAAAACATCTTCATACCTTTTTTTGGAGTAAGAGCATCAATTTCCATTATCTAGGCATGTAAACCAAAAAAATTTCACCTTATACCCTGTTTTAAGCTCCTTGAGATCACTGTAGCAATCTGAAACAGAGTCATTCTTATCTCCATCATGCCAACACTGCTAGTAAAATACCTTACCTCAACATTTATCCATCATTCTTGACCATGAACTATCATTTCGGGCCTAAAACATACAAATCAAGTCATCTGCATATACTTCATATTGAACCATGGACTAGAGTCCTAAACAAACCTTTTAGAGAAAAATAGGCCAACTTTGGCATCCACTTACCTGATAATCACAGTTGTATATATTTACCCCCGGGTAAATATAGATACACAAAAGAAAGCATGTCGGAGGGGTTATAAAACCCGACACAAAAGAAATTCGGGTTTCGGGTTTCGGGAGACATGAAACATGAGACATGCAGATCACAAGGGATGTCCTGATGCTTGAGAGTTCCGCAAACCCGAAACACTACCTAGGCCAATCGGGTCTTGGAGTCGGGAAAACATGTCGGGAAAGCATGGGGCGGAAACATGTCGAGCCATCCTCCAAATCCGATGCACATGCAAGTCCATTTTCCGACCCTAAAACAAAGGAAATCTTGGAAATACTGGCAGAAGTGGGTTTCGGGAAAACACAAGCATCAAACACATGTCGAGGCATCCTCCAAACCCGATGCAAATGCAGAGGAGAACCCTGAACCCGATAGGCAGAAGACCCTGACGCGGGAAATATTCAGATCGCCATAACTTTTCACAGGGAGCTCGGATTCACACAAGGTTGGACTTTTCGGAAAGCTCTCGGCGTCCTCTACCCAACTATGACTGGATATCTTTAATTAGGTGAGAACAAGTTCTTAAAATGTAAAATACACTTCACAACTGTTGGGTTGTTGAGATTCTCACCTACCGCCATAATATGATGGGTTAGGTGTAGTCTTGGAGGTGGTTGGGGCAGAATTCGAATCATTCTCTTCTCCCTCATTTTTTCCTCATATAAATTGTAAGGAGGGGCTTTTTCTAATTGTTGGACATTCTTGTTCTTGACCCTCCCTTCTTCTCTTTGGCAGGTGGAATTATGGAGTTCAAACCTCCCATTAAAAATTTGTAAATGCAACCTTGCCTCTTGGCATTCTATAGTTTTTGTGCCAATCGTTGGAGCAAATAATACATGTTTGTGGATGATTATCAACCCTTTCTGTGTTAATTTGCATCCCCTTGACCTTTCACTGCGAATTTGGCTACATGTGCATGATCTTGCATTGCATTTTAATGGCTTGTGTTTATTGGCAAGACAGTTGTTCTTCATTCCTCGGTGCATCACCTCTGTTAGTTTAGGTTTTTATTTTATGCATCTTCTTACCCTGTCTCCTTGGAAAATTAGATTAGGTTTTGAGTGAACCCTCTGCAAATTTCACGTGTGCATCTGAACAGAGGAATAGGAACCGGCCTTCATCTCGGAGAGCTTTTCTGATTTTCGCAAGGTCCCACACTTGGGAAAAGCTCCATGTTGTGCAATCGCACTGAGGGTCTCAACCCATCGTGTTGCGAGACATTCGAAGTCTTTGTGATTCACTATCAACAGTTTTGGCACGCCCGGTGGGACCAAGAGGTCATTCCACAAGATTTGAAGGAGTTTTCATGAAATTCGGACTAAGAAATTGCAAGTTTTAAAATTTTGGATTTTGCACCTTCCAGGCTGAACTCCGAAATCAATTTTCAAGGGCTTATCTTGCTCAAAACCAGTAAAAATTTCAACAGTTGGTAGATCTGAGGGTAATCTTCAAAAGGGTATCTTTAGTTTTTTGAGATTTTGACTTTCAAAATTTCATGTTTTTTGTGTTTCGGGTTTTCGAGGTCCGAGAACATCAAAGCAGACCCAACAGTCATTTTGGGTTTTGGGGGATGCATTGCATGGTCCTATTCCCGACAACAGTCATTTTAGGTTTTCCAGGGTGTCAAGCATGTTCCAAGTTCTGACACATGGCAATTCAGGTTTTGTAAGTTGCATTGCATGACCTGAGTTCCACCTGTACCTTTCGGGGATTCACAGCTGCACAACAAGGCCCGAATTCCGGATTGAAGATTGTCTCCTCTGGGTCCTTCAAAGTTTAAATTATATTTTCAATACTATCAAGTTTGGTGTGTAACTTGGCAAAATCCAGCCTTTTAGAGGCTTGTTATCTAACACATCTGGCGACTCCAAAGGGATAGAATTCAGCGGTGTAGCAGCACAGTTGCCCAGGCACATGAAAAGAATTCGAACCAGGTCTAATACTCGAGAAGAGGGGCTATTTTTCCACTTGCAACTTTCACCAGGCAGGAGGAAGGAGAGGAAGAAGACCACAAAGATCACCATCTCCACCTAACAGGACTTTGTCTACACCTCCACCTGGTAGACCTTTTCTCGCATCAACCAGGGTTCTTAGGCCAATCATAATGGCACATCTACCACCAAATCCCTTTGTCAATTTCACGGGCAAGTAGTCCACTTGCCCTAAATGCTCAGAATCAAATTCCAGTTGCAGAGTGAAGAATATCCCCTATTTTACAGGGAGAAAATCATACTACTCCTATGGATCACATCCAGGATATTGCTAATGCATGTGCAATCCACGAAATAAATGAAATGGATGTTGCAGTCAAGTTGTTGGCTTCATCTTTCAAAGGTAAGGCCTTACAATGGTTTAGGAGCCTAGCAGCAGGGTCTATTACGAATTGGGACCAACTTTGTTCAGCTCTTTGCAACCAGTTCGGGGAGAGGGCAGACAATTTGTCCTTATTGGAACAATTGACAACAATCAAAAGGGCTCCTAACGAACAAATGATAGATTTCAACTTTAGATTCCAACGGACATGGGACAGGATTCCAATAGCCGTTAGACCAACCGCCGAAGGAGCATTCCTTTATTTCTTAAAGGCTATAAATTCAGACATAGCCATGATGATCCAATCAATGGGAGGGACAACGCTGTCAGGGGCCTATGACACAGCGATCAGAGTAGAGAACTGTTTGATCCAAGCTGGCAAGCTTGCACCAAGGCCGCCAATGCCTCTCTATCTAGATATGGGAAATCCTACAACCAGTCAAGCACCAGAGTTGAATCCCATTCCAACTCCTAGAAATCAAAGCAATAATGAGGCATCGACTTCTTCAAATACTTCAAAGGAATTGTAGGAGGTTATGAAACAAGCTGCAGAACCTTGAAATGAGCTAGTGACTATCAAAAGACAACAAGCTCAAAGTGCTAGACCGTATCAGCCTCAAGCACAGTACCAGGCTAGGCCCCATACCAACAAAATAGACCACCACCTCAGGCTGCAAATCAAAACCAAAACCAAGGACAACCTCAAGCTGCTAGGCCATTTCGACCGTATGATCCAAATGCAATGACATCCTCAAGAGCCTTGGTTCCAACACAAAATAACATGGCACAGAATACAACCGGTATTACCCTTGCAATCTACCTCATAATCAGTTAGCATGTTTCAATAGTGCACCGAATCAAGCCCTGATGGTACAAACCATTGGTGTGCCTCAAGAACCAAGCCAAGAAGGGAATCAACAGCAAGAAACACAACAAGAAGGACCTCCAACAGAAACCACATTAGCAAATTGGCAAACGGAAGACTTCTGTGGAGTTAACCAACAACCTTTTCAAGGCGTGGCTGCCAACACACGGTCAAAGAAGAGAAACATAGAAGAGGGACAACCATCCAATCCAGTTGTTTCTCAGCCCGCTCTTACACAACAAGGGGTCGATGACCAAACGTAGCTCCAAATGTGCAAAATCAGCCTAAGGTACTTTGTAGCAGCAACACATGCACTGCTCAAGCTCCAGAAAAGGTTGCGCCAAGTAAGGGAAAACAAAAGGACAATTCATCCCCTTTCAACATCATCGATCAAATGAAGAAGACACATGTGAACATTTCCATGTGGGAATCACTTGCGATCCCAGGGAAACGAGATTTATTACAAGCTGCAATGGCTAATTGGTCTGCCACAAATGTATCAAACCAAGGACATGAGAAAGTTCTCACTAATGCAGTGCAACATGATGGGGGCCAGACAAGAAAAAATTTGAAGCCTCCACCATTCTATGTTTCGTTGATTGTTGGAAACCACTTGGTACACAACTGCATGATAGACTCAGGGGCAAGTAGTTCAGTGATGCCAAAGCAAATAGCGGATCAACTGGGTTTGAAGTATGAACCAGTGTTAAAAGGAGTAGTGCAGCTAGATGGAATGGCAGTGGGAACAGTTGGGGTCATCAAGGGGTTAAGCCTAACACTACATTCATGTCCTAATGTTACAGTTCTGCAAGATGTGTCTGTGATTGACCTTCCGCCACTCTTTACGTTGTGTCTATCAAGGGACTTCATTGCAAAAATCGGTGGATATTTATTTACAGATTGGTCACACATGATTTTTAGGACAAGGTATGGAGCCAAAGAAACAATCAGGTTAGAACCAATTGCCAATTTCCATATTGAGTCTCATATACCAGGTCCTATCAATGCAAATTGCTCAGCTTTTGATCAGGAGGAGTGTTCAAGTGATCTAGAAGCAGGTACTAAGGTCGAGGGAATTCCTGATTTAACTTTGGATGAATGGGCAAGCAAGAGTCATGAATTTGACCCATACAAGGAAATTGAAGAATCTGAATTGGGTGTGTATTGTGTGCATGAAGAAAATTCACCCATTCCTGACATCATTCAGCCTAAACAAAAGGATGAAAGCAAAGTTTGGAAATTATTCTTCGATGGTTCAAGAAGCAGACAAGGTGCTGGAGGTGGTGCAATGTTGATTTCACCACAAGACATTGAATATTATTCAGCTTTTGGTTTCCAATTTTCTTGTTAAAACAACACAATGAATATGAGGCCTTGATTCATGGACTTCATTGGGCCGGGAAAAGGGCATAAAGAACTTGCAGGTGTTTGGAGATAGCAAGCTAATCGTCAACCAAGTTAGGGAAAACATGCTACAAAGAACGACCTACTGAAGAGCTACAAGAATAGGGTATGGGACCTCATTGAGGATTTCGAAGCTTTCAACATTGTGTCCATACCTAGGAAGAAAAATGAAGCCGCAGATAGGCTCGCAGCAGTTGGAGCAACGTTTGATGTGGTTAAAAACATCAGAAGGGAAAAAACGTAGCCACATATCCACGTGATTGTGAGGCCAGCAGTTCCAGATAATAACACAAGCTGGCAGGTGTTTGAGAACGATCAACAGATCGTCAATTTCTTACAAGAAGAAGCTGAATTCTCAGCTAGAAATCAGGATAGGCTAGAGCAGCAGTATGGGGATCAAGTAGTGCAGCTGCGGACAAACAAGCTTCCTAAGGGTTTAGTAACGTTGGAGTCTATCTTCAACCCTAACGACCAGTTCCGTAAGGAAAAGGCTAACATACAAGTCAAGAGAGAAGATTCAGAGCCAATTCCGGTTGGGGAAGGCAAAACACTTCAAATTGGTAAAGTGGCCACTGAGCAAGAGAAATCAGATTTCATACAGCTTTGCCAAGAATTTCCAGATGTCTTCGCTTGGAGCTATGAAGACTTGAGAGGATTCAATCCAAAGTTGGCACAACATACCATAGAATTGGATCCAGATGCTAAACCCATCAGGGTAAGGAGACACACAACCCTCACATTGAGCCTCTAATGAAGAAAGAGCTTAACAAGCTAATAGAGGCAAGCATTATATTCCCGATCAAGCACTCAAGCTGGGTTGCAAACTTGGTTCCAGTCAGGAAGAAGAGCAGAGAAATTAGGTTATGTGTGGACTTTCGAGACCTCAATAGGGCATCTCTCAAAGATCATTACCCACTTCCTTCAATGGAACAAATATTGCAAGTAGTATCCGGTTCAGAGAGATTCTCTCTCCTAGATGGCTACTCAGGGTATAATCAGGTGATGGTGAAAGAAGATGACCAATTCAAGACAGCTTTCACCACCAAATGGGGGACCTATGCCTATAAGAAGATGCCATTTGGACTATCAAATGTTGAAGCCACCTTCCAAAGGGCAATGGATATAGCATTTAAGGGGTTGATCAACAAAATAGTTCGATATATCTTGACGACATCGTGTTGTATTCTCAAAAATGCAAGTGGATCACCTCTTACATTTGAGGCAAGTATTTTAGAGATGTAGAAGATTTAGGGTATCTTTGAATCCCAAAAAATGCATATTTTTGGCCCACGAGGGAAAACTTCTAGGCCATATTGTTTCAAAGGAAGGGTTGACGATTGACCCAGAATGGGTTGAAGCAATTCAAGCATTGCCATTGCCAAATCACAAGAAGGCTCTTCAAAGCTTCTTGGGAAGGATCAATTTTGTCCGCAGGTTTGTTCCAAACTTTGCAGCTCTTGTAAAACCAATAACATTGATGTTGAAGAAGAGCATGGCATTTAAGTGGACATCCGAAAGGCAAGGCAAGTTTGAGGCAATAAAAGAGGCTATATCCAGACTTCTCCAAGGACTTCATGTTATATGCCTTCGGTGGTGGAGACACAATTTCTGCAATCCTGGTACAACAAAACAAAGAGGGATTAGAACAACCAGTTGCTTTCTTCAGTCAAGGCTTGGAGGAATACGAAACTAGGTACTCTTTCATTGAAAAGCATGTCCTTGCAGTGATCAAGAGTTTAAAGAAATTCAAGCACCTAGTCTCAAACAACAAGATCCAATTATTGGTCTCTCATGCGGGAGTCAAGGAATTCCTTCTAAATAAGGATCTGAATGAGAAACGTGCAGGATGGATCACTCATGTCATGGAGTATGACATTGAGATCAAGGTCACCAAACTAGTACGTGGAAAGGGACTATGTGAGCAGCTAGCCTTGAGTCAACAAGTTGAAGCAGGTGATGAAAAAGAGACTACCTTGGTGCTACAGGATGGTCAAGAACAGAAAATGATGATGTGCCTACTCCTTGTTGGACCCAGAATATGATACACTTCCTACAGACAGGACTATGCCTCTCGAAATGAGCAAAGCAAAGAGGAGATACTTTAGATTACAAGCTATTCCATATGTGCTTGTTGATGGTGTTTTGTTCAAGAAAGACATCAATGGAGTTCTATTGAGGTGCATTGGGACAGGTCAAATTGAGAGGGTGTTATGAGATTTTCACGATGGAGATTCTGGCGGACATTTTGCCCCACGAGTAATAGCTCTCAAGATAATGAAGGCAGGGTATTATTGGCCCACGGTGTTCAATGACTGCTATACATGGATAAGAAAGTGCAAGAAATGTGCACTCTTCACAGGCAAAGAAAGACTAGCAACACTTCCATTGCACCCAATCTTGGTTGACCAACCATTTATGCAATGGGGATTGGATTTCATCGGGGTCATCAATCCAAACTCAAGCCAAGGCCACAAGTGGATTCTCACAGCAACGGACTATTTCACCAAGTGGACCGAAGCAGTAGCGCTCAAAGAGGCAAACGAGTCTAACATACTAGAATTTTATGAAGGAATAGTGACCAGGTTCGGTGTGCCGGCCACTATCATATCAGACAATGCATTGGCATTCATAGGTTCCAAGATTACAGAATGGGCTGTCAAGAATGGAATCTACTTGAGCACCTCTTCCAATTATTACCCACAGGGTAATGGACAGGCAGAGTCCACGAACAAAAATTTGCTAAGAATCATCAGGAGGACTCTAGATGAAAATCAAAGAACATGGCATACCAAGCTAAAATCAGCATTATGGGCTGATAGAATAACACCAAAGAGGCCTACAGGTAACTCCCATTACAAGTTGGTCTATTGAAAAGAGGCGATGTGCCTATATCATTAGAACTGCCTGCATTGGAGTTCATGAAGCAGTTGGAGTTGGCTGAGTTCGAACCAATGGAGGCCAGGTATGCAGAGTTGATGGAATTGGAAGAAATTAGAGAACATGCAGTTCAAACGATTGAGAAAGATCAGGCCTTAGTGAAAAGATGGTTTGATAAGAAAGCAAGAGGAAGGACCTTCCAGAAGGGGACTTAGTTCGAAATGGGATGCGAGATCGTGCAAAACCAGAAGGCATTCCAAGTTTGATGCCATTTGGAGTGGCCCCTACATGGTCATGGAATGTAAGAATAGCAATGCCTTCCAATTATCTACATTGGACGGAGAAGAACTCCCGATTCTGGTCAACGGAATCTATCTTAAACATTGCTACTGAAAAGAAAAAAAGATTTACCCTTGTAAATATTAGCCTAGATTTCAATTCCTCTAAGTGCATATGCACATTGCCTTGTTGTAGTTAGGTTTCAGTTTCCCTAAGTGCTCCGGCACAGTTTTGTTGCTCTCGGTTGTTTTCCTACGCTTCGAGTCTTGTCGGAGAAGGGGTTCGATCGTGCTCGGGATCGATATCGGTTGGTTTCAGGTTATTGCTTATGACTCCATGCCCAATGGATTGCTAAAAGGCCACTGATCTTCTACCTAGCAGGCAGGTAATCCCGTTGAGTCGCCAAATTGTTGTATATATTTACCCCCGGGTAAATATAGATACACAAAAGAAAGCATGTCGGAGGGGTTAGAAAACCCGACACAAAAGAAATTTGGGTTTCGGGTTTCGGGAGACATGAAACATGAGACATGCAGATCACAAGGGATGTCCCAATGCTTGAGAGTTCCGCAAACCCGAAACACTGCCTAGGCCAATCGGGTCTTGGAGTCGGGAAAACATGTCGGGAAAGCATGGGGCGGAAACATGTCGAGCCATCCTCCAAACCCGATGCACATGCAGGTCCATTTTCGACCCCGAAACAAAGGAAATCTTGGAAATACTAGCGGAAGTGGGTTTCGGGAAAACACAAGCATCAAACACATGTCGAGGCATCCTCCAAACCCGATGCAAATGCAGAGGAGAACCCCGAACCCGACAGGCAGAAGACCCTGACGCGGGAAATATTCAGATCGCCATAACTTTTCACAGGGAGCTCGGATTCACACAAGGTTGGACTTTTCGGAAAGCTCTCAGCGTCCTCTACCCAACTACGACTGGATATCTTTAATTGGGTGAGAACAAGTTCTTAAAATGTAAAATACACTTCGCCACTGTTGGGTTGTTGAGATTCTCACCTACCACCATAATATGATGGGTTAGGTGCAGTCTTGGAGGTGGTTGGGGCAGAATTCGAATCATTCTCTTCTCCCTCATTTTTTCCTCATATAAATTGTAAGGAGGGGATTTTTCTAATGGTTGGACATTCTTGTTCTTGCCCCTCCCTTCTTCTCTTTGGCAGGTGGAATTGTGGAGTTCAAACCTCCCATTAAAAATTTGTAAATGCAACTTTGCCTCTTGGCATTTTGTAGTGTTTTGTGCCAATCTTTGGAGCAAATAATACATGTTTGTGGATGATTATCAACCCTTTCTGTGTTAATTTGCATCCCCTTGACCTTTCACTTTGCGAATTTGGTTACCTGTGCATGATCTTGCATTGCATTTTAATGGCTTGTGTTTATTGGCAAGATAGTTGTTCTTCATTCCTCGGTGCATCACCTCTGTTAGTTTAGGTTTTATTTTATGCATCTTCTTACCCCGTGTCTCCTTGGAAAAATTAGATTAAGTTTTGAGTGAACCCTCTCAGCAAATTTCACGTGTGCATCTCGAACAGAGGAATAGGAACCGCCTTCATCCGGAGAGCTTTTCCGTTTCGCAAGGTCCCACACTTGGGAAAAGCTCCATGTTGTGCAATCGCACCGAGGGTCTCAACCCATCGTGTTGCGTATATTCAGGAGTGCCGTGATTCGCCATCAACAATAACCATGCTTATATTCATGTAAAAATATCTCCCCACAGGGATTAAGGCCTCTACTTCTAGCTCCTAAGAATATATGTGATTATTAAGCCTTGCTCAAATGCCTTAAAATCAACTTTTCAACTTTTCCAAGGTCCTAAAGCAACTTTCTAGTCTTCTACGGTCATCTTAAGTTGAGATAAGAAAATTTTGATCTAAGCATAATAAGTTTACAAAAAACATACCTTATGTGGGATAGTGAGCACCATTACCTCTTCTAAGAGCTTTCACCGTCACTCCCTCTATTTTTGTAAGCACCATACACACAATAAGAGATATTATTGTCATACACTCGCCTGAGTCATATAGCACTGTCTCAGCCTTACTTCAAGGTCAAGGATCAACCAAATGAATTAAGCAACAACATTTCATCCCATAAACACATTTCTCCATACATATTCATTGTGAATGAATTCAAACAAAACACAAGAAAGCACCATTTTACTTGCATACAATTGTCACCATGCTAGACAAGCACCTACAGGCCTATATGTGGCTAATTTTAGTCAACAAATCAGTTTTCACCCCATGTCAAGTACCAAGACCCTTCACCATGCACTTTCATAATGAAAATCATGAATGAATAATAATTCATGCCTTTCAAAATGATATTTGGCCTTTGAATCATGAGTCATACCTCTTCAATCTTACAATTCTACCTCCTATACCTGTAGATGAACATTATTCCTTCATGTAAAACCTAGAAGGTCTTCACAAGCATATGTCAATCCTTCCAACAACCACCTCATACAAATAATTTTTTTGAAGAAAGTGTGCACCTTTCAAGATGAACTTAAGATTTTAAATAACACATTATAGTACTTGAAATAACTTAACTCGCCTTTTCTTACTTGTAGGCGAATTTATTTCTATAAGGAGTAACATTTGACCTTCACAAACCCTTATCAACTAGGTGACAATGGAAGGTGCAATATTAAAAATATTTAGACATCAAATGATCATCATGCATCTAGGAACCATCACAATAAGTAAAGAACTAACATCAATCATACTTGAGAGAAGTAACTCCCCCCACTATACCGTAGAAGCACCATTTTTGCATGAACAATGAAGACAACACAACTAAACCTTATTCACAACCCATGCCTAATAATGAAGGAAACTACATATAATAATTTAAGCATTTCTCATACTTATTCCACATCCTAAAACCATTTTAGTCTTCAATGAATCCAATTAATAGGGTTTAGAAATGAAAACCCTCATCACTTTGTGCATTTACTAACAAATCTCATAAAATATCGCAATAATCTGAGACGTTATTCATATTTGAGACTTCAAAACACTTCCTTCCTTTTACTAAATGAGTTTAGATGTTTAGTACAAAATTTCATATTCTAACTCATTCATTTTGACCTTCAAATATGAGTTTCCATACATACCGCTCAAATGAATTGTGCACTCTCGATTCATGGTAGTGAGATAGATATTTTCACAAATTTTTCTCTTGACTCCTTCCATGATTTCATCAACACCTTGAAATATCATCCTCACATGTAATAGACACCTTCTTCAATAAATACACATCAAGTAGACTCGCTTCTAATGCCTGTAGCACTGTATCTTGCTTACAAAAACTTGATTTTTAGCAACTTTAACCACTAGTGATCCATTAACTCAATAAGTACTGATCAAGTTGACACTTGATCACTTTCATCATCTTCATCATGATACTCTAGCTGGTTATATTGATGTAGAATTTGAGGAACACATTAGAGTAGCACAAATAACCTTCACAATCTTAGACTTAGACACAAACCTCTAAGGACTGACTACACACACATTGTGAAAGCTAGACAAATTTTGAAAGTACTGACATAACTTATGACTCCATACATGAATGAAATCATTTACCATATATCAAGACCACTTATAACTCATGACAACTCCTCATGAACATTTTAAGACTCAGACATGGTAGAGAATGTTCTCACGGACTGAAAGATACACTCAAGACCAACATATGCATTAAAAAGACTTGTGCATGAAAGATTATGACAAATTCCACCATTTAGACTTTTGTAGGAACCCTGATAAGATAACTCTAGACCATATAGGACTCACCATATATGAAATACACACATTAGAACTCATGAACAAATCATATAGACCTCTTGTAAGAGCAACTCAGATATGCAAGTCACAATGACAAGACAAATGCACAACATCCATCATAATGAACCAACCAAGACTATGAGGAGAAAATACAAACATACCTTAACCTTATAGTGATGTCATATACATGAATATATTTCTCCCCCTCACCTAGATGCTTCATTTGTAATGGTATACCTTCAAGAAGCATAGTGAAGGTATACATGATCCATGGAGACCTAAAAGAAGGTCTTGAAGATGTCCCAAGCCTTCTTGGGCACCTACAAAATACTTCCATCTTCCCTTATTTTCTCTAAATTCTGAGATTCACTCTTTATTCCTCCAACATCTACACTTGAAGATGCACCAAGATCTTTCCTAGGTTCCCAAACCCTTCTAGGGGCATACTCATGCATTCTAGCCCTCTAAACACAAAAATTTTGCACTCTAGGACCTAAGTAACCTCTTATTGGACCTGATGAAGCTTGGAAACAATTATTTTCCACATGCCCAACCTTGTTACAGTTATAACATACCACTATATTTCTTTTTTTTCTCATAAAAGTGTCTAGATGAATCATTCATACACTCACTAGCTAAGTGACCTACTTGATTGCATTTGAAACATTCAACCTTCTTGTCATGATCATCTCTAATTTTTCTCCATGACTGAGTGTCTCTAGGAGCTCTCCTACACTCCTTAGCCCTATGACCAAAATCATTACATAAATAACAAACACCATTGAAAGATATTTCATACCTTGAAGCTTGGGGCTGTCTAACTTGCTTGATTTTCTCCATGTCCTTTACTTGAGGTTCCTTGGTTCTTGATTCTACCACTTCTTTGCATGAGATGAGATCTACTTTTACTTCTTATCTTGAATCAGATCCCGAATCTCTCTTGCATGGATAGGCTTATTTCCATATTTTTAGACTTGAACTCTTCTTGATTACCTCTTTCTTATTTACTTTGATTGAAACTAATTCTCCTTGGATTGATTTTGGTATCCACACTTCCTTCACTTTGGGAAACACAATCTTCTTTACTTGCAAAGATGAATCTTGAGAACAAAATATTGCAACATGGCCCTTTAGATGACATTTTTAGCAAGTAATCTCATGATTGTCACTTGAATTATCATTACTTGTGATATTTTCCATTGCTCCAAGAGTGCATATTGTGTCACCTCAAAGTAATGTGATAAAATAGATAAAGGGCAACAGGCATAAGAGGAATACCTATGAATAATTAGGAGAAGGTTGTGTATGTTGTAGATGTTAATCGAATGAATGTGAGAGATGATTTTTAGCTAGGAGGAATGACCTATAAGAAACACAACAAGACCAAAATATAGTTAAACATTATATGCAATGGACTACCTAAGCAATGCTAGTTCTAGGAAGTGAGATACTTCCTAGATGGCTATAAATCCACCGTATTATCAAATCAAATGTTATCAATACACTAGATTAAATAAAATACTGAAATACAAACTATTCTAGTATTGGGAGGGTCACCGAGGTATTAGGCAAGGTATGGGCAAGGTTTTGGGTGATTCTGGATTATTTGGGAAAAGTTATGAGCTCGTTGTTATGGGAAAAATTACCACTCAGAGACCGGTATCAGCTTAGGCAACCGAACCGATGTCAAGATCTTGGAAAATGACCGACGTCGGTTGGGTGACTAGTGTTAGTAGGGGAAATATGGTAGAAATATAAAAAATGGGTGTTTTGGGTCTCTCTCGTGACTATACAGAGGGGGTGAGGGGGTTCAAGAAGGATGATGTGATTTTTGTTAGGACTCAACAAGGGTGTTTTACGTGCTTGGATGGGTGAAATGGTTTAGTTTGATGGAATAAGTGGTAAACATATGAAAGATGGTATTCGAACAAAGAGGGATCATATGAAATAAGTAAATGAAAGACTTGAGATAAAATTAAGAACTTAACAAATAAGAATGAATTACTTATCTGGTAATCTGTAGATCTAAAGATGGTTGTTGGTGATGATCGTTCATGGGAGATACAGAATGTGTTTATCGTCACGGCAAGCAAAGCCTGTGTGCTTTGCCATGATGATCTGAAGCTATGGATGAGGTGAGTAGATGCTTTGGTGAAGACCTTATGGTCTTTAGTTCGTTGTCGAGTAGCTTGAGTACTTGAAAGTCCGAATACCAAATATTTCATGGATGAATGAATTGGAGAACCTGTGTAAAGAGTTAGAAACTCTTACTTAAGGGTAATCGATGGTGGTTAGGGAACTGGCACCAACCGAGGAAAAATGACTTGAGCTTAGGGAGAAATGGTCAAATTGGCTAAAATGGCCCGATTACTCCCAGATTTGCATGAATCAAGTTTCGGTTCAGTGGTCGAAGTGGGAGCTAACTCTAAATATAGTGAGAGAGAGGTTGAAGAGATAATAAGTCATAATAGTTAGGGTTATAAATAATCCTAGTTGGTTAGGGAGTGTAGAGACTTAGTCTTAGTCATTTAATGAGGTTGGAATAGGTCTAGGATGAGATGACAATGTGAGGTGGATATTAATGTAATTAAAGTAATTAAATTAATAATAGTGTGAGGATGAGGATAAATTTAGTTATAGGTGATTAAATTAATATCAATGTGGGGAAGAGGGCCATGGTTGGGTATATGTGTCGAATTGATGAATCAAAAGGGGTTAAAGGTCTTGTGACCTAAATTTGGTGTCTACATTTTGTAAATTGAGAAACAGGGTAGAAGCTTGATAAATTATATTAAACTCAATCAACCAAAATTACAATGAAGTGTTGTAATTCTTATAGGAATTGAACAACCATGTGCAGACAAATAAATGGGTTGCATATGTAAAACCATAATCACAACTGCTTCCAAAATACACCTAGGAAGTAACAATAATTAAATAAAAACAAATAATAATTGTTGTAACAATATAACCTATGCAATAATAAACAAATAATGTTATAAAACTATATAACAATATATCAACTAATTATCTTATTAAATAATTAAATAATTTAAGGTAATATGATTCATAAATTAACCTAACACATTTTCCCCTTTTATGTCATGTAGCTTGTATTGGTAAGCGATGCTGAAAAAAAAGAGTAGTTGCCCTGTATGGGTGATGTGATCCCCTTACACTTGGATCTGATGAAGGAATAGGCTGAATCGGTGAGGAGTTTGATAAAATGATATGTGAAGAAGAAAAGGTAGGGTTCGGGCATGGGAAAGGGTTATTTTGGGTTCGTGTAGAAATAGGATGATCTCTCACTAAATGTAAGTGCAAAATAAAGTGAAAAGAATTCTTTTTAAACACCAAATCACGAATTTCCTTTAGACAAGTAGAAGAAGAGAATATTGACCAAAGAGAGATTTAATGTGAATTTTTCAAAAAGAAAGAAACACACAATTCCCTATATGAATAAAATGCAAAGAACCCACAAGAAGGGGTCCCACCATGCATGCCAAAATGTTTCACCTCAAAGTAATGTGATAAAATAGATAAGGGTAATGGGTGTAGGAGGAACACTTGTGATTATGTAGACGGTGTGCGCGCGTTGTAGATGTTAATCGAGAATAAATGTGAGAGCTTCCTTTTGGCTATGAGGAACTAACTGTAAAGCACAAAAAGACCACAAAAGAGAGTTAAACAATATATGTAGTGGACCGCTGGCGAATGCTAGTTCTGAGAAGTGTGATACTTCTTAGATGGCTATCAATCCACTATTTTATCAAATCAATGAAAATAAATGTGAGAAGTAAAGGTCCTATTGCTAACACTTTGATTTAGGTGTCTCAAAATGTTATCAATACACTATATTAAATGAAATACTGAAATACAAACTAATCTAGTATTGGGAAAGGTGTGGTTCTAGTTGGGGAGGGTCATTGAGGTATTAGGAAAGGTCTGGGCAAGGTTTTGGGTGATTCTGGGACTATTTGGTGAAAGTTATGAGCTCGTTGTTATGGGGGAAAATTACCACCACGAGACCGGTATCAGCCTAGGTGATCAATACCAAGATCTTGGAAAATGATCAATTCTGTAGGGGAAATATGGTAGAAATATAAAAATGGGTGTTTTGGGTCTCTCTATGATTGCACAAAGAGTTGAGGGGGTTCAGGAAGGATGATGTGATTTTTGTTAGGACTCAACAAGGGTGGTAGAGGTGCTTGGATGGGTAAAATGGTTCAAGTTGATGGAATAAGTGGTAAACAAGTGAAAGGTGGTATTTGAGACAGAGAGGGATCGGATGAAAGAAGTAAATGAAAGACTTAAGATCAAAACAAGAACTTAAAAAATAAGAATGAATTACTTATCTAGTAACTTATAGATCTGAAGATGGTTGTTGGTGATGAGCATTCATGGGAGATACGAGAATGTGTCCAGTGCCATGGAAACAGAGATCATGTGTGCTCTGTTGTGATGATCTAAAGTTATGGATGAGATGATTGGATGTTGGTGAAGGTCTGATGGGCTCTGGTTTGTTGTCTAGTAGCTTGAATGCTCAAGAGTTGGAATGCCAAAGCTTAGGTGAATGAATGAATTGGAGAACTCGTGAAAAGAGTTAGAAACTCTTATTTAAGGGTAACTGATGGTGGTTAGGAGTCGGTGTCGACCGAGGTAAAACTAACATCAACTAAGGAGAAATGGTCAAATTGGATAAAAATGGCCTGATTGCTATCAAATTTGGCATGAATCAAGTTTCAATTTTGGGTCAGAAGTGGGAGCTAATGCTAAATATAGTAGGAGAGAGGTTGGAGAGATAATAGGTCACAATAGTTAGGGTTAGAAAAATTCCTAGTTGGTTAGGGAGTGTAGAGACTTGGTCTTAGTCATTTAATGAGGTTGGAATAGGTCTAGGATGAGGTGGCAATGTGAGGTGGATATTAATCTAATTAAAGTAATTAAATTAATAATAGTGTGAGGATGAGGATTAATTCAATTATAGGTGATTAAATTAATACCAATGTGGGGAAGAGGGCCATGGCTAGGTATATGCATAGAATTGATGAATCGAAAGGGGTTAAAGGTCTTGTGACTTAAATTTGGTGTCTACACATATAACTGAAAAAATTTCTACAATACCTTTATCTATGTTCATAACCATTGTAAGCATAACAAGAACCGTGAAAATTTACATATCTTATTGCATTTAGTTGTCTAATAGGATTAGGCATTGAATAGACCTTCTTTCCATGAACACCATCACCTTCACTTTATTTGGAACTAGGACCATCTCAAGTATTTGTAAGAATAGGCTTTACATATTCTTTCATCCTTAGGGTTTGGACTTCCTTTTGAATTTATCACATTCTTCTTCCTTGTTCTTCGAGCAATAATCATATCTTTGATTTCTGACTTCAATATAATGTTATCCATCCTATGAAATACTATATCTTCTTATAAATTACATGTTACCTCTTTTAATTCCACTTGTCCAAGAACACACACCTCACAAGGCTTGTTTATTTTTTTTTCACATTCCTTTTCCTTTGTGCTCAAATCTGAAATAGCTTTACGTAGCTGATTTTTTAGATAATTCATGGTTTCTTCAACCTTCTTGACCATGGATTTCAATTCCGATTCTGTTTTCTAATTTTCTTCGCCATATTGTGCTTCTAGGATCTCCTTCGAGTTATCAAATGCAAGAAGGACCTTATCTAATACCAATTTTTAGAAGCACAATGGAGATTGAGAGGGGGGTGAATCAGTCCTACAAATTTCTTACTTCATTTACCATTATATTTAGAAACTAATATCATTCATTCATACATACACATTCAACCATTTCATAACAAGTGTGGATAATATCAACAAAGAACCATAACACATGTAAGAGAGCTCATAGAAATAATATTTAAGTGGGAAACCCTCATGGGGAAGAAAACCCATTAAAACATAAACATTATATTTTCATGCTTCAAATTTAGTGAGGCACCAACCCCACAAGGAGCACTAACCCTACAAGGAGAAATGGCCCCTAGTTTAGTGAAGCACCCACTACAAATGGAGGATGTAACCCCTAAGGATGATTGAGCACAAAATAAACCACTTGAAGATGTTTAATCTCTATAAATTATTTTACCACAACCGATGGAAATCACTAATTCAGCTCACAAACCCTAGCTCATACCTTAGGGCATCAAACTCTCATAATCTTGTTTTTCTTTACTTGTCTCGTATCTAAAATATTTCACATAGTTATTAAAAAAATCTTAAACCTTTCATACATCAAATAATATCTCAAAATATGCCCCCATACCTGTAATTTACTCTCCTATGGGTCGCACTCTTCACCCATGTAAGACAAGCTCACCAAATGAGCCAAAATAACACTTTTATATTCATTTATTATTTCTAAACAAAAGGATGTCGGTCCTTGTAATAAATTTAACCCATGCATAATTAAAAACATCCCATATATTTTTCACAACAGCTACAACTGACCCAAGTAGGTCAAAGAAATCCAAAAACTCATTACATGTGTCAAAAATGGCTCAAAACCCCATGGGCACAATCTTAAAATTCCCTAACATGAGTCCCATTATTTATCATGACCCATGAACCCTTAAATATGAGAAAAAAATCATTAAAAAATCATACATGGTCACAATTAATATCAACCAATCAAATTATTTCATTTATTGGGAGCAGCTTCCCTTACAATTCTAAAAACAGCTTGTTTCTTGCACCCTTCAAATACCAAAACTTCCTCCGATCACCAAATCACTCATAATAAATGAAAAAATTCCATGTAACCACTAAAAATAAATGGAATAACCTGTATAACACTTATAAGCATGTTATAATTCATGAAACATCTCTCTCTTCACACACAACAATACTTGCCTTCACCAAATTAACCTTCCAAAAAATCTGTTTCAAAAGGTTAGCTCATAAAATAAATAATACATGCATTAAATACCTCCAAGTGGATTAATTGGATTCAAAATTCATCCCTATTCACATTATAGGTAATAGGAAGCATCAAACAATCCATTTCATTCTTCAAACAACCTCAAACTTGCATTAAAACAGATGTTGTCTTGAACTGCCAAATACATTCTTACTAAAATAATGCCATAGAAACCATATCAAATCACCTCATCATGAGTAAATCCATATATCAATGGAAATATCTCTGAATCTAATTTCCAAAACAACTTTAATCATCTCAAAATTCAACATGTATCTCAAGTTATAGCGATAACACTTCACCATGCTATTTGAGATCATAAAACTACCCTTTGACTAGTCAATCTGTTTGGAAATCAGCACCTCATGAACCTACATGAAATTTATCTAAAACCTCCATGGACATCTAGAAAAACTCACATACATCACATAATGGAAATTTAGTTCATACCTCATTTGGCAACTTTCTCCTCAAACTGGAACTCTTCGAAACTATTATTTTGAGGTGAGACCCACTCATCACCATGAACTCAAAACTACATTTTTTTAAATATATCAGATTCATATACAAAATAAAATCATCAATTTTTCACTATCAATCAAAACTAGTTCAATATTCACCTTCTTTTTGCAAACCGCTCCTAGCTAGGGTTTAACTAGGGTTTTTGTTCTCTTTACCTTCTTAACATTCATTTATAAAAATGTGACGATGAACTGACCTAATAATTTTTTTGAAACCTTCTACACTCACCTTATAAATATTCATGAAATCCAAAATGTCCCATGCAAATCACATCATTCACAACGAGCATCTGAAGTTACACTTTGAGCTGAAAATACACTAGAATTTGACCCTATCTCACAAAATCAGTCATATCTTGACAAATTCACATCATGGGCACCATAATGTTTTATAAGATAATCATCACTCATTCCTATAATATATTAAATCACCAGAATGTCAATTCCATGGCTCAATCTCTCCAGTCACTAAGACTTACCTATGCTTGCATGTTAGATTCTCACTGTAACAACTAGGACCAACTGAAATAATGTAATAACTCATCAAGTAACCTATTAAAATGAACCAAAAATACCTCATGTACCATGATATACTTGTATAAATTCTTCCATGAGATCATATATCTCCAAAACACTCTAGATCGCACCTCCAAGTCTCATACCTTCTCCCAATGAGCACATGTAACCAGGTGAAATAACTATACCTGCACTATGCCATTGCTATGAGTGCACAAGAACCCTCAAATCATGCTATCCATAATTCCAACATACTTCCCAAGAATCCAAGAATCTCACACTATCAAGAAACACCTTCTAGGCACTTGTATGGGCTTATTAGAGCAAGCATGCATACTTGAATCTCCATGTAGTTGACTCAAACACATATGAAACTATATGTTAGCATCTCAAACATCATCATACCATCATCCTACAATATCCATTGTGTCATTAATGTGGATTTGAATTAATTACAAAACCTTTTAGGCCTACATGCCAACATCTTGTACAACCTAGAACAAACTTTGTGTCTTTGATTAATGAATCAATAAAAGAATTTGTATATCATTTATTAATATTTATGTTACTTACATGGTTGATTTTTTCTATTGAATTTGGACCTAGTCTAGTTAATATTTTTTCAAATATTTAAGTTCCTACTCACAATATTTATCCTCTATCTATTTTCCTACTTCAATTCACCTATTTCCAAGAAAATTCCTCCATTGTACATTGTACAAGAACTTTTCCATAGGTTTAGTGGAATATTTCTCTCGTGATGTCTAGCCTAACGTACACCCATAGTTTTATTGATTCATTTCCTTCAATAAATTGGAGCCTCCCCATACCTGATTTAAAAAATTTAAATCTAATGTAAGGGCACTATTGATTAGATAGATAAAATAGTAAATAAGCAAGATCAAGCAAAAGAAGTACAAGCAAGAGTGATAAATAGGGTTTAGAGAATGAATCAACTTATAACCGTAGGTCTAGAGTGATTCTAGTTTAGTGAATGATATGAAACAAATAATCCTATACTGTTTAAATTATGTGTTTGAAACTATTATCTGGAAACTAATAGGACAAAACCATTTGGAATGGGATAGGGCCACCTAGCGCTAGTGTCTATTCTCCAGGTGCTTGAATTTTCGGGATAGCTTGGGGTTTTTTTTTTTCTCGTCACTTATTATCAATCGTATATTGATGTAGGTCATGTTAGATTCATTTTTTCACACATGTACCTTTAAAATAAACCCTATCTACCTACACAATAATCAATCACACATCGATGAATAGATAATGCATATTCTTGAGTCATACCGACCTCGAAGGTCACCCCAATGCTATTGTCACATCGAGCATTGTAATACATTTTAGAATCAATGTAGTTCTAGTGTTTGTGTTTGTTTGTGATTAGAATAGATTCCCTTGAGCTATTTTACCCTAGTTTCAGCTACATAAATAATAGTGATCTATAATTACTTTGTCCTAATGCAAATGTGTGGTATGGAATTTAAAATAGCTCCCCACATGCAATACAAATTATATTCCTTGATGTAGTAGATATAAAATATTATCTCCTTGTAGATGTATGTGCCTCTTGAATGTTTTCCCCCCTAATGAGGTTAAATAAGACATGTATATATATGATTCCTTTACTTAAGTTTTGTCATTAACAAGTGAAAGTTTGACCAAGGGTGATAAAATAAGACAAGAAATAAGTAACATTCAAAAGAGCGAGAATAGAGACAAAGAGGACAAAGGCATCCAAAGGTGATATTATCACTTGAGCGCCCTATCCCTAATGGTTATTCCTAAACAGGTACTCAAAACGTCAAAAAATTAAATTAGAGCTAAGTAGGATGTCAACTAGTATGCAAAACTATAATTTTTCAATTAGAAACAACAAGTAATAGAGATGAAAAGGATTAAAATAATGTCAAAGAAAATTAAAGAGGTTTTAATGAGTAATTATCTTTCTTAGGAATGATGCATATAAATGACATATAAATAGAAGCTAGATGTACATAATAAGTGCATGATTTAGTGACTATAGTACCCAAGAAGGATGGGACTAGCCTTGTGACTATTGGTGAAAACTAATAATTTGATTGTGATAAATTATTTTATCAACAACATCCATGATATCATTAAGGATATTCATAGATGAATTTCCAACACAATGAAGTGGTTTAATTTCTAGAAAAACTTAGGCATCTATAAATATATAAGCAACATTACAACACTACTATGTTCCTTCATGGAATATTGTAGAATGCTCTAGGTTTTCCCCTCCTATTAGGTCAACGTAAACCACTTACGGGAGGAAATGAGTAGAGAAGACTAAACTACACTATCATAATTTATTTTGGGCCAAATTGACACAAGAATATTTATTATCTTATATTGGGTAAAATTTATGTTCCCTCATCAAAAACATCTCGAATGACAATTTTTTCCAATACGTGGGACTAAAAATACATTTAAGAAATCATTATCACTCAAAGACATGGCTTTTATTGTACATACTACATAACAAAACACATTATCCAATGTCATCTATTACCCATTTCAATCTCATGGGATATTGTAGAGAGGGTTGCATGAAAAAGGCCATACATACTCTACTTACTAAGCACAATGGTACTTTAGAAATTTCAACATATCTTCATCTATTACAAATTTGGACATAAAAAAATTCCCTCAAAGAGGGTAAGCTAATTCAGTCTCACATCAATTACATGGATTTATTATTTCCATAAATTTGTTTTCACAAAATACACTTGTTTCTAACTGGATAACATAAAGAGATGTGTTCTCATGGATAATGACAAATATAGTTAACAAAAAAGCACAAGATTCCTCAAGATGCATTTTCACTTTCTATCCAAATGCAACAAATGTAAGTCCAACTTGATCAATTTTTTATTTTCCATCATAATCCCATATTTCACCGAAATGGGGGCTTTGTAAAATGGTACAAAAATACATCAAATAATAATAGAAAGAATATTTTTTTAGAATGCATAATGTAAACATGGAATCATATACTGCAATGATTAGTGGTTATAAAAAAATGATGATATTGACGAGGATTTAAGGATTTTTAAAAGAATACATCAATGAGATGTAGTCTAATCCTCAACAAGATGCAATTTTATGGTCTACAATCGTTGCTCAACATGCCAAAAAAGGGCTTAGTAATAAGGCCTTGGAGATTTTTATGACAATGCAATTGGTTGGTGTAAATCCACTCTCTACTACCTCTATGTTAGCATACTCCCTGTGTGTGCATATATGGGATATTTGGAATGGGGCATGAAGATCCATAAAACAATAATTAAAAGTGATTTTTCATCAAATGTTGGAAATGTGACTATTTTGAGAGACACGTATACAAAATGTGGAAGCATTCACAAGGTATAATGGATTTTGAAAATATGCATCATTTAGATGTGGTCTAATGGATTCGATGATAGTAGGATTATCAAAATATGTGTAAAAACAAGATGGGTTAAAAGGCTTAGGAAAATTTTGATAAAATGTACTTGGCATGTGAGAAGCCAAACTCATCAACCTTTTCCAACATTCTCCCAGGTTGATAACCTTATGGGAATGTATATTTCATTTCCATAATGTATATTGATGAGTGTATTAATTTATTTCATAATAACTCATCTATTGTATTTTGATAAGACCATTGTAGCCATGTCTTTTCATTTCCTAAGTACACTTTGTTGAACATCACTATTACAATGATGAACTTTTGGCATAATGACTAATTGATATAGTTATATCTAATTGTCTTTATTTTTTTGATATTATGTGTCCATTTGTTCTTTTTATTCCAATTAATTGTTTAGATGATTATATTTATTGATGCCACTCTTGGTTGTAAGAAATTTGTTATATGCAGCAAAGGAACATGTCCGTAGCAACTCATCCACATCATAATGAAATCATTCACAACAAGTTACAACACATTTATGAAGATATTTTTAAAACATGAAGTGATGGAACTTAAGTACTTACATGCCATTGGAGAAGTAGTTACAACATAAACGTGGAAAATTGACAAAAATCAATCATTGATTAAGAACTAGTAAGGAACTAATTGTTAGTTGAACACTTGTTGTGTGTTTCAAACTCATGTTGAATCTCGCACTTGTTTTGTTGAAGACTCCTTATTGTATTTTTATTCTTCTCACATTCTCTAAATGATAGGATATAAAGGAAATAGTTGGTGCCTTGTAAGGAGTTATTCAAGTAAAGGGAAGTAAGTCAAGAAGTCAAATTTGAAATTAGAAGTAGAGATTGATCGATCTTTTGTTCCTAGCTATAATGTTTTATGCAAATCAATAAATAAATCTAAATTCTTTCATTTAATTTTTAGTTACATAGTTAGGAACTGATTAGCACCCAAGTTAGGGCCCACTTGAGGTCTGCTAAATCCCCTCCATTGTTTCATTTCATGCATATTTACTTAGGAACAATATTTTTCTCGAATCTATAACTTTGTATCGTAATAACATTTAACAATAGTTCATTTTCAAGTCCGAGTTTTATTTTACTTTCAACATTGCTATGCGACATTTATTTCATTTCCAACCTCCTAGGAAAATTATAATTGTGCATATAACACTAGTAGTTTTTCAATTCAACGCTTCCTAGTCGATAACTAAATGAATGTAACCTAATGTACAATATATTAATTGTTGCAAGTTGATTTACACCACCATTTTTTGCATTGTTGCCAGGGATATTTCCAAAGTTATAGGAGTTTGTGAGGTTTTGCATTTCTGAATTTCTTAGAATAGATTAGGTTATAGAAATTCCACCTTCAAAACCCCCACTAATGAATGTTGATTGAAGTGAGTTAGTTGATTTATGCACCATTGTAGAGATGCCTATGGTATATTCCTACCCAATCCTCAAATAACATAAATTAATTCTAATTCGAAGAAGAAAAATCCTCTTCTTTATAGGGTTTTACGATAGAACACTCCCTCCAATGTGATATTTCTAAGGCTATTCTGAACAGTCTATCATGGAAGAGGAGGTGAATTAAAATATGGAAGATGAGGCAAGGAAACTAAGCCCATTTGAGTTTCCTATCTCCAATAATAATCAGCCTTTCAAATGAAGAACATCTATCCATCATCTCTTCCTATTTTTCATAAATCTATGATTAAAGACCGAAACAATTTCTTGTTTGAGTTTGATGTATTATGCAAGATTTATGACTACACAAATGATGCACACAAGTTGAAGTTTTTCCCTGCTACACTTAAGGATCCAAATTGAGATGGTTTATGGTCCTAGGAAGAGATATCATTACTACATGCCAGGGGATGAAAGATAAGTTTCTAAGTACCAAGACTACTGCAGGATAAGTATCAGAGGAGGAGATGAACTCTTCAAGATGGCACAGAAGAAAGATGAGCCACTGTAATATTACTTGGAGAGATTCCTATTTTGTGTTCAAAATTTAAGAAATACAAGGTTGTTTCTGAGTATCTCAAGTTACTTTTCTTAAAATAAATCGATGAGAAAGATATGGATAATTTGGACTTAATAGGAGCTAGAGACATATCCAAATCCACTTTTGAGGAAAATTTTCAATCCTGCATGAACTATTCTAGAGTAACCATGAAAATAATAAGAAGTGCTAGATCAAATAGTGGAGCAACTTCCAAATGAGCTAGGGAAATATCTAAGTCAAAAATTTAAACATGTTTAAGAACATGAAACAAGACATGGCCACCCATCTTGATGCTCTACATGAAAAAAAAGATGAGAGCGAGTGTAGAGGTAGCACTTGTATATTTCTTCCATTATTGTAGAAGAAAGAAAGCTAATTACACATGCATCGGATCGCCAACATTACATAAGGAAATAAGGTTGTACCTAAGTTCAAAAGGATAGAAATAGAGGATGGGTAAGTTTTCTACTTTTCCAAAAGGAACCCATGGCCACCAAGACAAGGAGGTATGTCAAAAGATCCCATCCCATTTTTTCAAATTGGGCTAGTAGTTCATATAACAATATACAACCCCTAACTTGGGCTAATGCTCATCAAGGATGGACTATTAACCCTATCTAATACCAACATCCATGACAACCTTAGTTCTTAGTCCAATAGTGGTAGTACCCCCTTATTTATGACAAAAAAATCAGAGAGGAGAGCATAAATGGATTAATCAACCTCCTAACTACCAACAAACCTACCAAAGAATATCCCTACCCATAGCACCAAGTTTTTACGCCAAACCCCAATCTATCTCCTAACCAAAATCTACTCAATTTCCAGCTCAACCAACAACTAACCCAAATAATAAATCTTCTCAGCTAACCTATAACACTAAATTAACCCAATACTCGACTTATTTAGTTGATGTCAATAATATCCATCTCCATTCAGGAAGAGCACTTTTGCCACCAAGTAAACCTATAATCATGGATATACCAAATGAACTGTAATTACTTGCATCAACATGAACATAATTCTAGAAAAATTAAGATGCAAGTCAATGGACCCCCATTTCAAGAAATATTGCATAAGAGAAAATCCGACCCTAAATCAAATTCTAATTCTGATTTTTTCAATCAGTTGAAGGACATTTGTGTAAAAATTCTACTCATTCAAGCCATCAAGGATGTGCCTATTTACAATAATCTGATCAAGGATCTATGTATAAAGAATCTAGGTAGAAAAAAAATATTTTTCCACTATACAAGTCATGAGACAGTTGGTTGACATCTTGCTTGGAAACTCTGTGTTACCTAAGTACATAGATCCATGCACGGTCCTTGGTGAACGTTACTTATGATATTGGGAAGGCCATGGATGTCCACTATTAATACATGTATAGGGTGTCAATATAATAACATGATAATCTAAAATGGAAATGATACCAAGAAAATTATACTCTATCCTCTTTCCTAACCATTGAATGATGAGGATCAAACAGCTTTGGGTTGAAGAACCATAAATTGATAATTACTCTATCTAACAAATGATGATGTTGGTAAATTCTTGAACTATTGAAGGTAAAAAAAAAAGATGTTATTCTCTCTAATATTCTACAGAATAAACATGGAAGAAATGAAGGAATTGATGACATATTGAGGTGCTTGAGATGCCCATTGAACTAAGTCTTTCCACAACAAAGCACCATGAGTATTCCAGGAAAAAATTGTATTTTTCACCAACTTCCTCCTCATGAATTCATATTAAATTATGTTAGTAGCGATATGTGTTTAATGTCTGACCTCTCCAAGAAAGTTGAAATAATAGCAGAGAGACCACTAAATGTAAGAAATATGTTGAATATACAACAGGCAATTGTTGATTGTTATTCTTCAAGAACATAATACAAAATTTTCTTGGGATTATAGTGATATGCATGGGATTCATCATAGCATGTGTACTCACAAATTTATATTAAAGAAGAATGTAAACTAATCAAACAACCATAGAGGTGCATGAACCCAAAAGTAAAAGAAATTGTGAACGGAGAACTATAAAAGTTACTAGATGCTAGATTCATAGACCCCATATTAGATAGCCAGTGGGTATCACCTTTGGTAATTGTTCCAAAGAAGAATTGGAAATGAATAATTTGTGTGTATTACAGAGAATTGAATTCAGCCATAAATAAATACCACTTCACATTGCCCTTCATTGATCAAGTGCTTGATACCTTAGCTGGTAAAAAGTACTTTTCCTTTCTTTATGGATACAATGGTTACAATAAGATATAGATTTCACTAGAGGGCCAAGAGAACACCACATTCACATGTCCATGGGGATATTTTCCTATTCATTTATCTCATTTGTCTGTGTAATGCACATGTCACATTCTAAAGGGCAGTCCCGAGTATCTTCTCTGATTTAAAAATGACTACATGAAAGTCTATTTGATTGACTTCAATATTTATGGTAGTATGTTTGAGGAGGCTATGCAAAATCTAGAAAAGGTTTTAAGAAGATGTAAGGATCACAATTTGTCCCAAACAATGAGAAGTGTTATATGATGATGTCGAAGATATAGTTCCGGGCACTAACATTCCTCGGTAGGAATTCAAGTAGATCCAACAAAATTTTCTGTCATAGTCAACCTAGCCACACTAAGGAAACAAAAAGATGTTATAATATTTTTAGGCCATGATGGATATTATAGAATATTTATACAAGACTTCAACAAAATTACAGTGCCACTTTTTGTATTGCTAGGAAAGGATGTTGATTTTGTATGGACTAAATGCTTTGAAAGTTATTTTCAATCTTTAAAGATATGCTAACTACTGCTCCTATGTTGAGAGAACCATAATGGAAACTTTCTTTTCACATCCACATAGATGCATCAAATCATGTTATTGGAGTTATCGTAGGTCAAAAAGATGGTAGTTTGAATTATGCAATATACTATGTCAACAAGAATTTTCAACATGTAGAATTGAACTATAAATTAACAAAAAAAGTTCTTGGAAGTATTATATTCCACAAAAAAATTTAGACATTATATCATAGGATACCCAGTTTTTATTCACATTGATCATGTTGTAATTAAGTATCTAGTAAACAAATCAATAATAAGCAGCATAATCATAAGGTGGCTTCTCCTCTTGCATGAATTTAATGTCACCATAGTGGACAAGCCTGACAAAGATAATTTGGTGCCATACTTCTTCTTTAGGATGTAGACCAACTATGAAGAGAAAGTAGTTGATGATTCATTTCTAGATGAGTACTTGTTTTCTATTTATACATGAACACCCTGGTACTCATGCATAGCAAACTACTTGGTCTTAGGTAATAAACCTCCATATTTTTCATCCTATATGAAAATGTATTTAGTTGAAAATATTTAACCCTTTTCTTGGATAGTTGGACTTCTCTTTTATACATGTTAAGATCAAGTAATGAGAATGTGTACAGATTATGAAGAGATATTTGATGTCCTCAGAGCCTGCCATAATGAACCTTGTGGAGGGCATTTTCTGTGTAAAGAGAACAACACATAAGGTGTTGACTATTGGATATTATTGGCCAAATTTACATAAGGATGCAACACTATACACTAAGAGATGTGAAAATGACAAAGAATGGGAAATCCCACTAAGTCTGATTGAGATGCCATTGCAACCTCAATTGGTTCTGTATCCTTTTGATAAGTGGGGCTTAGATTTTTGTCCTTATAGAACCTCCATCTCAATAGAAAGAGTATATCCTAGTCTGTATAGATTACCTTAATAAGTGGACAAATGTAAAAGCATTTCCAAACCAGACTAGTGAGGAGGTAGCTAAATTATTTTATGAGAACATATTTACCATGTATGGAGTGTTCCAAGGAGATTGTGATAGACCAACATACACATTTTACCGCTGATATGAATGTTGATTTACTTAGTGAATATGAAATCGACATAGAAATTATACACCACACCATCCCCAATATAATGGCCAAGTTGAGGTTACAAATAAAGATATTGAATCCATATTGATAAAGACTATAGAACTCTACAAAAGAGACTAAGTAGATAGGATTCCGTATGGTATGGGAATTCAATACAACATGGAAGAACATAATTTGCTTCACACCATTTGAATTATTATATGGCAAGACTATTGTTTTGCTAATAAAATTTGAGCATAAAACATTGAGAACTACAATTGAGCTGGGAATAGACTTATCAAAATCTCAAAGACAAATAATTCTATAACTCAATGAGTTGGATGAATTAAGAAAGCAAGAAGTTCATAACATAGAGGTAGTGCAAAAATAAAGAATAAAATGGCATGACCAATATATTAAAACAAGACAATTCCAGAAGGTGACTGGGAACTTTGGTCCGACTTAAAATATAAGGATCACATAGGGAAGCTCAAAATAAGATGGCTAGGCCCCTTTGAAATTGAGAAGATATTACCTAATGGATATGTGAAGCTTACCACTATTGATCTTGTGAGATTAAAGTTGTTGGTGAATGGCCATAGGTTAAGACTCGTATAAAAATCCACTTGATAACATTTCATTTATGGAATTGTTCGTGAGGAGATCAAAGAAGAATGGAGAAAGAAACATCGAATTAATCTCAACGGTTGACCCCGTTGGATCACCTTCTCGGGATTGTAGATAATTGATGATATTTCCATAGCATTGGATCCTTTAGCTTTCTAAATACTTTAAGGCTAAATAAAAGTGTTGAGATCTACCTTTTTAGGTGATAATCAACATTTTCTAACCCAGATTTTTATATAATTGTTTTTAGGTCTTATTTACAAATGATTTCTAGAGAGCATGCTCTTCATCACAAGGAGGGAGTGCAATCACCAAGGGTTAAACTTACAACCAAAATAAATAAGATCATGTTTGTTTGTAGCATCCGGAGTAACTCATGGTTACATAAAGGACATCAAGGAAGCATGCAAAGGTGGATGATATACAAAGAATGATTGGAACCCCAACCAATTAGAGTTACCTCTCGAGAAGCATCTATTTACAAGTGAAGGAGGAGTAGCCAACACAAGTTAAACCCACATCTACATGTCGCGCAGGGCACTTACATTCACCAAGACTCCGCTTGAATAAAAATGCACATCAATCATTGCATACAACAATGAGATAATTGCATACATTTGTTACTTTAATAAAGCATGATTAGATTAATTATATGTAATTATGAGTTATGCCAAGTCATAAAGACTGCTACCTTTCATTTATGATGTGTCCACTTAATCCCTCCACATAAGCCTACATGTCACATATTTTTTTCTTCATGTATTAAATATTGTCACATCCTACCAATGATTAATCACCCCTACATGTATTACTCATCCCCTTGGTAATACATTTCAAAGCGATGAAAATCCATCAACAAAATTAATTTTTGCAAATTACTTTCAAGGAAAAATTGTGTGATTATGTATTGCACCTAGAAAAGTTGTGTATCCACCATGGGAGGTGACCTGATCAGATATGAACCTTCTACATATTTGAAACTTTTGAATAATCCTGAGGTTGTGCAATACTTTGAGAATCATGGTTGGATGATATAAATTAACAAATTTCAAGGCTTTGATGAGGTAATTGTGAAAAAATTGTAAATACCCTGAATAATGGAGATACAAAGGTAAAAGGGTTAACCATCAGAGTAAGTGATGAGATTTTATCAGAGGTCATTGGTTTACCATCTCGGGAGATCCATTTCCAAATAAAGTCACCCGAAGTAGCACGAAGAGAATTTTTAAAAAGTTATGAGGATTTCATCTCGTGATCGCTAAGGTACTCTTAAAACATCTCTCAATCCTTTATGGGCACAAGCTACCAATTTTTTCATTCAATACTTAATTTTTGAAGTGAGATATTAAAGGTTAAATATAGTGTATTTCAAATTGTTAAATCATTTGAAAAAAAAATCATAAAATTAATGTTCCAAATTTCTTTCACGAGATTCTTAAGAAAATGAGAAAATAGGTTCGTAGAGGGTAGGGTAGCCCTATCACATCACTATCTAATAGCCTTAGTGGTTAAGCACACTTTGTATAGGAGTACCCTCAGATATCATGGGATGAATTCGTGAGAGTGAAAAATATTGAAACCTTATTGGGAAAGAGGAGAAAAAAGAGAAACAGAACTAAAAGCTCTACTTCACATATGCCGAAGTTGCACCACACTCTTACCCACCTCAAAACCATTAAATTCTAAAAAATTTCCTTCCACAGAAGAAACCCCTACACCTATTTCACTAGAGAGGATTTGTTTTACTAAAACATTATTTGAATTTTCCTCTCGTGAAACCTCCACTTCCAAAACTAACAGAAAATCTACTTATTCTACTCCAAAAAAACTAAGCCCTTCACTTCCAAAACCAAAAGGAAGTATACTCATTCTTCTCCAAAACAAACTAGGCACTCCTATAGGCTTAGGACAAAGAGGAAAAAAATGTCTAGTTCAAGAAAATCTCAACCCATATTAGTGGATAGTGATCTGGAAGCCATAGAAGAAAATTATAAGCCTGGACCACCGGAAAATAGTATAGATATATTGTTCCCACAAATACTCAAGAGCCATAATACCATAAAACACCAATGGAAGCACAAGAATAATCAATCGAAATGAGGGAAAATTTCATAACGTATAGAGTCAAAAAGTGAAGCAAGAAGAAGAGGCGAGTTGAAGGAAGAAATGAACAAGATATTATGTCAATGAAAAATTCATTGAGAAAGTTGTTGAACAATCACAAAATTATAGTCTCGCAAGAAGATAATATTTAACGAATACAGCCCCAGATATTATTTATTAAATCATAAAGGAATGAGAAAAACCCTATTGCGGTGTGATGGGAACACAAACTATGGGACCCATTATTAAAAATTTGTTTCTACAAAGGGACACTTACATTAACAGGATCAAGAAGAAATGGGTAAAGGAGAAGGAAGATCTTATCTCTAAACATAAAGAGGAAATAGAAGAAATAGATAAGGATATTAAAAGGTTGAAAAAAGAGGAAATAATGAAGGTAGCATTTGACATGTTGAGTTGCAAACCCCCATCAAATGTTTATGCCATATACCTAAAATAAAATATGTTGTACCACAAGTTTACTTGCATAAATTTTGATATGATATATGATATTAGATCAACCAAGAAATTTTTTACTCTGTATCAATATAGTAGACATGAACTACATAATTTATTATGTGAGATATATTTACATAATTATGCCCTTCCATATGACAGAGATTGGATCCTAATTTTGTATATTGGGGATGTATAGGTTAAGGCATTATGTTCTTATTTTTCAAATAAATTGGAAAGAGATTAGAAAATGGAAGCATATAGACATTTGGAAAAGGTTACACCTATATATATCAGAGATGAGGAAACAACATCAGATGAAATTGCATAAGAATATGACAAGTATATGGAAGTTGATGCAATTAGCAACAAAGTGTTGACAATGAGAATGGAAGTCCACACAAAATTTAGGGACACGATCAAAGAACATGGAGTTCAGGTTGTGACAACATTTATATCCAAAGAGACAAAGTTATCACGTACACTCCAAAGTAAATAAATGCGCTCATATCCAAATATACTTCCAACGTTACGCAGTGAACAAGTATATTGAAATAGAAAATGAATGTGAGGATGATTGGTTTCTTATAGCTTATCATCCTCCAATATTTCACTTCCCAATTGCACCTTGGACAAGAAATTTACCAATCAATCAAAGGGTCCAAGATAGAGTTTGGGACAAACCGAGGAGGAATTATGGATATTTCTTCTCAGAAGAGGAAGGAATAGGAACACCCATAGATTTTAGAAGAATGCAATTTCTAGTAGAGATAATATGAAGCTCTTGAATGATGAAATTCAAGCATTTAAGCTCAAGGGTATAATGATCTATATTAATTTCTTTCATAATAACTCATCTTTTGTATTTTTATAAGACCGTTATATCCATGTCTATGTATTTTCTAAGTACATTGTTAAACATCACTATTAAAACCATGAACTTTTGGCATAATGACTAATTGATATAGTTATATCTAATTATCTTTATTTTTGTGATATTATGTGTGCATTTATTTTTTTTATTCCAATAAATTGTTTGGATGATTATATGTGTTGATGCCACTCTTGGTTGTAAGAAATTTTTCATATGCAACAAAGGAACTTGTCCACAACAACTTGTCTCATAGCCAAAGAACTTGTCCACAACAACTCATCCGCAGCATAAGGAAATCATTCACAGCAAGTTACAACGCATTTATGAAGATATTTTAAAACATGAAGTGATGGAACTTAAGTCCTTATGTACCATTGGAGAAGTAGTTACAATAAAAACATGGAAAATTGAGAAACAAATAAGTCTTTGATTGATCATTGATTAAGAACTAGCGAAGAATTGATTGTTAGTTGAACACTTGTGTGTTTGAAACATGTGTTAAATCTCCCACTTGTTTTGTTCAAGACACTTTATTGTATTATTATTCTTCCCACATGCTATGAATGATATGATATAAAGGAAAGTGTTGGTGCCTTGTAAGGATTTAGTCAAGCGATGGAAGTAGTTCGGTAAGATGTCGATCTGGAATTAGTTATCTTTTACATTCAACATTATTATGTGACACTTATTTCCTTTCTAACCTCCTAGGTCAACTATAATTGTGCATACACCACTGGCAATATTTCAAGTCGACACTCCTGTCTCGATAACTAAATGAATGTAACCTAATGTACAACATATTAATTATCGCAAGCTGATTTACACCACCATATACCCATATTCATATATGAAATTTTAAACATGTTAAATGTTGAAAACATAGTGGTGAAAATCATGAAAATGAAATGAAATTCAATGATTTATTTCTATTTGGAAATTATTTTAGAAAATATTTATCATATGAATTGATTATTATTGTAAATACCAAGTTTTTAACTTCCTTTCCAACCTTACAGCTTATAAGATAAAACGTCACCTTGTAGAAAAAATATTTACATGGGTAGGGCAATAATAACCTTTTCTTCTTTTTCAATATTTTGCAAACATAAGAAAGTTTGGAATGGTTTATAGGTCTAAAAAATATTATTTTCATATAATTGAAAGAGGACCATTATTTAAATAAAAATGGACACTTAATATGATCCATAAACTGTCTTTTAAAATAATGAACAAATCATGTTTAAGTGTTAATGAATGAAAAATCTAATTAAGTTCATTATACCTGCATGTTTATGAAATAAAAATAAATACAATACCAAAAATGGGAAAATGCAAGGCAAGGAGATGACAAGATTTATCCTAGAGAAACCCAATGTGGGAAAAACTCTAACTAGGTAAGCAATTACTTCCCTTCACTATGAAAATCTCCAAATAATACAAGTTTACTGTCATATAATGACCTTCAAGAAAGATTCAAATTCCTCCTTCTTGTATAAAGTTCTCACAATGCTCAATAAGAAAGAAATTGACTCTTGTATGAACAAACAAGAACAATTTCAACTCCCTTTTTCTCACACTTGAGTTTGCCCAAAAACAATCACCTAGAATGATCGGATGCATGCATATCTATAGATACTCTAATCAAGGATTGATGCAAAGATAAACCAAACCATTTGGAAGCCCAAAAATTGTAACTATTTAGTTTCCCAATTTTTAGCATCATCGGGGACAATAATGCTAGTAAAAACAAATTAGCAATTACATAATCATAAGGGTAGTTGCACAACTAATGGTTGTATAACTACCATGAAAGTTATGCAAACACCACTCTGTGAAGAGAGGTGGTTATATAACCGTCAGGAAGTTACATAACCATCACATATAAATCTCCGTAATAGAGATACGGTGGCCTTTGAAGTCATTCGAAGGTGTCTGGATCACCCTCATCCCGACTAGACCATCTCCAGAATAAAGAATCTACTAAGAATATACACTATAAGTATCAAACATGGAGAATACGTAGAAATGGGTATTTCAGATCCATTTTTTTATCATACCTTCCCAATTTGAGGATTTTAAGTCCCTACAAGTTTCAAGGACTCATGAGCTGAGGTAACTTATTACCCACATCCTCTCTCGTAATACCACTTAGGCTTAGTAAGAAACCGGCCTTTCCACCCAATCAACCACTTGTCATGCACTCCTCTATGTGTGTTCCTCTCTTTCCACCGCACTACCACATCTTCCTCAAATTCCACTGGATGTCTCGTAGCAAGATATTCAATAGATAATAGAAACACCCCCACTTCTTCTTCATCCAACATGGAGGTCTCAAAGAAACATAAATTTTCAACATCCACTAAGGAGTAGATCCTCATATAAAGAGGCAAATCCAAGTAAAATGCATTCTTACCCACTTGTTCTAGAATCTTAAATGGTCTATATCAAAGAGGCTTGAGATTCCTAAATTTCCTTGTAGCATATCTCTACTTAAGTACAACCATACCTTGTCTCAAACAAGGAAATAATACTCAATCCTATGTTGATTATTATGTTTTATACTTGGCCGTGACTTTTTCAACCTCTCATGTACCTGAAGGTGTATCTACTTAATATTCTCGATGAAATTTAGCTTTTGGACCTTCAATTTAGTTATTTCATTATCTCTTCGTGGTAATCTCAAAAATATCAAAATCACTTTTAGGAAAATAACCAAAACATGTTTCAAAAGGAGTCTTACTTGGCAGTAAGCATAAACTACCATGTTATAATAATGTTAGATATATACCAAGTTCTCATCACAAGTTCTCATATGTTTTTGAGTATCCTCGTAGGAGCTGAACCAATGTATGGTTTACCACTTCCATTTTCCCACTTGTTTATGGATGAAAATCACTAGACCTCTTCACTTAGTATCCAAATTCTCCCATAAAGTAGACCAAAAAAATTTCCTATGAACCATGAGTCCCTATCTCGATACATTAAAATCAAGAAAATCAAATTAAATCCACACATTAGAAAAAATAACTCAGGTTGTATCATTGGCCTTGATTGTATTCTTGTAAGAAATGGGAATACACATTTTGATAAATCAATATACTACAACCAAAATGTAATCATAACCTTTCTTGAGGTAGGAAAAACACCCACAAAATCCATGGAAATTATTTCACACGGCCTAAAAGGAACTGAAAATGACATATATAACCATAAATTTTTGTTATTAGGATTATTAGTAAGGAATGCATTTTCTTTATAGGAAAGAAAAGATGGGCAGCGCTTCCCCTCCGACCAATCCAGGAAGATCATCCTTTTGCGCAGTGGGGTCTTGATTTCATAGGCATGATCAATCCGCCATCAAGCATTGGACACAAGTGGGTGTTGATAGTTATAGACTATTTCACCAGATGGACAAGTTGTTGCACTTAAGGAATCAACCGAGTCAGTCATCCTTGACTTTCTCGAGGGTACAGTCACAAGGTTTGGCATCCCTCAAACCATTATCTATGATAATTCAAAATCCTTCCTTGGTACTAAAATCACTGATTGGGCACTAAATCTAAACATCTACCTGAAGACTTCTTCCAACTATTACCCTCAGGGCAATGGTTTAGCAAAGTCAATAAATAAGAACCTGATCAGAATCATGAAGCACATAATGAACATCAGCCAAAGATAGTGGCATACAAAGGTCTCGCGTGTGCTCTGGGTAGATAAAATCACAATCAAAAGATCAATAGTAACTTCGCCTTACAAGCTTGTCTATGGTAAGGAGATTACCCTTCCTTTAACACTATAATTGAACTCATTAGTACTTGCCCAAGAGCTAGAATTTAAAGGCATAGACCGAGAGAGAAATTAGAATAAAGAGAGCTAGTTGATCTTGAATAACTAAGAAATTCTGTCATGATCAAGATAGAACATCATCGCAAGAAACAAAGAAATGGTTTGACAGAAAGGCTAGGCCTCAAGCTTTCAAGGTTGGGTACTTGGTTTTGAAATGGGATATTGATGAGCTAAACTAGGGTATTATTCAAAGTTTGATGCAATTTGGAGTGGCCCATACATCATCGGCTTCTTGCAAGGAGGCTAACTCTTTTGAGTTAACTCATCTTGATGGAGGCACGCTGTAAATCCCAAAGAAATTGTATCTATCTTACACCCTTCTATTAAGTTTGTTACATCATTTTTGTATATATTAGAGTAGTTTCAATTCCTCTAAGTGCGATGCACGCACATTGTTTTTTTGTACATAGCTCTTTCTTCTCATGTGCTTCTTACACATGCTCTTCTGTTGCTTCCAGGATACAGAGCTTATCTCAGCAGGTGTAAGATTCAGAATAAAGTCAAGAGATGATATTCAAGTGACTACGGGGGCAATTTCATGATTACATAGTAGAATCCATGCCCAATGGATGCTCCAAGCTACTGATATCCTTCATCTAGCAGAAGATGGCCCCGAAAGTCACCAAAACTATTATCCAAATAACTCTCCTAGTTATTTGGGTAACTTGTATATATATTATGGCTCTCAACTTCTCATTGAAGGTTACGAGTGCTTAGGTGCAGTTGGTATAATTCCTTGGTTGTAGTTTTCCCTTGGTGCCCCTTCTCTTCCTCGCATGCCCTTACACGCTTTCTATCTCTCTTTCCACTTTCCTTTTCCTCTTTGTTCCACTCCTCCCTTGTGGCCACCTTATGCGCATTCACTTTCTCCCTAAGTAGCTTCTTCACCCTACGTGCACATCTCATGCTTTCTTCAATCAACTAAGTCCTTACCCCTCTCGCACACCATGCCCATCATCTTACAATGGTTGTGCCTTGACCATACATTCTCTACTAACCAATTTTCCTCATTTCCTCATGTGCATCGCACGCACATTCCTATGTGCCTTCCCCAATTTTCTTCAACGCACCCTTCCCTCGCACCCTCCTTTGCACCCTTTAGTGCTAGGTCATTCCCTGATATACTTGAGTACACCTCACATAACCAATCAAAGCGTGATAACAAGGTGTCGAATCCTTGCAACAAATCAATGAGTGACATGTGACAAAAATGACAATATATTTGCATAGTTGGCCATCCTTTCAGCCAATCCGCGTGTGCCACATGTCTTTTGTGTGCCGACGACTCGACATCTATATATTTTTCTATAGAGCTCTGATCGGCATGTGCCTAGACTTTTCGAGTTGTTGACATCAACTACATTGTTGGGCATTCGAATTCAAATTCTTGGTGGATCTGGAAGGTGAAAAATGGGAAAACATTTCTCTGAGCATTGATGAGTAGAAGTGATTGCTCCAACCACCCTATTTAATATAATCCTACCTCCTTCCTCATCCAACATTCCAAATGCAGGACATAGAGAAGTGCATATAAAAGAATCTTAGGAATATTTTACACGCATTGAATGCTTTTTATTAGTGGTTGCATTTCAAATTTGATTTTTCCCTCCTTTTTTCTCCTTCTACAGATTTATCTATAAATGTAAGTGTTAAGCTCATTTGTTATGTTGGACACTCTGGATCCTTACGCATTCTACTAAGGACTTCATATTTTTTGTATTTTGAGTTGTAGACCTCTAGATCTGGCTCTTGCATGTGGATATCAGCCTCCTTTGCCATTATGACAGCTTCATGCATTTACTGAAGTAATAGAAGCATAATTTTGTAACTCTTCTCTATCTTAACATGTTTGCATTCCTTCTTCTTTTCTTTTCTTTTACGTTGTGTGCTAGTTGTTCCATTTCAAGTCTCTTGTAGTTCCTTATTTAGTTGTGTTCCATGAGAACAATCTGGTAAATACGTGTTTAGCTGTGCTACTCGTGCCTAGCCTCCTTTCACGTATTTCCTCTCATTCCCTCTCGTAATGTATAGTGTTCATCCATTTTTGTGTGATATCACCTTCTAGTGTAGGTTTCCTTTCATGTTATCTCTATCCTTGGTCCCTTGGCATTGTTAGCTTAGTTTCCCCTTCCAAAGACTAGGAGTAGCAGAGCAGAGAAATATATAGAATAATCGGCCTTCTTCAAGATCCATCCCAAGTGCGCAATGTCCTAAAAATTGGGGATGGTACCATTATTGTCTCAAATAGCTCAGCCCTTCCAAGATCCGAGACGTGGGTACATGTTTGAATGACCAATAGTTTTTGGCATGCCCGGTGGGACTAGCATTGAAATCTCAAATTTCATATCTCTAAGTCCTGGTGTGTGAACTAAGTATTTCAGCCTTTGGAGGCTCATTTCAACACATCTGCGACTCCCAACATTTTCAAATCTCTGTTTTAGTAGTCTTGAGTACCTTTCATGAGAAGAGTGCACACAAGAAAAAGTACAGCAACTAAATATTCTTTTGAGTACCTCTAGCTATCCCCGAGAAGAGTTCATTCCAGAAATCCTATGCACGCATCTCCATCTCCAGCTCATCATACCCATTCAACTCCTCCTCCTCAAAATAGACAACTTGCATGCCCCGTAATGGTGCATCACCACCTACTCCACTTAGGAACTCGTAAAATTTACTTGGATGAAGTCGCTTGTTCTAGTTGTGCAACATTATATGCCAAATGGTATGCTCAAGATTATTCCATACTTTACCGGTGAGAATCATGTCACCCTCAAGAACATATCCCAATTTAGAAGACTTGGGACAAAATCACTCTTATGGTAAGACCTATAGCCCAAAGATGTTTTCTCGTATTATCTAAAGGCGCTCAATAGTGATATCTCAATCCCGACCCAATCCATGGGAGGCATGACTTTACCATCTATTTATAGTATTGTAGTAAGGGAAGAAAATAGTCTTATTCGTGGTGGGAAAGATAGCCTCTAGAATGCCTATGCCCTTGTTCCTAGAAATTTCACAAGTGCCCTAGCCTTTTGTGGCCCCTATCCCCTGCTTTCTACGAGAAAAGTGTGCAACTAGTTGCCTCAACATCTAACTCTCTAGTTCAATAAAAGGAGGATGAAGAATTGAAGGCCTTGATTAGAAACTTGTCAAATAAGGTTGTATCATTAGAGAAACAACAAGAACAAGCCTATAGAGGTAGTTCTAATTAGGTGCATGGCTAAAGCAATCAGCCTTGGTGGAATCAATATGGAAATTAAATGTACACGCCTAACTAGCAGAATGATAAATGGCAGCCCAATGCACATCTACCCTTGCAAGTTGTTCCTCCTACACCTTCTCTTCCAACACCCAGTGTGAGTCGGGTGCTTGTTCTAGTTCAGAACAATTTGGCACAAGAGTCAGAATGGTGCTTCCCTTGCAACATGCCTCATAGTCAATATCATTGTGCAATGTTATACGCGCCCAAGTTTTCATAATCCAAAATACTTCAACCTGTCGCCTTCAACAAGTGCCCCTAAAGAAGATAACCAAGAAATACCAGAAGCTCCTCCAGAGACAAATTTGATGTTCTTTGGCACTGAGGACTTCTGTGCAATCAACCAAGCTGCAGAACATATAAAAACATCAGGCGCCTAAGTTGCATGGACAACACAAGAAACAAGAAGATATTTTTAGGACTACATGCACATGTCACGATCCCAGTGACAAAAAAATATCCTCGAAGTAGAAAGATGCAGCCAAGGCATCTAATAATAAAAGCACCCAAGTCCCTACATAAGAGATCTCGTGCAAAGCTCCTTCTGAAGTAGCACATGCCCCTCCTTTGGTAGGTCAAGCCTCTGCTCTAGCTAAATTCCAAGATTCCATTCCTAAACAATCAAGAAGGGATGTTGTTCCCAAAATACACAAGACAAGGGGCCTTCCATTTAGCATTGTGGACTAGATGAAGAGAAAAACATAAATGTCACAATGTGGGATGCCCTAACCATTCCTTCTCAAAGAGACTCACAGATGCATGAAGCTCTGCACAACTCCCGTGTGCTGATCTAGTTTTGCTGGTGGTACCACATGCTTCTATCAATATCTACCAAGAAGGAGAAGAGAAGCAAGTAATCAAAGCTGTTAAAACCCCACCCTTTTATATGTCCTTGATCATAGGAAAACACCTAGTGCATAATTACATGATTGACTCAGGCACTAGTACTTCTGTTATGCCTAAGAAAATTGTTGATGTCTTAGGTCTGAAATATAGCCCTTTGTCTAAAGGAGTCCTGCAACTTGATGGCTCAACTATCACCACCTTAGGAGTCATCAAGGATCTTGAGTTAACCCTCCATGCATGTCCAAGTCTAACAATAACTCAAGATGTGTCAATCATTGACCTACCTCCTTTGTTTGCCCTATGTTTGTCAAGAGACTTTATTGCTAAAGTGGGTGGTTACTTGTCTTCTTATTGGTCTCATATGTTACTCAAGACAAGGTATGCCACCCATTTTACCATAAAAGTTAAGCCTATAATTTTCTATCATGTAGAGTCATATGTCCCATCCCCTCTCCAAGCCAACTATTTAATCCAAGAAGAAAAAGCTTTAGTTCTTGAAGAGAAGTCTCTTCCACCCTTTATTCCTGACCTAGTACTTGATGAATGGGTGGAGAGGCACCATAAATTTGATCCATATGCTGAAGAATTGGAATCTTATGAAACGGTGCTTGGTACTTACTACATTCTTGAAGAAGAAGTTATGTTTCCGTGTGCACTCAAGAAAGAAAAAAATTTAATTGGGTTTGCGGAAGTTATAATTTGATGGATCCAAAAGTATAAATGGCATGGGGGAAAGAGTGGTTCTCATTTCCCCTAGAGATGAAAAATTATTCTTCGCGCATAGGTTTCATTTTGCATGTTCTAACAATGTGGCAGAGTATGAAGCACTGTTGCATGGCTTACTCATTTCTGAGAAGAAGAAAATTAAAACACTGCAAATCTTTGGGGACACATAATTGGTTATCCACTAGGTTACCAACAAATGCTAGAAAAATAACAAGCTTCTCAAAGCTTATAAGCATAGATTTTGGGACCTCCTTGAGAGATTTGATGCTCTAAATCTAGAGGTGTTATCACACAAAATGAATAAGGAAGCTGACTAGATGGCTACGCTTGGTTCAAAATTCTCTCCTCCTGAAGAATTTTTCAAAGGAAACAGTCAACACATTAATTTGGTGATCAAACCATCCATTCCGCATAACAACATTAGCAGAAATTGTTTGACACTAATGCGTAAATCGTCCAGCTTTATCCATAATGAAGCTAGATTTTCATCAAGTATGTAGGCTAACTTGCATGACAGCTATGGTGACCAAGTGATATAGCTGAAGAAAAATAAGTTTCCTAAAGGGTTGGTCACCTTAGAAAAAATATTTAGCTCGATGATGATTTCAAGGGTGAAAAAGGTACATGCATGACATGCGAGAAGATTGTTCCCAGTCCACTATTACACGCGGAAAGAGTTATTTCTCAAAGAAGACTTATGCACATGATGAAAAGAAGGCCTTCATCTCTCTCGTGTAAAAATATAGTGATATCTTATCCTAAGAGTATGAATACCTCAAAGGTTTTGATCCAAGTGATGCTCAACACTCCATTAACCTTGATCTTGGTATCAAGACCATAAGACAAAAGTAGCGACCAGTCAATCCAAAGATAGAGCCCCTCATGAGAAATGAATTATCCAAAATCATTTAGGAAACAATTATTTTTCCCATCAAATAATCTACTTGGGTCATGAATCTACTTCCAATGTGAAAGAAGAATGGTGAAATCAAACTCTACATTGATTTCATAGAATTGAACAAGACGTTTCTAAAGGATAATTATCCCTTTCCTTCTATGGAGAAAATTTTATAGACTGTGGCTGGTGCACAAAGATTCTCCATGCTAGATGGGTATTCAAGTTTCAATCAGATCTTGGTCAAGGAAGAGGATCAATTCAAAATGGTGTTTAGAACCAAGTGGGGAACATATGAATATTAGAAGATATCCTTTGCTCTGTAAAATGTGGGTGCCACATTTCATTGCGTTATGGATATTGCCTTCAAAGGTTACATCAATGATTTCATCTTAGTTTATCTTGATGACATAACAATCTTCTCAAAATAGAGCACGATCATATGGCACACCTGGAGAAAGTATTTGAGAAATGCATAAAGTATGGGGTGTCTCTTAACCCCAAGAAGTGCAATTTTGTGGTGGGCGCAGGCAAGATTTTTGGCCATGTGGTTTCAAAGGATGGTATCACAATTGATTGTGAGCATGTTTTAGCCATCCTAGCTCTTTCCCTACTAGTGCACAAAAAGGCCTTACAAGATACTTCCTTGGTAAGATCAATTTTTTTAGGCATTTTATCCCTAACTTTGCAGGACTAGTTCGGCCCATCACCTTGATGCTCAAGAAGGACATGGCCTTCAAATGGACAACAAAAGGAAGAAAAATATTCAACAAAATCAAACAAGAAATTGCTTGTGCGATGACGCTCATCAACCCGCACTATTCCAAGGATTTCATCATTTATGCTTATGACATTAATGTGAGTGTTTTTGTTGTCCTAACATAAGAAAATGAACAAGTGTTGGAACAACCAGTGGCTTTCTTCAGCCAGAAGATGAAGGATTATGAACTAAAGTATAGTCACACAAAGAAGCAATTCTTCTCCATCATGCACGCACTCAAGAAATTCAAGAGTATGCTTGCCACCAATCATATCAAGGTATTAGTCTCCCACTCTTTTGTCAGAGAATTCATTATGGGAGCATAAATTAGTGAGAAAAGAGCACGATGGGTATTATGGAGTATGATGTGACTATCAAAGACAAAAAAACTAGTAGGAGGTAGCGTGATTTATAGGTGGATTGTTGAGGATGTGCGGAATGAATATGAGACTTTATTATTTCTAGATGAAGGTATTATGCACGTAGAGCTTGAGTAGAATATAGATCTTGGTGCATGACTAGACAAAGGACATGATCACATTCCTTTTTTAGGGCACATACCCTCTTAGTTTAAACAAAATAAAGAGAAGACATATGAAGTTACAACCTATCCCTTATGTGTTGATTGATGGAATTCTCTTCAAGAAGAATCTTGATGGCGTGGTGTTAAAATGTATCAACGACACACAGAATGAAAGAGTGTTAGCATAATTTCACGATGGATTCTCTAGTAGACACTTTTCTCGACAAAACTAAAACAATAAATATCATAATTACAGTATCTTCTCGCCTACGTTGTTTGCAAATGCACACAAGTGGGTCACAAAATGCAAGGAATGCGATTTCTTTGCAGAAAGAAAATATGGGCGAGCTTCCTCGTAACAAGAACCTGATCAAAATCATGAAGCACACAATGAACATCAGCCAAATACAGTGGCATACAAATGTCTCATGCACGCTCTAGGCAAATAGAATCATAGTCAAAAGAGCAATAATAACTTCACCTTACAGGATTTTCTATGGTAAGGAGGCTACCCTTCCTTTAACACTAGAATTGAACTCATTAGCACTTGCCCAGCAACTAGAATTTGAAGGCACGGACAAGAGATAAATCAAAATAGTAGAGCTAGTTGATCTTGAAGAAATAAGAAACTCCGCCATGATTAAGCTAGAACAACATCAACAAGCAAGAAAGAAATGTATTGACAGAAAGGCTAGGCCTCAAGATTTCAAGGTTGGGGACTTGATTTTGAAATGGGATGCTAACAGAGCTAAACCAGGTGCCATTCAAAGTTTGATGCACTTTAGAGTGGCCCATACATCATCAGTTCCTGTAAGGAGGCTAAATCTTTTGAGTTAACTCATCTTGATGGAGGCACGCTGTAAATCCTAGTAAATGGGATCTATCTCAAACCCTTTCATTAATTTTGTTACATTATTTTTACATATATTAGAGTAGTTTCAAATCCTCTAAGTGTGTTGCATGCACATTGTTTGTTTATACATAGTTCTTTCTTCTCGCGTGCTTCTTACACGCGCTCTTTTGTTTCTTCTAAGATTCGAGCTTATCTCAACAGTTGTAAGATTCATAATAGAGTCAAGAAATGATCTTCAAGTGACTACGGGGAAGTTTCATGATTACATAGTAGACTCCATTCCCAACGGATGCTCTAGGATATTGATATCCTTCATCTAGTAGGCGATGGCCCCGAAAGTCACCAAAACTGTTATCCAAATAACTATCCATTATTTGGGTAACTCCTAGATAGATTATGGATCTCACCTCCTCATTGAAGGTTACGTGCACTCGTGTTTAGTTGGCACATTTCCTTGTTTGTATTTTTCCCTTAGTGCCCCTTCTCTTACTCACATGCCCTTGCACAATTTCTCTCTTGCTACTTTCCTTTTCCTCTTTGTTCCACTCCTCCCTTGCACCCACCTTCTTTCGCGCATTCACTTTCCCCCTAAGTAGATTCTTCACCCTATGCACTCATCTCACGTTTTCTTCAATCAACTAAGTACTTGCCTCTCTGTGTGCCACGCCCATCATCTTGCAATTGTTGTGCCTTGAACATACATTCTCTCGCTAACTAGTTTGCCTTATTTCCCCATGCACGTCTCATGTGCATTCCTTTGTGCCTTCCCCTATTTTCTTATGTGCACCCTTCCCTCATGCCCTCCTTTGCACCTTTCGGTGCCAGTCATTCCCGACATACTTGAGTATGCCACACGTAACCAGTCAAAGCACACCAACAGGGCATTGAATCCTTACAATAAATCAATGAGTGACACGTGGCAAAAATGACAAAATATTTACACAATTGGCCATCCTTTCAGCCAATCCACGTGCACCATGTGTCTTGAATGCACTAAAGACTCGAAAAATGTATATTTTTCTACGTATATTTGATCAACACGCACCTAGACTTTTCGTAGAGCTACCGACATCAACTATAGTGTTGGGCATTCAAATTCGATGTCATGGCAGATTTGGTAGGTGAGAAATGGAAAACATCTCTAAGCATTAATTGCTCCAACCACCCGATTTAATATGATCCTCCCTCCTTCCTCATCCAACATGCCAAACATACCTAGGGAAGTGCATATTATAGATTCTCAGGTGGATTTGTAGGAATTGAATGCTTCTTGTTGGTGGTTGCATTTCAAATTCAAGTTTTCCCTCCTTTTTTCTCCTTCTACGATTTATCTAAAAATGTAAGATCTAGGCTCATTTGTTATGTTGACACTATGGATCCTTACACATTCTACTAAGGACTTCATATTTTCTAGATTTTGAGTTGCAGCTTCTCTAGATCTCGGCTCTTGCATGTGGATATCGGCCTCCTTCTCCATTGTCGAATTGTGCATTTCCGGAAGAAATAGAAGCATTGTTTTGTGACTATTCTATGTCCTAATGTGTTTTCATTCCTTCTTCTTGCCTTTTATTTTGCGTTGTGTGTTGGTTGCGCCATTTCACATCCCTTGTAGTTCCTTATTTAGTTATGTTCCATGAGAACGATCTGGTAAATACGTGTTTATCTATGTTACTCGTTCCTAGCTTCCTTTCATGCATTTCCTCTCATTCCCACTCAAAACAAAGTGTTCATCCATCTTTTCGGTGTTATCACCTTCTAGTGTAGGTTTCTCAGACGTTATCCTTCTATCCCTAGTCCCTTGGCATTGTTAGCTTATTTTCCCTTCCAAAGACTAGGAGTAGTAGTAGTAGTAGAAATAGATAGAGGAACCGGCCTTCTCTATCGGAGATCCGTCCCAAGTGCACAAGGTCCCATAACTTGGGGATGGTTCCATTATTGTCTCAAACAACTTGGTTCTTCCAAGATCCAAGATGCGGGTGCATGTTTGAATGATAAACGCTTAGGTAATGCCAAAATGGAGCATGATTAATCTTATATTTAAATGACTCAAAAGTAATATGTTGTTTCTTACCCCGATCAACAACTATACCCATTTTTGTCACTAAAGGCAAGTGACACTCATATGCTATGCATGAAAAGTTCTTAATGAAATTTCTCAAATATTGAACCGCACCAATAAAGCTCCCGGTCTCAAAGAAAACTTGATAGTGTAGGCCAATTATAAATGGACTTTATCTTATCCAAATAAATCCTCAACTCTCCATCTCTAACGACATACCCCAAAAATAAAATCGATTATTGAGATAACTCATAGCTTCTTATCATTCAACACTAGCCTAGTTCTCCTAAAGAATTTGCAAAAATTTGTGTAAATGATCAATATGCTCTCAAAAGTTCTTCTACAAATTGAATGTCATCCAAGTACACAATAACAAAAGAATAAATAATTGACATTATTACCTCATTTATCAACCTCGTAAAGGTAGTTGGTACATTGTATAGCCTGAATGGTAATACCAACCATTCATATAACCCCTTCTTGGTATTGAATTTTGTTTTCCATAAGTCCTCTTCCTTAATCCATACTTAGTGATACCGAGATTTCAAATCAATCTTAGTAAAATATTTATAATGTTTTAACTGATCTAACAAATCATTAACGCAAGGATGAGGTTACCTATTCTTGATGGTTATTTTATTCAAATATTTATCATCAACACACATTCTCCATGAACCATATTTCTTTGGGTACGAAAACAATAGGATAATCACGCAGAGAAGTGATAGGATAGACTATAACTTTTTTAAACAAAGAATACTACTAATTTACCTCATTTACATATTTGAAATATTGTTGTAGACACCTAGATTTGGTATCTCTACCCTCGTCTGCCCACGTCCACATATATCACCATGGTGTTAGCTAGAACCCCTTTATTTAATTCAACCCCCTTAGTTTAATTAAATGCCCACCTATTATCCCATCACCTTATTAATATTTATTAATTAACATTAATTAATCAATATCCATGCCCATCACCTATTAAGCACCTTTAATAAGCATTAATTGATTAATTTTAATTAATTACTTAATTAACATCCATTGTGCTCTAATCAACTTTCCATTTAGAATGTTTTTATTGTAAATTTGCATCCCCACGTTTTAATATGTTTTTTCCTACCTATATTTATCCTCTAACTACCCATGACACATCCCAATCCACTCTCTTGCCACGCATGCTTTAAAGTGATTTTCTTATCCTTAAAACCCCAAAATCTTGACCAAAAACAAAAATTCAACCCATTTGGGGAAATTTTCCCCATAGTTGGAGGTGACCCACTCAGTCACCGTTGACCTATAAATACACATATACCCCCTCTCTCCTAGGAGGCACTTTTTGAGAGCTTAGGTCTTCTTGCACATTTTTGTGTTTCTTTCTCACTTCCTGTCCCGATCGACACCGACCCAAATCCAATTAGCATAGACCCATTTCACTGTTGGCATCGACCCATTCACAATCGATGTTGACCCATTCCAATCAAAGATGTCAACCCGAACCATCTTCTAAATCCAGATCTAACCATAGAGGAGCTTACAGTTTGTTACAAGTTCTTTTCACCCGATCTAGTTGATGTCGACCCACCCAACCGGTGTCGATCCCACTACCTTCTCGCATTCCGCAGCTTGTTGTAGACCTAGTTTTTGTATTTATTGATCCACTCTTCTACAAATCACTATCAACTATCCCTCTGCAGCTCAAGTTGTTTTCGACCCGCGGTTTGATTTACTTTACATCTTTTTGTTGAGATTTGTACTTTTCTTATATATCATCATTTTTGGTTTCTATTTTGTATCAAATTCTAGCATATTATCTGGATCCATCTTAGTTATTTTCATATTATTTATTCCTTTAATTTCTACATGCTATCAGTTTATCTTTCATTTATATCATTTTCTTTTATCAAAACACGGGGGTTAACATCTACCCAGGAAGTTAACACTTCTTTGAGTTGGCTTTGTCGGGCATCCCCTACATATACTATCTAATCAATTTTTATTTCTAGTGATTCTTCTTTACAAGTTCATCAAGCTCTCAACGAGGATCCATCATTCACTTTGTACCCATATCTATTACATCGCATTTGAGGTACCTTAAACCCTCCATTTTATGAGTTATCTAGTTTTATTTAGTACTAGATCATTAAATTGAAAAGGAACAAAAAATTAGATCAATATTCTAGCACACTCGGTGGGACCACTCTTTAGGTGAACCTTTTTCATTTGTTTCTATCTTTCTATTTTTTTGTCTTCTACTAAAACTGAAGTATAAGGCTTCACTTTATCCTTGTTCTTGTTGGGTTCACTGCTTGGATTACTCTTCCCCTAAAGTTTGAGATAAAAAGGAAAATCTATATCCGGATATTCCTCATATTTCCTTATTTTCTCCTTTCTTTATCATATTTCCCTTTCTTGTGTGTCATCATTGAAATATCACATCTATATTTGGTTTTAAAAAGAAAATTTCTTTTCTCGCATCCTTCTTGCTCACATTGTTTAAATAGGGGTTAGCCTTTTTAAATATCACATTGTGTCACACACAACCTAAAAATCACGCATCTAAATAACACATCTAGACATCTTCCTACCCAAAGGACTCGATTGGGATTTCATCACCTAATAAGAAGCCTCCCAAAATCTCCCTAGCCATATCTACCTAAAACTAGCCATAGACTGCCGTTTCTTAGGTACCTTCATTTCTATTTTTTTGTCTTCTACTAACACCGAAGTACAAGGCTTCACTTTATCCTTGTTTGTGTTGGGTTCAAATTACTTGGATTACTCTTCCTCTAAAGTTTTAGATAAAAAGGAAAATCTATATCCATGTATTCCTCATATTTCCTTATTTTCTCCTTTCTTTATCATATTTCCCTTTCTTGTGTGTGTCATCATTGAAGTATCACATCTAGATTTGGTTTTAAAAAGAAACTTTATTTTCTCGCATCCTTCTTATGCACATTGCTTAAATAGGGTTAGCCTTGTAAATCTCACATTCTGTCACACACAACCTAAAACTCACACATCTAAATAACACATCTAGACATCTTCCTACCCAGTGGACTGATTGGGATTTCATCTCCTAATAAGAAGCCTCCCGAAATCTCCCTGACCATATCTACCCGAAACTAGCCTTAGACTATCATTTCTTAGGTACCTTCATTATCTACCTTCGTTTCTATTTTTTTGTCTTCTACTAACACTGAAGTACAAGGCTTCACTTTATCCTTGTTCGTGTTGGGTTCAAATTTACTGGATTACTCTTCCCTAAATTTTGAGATAAAAAGGAAAATCTATATCTAGATATTCCTCATATTTCCTTATTTTCTCCTTTCTTTATCATATTTCCCTTTCCCCGTGTGTGTCATCATTGAAATATCACATCTAGATTTGGTTTTAAAAAGAAACTTTCTTTTCTACATCCTTCTTGCGCACATTGCTTAAATAGGGGTTACCCTTTTAAATCTCACATTCTATCACACACAACCTAAAACTCACGCATATAAATAACACATCTAGACACCTTCCTACCTAGTGGACTGATTGGGATTTCATCACCTAATAAGAAGCCTCCCAAAATATCCCCAACCATAACTACCTGAAACTAGCCTTAGACTATCGTTTCTTAGGTACCTTCATTATCCACCTCCTTTTTTATTTCTCACATTTCTTAATTAATCATGTTAATAAGAAACTTGTTACTTGATTTATTTGTTAACAAATTACATAAAAATGTTCACCTATTTCATGCCTATTGTTACCCTTCCTCAAGTTGAGGTAACACAACAATCCACTCCATCCAATGACATCCCTTCCTCTAATGATCCTTCCTAAAAATATTCTAAACTTGAGACCATAGATTTGGTTTCCCAACCCCTTTTCTACATGGTCTCACTTACTGAGGACCGTGTTATCCAAAATCATCCCTATCTTGAAACAAATCCTTGTATCTCTCAATAATCTAACTTTTCTAGAACAATTACATCCCCATCTCCCACTCCTTTAGATACTCTTGGACCTATTTCTAACCCCATGTATGACTTCTTATTTCGTAAATCTCCCACAATCTTTCACTCCTATCAATCTACTCAATTCGTGGATCCTATTCCACCCACATCACTTTATGTTAACTCTATCTCTATTTCGTATGCTATTAGTATGCTTATCCAACCATCTCAACCTCTTAACACATATATCCTCACTCATCCTTTACCACAAAATTTTCCCAATCTCAACAATCACATCATGTCCCTATTTCTCAACATTAATCATTGCAACAACTTATTCAATCTCAACTCGTGACATATATCAACCCTTATCGAACAATTCCCCAAACACCTGCACATCCAAAACTTATCAACCACCTTATCAAGCTAATTTTCATGCCACAACCATAATCCCAACCTATCATCACATCGAACGATCCTATTCATGCCTTAATGAATAGGTTGGCTAGTCTAGAGGTTGTTACCTTAGGACCCAAGGCTACATTATCTTACAAACAAATTTTTAATGAACCCATTCATTTGTCGGTTCTAATAAAACATTATCCTCCTCATTGGGAGCTTCCCAAGTTTACCAAGTTCAACAGCAAGGAATATCCCCAAAACATCTCCATGTATTTAAACACGCATGTTACCTTATTGCACATAATCAATAACTTATGTTTCACACCTTCCCTACATCTTTTGTCACCAACATTGGATTGGTATAATGGGATTCCTCAACATTCCTTATTCTCCTTTACCCAACTTGCACAATTGTTCCTAGAACATTTTTTTATTAATATTGTGCGTAAAATCACTATCAATGACTTATACACCATTAAACAATTTTATGACAAGTCTATCATAGATTTTGTCACTCGATGGCATAGCATTATAAGTCAATTGTCATTTACTCCTCCAAAAACTGATCTCATCGAACCCTTCTCACGTTATTGTGTGAAGCATATTTCTTCTACATTGAAAATCCAATCTTTCCAAACATTCAAAGAAGCCTTCACCATGACTCACAAAATTGAAACTCGTGCCCTTGAGCAAGGCCAACTCAAGCTTCGATCAAACAATCCTAAATCTGAGTTTACTAAACCATCCACACATAATGATAAATCTAAGAGTGTGGCCAATAGCTTGGTCATCAATTTTTCTTCTCGTACCCACATCTAGTACATAGCCACAAAAACAATCTCGTAGACCTATTCCTAACTATACCCCCTTGAGGGAATCTTATAGCTCGGTATTTGACAAGTTGATGGTAGTAAAATCCATCCAAATTCCCCCATATAACCCATGGATGACTCACAAACCAATCCTTCTTGGTATCATGAAGCCCACTATTGTAAATATCATCACGTCAAAGGTCACGAAATTGATATTTTTCGGTCCTTCAAAGATCACATCCAACAACTTATAAATCATGGAGATATCTAAATAGACAGCTCCATCACTTCACTAGCGAGACCCCTTGATAGAATTAAGAAATATTTTCCTAATCAATCACCAAATCAAGCCACCCTTCTACATTTCAACTAACACATGCTCACACTATTAATAAAATTAATAAATATATCATATCAAAGCAACGAATCAGATGTTACACCTACACCCGACATTATTCCCACCCCTTATTCAAAACATACTCGTATCCAAAAATGTCACACCTATATCAAATTTTACTACTTTTCCTATACCTATACTTGCACCTACCCTTACAACATCAACATCAACTATGACTATACCCCTACTTCATCCACTTCGATCATACCCGAATATATCACATCATATTCATACTTATAACCTATTTTGGCCCCATCGATACACATACATATCCATACATCTCTCACATTTGTTACTTCACCCACATCTACATCAAACACACCTACTACTACATCCACACAACCTATGTCTACAACCATCACATCCATACCTCGTTATCACGACATCCCAATCTCTCACGTCCGCCTCTTTCATCAAACACATCTATTACATCTACATCACTCACTTCGACATCAATATGAACTACATGTACATATACCACGTCATTAAATCCACTCATGTCTACCTTCACATATTCATCATATATACCTATATATTCACCCAAGGCCACACCACTTATTATACCGCAATATTCTACACCTAATTTTTAACATCTACCATTTCCACATCCATACCTACCACCACACTAATCAAATCTTCTCTATTTGCATTAGTTGGGGGTGATTATTTCATTAAAATATCAAAAATACCCCTTGAAAATTTATTGAATAAGCACCTCCACTCAGGAAAACATAGAGGGTGTCCATAAATCAACCGCTTCGCATCACCCAATCTCAAAGCTACACCTATATCTTCGATTCACCGATTGAAATTATTGTAATCCCTGCTAAGGGTAAATCTTATCTATTAAAATCTAAGACTCTTGGTAAAAATCCCCAAAGGTCTCTCATTCATCCTTGTAAGAAATTATACCTTACCTCTCCTCAGTAATCTTACATTACAAAATCCATCCTAGGCACACCCTCATCCATTTTAGGGCCAACCCCTTCATCTAAGACATCTCGTAATAATAAATCCCAATCCAAACAATCTAATCTCCCCAAAGATTAGTTGTCTTTTAAGGCTCCTAATTAACCCATCTAATCTACATCTTCACCTAAGCCCAAGCATCCTATTAAAACCCATAAGAGTTACCTTCCTCTTAAAACTTCAGTTGGGTCTTATGTAGACATATTCTGACACTTAATTTGGATATATACCATCATGCTTCCTCCCATTAGAGATTTTAATCCTAATAGTAATAATCCATCATGGTTTGATCACACTTGCATTTGTGATTATCATCGTACCCAGTTCATGACATTGAGCATTGTAAGTCCTTTTAGACCATTGTGTATGGCATTATTAAGAAAGACAATTTCCTCATTCAGAGGGAACATCCTTCTCCATGCATGAACAATCCACCCGTGTCCCATACAGGGTTTACTAAGACTCCTCCATCAAAATCATCCCTTAGCATCTCTCCTGCACGTGAAAGTCCCCCTTTGTCTATTGATATTTTTGTCTTACCCATCACCCTTGTGGTCCCTAATCATATGTTTAATCCAAATCCAAGACGATCCCATATAAACTCCTTTAGCATTAATTATCTTATCTACATCTAAGTTTCCCAATGTTGAGGGAGCCTCTTCCATTTCTTCCTAATTCCCTTACATATCCATGTCCATACATGCTGGTGGAATTCATTCTAAGATCGGTCCACTTACGGATTAAATATTTTCCATCCTTGGCATCATTTTAAGCCCACTTTTGTGGCCATTACTTGAAACATGTATTTCTCGATTCCTCACCACTAAGGAGTCATGCATATTTTCTAATCTTCATCCAACTCATTCAATCTAAATCAAATATTCTTATCACCTTGTCCTTCCCTTGGGGGACCATATCTTCAAAATCCACTGTTGTGGTCATAGTTGTCCCTCCCTTGGGGGACCATTTATTCTCATTCAAAGTCCACCTTTGTGGCCATATTTTAATCTTTTGATCTTCTCATCCAAAGTCCACCATTGTGGCCATATTTGTCTCTCCATTGAGAGACCTTTTACCTTCATCCTAAGTCCACTTTTTGTGTCCATCTACTCAGGGATGCATGTTTCCTTTGCTTCTTTACTTTGTTTTTATCTTCTCTTATTCATTTTATCCTATTAGAACATCACTACTCTAGAAAGGAGCCAACGTGGAAAGTTTTCCCTAATTGGATTGGACCATACATTATCATGCATAAGTATGGGTTGGGAGCCTATCGATTGGCCTCCCTTGATAGTAAACCAAAAGTGGAACCTCTTAACACATTGCACTTGTGATGTTTTCTATTACTAAGACGCCTACCATGGAGCTCTTAGTCATATCCTTAGATTGTTCCTCCATTTTATTAACTTCCATTTTCCGTTGTGATGATTTAGAATTATGTGGTCTACCATCACTTTCCTTGACATGAACTTAAAAATGGGCACCACAAATCTACCTATAGCATATTCCTTATGGATAGGCTCTCCCCTTTAGCGAGAACTCTATGATCACTACATCCATCACCCTCTTATTCACCTATTGGAACCGTGAAAAGGGTTTAGGGGTGTTTATTTTATATTCATTATCCCCTCTTATGTGGTCTACCTTGATATTCCCATCTCTTCCCCATGAAAATTCAAAATTCATGGATTCTTTTCTCAAAAATCAAGTTAAAGAGAGAGAGAGAGAGAGAGAAAATCAAAGTTAAAAGAAAATCAAAATAAATAGACCGTTTCCTCAAAGGATGGCTACCACACATCATTCTTTCCATCTATATTATGTATAAAGTAGACCATACCCTCAAAGGATGGCTGCTCTTTTCATGAAATTGAAGGCTTCCCGCACCGATCAACCTTCCATTTTTTTAGCATCCTAAGAAAGTTCCCACATTAATAAGCTTTATTCTAACAAACTTCCCGCATTGATCAGGTTTGCTTTCTCCCCTTCTAAAGCTGGAGCATAGATTTAGGGAACACCACTTATGGATAACCCTATTCTTGTGTACAAGTTACATCTCAAACCCCTTTTTCATGTTGACATCAGGTTTATGAGTTCATTTCATCCATGCTTCTTTATGATCTCTACAATGACTAACTATCATTGATTATTTGTTACTATATGTATTGGTCACATGTTCCTTACATCACCTGGATCCCCTTTTTGTTTACCTCCAATGCATTTAGAGGCATCTTTTCCTCATGCTTCCTTAATATGATGTAGTTTCATTTGCACCTATAGGTCGTTATTGTTAAGTCGCACCTTATCATATGCCTCATTCGATCTTATCCAATCTCTCTCACCTTAAGTCCACCTTTGTGGTCATCTATATTCACCCTTTAGAGAATTTTATTTTAATATTTCAACTCATCCCCTTTTGACCTTAAAGTTCACATTTGTGGCCATATTTATTTTCCCTCCGGGAATTTTAAACTATCCCTTTATACTCTCTAAGTCCACTTTTGTGGCCATATTTTTCCCTCCTTCAAGCATTTTATTTCACAATCCTATCCAATCCACACACAAATTCCACCTTATCCATACTTATTCCCCCTCGGGGCATTTTACTCCCTATTTTTTTGCCTTTACATCCATGCTTACTTTCCCCCTTTAGGACATACTATTTCATCACTATCGTTCTAATTGACCCTCTCGGGCCTTTTTTCATATCTTATGTTGATGCACAATTACTTTCATCCTCGTCCCTTGTGGACGCATACCTTTTCACTTAATTCCTCATGTACAAAGGATTTCACATACTTTTTGCATTTAGCTGCACATACTTTGATGAATTTACTATGACCCATTGGTCATTCTTACTTGCATCCATTTAATAGTGATTTTCACCCACTCACTGGCCTATAGAACATTGTCATCGTCTCCATTGAGATCGCAATTCCCCCTAAGCAAGTGATATAGAAGTCACCGCCATATTTTTTTATTGTTATTGCGATCCTTTTTGCTTGGGGCATCTTGCCTTGGTTACCATTTTACCCATATTTCTTCACCCACCCGCCCTTTATCATCTACCTTTTTTCAAACTCGTCATTGATTTCCCATGGTGTCATTGATCCCCCATTTGAGGGGGTCATCATCAATCCTTTTTATCCTTCATCTTACTCTCTTATTGTTTTTGTTTCATGGATTCCTAAATAAGCAAACCACTCATCAAAAAGGGGGAAAATGTAGACACCTAAATTCGGTATCTCTACCCTTGTCTTCCCACGTGCACATATTTCACCATGGTTTTAGCTAGACCCCTTCATTTAATTCATCCCCCTTAATTTAATTAAATTCCCACCTATTATCCCATCACCTTATTAATCTTTATTAATTAACATTAATTAATTAATTAATTAATATCCATGGCCATCACTTTAAAATTTATTAATAAACATTAATTGATTAATTTTAATTAATTAACATCCATTATGCCCTAACCAAATTTCTATTTAGGATGCTTTTATTCTAAATATGCATCCCCATGTTTTTCTCGTGCTTTTTCCAACCTATATTTATTCTCTAACTACCCATAACACATCCCAATCCACTCTCCTCCCGCCTATAAGAATTAAAGCACTTTTCTTATCCTTAAAAACCCAAAATTCCGACCAAAACACAAAATCAACCCCTTTGGGTAAATTTTCCCAGTAGTTGGCAAGGTGACCCACCCGGTCACCGTCAACCCTATTAATACACATATACCCCCTCTCTCCTAGGAGTCAATTTTTGAGAGCTTAGGTATTCTTGCACATTTTTGTGTTTCTTTCTCACTTCCTTCCCGATCGGTGCCAAACCGTGATCTAGTTGGCATAGACCCATTTCGGTTGGTGTTGACCTAGTCCAATCATTGTCGAACCATTCCAATCGATGTCAATCCATTCCCAATTGACATCAACCCAATCCAATCAGCATTGACCCAACCCATCTTATAAACCCGGATCTAGCCACATAAGAGCTTGAAGGTCAAGTTACGGGTTCCTTTCACCGCATCTAGTTGGTTTCGACCTAGTCCAAACCAACATTGACCCACTACCTTCTTAGTATTCTAGAGCTTGTTGCAAACCTATTTCTTGCATTTCCGATGTTATCTTCTATAGTCATTTTCAACTGGCCCTCTACAGTCTTAGGTAACTATCGACCCGTGCAGGTTTGATTTACTTTACATTTATTTTGATCAGATCTGTACATTCCTTATACATCAACATTTTTGGTTTTGTTTTATATTAGATTCTCGTATATTATCCGGATCTATCTTAGTTATTTTCATATTATTTATTCCTTCAATTTCTACATGCTATCAGTTTATATTTCATTTATATCACTTTATTTTATCAAAACATCGGGGTTGACATCCACCAAGGAAGTTAACACTTCTTGGAGACGCTTTGTCAGGAAGCCTCGCATATACTATCTAATCATTTTTTCTTTCTAGTGATTCTTATTTGCAGGTTCATTCAGCTCGCAGTGAGGATCCATCATTCACTTTGAGCTAATATCCATTACGTCACATTCAAGGTACCCTAAACCCTCTATCCATTAGAAGTCCTCCAATATAATTCATTAGAAGGTCTCGGTCTAATACATCTTCTCCCATTTGGACAGATTTCTTCCTGAATTGACTATTATACTCCCGCACATTTCGGACTTGCTTCTTCCTGAGATATTGCCAATACATGGACCTCTCTTCCTCATAACAAATAGGGTAAAACTACTTTTTTATCATCCTTTTAAATTAATCCCACTTAGTAATAGTGTGCTTCTTAATAGCTAATGAATGAACATAACTTTCAAACTAAGTTAAAACATGATTAGTCAATTTTATCCTTGCAAAGGAAATATTTTGAATCTCATTGATTTGATGAAAACTGAAATATACCTCAAGTTAAGCTAGCTAATGGTGTAGCTTCTCAACATTCGTGTCTCCATCATAAGGAGGAATCTTTATCTTTGCCTCTACTTTGAATGGAGGATGTTTAGGGATGACACGTGGCTCTCTTATTCATACTGCGAGTATATTCTCTATGGGATCATAGTGTATCATTTTGAACACCAATATTCTCCATAATTAATCCCATGATGGACTCCGATTTCCATATAAACAAGGAAATACTACCCACATCGTTGAACGGAATTCCCACATTTTCCTCCAACTTTTAGAAATGCTCTTCTCCAAAGATTATCATCGCATCTCTCTACAATCCATGTCTCATATTCCTTGCTTCCACTTTTTGGTGTAAATCTCTATTTTAAAATAAAATAGGATACCTTCACCACTTTATTTTCTCTTTCAGGTAATGGGAATCTAAATAAAATTGTCAACACAATTTAACCACACATTTTTTTTTTATCTAATCTTCTCTTATACCAATATAATCAGTAAATTGTCTCTTAAAATGATGAAAAAATCTTGTTCGAGTGTTAATGGATGAACAATCTAACTAATTTCATTATACTAGAGTGATTATAAAAGAAATGCCCATATAATAATGAAAATGGTAAATCGCAAGGCAAAGAGAAAACAATGTTTATCCTAGAGAAACCCAATGTGGGAAAAATTCTAGTCAAGTAAGAAATTAATTCCCTTCACTATGAAAATCTTCAAATAATACAATTTCACCGTCATACAATGACCTTTAAGAAATATTCAAACTCCTTCTTGTATAAATTTCTCACAATTCTCAAAAAGAAAGAACTTAACTCTACTATAAAAAAAGAACAATTTCAACTCCCTCTTTTTCTCAAACTTGAATTCACTCAATAACAAATTTGCCTAGAATGATCAAATACACGTATATTTATAGCTGATATGCTCACAGACAGATGGAAAGAAAAACTAAACCATTTTAAATCCCAAATATTTAGAACTATTGAATTTCCTAAATAGAGTAGTGGTTACGTAACCACCATTTCCTAGAAATGGTGGATGTGAAACTACCATGAGAGTTGCAACCACCACTCAGTGAAGAACGGAGGTTATGTAACCATCGACAAAGTTACATAACTATCACATGAAAAATCTCCATAATATAACAATAGTGGCCTTTGAATTCATTTGAAGGTGTCCAGATCACCCTACTGATTAGACCATCTCCAAAACAAAAATTTGTGGACAATATACACAACAAGTATCAAACATGGAGAATACATATAATTAGGTATTTTAGATCCATTTTTGGATCATAATAATATCTGTCTGACTTAATATATGAATAAATTTACTTGCTAACAATATTATTGATGTAGTTACAAGTGACTTAGTAGATATGTATACAAAATGTTTAAGAATACACAATACACATGAACTGTCATAAAAGTCTCTCAAATATATAGTTGTTTTAATAGTATTTAGACTACTAGCAAAGCATAATAAAGTCTCAAAATGAAATAATATAAAGTTTTTAATACAATTTTGATTAGTCTAGATCTAATGGGTAGTAGTTGATGATGGCCTAGTGCATTGTTGTACATAGTCCTATTTGTGGCAACTAGTAATTCAGCTTCTAAATGAAACTCTTTTAAGGAAATGTTTGATAATTTAGGAGTGAAAGTAAGGTATGAAGTATTGTAAAATGTGTATCTTTTTAGTAGAATTTAAAAATCTCATGAATGAATAAGATAGGCTTCACTCATTGTCTCCGATCCAACATAAATTACCCAAGAATTTTAAGGATCATCAAAAGTAGTTTGCAGTTGAAAGGATATATCTGCATTATTAATAATTTTTAGAAATATTTTTCTAAAAATAATATGATTTTCCATCCATGGAATTAACTAGTTTGTGAGAAAAATTACTATTACTTGTCATTATAATTTTTATATTCTTGTAACTACCATAATCCTCCTAGAAAACATAAACAAAGAAATATGGTATTTGGTGGTAGAGCATGGGGATTTATTTCATGCTTAAATGAATAAGGTATCCGATGTTGATGGTGTATCGATCGATATTGCATGTAGATGAGAACATACATATGAAATGTAAGTTTTTAAATGTAAGTCAAACATTTTTGTGAAAATCAATAAAACCACTCTTTAATACAAATTATTTTTGCATCTAGATTTTAATAACTTATGTCATTTCCTCTAAAAATTCTAGACATTTTTACTAGACTAAGTTATATTAGGATAAGTTATTTCCTTTTCATCTTTTTAATAGGATTTAGCTCCCATTTGAGACTTGACATCAAGTTTTTATCCCAAATCATGTTCTTCTTTAGTCCAGGGGTAGGTATTAGGATCCTTAATCTTATTCTTCTAGGCTAATCTATTACTTCTTCAAAGATGAGGTTCCTTGTTGATGTATCCTAAATTGATTTTCTAGGGTTAAGGGTAAAAGATGGCTGTAAAATACTAAAACTAAGGTGATACACCAAATTTATATGAGGGCTTTGACTAAGTATATGCACAATTGATATGGGAAGGATTCTTGATGCACGAACCAACAATTTTCTGCAGAATAATTAAGGGCAAACACTTTGTTGTATTGAGGGAAAATATCACAACAACACTGATAAGTTAACATGCACATTAAAATTATGCAGAAAATACTAAATTTGTAGTAGGGTAAGATGATTGTTCATGGAATTTGCATTCACAAGACTAATAGAAACATACACAAGGCTGAAAATAATTGGAAAGGCTGAAAATACTTCACACTCAGAAGGAAAACTGGCAAAAATTGCTTCACTACTCCTGTATCCAAAAAAGTCCTCTTTTTGTGCTTTGCCAAAGCACACAATATATAGAAAAATAAATTTCACCCCTTCCTAAAAATAGTCTAAGGCTTGTACTCACCCATGCATCCTATTTTTATCCTTTATTTAATAATAGATAAAGGAATAAAATAGAACATGCAATTACAAATAGGCATTAATAGCCTTGATTACATTATAGTCAAATTGAAGTTGATTGTTCTATTTTTAAGAAAAAAGGTGAATAATTTGCTAATAATAAGCTTGCTTGTTGAACAAGTCTCTTTCCTTGTGCATGTGAATTCATCTTCTTGTCTATTTTGTCCTCTTGTGAAGCATGCAAAAATCAACTCTCTGTTTGTGAGTAAAATAATTGCAATACTTGCAATATTTGAAAAAATAAACATCAATACATCCATTTGGTGGGGACCACCTCCATGCTCAAATTCTGATGTTGACATTCCTTGTCTAAGTGGTCACATGGGTGACATTCTGTAGATCATCTTCAACCTCCTTGAAGTGGGGACCACCTTTGCACTCTACTTGTTTGGCCACCTTTGTGGACTTAGCAAACTATAAGGTCGACCATTTTGACATTGCACATGCCATACTATAGTCTTACCACCTTTTGATTAATACTTGCATGTATATACTTGTCGCTTTTGCATATTGGATAATGTATAGTTTAAAAATTCACCTTTTCGGTGATCATTGTTGGCATGATTTGGTCGGACTTTTTTTTGTTGGAGCATAGTCTATAATTTAGACTTTGGATCAATCGATGAATGATTAATTTTCTTTAAACATGGGTTGGTTGGCCCTCTCCATGATGATGAGTCACCCTTGGCATGTTGTGTAAAGTGATATTTGTCTTAACCCTAATAGGGTTTTTTTGATTCACCACGTATATGCATTTTCAACTTTGGTTGAGTTAGGCTTTGATAGATGTCGTCGATTTTTGTCCTTGATGTTTTCTAATCGTTGATCTTTGATTATGATTAGGGTTTTACCCCTACAATTAATTCGGTTGGTGGCTTCTTACCATGGTTGTTTTCTTTGAATGTGGAGCTCGATCTTCGGCCTTTGATCTTTGTTCCTTGTTGAATGTTGATCATTGATTTCTAACTCTGGATGAGTTAGGTTAAATTAACTCTGAGCTGTGTGAGTTTAAAATGCTTCGAATGATCTCCATCATTTTGGTCATTTCTTGAAAGCTTGCTAAAGAGCAGGTGAAGCCCTAAAAAAAAATTTTAGACCGCCATTTTTGATGTTTTGAAACTCGGCTCTATTTGAAGCTTATGAGTGAGGTGGTTGTGGGTTTCACCTCTAATGTCATGATCTCTCCATTATCATTCCTTTGCTTTGATGGAATTTTTAGTTCTCTAGAAATGTGGTAACCACTTGTGGGTTAGAGCTTTGACCTTTTTAAAATTTCTTTGTTTTGTGGAGTTATACAAGGATTCTTTATTAGAGTATGGTCACCATTTTGTTTTGTCTTTTTTGATAGCTTTTTTGGTTTCATTGCCTTTTAAATATGCAAGATTTGAGCTCGGTTTCCATTTTTTTTCTTTTGGATTTTTCGAGCTTTGAGTTTTCTTGGTCATCAAGATCTTTGTGTTTTTTCATTGGCCATTTAATTCTTATTTTTTTGAATCTTGACTTATGTAGCTATCACACTTTGTGTTTGAGTAAAGGTTTCTTGACCTCCTTGGGTATTACTGTTGCTTCTTCGTTGCTATTTTGACCTTAAAAATGATAATCTATTCTTTTCTTTGCATTTCTTATGTTTTTGTGGCTCGGCCTTGGTCGTTTTGAGTTGAAACTCAGTTTTCTTTGATCTTATTTCTCTGAACTTGATGATTCTTTGAGGGTTTTGATAGAGCCAATTTGGTCGGTGAGTTCTTTTCTTACTCCATTTCCTTGATACCCATTCATGGGTCTTCATTTATTTTCCGGAATCTATGCTTTCTGAGATGTGGGTACTCGTAGATCTGAGTTTTAAGAAATTCTTCAACTTATCATGTAGATACATCTATAATAGTTTTGAAAAATTGGTTTTCCTTTCATGAACTATATTTTCAATGTTTTTGATTTCCTTTGTTACCACCATTGGTCATGGATCTGATCTCGATATTTTGGGAAACTTTCAAACAATGTAGATTCTGAGATTTCTCCTTGAGCTCTCGATTTTTCTATCTTGACTTGGGATTTCTATTTCCTATGCATGATATTTAGAGCTAAAATATAATGGTGCTGTGCTTGAAAATTGATTCCTTTCTTTTGAATATTCAAACTTCCCCCTTTCTTGGGAAATTTATTTCAAATGTGTTGTTTTCATGAGATAAAGTAAAGGTTTGTTGATTTTTTATCATATCTTTCTTTTTGAAATTTTATCTTTTTATTGAAATTTTGATCTACAAATCTCCACATTTGGTGACTTTTCCTAGTGCTTTACTTTTTCTATCGAAAACTTTGATATCTTCTTAAAATAAATATTTCATGATTCTTATGGAAACTTGATCCCTACTTTTCTTATTGATTCTACAACTTCATTTCATATAACCTATGCTCATCATTTTATTTCCTATGACTTTGATGCTTCTATACTACTTTTTTGAGGCACTTTAGTTGATGGAAATATATTCCATTTACTTGTGTATCTAAAACATCTTTGCAAAAACTTTTAGTTAAATTTCTTTATTTGATTATTTGCAAATAGACACTTGTATGCTTATCAATGTTTTATCATTTGTTCAATTTTAAATCATGAAGAATGCTTCATAGATGCTTTCCTTTGTTATTTTTTTTTCTTGTATAATCTTCCTTCCATTGGGTTGTAACTTGAATTTTAGTGCTTCATATTCAAACTATACCTTGAGATTTTTTATGCATTTGATTCATCTGTACATGATCATTTGATCCTGGAACCTACAATATTAGTGCTTGATTGTTCTTAACTTACTGTGATGAACATGAGGTTAATTTTCTCTTGATCTATTTCCTTGCATAAATAGTTGTACTTCTTTGATATGGCAGCATCTCTGTGATTCATACTTGCTTTATTGAAAACTAAAATTCATAGAAGGGATGTACTTGTAAGATTACTTCAAATTTCATGTTATTTAGTTGTTAAGCTATAATGAATGCTCCAAGTACTTCAATCTGATGACTGAAAGTGCAGTCCATTTCTTTTCTACATTATATATTGTATTTCCTTTTATTACAACTCTGATATGCATGCTGGAAAAGTCATAAATGTCCATTTTACATGGCGAAGCCCTGTCAAAATTTTCCCAAAATTCTTTGACTATCTATTTCAGCTATAATAAATCCTTCCAGTTAGCTTCAACTTGTTGAAATTTGATTTCTTCTTTGGTTGCAAACTGAAAAGTATACTTCTATTTTCTAGTCTCTTTTGATTTAAATTCCAGATCTACTGTAACTTCTCCCATTTGTAGGTTAGTTACTGAAACATGAGTTACATTCTTCCTTCTTTCCAGCATGTACTTATGACTTATCTATTTCTTCTTGGTTGCAACCTACACCTACACACTTAAGAAAATAGTTAGAAAATATCTAGGCTTTTTGGCCTCTCTTATGTCCATGGTTTTTTTTTCTTTTCTTTTTTTTTTTCTTTCTGAGTGAGTAAAGCATGTATGCAGTTGATCTTCAAGTAACTATATCTCTATTATTAAGAGATTCATATGCATGAATTAGGATAGTATAGGAATATGGATTGATCCCCAGCTCATAATCGATAGTTTTCTCTTTTTTCTTCTTTTCAGGTACAATGACTTTTACAATGAAGATGAAGAAGGAACAAAAGATGGAAATGGAGATGCTTCAACCAATGAAGAAAACCCCAAGGCAATGATGGGTTCACTCATACTCCTTTACTTTCTTTTCATGCATGTGTACCTCTTATTTCAGTAGTTATACTTTACTTTTCAGTTACATCCCACGGCTTGTGTGGGAACATTTGAAAATTCCTTATGAATAAAACATTGAATTCTAAAAATGAGTTGTATATTTCTTTCTACATTTCATCTTTCTATATGGATTGTATGATGAACTAAACAACTCAGTAATATAATTGAATGTCTTAATCATGAAGGAAGGAACATTAAAAAACCTATAACATCCAAGTAATGAATTTGATTTTTGTAATTTGCAATATGTTTGTTGTTCCAAAACTTAGCATTTCACCTATTCTATAATTGAATGTCTTCATCAAGACAACACAGCTGTCCTTTGGGGCCTTGTGTTCTTTTTTTGAAGATAGTCATGAAATTGTAGACTATGTGATCTATTACATTTTGTAACAACACACATAGCTTACAGATTTCATGTAATCATTAACTAATTCAACAGTAACAATATTATCAAAAAAACTCCCTAGCTTAGGTATACTTCACCAATGTTATCCATCATAACGAAGTTTCGAGTTGCCCATTTTTGCACAAGTGTAAAAATTGTCAACATTTCTAGCATCTTGTGGGGAAAGTTGTCTGCTAGCTTATAGACCATTGCCTTGCTCTTGTCCATTGGGCATGGAGTCCAAACATGTAACCAAAATATACCTTTCTAGAAGGTTCCAACCCTTCCAAAACAAACTAAAACTGGGAAAGGATCTGAAAACCAAATCACATGCACAAATGCACTTATTGAAGGGAAAAAAATGCAATGTGTAGAAACTACACTTATTGAAGGGAAATCCTACTCTAAACAATCACTTTGTAGATTTTCAATAACAATGTTTGAGAAACATACCATTCACAAGAATGGGAAGTTCCTCTCCATTCAGCCTCGAGAGCTAAAAAGCATTGTGTTCTTTACAAGCTGAAATCATGTAAGGGCCACTCCAGATTGTATCAAACTTTGTGTGTCTTCCTAGCTTTGCACAATCAACATCCCACTTTAACACAATATCTCCTTCATTGAAGATTCTGAATTTGGCTTTCTTATCAAAAGTCTTCTTCATCTGTTTCTGATTCTTTTCCATATTCAAATGGGCTTGATCTCTTAGCTCTTGTAATTCCATTAACTCTGCATAACGAACTTGTAATGGTTCATTCTCAAGCAACTCCATTTGATGCAAAAATCTAATGTAGGTAACTCAACTAAAATAGGCATTCTTGCTTCTTTTTCGTACACAAGTTTGTATGGTGAATTTCCAACTAATCTTTTAGGAGTTACTCTATCAGCCCAAAGTGTTGAATTCAACATCAGATGCCAAGCTCTTTGATTATCTTTGAGTGTCCTTCTGATGATCCTTAAAATATTCTTGTTAGTACTTTCAGCTAAGCCATTACCTTGTGGGTAATAATTAGATGAAGAACTTAAGTAAATTCCATGGTTGACAACCCAATCTATTATCTTTACACCAAGAAATGCTAAAGCATTATCTGATATGATAGTTGTTGGAACACCAAATCTATAAACTATTCCTTCATAAAAGGATAGTATCGAAGCTTCATTAACATCTTTCAAGGCTATTGCTTTAGTCCATCGTGTAAAATAATCTGTAGCAGTTAAGATCCATTTGTGTCCTTGTGATGAAGGTGGGTTTATCATGCCAATAAAGTCAAGACCCCACTGCATAAAAGGTTGATCAACTAAAATAGGTTGTAAAGGTAGCGAAGCTAAACGTTCTTTTCCAACAAAGAAAGCACATTTTTACACTTTCTAATCCATTCAAAATAGTCCTTGAATATGCTAGGCCAATAGTAACCAACTTTCATGATTTTTAAAGTTGTGGTACGTGTTAGAGAAATGACCTCCTGCAGGTCCTTCATGGAATTTTGATAGTAATTTCTAAATTTTATCATAATCAACACATCGCAACAAGATTCCATTTATATCTCTTTTGAACAACACACTATCAATAAAGATATAGGGGACAACTTGTAATCTGAAATATCTTCATTTATTTTTGTCCATACCTTCTAGATATAGGTGTCATGTTGTAGATAGTTAACCAAATCAGTCATCCATCTTGATTCCTAAATCTCATGAGCAAGTTCAGGTTGCTGATTTTCTGGTTGAACCATGATGCTTGATTGCTTGATACGTAATTTCAGCATGTTGTTTTGAATCTTCGGGTTCTATAGCTTGTTGTTTTTCCATATCAGCAATTAGGTGTTCACACAAACCTTTACCTCAAACTGTCTTCTTAACAACCCGAGATATCAACATCATATTCCATAACTTTTGTTATCCAGCCTACTCTTTTCTCATTCAATTCTTTATTTAACAAGAAATATTTTACACTTGGATGAGAAACAAGAACATGGATTTTATTGTTTGAAAGCATATACTTAAAATTCTTTAGTCCTCTGACTACTAAAAGTACTTTTTTTCAAGGAATGTGTACCTTGTTTCATAATCATGCAAGCTCTTGTCCAAAGAAAGCAATTGGCTGCTCAATATTTTCATCATTGACCTGAGTTAGTATGGTTGAGATTGTTTCAGCTCCTACAAGTGCATACATTGTAAAATCTTTATCAAAATTTGGATTTGCAAGAGTAGGAGCTTGAGAGATGGTTGTTTGATTGATTCAAACCCTTCTCTCCCTTCGCTAGTCCAAGAGAATGTTTTCTCTTTCTTTAACATAGTTGTCAATGGTTTAACCAATGCTACAAAATTTGAACAAATCTTCTAACAAAGTTGATTTTTCCAAGAAAACTTTGTAATGCTTCTTATGATGAGGCAATAATAGCTGTGATATGGCTTTGATTCTAAAAGATCAATTGCTAAACCTTGCTTATAAACAATATGGCCAAGTAATTTACCTTGATGTACTAAAAAGATGGACTTCTTGGGATTCAAAGATATTCCAAACTGCCTACGCACAACATAAAATTCTGCCTTAGATGCATCAGATGTTCATCAATTTTTTTAAAATATAGTAACATCATCTAAATAAACAAGGATGCATTTATTTAGCAAGCTGTGAAAATCCATGTCCATTGCACATTGAAACATTGCACACCGGCATTTGAAAGACCAAAAGGCATTCTTTTGTAAGCATAAGTACCCCACTTGGTGGTAAAAGTTGTTTTGTACCTATCTTCTTCTTGGACTAAAATCTGATTGTATCCATTGTAACCATCTAGAAGAGATAGTCTATCTAAACCAAAAATTGTTCTCAAAATTTGATCCATATTTGGTAGTGGGTAATGATCTTTTAATGAAGCTTTATTAAGATCTCTAAAATCCACACATAATCTGATTTCTCCATTCTTCTTCCTAACAGAACAAGATTTGCTACCCAACTTGAATGCTTAACTGGAAAGATAATACCTGATTCAATTAACTTGGATAACTCTTTCCTCATTAGAGGCTCTATTTTGGGATTTACAGGCCTCTGTTTTACCTAACTGGTTTAGAATTTGGCTTGCAATTTGATAGTATGTTGTGCTAAACTGGATCAAACCCTTTCAGGTCTTGGTATCTCCAAGCAAAACATCTTTAAATTCTTTACAAAGATTAATAAATGATTGTTTTTCAGCTAAGGAACATACCTTTCTGAGAAACAAATTTTTCCCTTCATCAACTAAATTTCTTCATAGTTATCAACATGTGTTGACATCTTGGTTTTGTCTTTTCTTAACTGATCATCAGTGCTGAAGATGTCCTCTAATGTGACTAGACCTCGAGGTAACTTATTTTTCTTTAATTGAACAATCTGGTCACCGTATAAATGTTGTAATTTATCTTGATTTACTACTAAAAATTTAGCTTCTTCTACAAAAACCTACAGATTTGATCATCATTTTCAAAAACCTACCAATTCAAGTCATTATCAGGTATAGAAGGCCTAAAATTAACTTAATATGAGGCTTAATTTTGTTGTTCTCTATCTATTCCAGCACTTCAAAACTAGCACCAACTGCTGCAAGTCTATCTGCATGCTTGTTTTCAATTCTAGGAATGGACTGAATATTAATAACATCAAAATATTCCATTAAGTCTGAAACTCTATGTTTGTAAGACTTCATTAATGGATTCTTACAAACATTAAAATTCTTTACTTGATTGATAACCAACTCAGAATCACCAAAAATTTGTAATGTGCTCGATACCTTTCTTTTCTAGCCCAAAGCAAGCCATGAATTAATGCTTCGTATTCAGCTACATTACAAGTGCATGAAAATTGAGACTCAAAGTTGAGAAATACCTTTCATTTGTTGGGGAAGTGAGCATCAAACCTTCTCCCTATCCTTTTTGTTCTTAGCTCCATCAAAATGAAGCTTCCAAATCCCTTCTACTGAATTTTTTATTTTAGACAACAAGGGAAGTGGTGTATTTTCTTCATGCATACAATACACACCAAACAGATGTTCTTCAACTTCCTTAAAAGGATCATGGACATGTTCTTCAACTGTCTTTTCATCCATAAACATGTTAGAAACACCATCTAATGCTGAAACATGAGCTACATCATCAAAATCAGATTGATCTAAGGCTGAATAATTAGCCACTACATTTGGAAGAGTGAGGCTCAATGTGAAATCTAGCCAATGGCTCTGAATTGATAGTAACTTTGGTGCCATAACATGTAGTGAAAAATAAGAAAGACCAATATGAAGAGAGATAACCTCCTATCTTTGTTGTGAAATCTCTAGATAAGCATAAAGCAAAGTATGGAGGTAAATCTACAACAGTAACATCTTGCAGAATAGAAACATTTGGGAAAGCATGCAATGTTACCTCCAAATTTCTGATTACACAATTTATTAGTTGCTTAAAGGTTCCATCAAGTTGTAAGACACTCTTTTCTATAGGCTCATACTGTAGACCCAATTTTTCTACAATTTATTTTGGCATAACTGCGTACTTACTTGCCCACTTGTCCACCATGCAATTATGAACAAGATGTTCTCCAATAATAAGTGATAAATAAAATGGTGGTGGCTTCTTGATGTCATGAGCATTCAAAACCTTCTGAACCATCCACTTAACTTCTTTAATGCGGTCTTGTTCGAATGTTCCAAGGACCATGTCTTCCTTTTGGACTTCCTTTTCTGTTGTTTTAGAAGAAATCTACAACTTAGCTAGTTCATGAGAAAGTAAATCTTGTTGTCCTGGAATACTTAGAGCATCCCACATTGAGATGTTAACATTATGCTTTTTCATTACATCAACAATGTTAAAAGAAGCAACAGTTTTAGAGACAGATTCAATTATTTTAGCATAGGCCTTAGCAAAAACTTATTCTACTTTAGTTGTCTTTGATATATGAGGTATAAACAATCTTCTTGGGTCAGGATGTAGTTATTTTTGTTGTCCTTTATCAGCTTGAAACACTTGTTTTTTTGAGGAACAACAGGACTATTAGCTAGTTTTGGGGTTGTAGATGTTGTCTTATCAGTGACAGTAGGTAGAACAAGCCTATTTTGTTGTTTTTGACTTTCAACAGCTTTTCCTTGAGCCCTAGTAGTGACTACAATGAAATCATCCTCATTGAAACTGACTAAATTCTGTTCAGGTGATTTCTGAACATGAGTTTCTTATTGCTCCCACTCTCCATTTGAGGCATGAACAATGCTTTAGATTGAGGTTGTGTAACAAGATTCAAATTCAAAAAGTATTTGGGCAATTTGTAGTTGAATGAGGTTGATTGCAAGGTTGGAACCACTCTTCTATAGTCATGTTAACTAGAACTAAGATTGAGATGAACTAGGAGCCTTTGGGTCAAATTGCCTTTGTTGATAAGGCTACCTATAATTTTGATTTTGTTGGTAAGGCTACCTATTTTGTTGATTTTGTTGATTTTGTTGATAAGGAGCTTTATAAGGTCTACTAGGTAGGTAATGCAAGCCTATTCTCAATTGAAGTCAACTTATTTCCCATAGTCTGTAAAGATTTAAATACATCATCTGATGGGGCTGTAATAATAGGTTCTATGATTGTAATAGGTTGTGGGATAGGGGCTAAATCTACTAAAAAGGCATTGAAGGTCTTGGTGCTAATTTTCCATCTTGAATAAGACTATTTTCATCTCGGATGGCGATATCATAGGCTGTTGGGAGCGTCTCTCCTCCCATAGACTGAATCATAGTTGAAATATCACTATTTAGTGCCCTAAGATAATAAAGAAAAGCGTGATCAGCTTGAGGCTTGACACTTGCTTGGAATTCTTTCCCAAGTTCTAGAAAAATGGATGTTGAAACTTGACATAAATTTATTGGGAGCTCTTTTAATGGTAGATAGTTGTTCTATAAGAGATAAATGATCTGAATTGTCTTGAAATTGTTTCAGCAATTTATCACCTAAGTCATCCCAAGTTCTTATGCATCCAATCTCTAGATTTCTATACCATTGCAAGGCTTTTCCTTTAAGAGATGCAACTAAAAGTCTTAAGGCTACATCCTCATGAGTAATATTATGAACTACACATAAGGTTGCGACATCTTTAATGTGCTCTGTAGGTGTCACCTAATTTTCACCAGTGAATGATGGCAAAATTTTCATGGAAGCATTAGGATGTCATGGTAAACTGAGATTACTAATGGGTTTCCATTAGTAAAGGTCACAAAATTTCTAGGTGGTTGGATTACCATAAGAAAAACTGGGATGTTAATAGAGAAATTGATTCATGGAGAAGGAATGTTAGGAGGAGGGTTATCAAAAATAGGTATATTATAAGGTAAACTATTACCAAATCTTCTCCTTCTCACATAATTCAAAGGTAAAGAAACAAACTCATGAGGAATTCCTCTTACCAATGATCTTGTAGTCACTTTAGGCATGGAACATGTTGTAATACTGGTATGAAATCAGCTTTACGGAGTTACCAAAAGATCTTAAAATATTTAGAATAAATTCTTGCAACTTGCTCCTGAAAGTAACTTTTATAACTTGTTGTAAATTTGTTGTAGATCTATTATAGATAGTCGTAACTTTGCATGTAGATCTGATTTGTGGTCCCACCGAGCATGCCAAAAACTATTATCTCTCGAAAGTGCACCCTGTAGAGATGGTTGTAGGTTTTCTAAGCTTGCAAAATTTTATCTCTCTTTCGTAGATATAATGGAAACACCTCAGGTCTGTGGGTATACCTATTTTGAGGTGAGTCTCTTGGTATCAAGGTTGGTTCCTTGTTGATGTATCCTAAATTTATTTTATGGGGTTAAGGGTAAAAGATGGCTATAAAATACTAAAACTAAGGTGATACACTAAATTTATATGAGGGATTTGAATGAGTATATGCACAATTGATATGGGAAGGATTCTTGATGCACGAACCAATAGTTTTCTATAGAATAATTAAGGGAAAACACTTTGTTGTATTGAGGGAAAATATCACAACATCACTGATAAGTTAACATGCACATTAAAATTATGTAGAAAATACTAAATTTGTAGTAGGGTAAGATGATTGTTCAGGGAATTTGCATTCACAAGACTAATAGAAACATACACAAGGCTGTAAATAATTAGAAAGGCTGAAAATACTTCACACTCAGAAGGAAAAACTTTCAAAAATTGTTTCACTACTCTCCGTATCCAAAAGGTCCTCTTTTATGCTTTTCCAAAGCACACAATATATAGCAAAATAATTTTCACACCCTTCCTAAAAATAGTTTAAGGCTTGTACTTCGCCCATGCATCCTATTTTTATTCTTTATTTAATAATAGATAAAGGAATAAAATAGAGCATGCAATTACAAATAGGCATTAAGAGCCTTGATTACATTATAGTCAAACTGAAGTTGACTGTTCTATTTTTAATGTATAGTACGGTTATAGTCAAAAGTACAATAGGAATGTTGTGGTAAAAATTAAATATTTTTCAAAGTTAGGGTAAGTAGAGAAGTAGGGTCTACATGATTAGGAATTAGAAATATTATATTGGTAATAAGGACAAGGAGTGAGGTCATAAATATTTTGTGTATTTTATTTGTAAAAGTCTAAAAATGTGGAACCCATGTGAAATAATAAGGTTTATCTTATCTTAAAAGATAAACTTACATGTACATATAAGAGTTAAGGTATGGAATATGATTCATCAAAGTGGATTTCTTATCCTATCTTAGAGATAAGATGGATAAACCTGAAAGTTCTATAAATAGAGAGGCCACCCCGTCATTTAGCATAGAAAGAAGTAGTGAGAAATATTGTATGAGAAAGTGGGTAAAGGAAGCCATCAGTTTGAAGGTGTGTTAAAGAAGCCATTAAGAGGTTTAATTGTAAAGTTTCTCTCATAGTTATTGTTGGAAGGCAAGTGAAGTCAGTAACACTTGAAGTACCTCATGGGTGAGATTGTAACAATTTCATGTTGATATTATAATTTACACTTATATTTCAGATTTATCATCATTCCTTCTTATCATAGTCTATGGTATTCTTGTGTTATGTTTGTTGTGTTTTCAGATTCCATCTACCAAACTAAAATTTGTGCATTAGTAAATAATCATAGCACGAGGAGTTCCCGGTGAAGAATTGTCATAGTGCCTTGGATTGGTGATGACATTTTGGTTCCGTTGCCGGGACCATTCCTCATTGGTGGATTTTTTGGAGAGATATTCCCACTTAGTCAGAAAACATTTGGAGGGTAACCTTGTTTTTACTATGCATAGTAGTTACCATGGTAAAGTCACTTTTTACCGTGAATAGTATTTATCACAGTAACTTCACTTTTTATTGTGAGTGGTGTTCACCACAAGAATAGTAAAGTAAAGTTTTACCACAAGTAAGTCAAGTTTTACCATAGTTTATCATGGTCATTTCTATTTTCTATTATAGTGATTCCAATTATTTTTGCACATAAGTCTTGTTGATTGTACTTGTGGGTTGGTATTTCACTGTGGTTACTTTTGAAAATGGGGAAGATTCTGTTTTTTCAGCCCAATCTAATGAAGATGCTTCCTCTTTCATTCAAGAGTTTAAACGATCTTGTATTTGTAATGGCCTTATAAGAAGGGAACAATGGACTGAATTTTTTCCTACCTTTTTGGATGGTTCAGCCCTTAGGTGGTTTGAAACACTAGGTGATAATGTGAAAAACTCATGGGATTTATTAACTAAAAGTTTTCTTGAAGAATTTGGTGAACAAAAGAAATATGCATATCTCATGATTGATATCACAAAACTATCCCAAGGAGAGAAGGAGAAGATAAGGGATTATCATGCTCATGTTCTAGAGCTAAGGAGGAAGCTCGACGCCTAGATCCGGAAGGAAGGATTAGCGGATGGGTTGATGAATGACATATATAATCTCCTCTGTAAGCACTTCATTCTTGGGATGAAGCTAGAGATTAGACAACGAGTGAAGTATGACCACCCAGCTACCATTGAACAAGCAAAGGAGATTGTAAGAAGGTAAGAAGAAAGCATGGAAGAGGAGCCCAAAGAAATTGATGCTAAAGTAGAGCCTACACCAACACCTTTGGTCTAGAATCCACAAACACTCTCGGTGAGCACAAACCTTTCTCCTAGTACATCTACTGAGTATGAAGATCTGCTCAAGAAGATGGGCCACTAACTATTAATCTTCTTCAAGGAAAAGAATTTAGTTCTCAAGGAGGAGATAGAGGTCCAAAAATAAATATTTATGAAGTTGTATGTTATGGTTGTTATAAAAAGGGTCATTATAAGTATAATTGTCTAGATAGAGCTTCTACATCTGGTACAAGAGATAATGATAAAGGAAAATTACCTGTGAATTCTTTTGATGTAGTAGATAAGAGCATAAATAATGAAGTAGATGTGTTTATAACAAAAAGAAAGAAATAAAAAGATAACCAAGATGGAAATGATCCTAAGAAGATGAAAGGAGAAACTAGTAAGAAACATAGGAGAAGAAAGTTGGGTGTGCAGGATTTTCTGATTTCACAGGGACAAGGACCATACTCCATCTTAGAAGATCTGTCCAAAAGGCCTGCAAATATTACATATGGTCAACTCTTGGCGATATCTTCTGAGGAGAGGCAAGAGCTGCGAAGTGGACTCAATGCTCGACGAAGGAAGGAGGTTGAGGTCCCTATTTTGGAGGCAGAGGTGGATCCCTATGCTCCACAAGCTGAGGTATTATGTAATGGTATTTCAATTCATGATGTCTTAGTTGATGGAGGTGTTGCAGTTAATGTAATGACCGAGTATGTAATGAATATGTTGGGTTTAAAAATTGATCGCCCCTCAACACTTATGTTAAGGTCATTAAATAAGGGAAAAACTAAACTAGAAGGTGTAGTTTCAAATGTGGCAATATCTGTTATGGGTGTTGTATGTGTGGTAGACTTTCAGGTGATGAAAAATGGTACTATTGCGTACCCAATGTTGTTGGGAAGGCCATGGCTAAGGAGAGTTCATGCAAGAAACTACTGGAATGAAGGCTTCATGACACTTGGATGTGGTAGAGAGAGGGTGAAGATAAACGTGATCCCTCGACAACATCATAAGGTAGAACCTGTGGATTCAAGTGATGAAACTGATGATTGGACATCCTCTGATTACTCTAGTACCAATGAAGTGGACACCAAAGATGAAGAAAGTGAGGTTGATGTTTCGGTCATGGATATCCTTCCAGTCACACTGACTCATGACACCATAAAATTATCTGAAGAAGAAATTGATGATCGTCTCCAACAAATAAAGATTGGTGATGCTGTGATGGAGAGTGAGAAGGAATCCTACCTCTAGCTCTTTCGAAGGTACATACACCTATTCACTTTTGATTACAAGGAACTCCGTCAAGTAATTTGGGTAGAACATTCTATTGAGCTGGTAGATGGTGCTAAGCCCATAAAGCAAATGTCATATAGAATGAATCCTAATTTTGCCAAGACTGTAAAAGAAGAAATAGATAAGTTGCTTAATGAAGGATTCATATTTACTGTGGAGAATTCAGAATGGTTTTCTCCCATTGTGATCTCAATAAAAAAGAATGGGAAGCTACGCATTTGTGTTGATTATAGGAAGCTCAATAAGGCAACAAAGAAGGATCATTACCCTCTTCCATTCTCAGATCAGATTTTGGATGAAGTAGCTAGCCAGGAGTGTTATAGTTTTGCTGATGGATATAGTGGATACAACCAAGTTTGTATAGTAAAGAAAGATCAGCTAAAGACCACGTTCACCACTCCTTGAGGAACATTTGCTCATAGAGTTATGCCTTTTGGGTTGTGTAATGCTCCAACAACGTTCCAACGTTTGATGAATAGGGTGTTCAAACCCTACATTGGGAACTTCATTAGAGTATTTCTGGATGATTTTTGCATCTATGGGAGCAAGATGGACCAATCCGCACTGAGATGGAGACAACATTTCAAAGGTTAGATGAAGCACAAGCCTCACTAAACCCTACAAAGTGTGTCTTTGGATGTTCTAAAGGCATTTTGTTATGACATGTTGTATCCAGAGATGGTATTGTACTTGATCCCGATAAAGTTTCAAAAATCAAAGAGTTACCATTTCCTATGAATAGAAGTAAGTTGAGATTATTTTTAGGCCATGTGGGTTACTATAGAAGGTTCATCACGAATTTCTCAAAGATTGCATGACCCACTAACCCAGTTCTTGAAGAAGGATGTTACTTATGAACCAGGAAATAAGGTGCATGAAGCTTTTGAACAACTGAAGGAAGCCCTGGTGTCTTCACCTATTCTAAAGAATATAGATTGGAGCAAGCCATTCATTGTGTACATTGATGCCTTGTATGCAGCACTAGGAAGTACTCTGAGCCAAAAGGATGAAAATGGGAATGAACATCTAGTTTACTTTGGGAGCAGACAAATGAGTAGTGCTGAGGTAAATTATACTGTAACTGAAAAAGAGGCTCTAGCTATCATTTTTTCTGTAAAGAAGTTTAGAAATTACTTGCTAGGGAAAAAATTTATAGTTGTAACAAATCATCAGGCTCTAAAATATATTGTAAATAAGCCTAACCCATCAGGGAGGATAGCAAGATGTGTAATTTTGCTACAAGAATTTGAATTTGATATTATATATAGGCCAGAAAGAAGCATGTCAATGCGGATGCACTCTCTTGAGCCTATGATGGCTTAGGTTCATCTTGTGATGATGATGATTTACCGATGCAAACATTGTTATCCCTCAACACAATCCCTAGTGAATACATAGATATTTGGAATTATCTGAATGAATTCAAGTTTCCTGATTGTGCTAATGCAAAGACTAAGAGGAAGACTACTCAAGTAAGTCGTCCATATTCTATTCTGCATGGAGTATTATTTTGAATGGGACTCTCGACTGACAAGACAAGAGGGCAAATTGAACATGATCAAGGAAGGAGCTGATAGAATAATTCCACAATGGTACATGTGGAGGGCACTTCTCTAGACAACTTACGTAAAAGAAGGATCTTGGATGCAGTTATCACCGCCCACTCTTTTTAAAAATGTTATAATTATTGTAAGACATGTGATATTTTTAAACACATGATAACCGTAAGACTTCATCAGCTCCATTATGCCCTATTCTTCCACTTAGTCCCTTTAAAAAGTGGGGAATAGACATTGTAGAGTCCACTTCCAACTACCCCACGCCAAACTAAGTATATTGTAGTTGCCACATTATTTAACCAAGTGGGTTAAAGCTAGGCCATTGAAAATAGCTTCCATGGATGAAGTGGCAAGGTTCATATATGAATGCATTGTCACCAGATTTGGTTGTCCATTAAAAATTATAACAGATCAAGGAAGCCACTTCATTAATGAGGTGGTAGAAGCCCTAGTCAACAAGTTTTCTATTAAGCACAGGAAGGCAAAAACATACAAGACAAACACAAATGGACAGGTGGAACAAACAAATTTTGTGTTGTGTCAAATTCTAGCAAAAGATGTAGCCTTGCAGGTACATAAGTGGGATAAAAGGATTCATGCAACATTGTGGGCATATAGGGCAACATCAAAGTCAACAATAGGATACTCCCCATTTTAGTTGGCTTATGACATTGATCCAATTCTTCCTATTGAGTTTGATATTCCCACTGTGAGAGTTATGAAAAATGAAAGGATGGATGAAAGTGATTTAGTAAAAGAAAGGTTGGTACATCTTCATTTGCTAGAGGAAATGAGGGAAATAGTGAAGGATACAAGCTATAAGAAGAAAATGAAGCAGAAGGAATACTTTGATCAAAAGATCCGTTGGTCTCCATTTCATGTGAATGAGTTGGCCCTAGTATATGATTCGAGATACAAAAAAAGAAGACAGAGAAAATTTCTTCCAAAATAGATGGGGCCCTACAAAATAGTAGCTGTGCATGAAAATGGTACATACCGACTGGAGGAATTGGATGGTACTCCCATTATGAAATGGGTCAACCATGAGAAGTTAAATATTTTTCAAGCACCGAATAGTCTACTCCGAGGATGGAGTAGAATCTAGGAAGGGGGAAGATGTCGACACTAAAATTTTCCTCCGTAATTTCTATTTCATTAATGTATGTATTAGGAATATGATGTTGTTAAGTATAATTAGTAGTAGCGTCTGATAGAAGATAATGGCATTTCTGGTACGACGCTACCAATAATGTATAGTATGGTAATTGTCAAAAGTACAATAGGAATGTTGTGGTAAAAAGTAAATATTTTTCAAAGTTAGGGTAAGTAAGTCAAGTAGTAGAGAAGTAGGGTCTACATGATTAGGAATTAGAAATATTATATTGGTAATAAGGACAAGGAGTGAGGTCATAAATATTTTGTGTATTTTATTTGTAAAAATTCTAAAAATGTGGAACCCATGTGAAATGATAAGGTCTATCTTATCTTAAAAGATAAACTTACATATACGAGATAAGAGTTAAGGTATGGAATATGATTCGTCAGAGTGGATTTCTTATCCTATCTTAGAGATAAGATGGATAAGCCTAAAAGTCCTATAAATAAAGAGGCCAACCCCCTCATTTAACATAGAAAGAAGTAGTAAGAAATATTGTATGAGAAAGTGTGTAAAGGAAGCCATCGGTTTGAAAGTGTGTTAAAGAAGCCATTAAGAGGTGTAATCTGTGAAGTTTCTCCCATAGTTATTATTGGAAGGCAAGTGAAGTAAGTAACACTTGAAGTACCTCATGGGTGAGATTATAACAATTTCATGTTGATATTATAATTCACACTTATATTTTAGATTTATCATCATTCCTTCTTATCATAGCCTATGGTATTCTTGTGTTATGTTTGTTGTTGTGTTTCCGATTCCATCCACCAAACTAAAAGTTGTGTATTAGTAAATAATCATAAAGATGAGGAGTTCCTGGTGAAGAATTGTCATAGTGTCGGATTGGTGATGATAGACCCTCCCTTATATATCCAAGTTTGTGTTAACAAAGTAGGCATTAAACACGTTGTTAACAATTTTTGCACTTGTGTAAAAATGGGCAACTTGGAACTTTGTTACGATGAATAGCATTGGTGAAGTATACCTAAGCTAGGGATTTTCTTTCAAAGAATATGGTTACTATTGAATTAATTGATGATTACATGAAATCGACACTATGTGTACTATTACAAAATGTAACATCACATAGTCCGTAATTTCATTATTATCTTCATTAAAAGAACACAAGGCCCTCAAGGACAACCGTGTTTGTCTTGATGAAGACATCCAATTGCAGAATAGATGATTGTAGAAATCAAATTTCATTACTAGATGTTACAGGTATTCTTTAATGTTCTTTCCTTCATGATTAAGACATTCAATTATATTACTAAGTTGTTTATTTCATCATACAATCCATACAGAAATCTGAAATGCGAAAGAAATTCACAACTCATTTTCATATTTCAATATTTTTTCATAAGGAATTTAAAATGTTCCCACACAATCCATGGGATGTAAATCGAAAAGTAAATTACAACTACTTTGAAATAAGAGGCACGCATGCATGAAAGAGAAAATAAAGGAGTATGAGTAAACCCATCATTTCCTTAGGGGTCTCCTCTTTGGTTGTGACATCTCCTTTTCCAGCCTTGTTCCTTCTTCATCTTCATTGCTGAAAGAACTGTTCCTAAAAAGAAGAAAAGAGGAAAAACATCAATTACGAGCTCAGGGATCAATCCATATTCCTATACTTTCCTAATTCGTGCATATGAATCTCTTAATAAAAGGAAATATAGTTTACTTCAAAATCAAACTGCATCCATGTTTTACTTACTCGTAAAGAAGGAGGGAGAAGAAGAGGAAAAGAAAAACCATGTGTTGGTGCTCAAAATAGTCTCACCCCATTTTGCCTTTGAAAATCCATTGATTTACTGAGACTACTGTCACATTTTATTCCCCCGTGTTGTGCCTGGTAAGTCTCTACTTTCCTTTGTTGCCATAATTAACCTTTCCTTGGGCAAAGATCATGTAGGGATCTATATTTATGTCCTTATTTCTCTCGTTTCTCCGAGGAGGTCTAAAATTTGGGTCTCCTGTCCTCTATTCATTCAAAAACTCAAGCTTTCCCATTCTTTCCATTTTTTACAGTCGAGATTTTCTGCCCTTATCATTTTGCCCCAAATACTTGATGAAAAATGAATGGATGTAGCTATGAAGAGCGTATTTGAGCCTTGCAACATTTCTAAATCCTCTATCCTTGGAAAAAACTTCATCCCCGGGCTCAAATGGTCATTTTTTTGCATTTTACGGTTTGACGAGCATTTCCCCCAGTCAAATTTGCATCCTTGCGTTCGGCGGTCACATGGCTTCTTTTGGTTGGTTAGGGGATGGTGGGAAAATTCTTTAACTTATCACTTTTTACTTTTTTGGCAAAAAGGACAAATTTGGTCCCGTGGCTCGCTCATTTCTGATTGGTTCTTTTGGTGCTTACATGGCTTCTTCTAATTGGATGGGGCGCAACGGGTTTGTTTTTTAACTTGTTCCTTTTGGCTACTTCGAAAAAGGTTTGAACTCACCCCGCAGCCCCACCAGGCTCTAATTAAAGCAAATTTTAAGTGGCGGGAAAAGTCTTACTTTGACCCCGCAGGAGGACACGTGGCAAAAGCTAATGGCAGAGATGCGGGCCTTCGGAGGTAAGTTGAATGTTTTTCCTTTTGGAAAAATGCAATAAAATTCTAAAATAGAAGCGCACTCCTGCCAAATCATTTTGAAACCTTAAATTTTTTGAAGTTGCGCCATTGTGACACATGACAGTTTGAAAAGTCAAAGGGGTGGGGAGGCGGGCTATCGGGGGCAACTTGGTTTTTTTCCCCTTGATGTTCAAATGACTAAAATCATCAAAATGACCCATGGACCTGATGGAGAAAAGTCAAAACTTGCTCCAGTTAACGACGGAGTGCAGACCCTTGGAGGAAATTTGGAAAAAATTCCTTTTAGGAGAAAATATTTAAAAGTAAAAAGGAAGCGTGGTTCCACTGGACTCACATTGGGACACGTGTCAAGCCCATTTTTCAAGGGCAAAGCTATGGGGAAAACTTGGAAAATTTTCCCTTTTCCAAAAAGGAGGTGAAATAGCAGAAATTGGCCGTGGTTCTTTTGGGACCCACCTTGGGAAATGTGTCAAGCTCATTTCTTAAGGGTGGAGCGCGCGAGCAAAATGTGAAAATTTTACATTTTTCCAAAAGTTGTAAAAAGTCAAAGAAGAACCCCGGGCCCATCTTAAAATGAATCTTCCACGTGGACGACCCAAATTCAAAGTAAAGATCAACGACAACTGAGAGTCTGAATATGATTTTCCCCCCATTTTACTAAACGCTCCTAGAAGTGTGAGTCTTCATGATTTCTTGGTATTTCCTACACGCCAAATAGAGAGGAGAGTTAATTTTGATATCTAAGTTTGGTGGAGGAGATCTGGAAATGTCTTTCACCATTAAAATGGTCTCGACTCTCGAGCTCGATATGATTTTCTTTTTTTTCTCCCGAGAACGCAAGGAACCAAATTTAATTGAATAAGGAGCGGAAGTGGTTGGTGAGTCAAGAAGAGTGGTTGAATTTGGGAGATATTCGAAGAGATTTTCCCACTGAGCACCTGGCGACTTTTTATAGATCCGATTCTTGAAATCACGATCTTGATCATGGCGAGAACTGGTAGCACTCAATGTCATGATTTTTGGGGGGAAAAGGGGATTTTTGTAAATGTTATAAATGGCACAATTTTTTTGTGCAAAGGTTTGGAGGTTGGAGTGTTAGAGGTCAAAGAAATTTCACAAGAGGAAAACTTAACAAAGACTGTCTTTTGAGAAGCCATCTGAGAAGCCTATATATCTCCTTTATATTAAGTTTGATTGTGTCAAGGTGGTTGCAAGTGTACAACCATTAACAAGCTCTGAGATTGTTCTAGAAACATTCCCCTACTGATAAATTTAATCAATCTCGAGTTATTCTGTGTTGATCTTGAGAAAAATGTGTTTGTTTCATTTCTAAATGTCTACGAATAGTTTTTCTTGTTATTTTTGCAATCTTGTATCAAAATCTATCTCAATCACGCAGTCTCAATCTTTGTGATATTTTAGTGGAATATGCAATTTCATTTCTCGAAGAGCTTTCATCCGGGGAGTGAAATAAACGATTTAAAATCACTTTTCTCTCATCTTTTGACATAGATTGTTTGTAAGCCTCTGGGTGTACCTCAGCCCGATTGGGCTTAGATCTTGACACTTTGTTGGGATTTCCACTCAAACCTTCGCGTTAGAATCTCGTAGATTGTATGAAAAAGTGCTAATTTGGGCATCCATTAAAGCACATATTTCGGTTAAGGGAACATTTTAGCTATTCTCGAACCATTTTGTTGTCTAGGCTTTCCATTTTGTAAAAACTTTCAAATATCAAGAAAAACAAGTTTTTTCTACCTCGACTTCCCTCAAAAATTCATTTAAAACAACTAATCCTACCCATACTACCCCTTTTTGTCATGTGTATGCACAAAAGTAGGATTTCCATTACCAAAGCACGCAGAAACAATCAGGATTTCAAATGTCTTTATAGCCTAAACCTTGCCCAAGAAATATCTCCACTATCTAGAGTGGCAACTCGTCAGAGTTAGATTTTGTTACATTGATCATATTTTATTCAAGGTATCCTTAACAACTTCATTAGGAAGGACATCTCCATCTCCTCCATAAACAACAAGCTACAAAAAGGTTCTCTTACCTTGGTTGAAAGGCACAACCTAAAATAGTGAGGATAGATCAAATCCTCTTGAGGGTACTATCCATTTCTCCACATCTGAGTGACAGAGGGCCAGTTAGATCCCATCCCCAGCTACAAAATGACTCACCATGATCTATCTATCTCTAAGCTTCCTGCCAAAACTTGTGATGCTGCTTAGACTTTGAGGGAGATTCAATTTTGGTACTAACACCTTACTCGGCATTGCATGTTGCAAGGACTTATTTGAGTTCTTTGAGACTATTTGTTGAATCACCGCCCATTAACAACACCTTACTAGCGTCGTTTTTGGGACATAGTGATTATAGTTCATACTCAAACCCTAGTGTTGTATGCAACTTTTCCAGTCTCTAAAAGTTTTTGCACTACTATTCACTGATAAATTTTGGTAAAGGGAAGTAAGATATTTCATTTCCAGTTTCTAGTGCTGAGATATTTGAAAAATCATATTTTAGTGCATTTGCACAACTAAGGTGGAAATCCTTAGTGGCAACTCTCTGTTGATCTGATTTTTTATGAGTATCGTGTCTTCACCTATGTCAAGTGAGATTTGTTACTAATCTTTGCAAAGCTGGAAGGAAGAAGATCTTTCTTTGCTAGGGATCCTACTAGGAAATTATTTCCAGAGATAGGAAAAAAAATTAGAAGGAAGAAAATCCTAGAGAGTTGTGGGAGATCAGCAGACAAGAAGAGGGATCTCCATTGATGAAAGTGATTAGCCTATTATTGAAGACTGCAATTCGAGTGCTTCTGAATCAGGTAGCCTCTTTGTGGAATTGAATTCTCCAATTGGAGAGGGGCCTTCATTTGATTTTGAAAAGTTTACTTCTCATTCTAGCACCTATCTTTTCAGAATTTGATAGGGATTTCCAAGAAATAAGGCCTTTAGGGGGTATCCATTTTGAAAGTTATACTCCTATGTTCCAAGGACCCTCTACCCCTTATCAGTTTATTACCCCTCTAGGGTCACCTCCTCAAAACAATATCGCCCCCCCCTAGACCTCCATTTTTGTAAACTCTTTTGGTCCCATAAATTTTTTGGGAATGGCTAGTTATCCAAATGTAGTTCCTTAAGATGTGAGGAACAGACTACCAAAGTTCTAAGGAAACAATGCTATAACTGGTGATCAACACCTAAAGCTTTTTATCAATATGATGGAAGATTTTGAGATTGAACATGAAGATGTATATATCAATTTGTTTATCCATACTCTGGAAGAGGATGCAAGGGACTAGTATAAAGCTTTTCCAGATAACTCTATTGATTCTTGGACTGAGATGAGCAATGCATTTAAATTGTAGTATGGTGATATAACCGACCCTAGGTTTCTTTTGATATAATTTGAAAACATCAAAAATAATCCTAATGAGTCAGTACATGATTTCAACACAAGTTTTAACAAGACCTTGAGGAGATTTCCTGTTAGGATAAGGCCATGTGATGAATCATGTTTGATCAAATATTAAGATGCATTTGATAAAAAGGTTGCTTACTACTTGAGGGACAAAAAAACTACTAATTTGAGATAGGCCTTCACTATGGCTTTGCAAATTAAAAACAATAATATCAAGGAAATTGGAAAACCTCCCAAGAGGGATGGTGTGAATCTGATTAACCCAGAAAAACCTCAAACAAGTAAAGCTTCTGATTTTGAGGAAGTTGTGAAGACTTTGGTAGGGGCTATCAAAGAAATTTCCTACAAACTAGCCCGGGCTGAGAAAGGAATTGGGAAGAGCTCAAAAGGTCAACACAAGTAACGAAGCCAAGACAAGTTCACAAACCACCAAAGACCTGATGACAGAGGCAAGGGACCTATTGGATTTGGAAATATGCAGCCCCATGGGAGGTAAAACAGAATGGTGCCTGATCCTTTAGCTTCTAGAGTTGTTGTTATGGAGGAGACAGATGTCATTGATTGGTGTGACAGATGTTTCATGCCCCATGCTTCATGTAAATAAGATCAATGAGAAGAAGAAGAAGCTTATGATGACAATGATGATGATTTCTCGCATGATGGGTTACTCCATAAGCTCACAACAAGGGGCAACTTCAATCAAGTGATAAGTTCCCTGACTACGCCAATTTTTGGGACTGCATTCATAGGTACCTATTCTTCCTCCCTCTCATACTTTAGAAGTAGATATTGTGCAAGCTTTTGAATTTCCCAATAATGAATTTGAATATTTAAGGGCTCTAATGATAAAGAAGTATGATGGAGGAATCCCATTTGAGGAAGATAGACAATTATTGATGAATGTTGTTGTTGCTCAAGAAAAGGAATATAACACAAGAAGTAAGGTTGTCAAAGGGACAGGGCCTCAAGCCAAGCCAAAATCTCCCTTACTTTCAAACATTCCTAAAGAGGCTCCTAAGAAAGATGCATCTATCAAATGCCTTGCAGCTCCAAACAAAAATCATACCCCTCCTCATGCCCAAGTTATCAAAAATCTTGTACCACCTAGTGAGTGTGTTAGCTTTCCTTCTAATACTACCTTGCCAAAGAATGTCCCATATGATATTGCCCAAGTTTTAAGTCAAATCAAAGTATCTATTCCAATTGTTGAGTTTCTTAGGATTCCTAAGCACAAAAAGAGAGCATTCGAATACTTGGGGTTGAAAGAAGAGAAGACTACCCTAGGCAGAAATGTGAACATTGTCGAGACTCCACCAGTCATAGAGGAATTACAGACACCACTAGCATCAGAAGAGCTAGATGAACCACCTGAGGTTTATTTGGGAACATCCTTAGTAGATTCTCAGCTGAATGTGGACCCATTTTTCACTACCATGATCATTAAGGACAGACTACTCCACAACTGCATGTTTGACTCAGGGGCATCATGCAATGTCATGCCTTTGGAAGTCACGAATTAGTTTAACATCAAAGTAATATCAATATATGGGAAGTGCACTACCATGGAATCTATAGAAGTGTCGAGAGTAGTAGGATGTGTGAATGGTTTGGTGGTACAACTTGCATCTTACCCGGGTAAAAGTTTAAAACTTAATGTTGTCATTGTTGACTTTTCACCCAAGTGGGGTATGTTGCTATCTAGAAAATGGGCTACAGGTGTTGGTGGGAGTGTCCAAATAAATATGTCCTATGCCACTATTCCAATTGAGGGCAACCTTGTCATGTTGTATGGGGAAAATAAGATGTTGCACCTTATTGAAGATCCCAACAACACATCCTATGAATTATTGTACACAAATGTTGAATCTAATAACTTTATAGGATTTGTTGATGGAAAGGAGCACAAGATTGAGGAATGCAGGTGTCATGAACAAGAAGGCTCTCTTTGGACTCTATTGTTTGATGGAGCTTGCTCCAAGTTTAGGAATGGTGTTGGTGTTGTTCTGCTTTCTCCAGGTTAAGAAAAATTTGGTTTTTCTTTCAAACTCAACTTTGAGTGCACTAACAACATTGTTGAGTATGAGGCATTGTTGTTGGGTTTAAGAATTACTTGGAAATATGGTGTCAAAGACATCATTGTCAAAGGGGACTCAAAATTAATTGTAAAACAAGTCAGAAAACTGTATGCCACAAAGAATTAGTGAATGAAACAATACAAGCATGTAGTTTGGGATTTCATTGAGATGTTTGATTCATTCAACATTGTGCATCATGATAGGAAGTTCAATGACTTGGAAGACAAACTTGCAGTGTTGGGGTCTCATTTTGACAATTGTGCAATGTCCCCATATTGTGAATATGATGTTGAGATATTGACAAGACCCTCTGTCCCTGACAACATTAAACATTGGCAGGTTTTTGATGATGATGCTCAGATCAGAAGATTTTTGTAGAACAAGGGAGAGTTTGCTGATCAAAGTATTGATTGGGAGCCAATGGTATGTGCGATAGAGGGAAAGGAAACCTTGTTTGGCAAGGGCATCATCTAGCTAAAGACTAATACCATTCCTAGAGGGTTGGTTGCTCTTGAATCAAATTTTGATAATGTTGATTGCATTATTAATAGACATATGGAAGCCTCGAGGGATGTTGAGGAGCATGATCTTGGTACTAAGGAGAAACCAAGGAAAATTTGGTTAGGCAGCAATCTCAACAAAGAGGAGAAGTAGTCATACATCCAATTGTTGAAGAAATACCAAGATTGCATGGCTTGGACCTATGCTGAATTAAAAGCATACAGAGAGGATCTATTTCAACATGAGATTCCCTAGAGTCTAATGCAAATCCATTCAGGTAGAAATAGAGGCCAATCAATCCACTCTTATCCCTCAAGATGCAAGAGGAACTGAAGAAGCTAAGAGATGGAGGGATTATTCAGCCCACTAGGTATTCTTCTTGGGTTGCAAACCTAGTACTAGTTAGAAAGAAGAATGGTGACATCAGGTTATGTGTGGATCATCAACACGAATCTGACACTCTGATAATATTTCACCAGGAACTCCTCATGCTATGATTATTTTAGTAATGCACAACTTTTGGTTTGGTGGTAGTAATCTGGAAACACAACAACAAACATAACACAAGAATACCACAGACTATGACAAAAAAAGAATGATGACAAATCTAAAATACAACTGTAAAATATATTATTAACATGGAATTATTACAATCTCACCCATGAATTACTCCAAGTGTTACCAACTCCACTTGATTCCAACAATGGTTATGGGAGAAACTTCACAATTACTCCTCTTGATGACTTCCTTAACACACCTTCACAAAGAATCCTTTATTCATAAAATAATTATTACAACTTTGCTCTATGATAAATGAGAGGGGATGGCCTCTCTATTTATAGGAATTCAGCTTATCCACCCTATCTCTAAGATAGGATAGGAAATCTCTTCCGGCCAATCATATTCCATGCCTAAACTCTTTCCTTTACATGTAGGCTTATCTTCTAAGATAAGATAAACCTTATCATCTCACATGGGTTCCACCTTTTTAGACTTTTCTACAAATAAAATACACAAAATATTTATGACATCACTCCTTGTCCTTATTACAAATATAATATTTCTAATTCCTAATCATGTAGACCCTACTTCTCTACTTACCCCAACTTTGACATTTTAACATTACCGACCACTTACGACAAATATTTACTTTTTACCACAACATTCCTTTTGTACTTTGATTGTTACCGTACTCTACTTTATTGGTAGCACCGTATTGATGGCGTTGTTATCTTCTATTGGATGCCACTACTAATTATACTTAACAACATCCTATTCCTAATACATACATTAATAAAATAGAAATTACGGAGGAAAATTTTAATGTCGACATTTTCCCCCTTCCTAACTTCTACTCCGTCCTCGAGTAGACTCTTATGGACATTCTGAAGCTGGTGCCTAGAAAATATTTAACTTGTCATGGTTGACCCATTTCGTAATGGGAGTACCATCCAATTCCTCCAGTCGATATGTACCATTTTCATGCACAACTGCTATTTTGTAGGGCCCCATCCATTTAGGAAGAAATTTTCTCTGCCTTCTTTTTTGTATCTGGAATCATATACTAGAACCAAGTCATTCACATGAAATGGAGACCAATGGATCTTTTGATCAAAGTATTCCTTCTGCTTCATTTTCTTCTTATAGCTTGTATCCTTCATTATTTCCCTCATTTCCTCTAGTAAATGAAGATGCACCAACCTTTCTTTTACTGAATCACTTTCATCCATCCTTTCATTTTTCATAACTCTCACAGTGGGAATATCAAACTCAATAGGAAGAACTGGATCAATGCCATAAGCCAACTAAAATGGGGAGTATCCTATGTTGCTGACTTTGATGTTGCCCTATATGCCCACAATGCTGCATGAATCCTTTTATCCCACTTATGTACCTATAAGGCTGCATCTTTTGCTAGAATTTGACACAACACAAAATTTGTTCGTTCCACCTGTCCATTTGTGTTTGGCTTGTATGTTGTTTCCTTCATGTGCTTAATAGAAAACTTGTTGACTAGGGCTTCTACCACCTCATTAATGAAGTGGCTTCCTTGATCTGTTAAAATTTCTAATGGGCAACCAAATCTGGTGACAATGCATTCATATATGAACCTTGCCACTTCATCCATGGAAGTCATTTTTCAATGGCCTAGCTTTAACCCACTTGGTTAAATAATCTGTGTAACTACAATATACTTATTTTGGCATGGGGTAGTTAGAAGTGGACCTACAATATCTATTCCCCACTTTTCAAAGGGACCAAGTGGAAGAATAGGGCATAATGGAGCTGATGAAGTCTTACGGTTACCATGTGTTTGACAAATATCACATGTCTTACAATAATTATAACAATCTCTAAAAAGAGTGGGCCAATGATAACCTGTATCCAAGATCCTTCTTGTTGTAAGTTGTCCAGAGAAGTGTCCTCCACATGTACCATTATGGAATTCTTCTATCAGCTCCTTCCCTTGATCACGTCCAACTGCCCTCTTGTACTTTCCATCAGGTCCTATTCAAATAATACTCATGTAGAATAGAATATGGATGACTGGCTTGAGTAATCTTCCTCTTAGTCTTTGCATTGGCACCATCAAGAAACTTGAATTCATTTAGATAATTCCAAATATCTATGTATTCACTAGGGATTGTGTCAAGGGATAACAATGTTGCATCTAGGAAATCATCATCATCAAGATGAACCTAAACCATCATAGGCTCGAGAGAGTGCATCTGCATTGACATGCTTTTTTCCTGGCCTATCTATAATATCAAATTCAAATTCTTGTAGCAAAATTATCCATCTTTCTATCCTCCCTGATGGGTTAGGCTTATTTACAATATATTTTAGAGCCTGATGATCTGTTACAACTATAAAATTTTACCCTAACAAGTAATTTCTAAACTTCTTTATAACAAAAATGATAGCTAGAGCCTCTTTTTTTTACATAAGATAATTTACCTCAACACTGCTCATTTGTCTACTCCCAAAGTAAATTAGATGATCATTCCCATTTTCATCCTTTTGGCTCAGAGTACTTCCTAGTGCTGCATCTGAAGCATCAAGTATACACAATGAATGGCTTGCTCCAATCTGGATTCTTTAAAATAGGTGAAGACACCAAAGCTTCCTTCAGTTGTTCAAAAGCTTCATGCACCTTCTTTCCTAGTTCATAAGTAACATCCTTCTTCAAGAACTAGGTTAGTGGCTGTGTAATCTTTGAGAAATTCTTGATGAACCTTCTATAGTAACCCACATGGCCTAAAAATGATCTCAACTTACTTCTATTCATAGGAAATGGTAACTCTTTGATTTTTGAAACTTTATCAAGATCAGTACCAATACCATCTCTGAGATACAACATGCCCTAACAAAACACCTTTAGAACATCCAAAGACACACTTTATAGGGTTTAGTGAGGCTTGTGCTTCATCTAACCTTTGAAATGTTGTCTCCATCTAGTGCAGGTGGTCCATCTTGCTCCCATAGATGCAAAAATCATCCAAAATACTCTGATGAAGTTTCCAATGTAGGGTTCAAACACCCTATTCATCAAGCGTTGGAACATTGCTGAGCATTACACAACCCAAAAGGCATAACTCTATAAGCAAACGTTCCCTAAGGAGTGGTGAACGTGGTCTTTAGCTGATCTTTCTCTGCTATATGAACTTGGTTGTATCCGCTATATCCATCAGCAAAACTATAACACTCCTGGCCAGCTACTTCATCCAAGATTTGATCTGAGAATGGAAGAGGGTAATGATCCTTCTTTTTTGCCTTGTTGAGCTTCCTATAATCAACACAAATGCATAGTTTCCCATTCTTTTTTATTGAGATCACAATGGGAGAAACCCATTCTAAATTCTCCACAACAAATATGAATCCTGCATCAAGCAACTTATCTATTTCTTCTTTTATAGTCTTGGAAAAATTAGGATTCATTCTATATGGCATTTGTTTTATGGGCTTAGCACCATCTACCAGCTCAATAGAATGTTCTACCCAACTTACTTGACGGAGTTCCTTGTAATCAAAAGTGAATAGGTGTATGTACCTTCAAAAGAGCTAGAGGTAGGATTCCTTCTCACTCTCCATCACAAAGATCACCAATCTTTATTTGTTGGAGATGATCATCAATTTCTTCTTCGATAATTTTATGGGTTCATGAGTCACAGTGACTGGAAGGATATCCATGACCAAACATCAACCTCACTTTCTTCATCTTCTCGTGTCCACTTCACTGGTACTAGAGTAATCGAGGAGGTCTAATCATCGCTTTCATCACTTGAATCCACAGTGTTCTACCTTATGATGTTGAGGGATCACGTTTATCTTCACCCTCTCTCTCGCCATGTCCAAGTGTCATAAAGCCTTCATTCCAATAGTTTCTTGCGCATGAACTCTCCTTAGCCATGGCCTTCCAACAACATTGGGTACGCAATAAGCACCATTTTTCATCACCCGAAAGTCTACCACACATACAACACCCATAATGAGATATTGTCACATTTGAAACAACACCTTCTAATTTAGTTTTTCCTTATTTAATGACCTTAACATAAGTGTTGAGGGGCGATCAATTTTTAAACCCAACATATTCATTACAGACTCACCATTACATTAATCGCAACACCTCCATCAACTAAGACATCATGAATTAAAATACCATTACATAATACCTCAGTTGTGGAGTGTAGGGATCCGCCTCTCCTCTAAAATAGGTACCTCAACCTCCTTACTTCGCATCGAGCATTGAGTCCACTTCGTAGCTCCCACCTCTTCTCGAAGACATAGCCAAGTTGACCATATGTAATATTTGCAGAGTGCCTTTTGGATAGATATCTTCTAAGATGGAGTATGGTCCTTGTCCCCGTGAAATTAGAAAATCCTGCACACCCAACTTCCTTCTCCTATGTTTCTTACTAGTTTCTCCTTTCATCTTCTTAGGATCATTTCCATCTTGGTTATCTTTTTCTCTTTCTTTTTTTACAAAAACACATCTACTTCATTATTTATGCTCCTATCTATTACATCAAAAGAATTCATAGTGATTTTCCTTTATCATTATCTCTTGTACTGATGTAGAAGCTCTATCTGACAATTATACTTATAATGACCCTTTTATGACAACCATAACATACAACTTCAGTTATATTTCTTTTGACCTCTATCTCCTCCCCGAGAACTAAATTCTTTTCTTAAGAAGATTAATAGTTAATCGACCCATCTTCTTAAGTAGATCTTCATACTTAGTAGATGTACTAGGGAAAATATTTGTGCTCACCGAGAGTGGTTGTGGATTCTAGACCAAAGGTGTTGGTGTAGGCTCTACTTAGTAACAATTTCTTTTTTGGGCTCTTCCCATGCTTTGTTCTTGCCTTCTTGCAATCTCCTTTGCTTGTTTGAGGGTCGTTGGGTGGTCATACTTCACTCGTTGTCTAATCTCTGGCTTCATCCCAAGAATGAAGTGCTTACATAGGAGATTATCCACGCCATTCATCAACCCATCCGCTAATCCTTCCTTCCGGATCTGGGCATCGAGCTTCCTCCTTAGCTCTAGAACACGAAGCATGATAATCTCTTATCTTCTCCTTCTCTCCTTGGGCTAGCTTTGTGATCTCGATCATGAGATCTGCATATTTCTGTTGTTCACCAAATTCTTCAAGAAAACTTTCAGTTAATAAATCCCATGAGTTTTTCACATTATCACCTAGTGTTTCAAACCACCTAAGTGTTGAACCATCCAAAAAGGTAGGAAAAAATTCAGTCCATTTTTCCCTTCTTATGAGGCCATTACAAATGCAAGATCATTTAAACTCTTGAATGAAAGAGAAAGCATCTTCATTAGATTGGGCTGAAAAAATAGGAATCTTCCCCATTTTTAAATGTAACCACAGTGAAATACCAACTCACAAGTACAATCAATAAGACTTATGTGCACAAATAATTGGACTCACTATAATAGAAAGTGACTTTACACCTTTCTATAGTAAAATAGGAATGACCACGGTAATCTTACATTTACTATGGTAAAACTTGACTTACTACGGTAAAAATTGACTTTACTGTGGTAAACACTATTTATGGTAAAAATGAAGTTACTGGGGTAAACACTATTCACGGTAAAAAATGAAGTTACTGTGGTAAATACTATTCACGGTAAAAAGTAAAGTTACTGTGGTAAATACTATGCATGGTAAAAAGTGACTTTACCATGGTAACTACTAGGCACAATAAAAACAAGGTTACCCTCCTATTGATTTATGACTAAGTGGGAATATCTCTCCAGAAAATCCACCAACGAGGAATGGTCCCGGAAATGGAACCAAAATGTCAACACGAATCCGGCACTCTAATAATATTTCACCGGAACTCCTCGTGCTATGATTATTTTAGTAATGCACAAATTTTGGTTTGGTGGTAGTAATTTGAAACACAACAACAAACATAACACAAGAATACCACAGACTATGACAAAAAAAAATGATGACAAATCTGAAATACAACTATAAAATATATTATTAACATGGAATTATTACAATCTCACCCATGAATTACTCCAAGTGTTACCAACTCCACTTGATTCCAACAATGGTTATGGGAGAAACTTCACAATTACTCCTCTTAATGACTTCCTTAACACACCTTCACAAAGAATCCTTTATTCATAAAATAATTGTTACAACTTTTCTATGATAAATGAGAGGGGATGGCCTCTCTATTTATAGGAATTCAGGCTTATCCACCCTATCTCTAAGATAGGATAGGAAATATCTTCCGGCCAATCATATTCCATGCCTAAACTCTTTCCTTTACATGTAGGCTTATCTTCTAAGATAAGATAAACCTTATCATCTCACATAGGTTCCACCTTTTTAGACTTTTTACAAATAAAATACAAAAATATTTATGACATCACTCCTTGTCCTTATTACAAATATAATATTTCTAATTCCTAATCATGTAGACCCTACTTCTCTACTTACCCCAACTTTGACATTTTAACATTACTAGGACCACTTACGAAAATATTTACTTTTTACCACAACATTCCTTTTGTACTTTGACTATTACCGTACTCTACTTTATTGGCGGCACCATACTGACAACGTCGTTATCTTCTATTGGACGCCACTACTAATTATACTTAACAACATCATATTCCTAATACATACATTAATAAAATAGAAATTACGGAGGAAAATTTTAATGTCGATGGACTTCAAGAATCAACAGAGCATCAATGAAGGATAATTATCCTTTACCAAACATGGAAAACATTCTATAATTAATGATTCGCTCTGAATTGCTCTCCACCCTAGATGGTTTCTCTGGTTATAACCAAGTTGTGGTGAAGGAATCATAAAGGATCAAGACAGCCTTTACTACTCCTTGGGAACCTATGTATATGACAGGATGGCCTTTGGGTTGATGAATGTTGGAATTTGACTATATTTTTCAGAAGAGAAGTGATCACCTCTGCACTTGGAGAAGATGTTGATAAGATGTAGAGAATATGGCATCTCACTCAATCCAAAGAAGTGCCATTTTTGAGTACATAAGGCAAAGTTGCTTGGTCACATTGTGTCACAAGAAGGGGTGATGATTGATCCAGAAAGGGTAGAGGCCATCAGCAAAGTTCCAATTCCAAGAACCAAGAAAGGAATTCAGTATTTCTTTGGGCAGATAAACTTCATCAGGAGATTCATATCAAACTTTACTGAGTTGACCATGCCAATCACTTCCATGTTAAAGAAGGACCAGGTCATCAAGTGGGAGGAGGCTGTCATCCAATATTTCAATGGGATTAAAGAGGCACTAAAGCATATGCCCGTTCTAGCAGCTCCATCCTATAAGAAGCCTTTCCAACTATTTTTCTTTGCTTCAGAGAACATTGTTGCTTCGTCCTACTATGAAGGATGATGAAGGAGTTGAGAGGCCAATTGCCTTCTTCGAAAGGCCTTACTACAGGGGCTGAGCTAAAGTACACTATCATGGAAAAATAGGCATTTTCCTTGGTAAAAGAAACAAAGGTTTTTAGACCTTACATTCTAAGTTCTAAAGTGGTTGTTTATGTTCCCCACACCATGGTAAAAGAAATTTTATCAGAGATGGAAGTCTCAAGCAAAAGGTGCAGGTGGGTGAACAAGTTGCAAAAATATGATATGTATATCCAAACCATGAATTTGGTGAGAGGTTTGGGCTTGGCTAGCAAACTATTGAGGTAAATGAGGTAGAAGAAGGTAGGGTAGATGTCTTTGATAAACTAATGAATTCCGAGTGGTACAAGGACATGATTTTCTATCTCGTACATCCGAACTTCCTTGAGTATTTGAGTAAGAACTAGAAAAGGGCCTTTAAGTTGGATTCCCATAAATATTTCATTACTGATTATGGTTTAGCTTGGAAGAACCACGATGGAGTCCTTTTAAGGGGCATTATCGAAGATGAAGCTCTACCGGGATAATTGCTGATCTACGTGGAGGAGTTTGTGGGGGAATTTTGTTGTAAGAGTCACAACACACAAGATCCTCAGGGTTGGTTATTGGTGGCCAACTCTCTTCCAGGATAGAACCTTGTTGGTTAGAAGATGTGAGAGTTGCCAAGACTTCTCTAGAAGACCCAAAAGCTTCGTGCTCCTTCCTTTGCAGCATGTATCAATTGAAGCTCCATTCAAGCAATGGGGAATGGATTTCATTGGTGAGATTTTAGACCCTTCAAGTGTTGGCCATAAGTGGATTCTTGTGGCCACTTGATTACTATACCAAGTGGGTGGAAGCAATCCCAATCAAAAGAGAAACACACCAAATTTTCATGGATTTTCTTCATTTGAACCACATCATCTGCAGAGTTTGGGGTGCCAGTCAAGATTGTAGCTGATAATGCCATGAGTTTCAGAGCTAAACCTCTAATGGCAATGTGTAAAGAGTATGGGATAAACTTGACATATGCCTCTAATTACAACCCCCAAGGAAATGGATAAGCTAGGTCTAGTAATAAAAACTTGCTCAAGATTATCAGAAGAACCTTGGAGTTGAATAAAAGGAAATGAGGTGAACAGTTGAAGTTTCTTGTTTGGGATGATAGAATCACTCTCAAGAGAGTTATTGGAAAGAGTCCATTTGAGTTAGTATGTGAAACGTAGGCCCTTCTATCCTCGCATATGTAATTATCCTCATATCGGTTCATTCAACAACTAGAGGATCAAGAAGCAAGTCCTTATTATTCTTGCATTAACCAGATTGTTAAACTTGATGAAGAAAGGAGGGCATCCCACTAGAGGCATGTAAAGTTTAGTAAAAATTTGAAGAAGTTATTTGACAAGAAGGTCACTCCCGAGCTTTCAATGTTGGAGATCTTGTGTTTGTTATGGGATAGCAAGCATGAAGATAAGGGCAATCATGGAATTTTTGATTCATTATGGATGGGACCTTACAACATTGATATTAGGATTGGTGAACATACCTTCTTCTTGAAGGATTTGGATGGTGAATTGCTTGAGTTTCCTATTGATGGTAGGCATTTGAAGCATTTCTTAGATTGATCCCCTTGAATCAAGGTAAAAATATCTTGTATAGTGCATAGTTTGTTGTTTATTTCCTATCTTTTGTGTTTTTGCCTATTCTGGTCCTTGGTGACTTGTCTTATCGGTTTCTCTGTTTCATTTTTGGGAGATGCCTTTATTTCTCTACTCTGCAAGCTGACTCCTTTTCCCAATGGATATTTTGGCACTTGGTCTACTATTATTCTTGTGGCACTCACAGAGATTGCTCATCCCCAAGTTGGAGCTGATGTTTGTGCCCAAAATAGTCTCGCCCCATTTTACCTTTGAAAATCCATTGATTTACGGCCTCTGTCACATTTTATTCCCCCTGTGTTGTGCCTAGGAAGTCTCTACTTTCTGTTGTTGCCATAATTAACCTTTCCTTGGGCCGAAGATCACATATGGATCTATATTTGTTTCCTTGTTTCTCTGTTTCTCTGAAGAGGTCTGAAATTTGGGTCTCTTGTCCTCTATTCATTCAAAACTTAGGATTTCTTGTTCTTTCCATTCTTTTACAGTCAGGATTTGCTGCCCTTGTAATTTTTCCCCAAATACTTGATAAAAAATGAATGGATGTAGCTATAAAGAGCGTATTTGAGCCTTGCAACATTTCTAAATCCTATGTCCTTGGAAAAAACTTCATCCTCGGGCTCAAATGGTTGTTTTTTTACATTTTACAGTTTGATGGGCGTTTCCCTGGTCAAATTTGCATCCTTGCATTCAGTAGTCATGTGGCTTCTTTTGGTTGGTCAGGGGATGGTGGGTAAATGCTTTAACTTATCACTTTTTACTTTTTTGGAAAAAGGGCAAATTTGGTCTCGTGGCTCCGCTCATTTCTGATTAGTTCTTTTGGTGCTTATGTGGCTTCTTCTAATTGGATGGGGCACGATGGGTTTGTTTTTGAACTTGTTCCTTTTAGCTACTTCGGAAAAAGGTTTGAACTCACCCCACACCTTGCAGTGCTCTGATTAAAGCAAATTTTAAGTGGCGGGAAAATTCTTACTTTGACCCCGCAGGAGGACACGTGGCAAAGCTAATGGCGGAGATGCGGGCCTTTAGAGGTAAGTTGAATGTTTTTCCCTTTTGGAAAAATGGAATAAAATTCTAAAATGGAAGTGCACCCCGCCAAATAATTTTGAAACCTTAAAGTTTTTGAAGTTGTGCCATTGTGACACATGGTAGTTTGAAAAGTCAAAGGGGTAGGGAGGCGGGCCATCGGGGCAACTTGGTTTTTTGCCCCTTGATGTTCAAATGACTAAAATCATCAAAATGACCCATGGGCCCGATGGAGAAAAGTCAAAACTTTCTCCGGTCAATGGCGGAGGTGTGGACCCTCGGAGGAAATTTGGAAAATTTCCTTTTAGGAGAAAAGAGTTAAAAGTAAAAAGGAAGCGTGGTTCCACTGGGACCCACATTGGGACATGTGTCAGGCCCATTTTTCAAGGGCGGAGCTGTGGGGAAAACTTGGAAAATTTTCCCAAAAGGAGGTAAAATAGCAGAAATTGGCCACGGTTCTTTTGGGACCCACCTTGGGGCAGGTGTGTTAGGCTCATTTCTCAAGGGCGGAGGCGTAGAGCAAAATGTGAAAATTTTACATTTTTCTAAAAGTTGTAAAAATTCATTTCTAAATGTCTGCGAATAGTTTTTCTTATTCTTGTTGCAATCTTGTATCAAAATATATCTCCACCACATAGGTCTCAATGTTTGTGATAGTTTAGTAGCATCTACAATTTCATTTCTCGGAAGAGCTTTCATCCGGGAGTGAAATAAACGATTTAAAATCAATTTTCTATGATATTTTGATAGAGATTGTCACGTAAGCCTCTGGGTCTCTACCTCGGGCGTGATTGGACTCATATCTTGATGCTTTGTTGGGATTTCCAACTCGAGCCTTCATGTTAGAATCTCATAGATTTTATGAAAAAGTGCTAATCTGGGCCTCCATTGAAGCACATATTCTGGTTAAGGGAACATTTTAGCTATTCTGAAGCATTATGTTATCTAGGCTTTCCATTTTGTAAAAAAATTTCAAATATCTAGCAAAACAAGTTCATTCTTCCTCACCTCCCTCCAAAATTCATTTAAAACAACTAATCCTACCCATACTACCCCTATTTTTCCTGTGTGCACAAAATCATAATTTCCATTACCAAAGCATGCGAAACAATCGATTTCAAATGTCTTTTATAGCACAACCTTTCCCGAGAAATATCTCCACTATCTAGAGTGACAACTCATGAGATTTAGATTTTATTGCATTGATCATATTTTCTTCTAGGTCTCCTTAACAACTTCATTAGGAAGGACCTCTCCATCTCCTCCATAAATAACAAGCTACAAAAGGGTTCTCTTACCTTGGTTAAAAGGCACAACGTAAAATAGTGAGGATAGATCAAATCCTCTTGAGGGTGCTATCCATTTCTCCGCATCCGAGTAATAGAGGGCCGCTAGATCCCATCCCCGATTACAAAATGACTCACCATGATCTATCTATCTCTAAGCTTCCTACCAAAACTTGTGATGTTGCTCAAAATTTGAGGGAGAATCAGACTTTGATGCTACTCATAGATCTTAATAAAACTTCATTAAAAGATCATTACCCACTCCCAAATATGGATCATATTTTAAGAACAATTTCTGGTTCAGATAGACTATCTCTTCTAGACGATTACAGTGGATACAATCAAATTCTAGTTTGAGAAGAATATAGGTACAAAACAACTTTTAACACCAAGTGGGGTACTTATGCTTATAAAAGAATGCCTTTTGGCATTTCAAATGCTAGTGTAACATTTCAACGTGCAGTGGACATGGCTTTTAGCAGCTTGTTAAATAAATGCATCCTTGTTTATTTAGATGATGTTACTATATTTTCAAAAGATTCTGATGAACATATAATGCATCTATGGCAGAATTTTCGGTTATGCAGAAGTTTGGAATATCTTTGAATCCCAAAAAGTCTATCTTTTCAGTACATCAAGGTAAACTGCTTGGTAATATTGTTTCTAAGTAAGGATTAACAATTGATCCTTTCAAAATCGAAGCCATATCCCAGCTATGATTTCCTCATCATAAGAAGGCATTGAAATTTTTCTGGGAAAAATCAACTTTGTCAAAAGATTTGTTCCAGATTTTGTAGCATTGGTTAAACCATTAACAACTATGTTAAAGAAAGGGAAATTTTCTCTTGAACCAGTGACGGGAGAAGGGTTTGAAGTAATCAAAACAGTCATCTCTCGTGCTCCTACTCTTGCAAATCTAAATTTTGATAAAGATTTTACAATGTATGCACTTGTAGGACCTAAAAAATCTTAGCTATATTAACTCAAGTTAATGATGAAAATATTGAGTAGCCTATTGTTTTCTTTGGATAGATCTTGCATGATTACGAAACAAGGTACACATTTCTTGAAAAACAAGTACTTTCAGTAGTCAGAGGGCTAAATAATTTCAAGTACATGCTTTCAAACAATAAAATTCATGTTCTGGTTTCTCATCCAAGTGTGAAAGCTTTCTTGTTAAATAAAGAATTGAATGAGAAAAGAGCAGGCTAGATAACAAAAGTTATGGAATATGATGTGGATATCCGGGTTGCTAAGATAGTTCAAGGAAAAGGTTTATGTGAGCACCTAATTGTTGATATGGAAAAATGGAAAACTACATAACCTAAAGATTCAGAACATCATGCTGAAATTACGTATCAGCAATAAGACATTATGGTTCAACTAGAAAATTAGCAACCTGAACTTGCTCAAGAAGTCCAGAATCAAGATGGATGACTAATTTAATTAACTATGTACAAAGATGGCATCTATCCGGAAGGTATGGACAAGAATAAACTAAGGTATTTTAGATTACAAGTTATACCCTATGTTTTCATTGATGGTGTACTGTCAAAAGGGAAATAAATGGAATCTTGTTGCAATGTGTTAACATGAAAAAAATTCAACAATTATTATCGAATTCCATGAAGGAGCTGCAAGAGGTCATTTCTCAAAGGCACATACCACAACCTCAAAAATTAAGGAAGCTAATTATTATTGGCCTAGCATATTCAAGGACTATTTTGAATGGATCAAAAAGTGTAAGAAATGTGCCTTCTTTGTTGGAAAAGAACGTTTAGCTTCATTTCCTTTGACCCTATTTCAGTTGATCATCATTTTATGCGGTGGGGCCTTGATTTTATTAGCATGATAAACCCACCTTTGTCACAAGGACACAAGTGGATTTTGACTGCTATAGATTACTTTACATGCTGGAATAAAGTAATAGCCTTGAAAGATGCTAATGAAACTTTTATACTATCCTTTTATGAAGGTATAGTTTACAGATTTGGTGTTCCAAATGACTATCATATCAAATAATGCTTTAGCATTTCTCGGTGCAAAGGTAATAGATTGGGTTGTTAATCATGGAATTTATCTAAGTTCTTCATCTAATTATTACCCACAAGGTAATGGGTTAGCTGAAAGTACTAATAAGAATCTTTTAAGGATCATCAGAAGAACACTCAAAGATAACCAGAGAGCTTGGCATCTAATGTTGAATTTAGCACTTTGGGCTGATAGAGTGAATCCTAAAAGATCAGTTGGCAATTCACCATACAATCTTGTTTACGGAAGAGAAGTAAGAATGCATATTTCAGTTGAGTTACCCGCATTAGATTTTCTACATCAAATGGAGCTACTTGAGAATGAACCATTGCAGGTTCGTTATGCGAATTAATGGAGTTACAAGAGCTAAGAGATCAAGCTCATTTAAACATGGAGAAGAATCAGAAACATATGAAGAAGACTTTTGATAAGAAATATAAATTCAGAATCTTCAATGAAGGAGATATTGTGTTAAAGTGGGATGTTGATCGTGCAAATCCAGAAGACACATGAAGTTCAATACAATCTGGAGTGGTCCTTACATGATTTCAGCTTGCAAAGAACACAATGTTTTTCAGCTCTCGAGGCTAAATGGAGAGGAACTTCCCATTCCTGTGAATGGTATGTTTCTCAAACATTGTTATTGAAAAACCTACAGTGTCTGTTTAGAGTAGGATTTCCCTTCAATAAGTGCAGTTCCTGCACATTGCAATGTTTTTCAATTCAATAAGTGCATTTCTACACGTGATCTGGTTTACTAGATCCTTTCCCAATTTTAGTTCATTTTGGAAGGGTTGGACCTTCAAGAAGGCAGATTTTGGTTACATGATTTAGAATCCATGCCCAATGGACAAGAGCAAGGCACTAGTCTATAAGCTAGCAGACAGCTTTCTCCCCAGGATCACCAGAAATGTTGACAATTTTTGCACTTGTGTAAAATTGGGAAACTCGAAACTTTGTTACGATGAATAACATTGGTGAAGTATACCTAAGCTAGGGGAGTTTCTTTTAGAGAATATGGTTATTGTTGAATTAATTAATGATTACATTAAATCTTCAGCTATGTGTGCTATTACAAAATGTAACAGATCACATAGTTTTCAATTTCATGGTTATCTTCAAAAAAATAACATAAGGCCCCAAAGGACAGTTGTCTTGTCTTGATGAAGACATCCAATTACATAATAGATGAAATGCTAAGTTTTGGAACAACAAACATAAATGTAGATTACAGAAATCAGAGTTCATTACTGGATGTTACAAGTATTCTTTAATGTTCTTTCCTTCATGATTAAGACATTCAATTATATTACTGAGTTGTTTAGTTCATCATACAATCCATACAAAAATCTGAAATGCAGAAAGAAATACACAACTCATTTTCAGAATTCAATGTTTTATTCATAAGGAATTTCAAATGTTCCCACACAAGCCATGGGATGTAACTGAAAAGTAAAGTACAACTACTGAAATAAGAGGTACGCATGCATGAAAGAGAAAATAAAGGAGTATGAGTGAACCCATCATTTCCTTGGGGGTCTCTTCTTTGGTTGTGACATCTCCTTTTCCAGCCTTGTTCCTTCTTCATCTTCATTGCTGAAAGAACTATACCTGAAAAGAAGAAAAGAGGAAAATCATCAGTTATGAGCTCAGGGATCAATCCATATTCCTATATTGTCCTAATTCATGCATATGAATCTCTTAACAACATGAGATATAGTTTACTTGAAGATCAAATTGCATCCATGTTTTACTCACTCAGAAAGAAGGAGGGAGAAGAAGAGGAAAAGAAAACCATGGACATAAGAGAGGCCAAAAATCCTAAATATTTTCTAATTGGTTTCTTAAGTGTGTAGGTACAGGTTGTAGCCAAGAAGAAATAAACAAAGTCTTTCACTATAAACAAAGATTGCAGATTTCAATGACTTCTATCCTATGGCATAAAGCAAATAAGTCATAAGCACATGTTAGAATGAAGGAAGAATGTGACTCAAGGTTCAGTAATTGTCCTACAAATAGAAGAAGCTACAATAAAAAGAGAGACTAGAAAATAGAAGTACATGTTTGATTGCAACTAAATAAGAAGAATCAGATTTCAAGAAGCTGAAGTTAACTGGAAAGAAAGGATTACAGCTGAAGCAGAATGAGAAAGAGGATTCTAGGGAAAATTTTGACAGGGCTTCACCATGTAAAATGGACATTTACATCTTTCCATCACATTATTTTTAACTAATACATGCTTTAAAAGATCTATGTAAATCAAGTAAGTGATACAGAAAGTAGAAAATTATGCCATGATCAAGATAATAGTTATTATGTTTCAGTTTCCAACTACAAATCAACTTCAACAGAAAAGTATTACATTCTACATTTTGAATCAGAAAATACAACTACTATAGCTAAAAAATTTTGAGGAATTCTAGAAAAAAATTGATAGGGCTTTGCCATGAAAAATCAACATTTCAAATTTTCCAGCATGCCAGAAATACTACTATCAAAGAAATAAAGCATCTAAGTAAAAGAAACAAGATTACAGTATTTCAACAAAGCAACAGAATCAACTGTAGAATCAAAGAATGCAACTGCAGGTTACAAGGAGTTCAAATCACAAGGATGTCAATATGAGAATTATACAATATTTCAGAACTCACTACTTAAGTCTCAACAAACAACTACAGTCACCGATTCAAAATCAAAGAAGTCAAAAATAATGCAGAAGCCAGATTTGGGGAAGAACAAAAGTCACAGATCTACAATTTTCACAATGAATTTTGCACAAAAATTTTAAGAAAGTTTTCGGTCACAAAAGCATCAACAGAATCAAATACAGGTGTACCGAGAGAAGGTTGAAGGAAATTATCTCGGGAATTCATAGCTCATGGGCCAAGTTCCCAGAACTCAAACAGAAGCTAACAGATAGCTCTAAAAGCACACTCATGGTGGCCACGTTTCCCAGATTTCCAACAAAGAGGCTCTCAAATGAGCAATATCTAAAAATATGCCACACGAAGGAGATACCAGAAGTATTCATGTTCTACAGAAAGCTCCAGAGAAGTACAAGAAACTTAATTGAAAGAGCAAAGCAAGATAGAAATTATTTTATTCTTTCAGAGTAACAAGATGATAGATCTAAAAATCAACGCATAACGAGCTCAAAATTTCAGAGTGATATTTCAGTACCAATTTCTTACTCCAAGTCAGATGATAATGATAGCACGGAAATGAAGAAATACCCAGTTGAAATGTGTTTCAGATTTATAGATAGACCCGAGATTGGAAAGGGTTTTACTTTTATGACAAGCACCTTTCAAATCAAAGTTAAATCAGAGGAAGAAGCACTTTCAAGAAATCCAAATAGAGATACATGCCCTTAGCGAGCTAAAACATGGAAATCGACCTTAATCTTTCTAAATGACCTAGGGTGCCGAATAATCCTTCACAAATATGAGTTCAGAGTTCAAGCAGGCCATGTGTGGCATAACAATGATCTACATAAAATATTTTCAAGCCTGAACCTAAATAATAGTATACGGCCATGAAAGCAAGAATACCCAGGGCTTCACATTTTTAAACTCAAAAGGGAAAATAAACGTAAAGAAACTTACCAGTTGGGGTCGAGGTGAGAAACACCTTAAAATCCTCAAAATGATGACACCTAGAAGTTTATTTTAGCTCAGAGGCCAAGGTTGTGCCAGAAATCACAAGAAAACAAGGATTTCAAAGTATCAATACTGATAAAGCCAAAAATGTTAGAGGAACAGTTACAGTTTTATGAGACAAGTAAATCACCTTGATGACACCAATGGTTGAGAATCAGAGAACCACAGTGAAGCCATAAACTACATACACATGGATTCGCAATCTACTGAGTTCTCAGAGCTCAAAATAACTAATAATGGTGACCACCTCGAGGAGAATCAAGAAGGAAAAATAGCAATGGCGACCAGATCTCACAAGGAAATCCAAGTACACAGATCTCCAAGTTGAAGATAATGGCGGAAAATACCCATAACTACTTCCTCAGAAAAACTTGAACAGAGTAGAGCCATAAAAGATACAAGTGCAACCAAGCTCAGAAACCATTTATGTAGAAGGGTTGAGCTCAAGGAGAAAACAACAATGACGTCAACAAAAATTTTGCCAAGGCTTCACCCGAAAACTAGAGGTGAAAATGAAAAAAGAATGGGTTTCAGTTTGATTTAACACACCCACCTTGGTCATGGCTTAGCCTAACTCAACCACAGTTAAAATATCAATGGCCACAAATCAAAAGAACAACAGATCGACGTCTCCAGATTAATCTCCAAAATTGAAGCAAACCATCATGGTTAGCCACATTCAATGCAGGGTTAAAAACCCTAACCACGAGTTAAAGATCAATGATCAGAAATCCAACAGTACAGAAATCGACGGTCTACATCAAATACCTAACTCAACCTGAGTTATACAAGCCACCGACAAAACATGCCAAGGGTTGAGTCATCGTCACGAGGACTGCCATATTATTTGAAAATTATTTACAATTTTGACTTACTCACTATAGTCCAAACTTTAAATAATGTGAAGCCAACCATATGTAGACACCAAATTTGTGTCTTACGACACCTTGTGCCCCGCATCTCATTTCGCAACCTAACCTTACCACCTAAACCTTACACAATTATTTATTAATTACCTTATAATTAATAAATTCACATCTCCAAACCTGCCACCTCATTTTGCCACCTCATCATGACCTAGCCCTAACCCTAAATTAACCTAATTAAGACCTATAACTTGGTCTACATCCACACCCATGACTAATTACTCCTCACCCGCACCAAAACCAACCTAATAATGACTTGACCAAGCCCACAACTAATCCCTCAGGAGAAAAGGAGGGAAAGTTGGCTATTTTATTAAAAATAGCCCACTTTGACTTAACCGACATCGGTTCCTACTCGACCGCCGTCGGTTACGTAACCGCCATCGGTTCCCTGTAAATGACCTCCCCCAACCAAAAACAAAGGATCGGAATTCATTTGAAGGATCTAGAAATTCACTTGGTAGAGCAGAGACAAGTGAAGAAAAGAGAAGAGCATCGAGTCAAGACTGCAACTGAGCCATTGATTGCTGTCACGCCCGTTCAAGCATTGGAAAAGACTGAGGATAGCTTCATCAACTCATTTTCCAATACCAGATCATCCCAACTGAGCCTTACTATCACTACCACATTCCTTGGACCTGAATCTTCATCAAGAACGAGTAAGTAGTGTCTTGTATGTTTCTAAGAACCATTTTCCCGAGTCTTTGATTGATAGTAATTATAAGCTCACTCCTAGATCTACCACCGCACAAAGACCCTACACTTAACCTTCATCCATACATCCTCAGTATTGCCTGTAAGACAGCTTTTATCACACTCTGAGTCTTCCCCGTCATCTCACTATTTCCCTTAGCCATCCACCAGTCTTAAAAACCCCACAATCACCCTACCACTAACCTCCATCCAGAAGCACCTAGATTACTGACCCCACCGGTGTCGGTTATCCCCTACCGCATAGCGGTTCTCTAACCACGGTCGGTTATCCAGTGACCGGCATCGGTCACTGTGACTTATACCCAAAACCTTCCTCTCACCTATTTGTCTCCTAACAACCTCGGATCTAGTCTAGTTTATCCCTGTAATTCGAGCTGAATGTATCAACGACCATTGACCAAACAAACAACGTGACGTTTTATTATTGGTAGTTTAGTCTCTATTGCTTTGTAACGAGGTACCTAAATTGTGATTTCGCAATAGCTTCTTTATTATCATTAGTGTTAATTCGTATTAAAAGGGGAACTGACCACCTTCGAAAGGAAGTCTAATATTTCATGGGCCCAAGGTAGTTCCCTCATTTATTGTCTAACTAAAATTTGGTGGCCTTGTATTTTTACTTGCAGTAGTCCTTCCCGCATAAAAGGAGTTCTTCGCAATCGATCTGATCTCTCTCTATGGTACATGCACACCCTCTCAACATTCAACAGGTATTCCTCCTAGCCCTAACCCTTATCTGTTTCTCAAAAGAATGAAAGGATAGAAGCAACTCTATTCCAGAACATTCTGTGTGAAACATTTTGGCACACCCGGGGACCCATTTTGGGTTTCTTTCTTTCTTGCTTGCTTTCATATAGGGAGCACACTTGCTATTTTCTTCTTCTAAAGTATTCACAAGATATCTTGTTATTTTGGTAAAAGAATTTGTCTTGCTTTCACATCTTTGCATTAGTGAAAGTCATCTTCTTTGCTTCATTGAATATCATTTTCGATTTGGGTTTAAAACACGCGCATCACATCCTTGCTTGTTGTTTTCAATTCTAGTGAACGTAGATTAAGTAACAGGTCGTACACGTGGGGGTGATATCCATGGTATTGACAAGAAATTAATCTTACTTTCACTGCACAACACATGCCAAATCACATCATAATTAACACAACAGCTCAAACATCCCCCTTTTCCGCGGTATTCCTCCGCCCGATTGAGGTAACCTTATAAGCCAAAACAAACTTGACATTTCCCCTAGGTCTTTTGTTTAGGATTGACATCATCTTACATCTAAGGCATAAGCCCACAATAATTAAAACTAATCCTAGGGTTAGTCTCTTGATTTGCTTGTGCATCTTGCTTGTTTTTAGTTCTGTTTCTCACATACATCAAGCTTCGTGATCACTTCAGAATAGTTTGGTAGGCATACTAAGCATTGTTAACCCCAAATCAGCAACTTCTTACAGCTTCTTACACCGGTCCTATTCTACCGACATCGGTTAACTTACCGACGCCGCATACGCTGACCGACATCGACACTGACCGATATCGTATCGTCTTTTCACAGCTTCCCAAAACCAAAGAACCTACCAATTCTAACATTTTGTTATCGCTTCTATTCCGATAGATTGCATCCCTACACGTGTACCCTTGTCCATGGTTGTTATCACTGAAACAAGCCGCAGCCATGGTTTCACATGCCTGCTCCATGCCTTTGCCTGAATCACCCCCTTCACATCCTGTGGGGAATCCTACTGGACACCAAATGAGGTTCCCAAAATCCCTATAGGAGATAAGGAATTTGAAATTTTTGACACTAATCCTAGCGCTGTATAGTACTATTTGTCTCATGCCCCTGACCGTACACCCGACGGTCAACTCCTTGTTGGCATGCCTATTAGTATAGCTACTCACTTAGCTCCTTCCCCACCTGATAACTCCGCCTTGCCTTCTTCATCCTTAGCCCCGTCTCCCAACTCGGGCTTCAGGGGGTTCATACGGAATAGATTGGCTTTCCTTTGCTTAACCTGGGCCCCATATCATTACCGCTGACAACTCCTACCTCGTCTCTCTCGCAGATTGCTCCTTTCATAACTTGCTCTCTACCACCTATCCACACAAGCTTTCCTTCTCAAGCTCCGCCCACCTTTTCATTTCCACACACGTATCCGGTGACTTCAACATCTTATATAGGACATCCCTATTTGGTCGCCTCAACATATTCATCCTCAATACCTTATCAACATTTAACCCCACCATTGTCTAGTGGTGGCCCTTGGCCCAATCCTCCTCCGTTTACGGCAACCGCACCATCATCTCATCCAACCACTGATTTAATCAAACAAATGATGGACAAGATGCAAAATCTGGAGGCTTCTATTTCAGGAAGCCGTAGCACCCTGACATACGAGCAAGTTTGTCGGGAGCCTATTCATCCTTCTGTCCCCCTTCATTCATATCCTCCTCAATGGGAATTACCAAAATTTACTCGTTTTAATAGTAAGGAGGATCCTCAACAACACTTGTGATCATTTAGACATGCCTGCTATCTGATTACTCATGACGATGCCTTACTACTCCGCACCTTTCCCATGTCCTTATCAGACCCACCTTGAGTGGTACAAAGTTTTTAACCCAAAGACTTAATCTTCTCTTTTAACCAATTAGCCCAATATTTCTTGGATCATTTCTCCATTAACATTGCCAAGAAAGTATCTATCACCGACCTCTATGCCATCCGACAATTTGAAGACGAATCTATCGCAGATTTCGCTGACATGGCGGGGCCTTATCAACCAACTTACTTATGCCTTGCCTCAGGCCAAACTTATCGAACTCTTTACGCAGGCTTACGCTAAGCACATTTCTCCTACCCTCCAAATTCAAACTTTCCACACGTTTGATGAGGCCTTTACTATGGCTCGAAAACTAGAGATTCAAGCCTTAGAGGAAGAGAAATTACGGTTACGCAACAAAAACCCTAATTTCCGAACCCAAGACACCACCAACAAACCCAACACCACCAATTCTCATGCATCGACTGCTTCGAAATCAAAAGGAGTTATACACGCGGTGATGGTCAAATCCCAAGCACCATCTAATACCCCACCAAAAACCACCTATAAGTATAAAGCTGAGCCCATCAATTATACTCCTTTAGGAGAAACTTATGGTGTCATTTTGGAAAAATTGCTCAGAGTGAGAGCTATCACCTTACCTCCTGTTAAACCTCACTCCGGGTTTGATTCCACCCGTGCTATACCTTCTTGTACAAAGAAATGACTTCAGAATTTCCACCGCGTGAAGGGACACAATCCACGAAAACGCAAGATGTTGAAAAACATAGTACAAGAAATGGTTGATGTAGGGGATATAAACCTCAATAATCCTAACGCCCCTGCTAACCAGAATTTGAAATTCTTCAACAAACCATTCCCGAACCACTCATCTAACAGTAACATAAACCAAGATATCTTAGCCAAGGAGAGTGTTCATGAAATCCATGCAGTTTTCGACTCCCAACCAAAAGCTTCTATCGAGGAAATTCTGAATCAAGCCTCTTCACTAACACAGGGACCCGAGCCCCCTTCACCACCATCAAGACAAGATGAAATCCTTGCCATTCCTTTACCCATAAAGGAATTAACTGCCCAGAGTTCTCTTCTCACAGATGAGCCTTCTTACACCACATCTCTGCAAGACTGTGAGCGGATGTTATCTAACTTATCTATTTCCCAAACATCTCCTTCTACCACTCTTGCTGTACAAGAGGAAGGCTCGCCACTTTTTCTATCATCCTTAGATGAGAAACCCCTCGAACCAACATCACCAAAATCTTTAATCATGACGGATCCTCTCAAACATGCCCTCCTACCTATTAGTTCTTCATCGCCTAAATCTTTTCAGCAACCGGTTGACCTCTTAATGCCCATTGATACAATGCAACTCATTTACCCCCTGTATCACACCCACAGTGGACCGGAATCACAACCAACCTCTCTTCCATACAAAAGTTCCTATTCACACGTGAAGACTGTTATCCCCTAGAAGATAGATGAGTCCTATGGGAGCGTTTGAGTACACCATACTCTACTCAAATGCAGATGACCAATCCAGACACCTCTACCATATACCCGAAGTGTTTACAAAAGCTCAAAATGCCTATGGCCTCATCTTCACCCTCCTCATCTCTACCAAATACCTCATCCACCTCTATTAACCTAACCAAACCTTCCCCTACGCTTGGTATGTCACCAATACCCAGCTTAACACACCCACCTAACGGTTAGATTTATCCAAAATAAAGCCGCCCATCCACCTAGGAGACAAACCCAATCCCTCAAGTCCAATCTATGCCTCTATCACAACTAAAACCCTCGCTCTCACACCTACCTTCTATATTGGGACCTCACCCTCCACCTTGCCTCAATACATCATACCTCCTGCGTTTTCTTTAAAACGACCGCACCTTCTACACCCATGCAGAGATCCATGGGTGTATCAACATCGTCACCCCAAGTATCCTGTCCACCTATCAACCCTAAACAAACTCCATCATCAAAGGATTTGTTTGCTGTCACTCCTCTTTCCCCTGGTTGTTTCCCTCCACCACGCATCTCGATCATCAACTAAACATAACTTCTGCACCGAAAAAGCCAAGTTTAGTTAAATCCAATTATCAAAACCCCTTGTCTAAGCCACCACCTTTACAAACCAACCATACCCAAACATTACCAAAACTCACCCAATCAATAGCCTCATCTTCCTCTAACTTTGACCCGCTCAAAGGGTCTTACACCAAAATCCTTGATATGTTGGTGGAGAATGCGACCATTTCCCTACCCCCACTTAGACCCTATGATCCATCTAAGCCTCGACCTATAGGTTATGATGAGTCTAAAATCTGCGCTTACCATCGCACACCAGGACATGATGTAGAGGGATGCAAAGCTTTGAAAGCCATACTTCGTCAGTCACCTTTCTTGATAGAAAGGTTAAGAAAGACAACTTACGAAGGGAGAAACCTTTAGCTTCAATCCCCTCTCCTGTACCACCCGTCCCCACCTCACCAAGATCTATCATTATTACAACCCCACCTCTCAAAGACAATGACTTATCCCTACCGTCTTCCTCTTCTCATGTTCACGAGATTAACATGATTTGTGTTGCTACTCGAGGCGTAAAAACAATGGGAAAGCTAAAGAAAGCACACCTGCGGCCTCTCTTTCTCCGTCCACCATCCCGATCACACCACCACCTAAAGTGGTTATTCGTGGACCTACCTACCCCGTCTCTGATGGAGTTGCCCACCGAACCATGATCAAACAACTTCACCAATCACCTATAAAAATGACACTGTATGATCTCATTCAAACCTCTGAATCTCATCGCCAAGCTCTCGTTGAAATCCTTCAAGGGATAGAGGTCTTACCTAACGAAACCTTTCCCGTTACCGCCATCTTAACACCCAACCACGTTGCTTCTCTCACCAAACAATCTACCACTTCCGTCCCTGTATAACAAACCGCTACTGTCAGTTTCTCCGAAGATGAAATTGTTGACTTTGGTGCAGAAGATCCTGACCCCGCTCTTTTCATCTCAGCTTACGTCCGGACATCCGAGTACGTCATGTTATGATTGACGGGGCGCCAGCCTAAATATCATCTCTTCCAAAGCCTTCCAACAAATGAATATCCCTTCTAGCTGCATGTGTGCCAACCCCACCATGTTGCGTTCATTCAACGATGCTATTACTTCTACCTTAGGCACCGTGATCCTTAACATTCGTGTAGGGCCACGGACCTTACCCGAACTCTTCTATGTCCTTGAGGGAGAATTCCAATACAACATGTTGTTAGGCCACCCTTGATCCGGCTATGGGATGCATTCCTCCACCTTACATAGATGCATAAAATTTGAGTATGAGGGGAAGTCCTACACCGTAAAAGCTGACCCTCCCCCCTTCAAAACCTAGCAATATGTTATATCGCCCTAATGATGTGCTTGTACCAGTCAAGACACCCATTCATCCAACCCAACCATCTATTTCGACCACACCTCAACCATCCACCTCAACCGCACCTACACCTTCAACCAATGAAACCGCCACCGCAAATAAATACGCATCCTTCCCGCGGACAACATCCCACCTCGATCCCTTAGTAGATGTTTTTCAACACCTTACGCTGGGGGAGTATCACCTATATAATGTTAGTGCTTTCCATACCTCACAGGAGTATGGACAGTTACATGCGCATCCTACCTACGACCGGCGTGTGGGGGAAGTAATCTCCTACGACCACCTAATCGCCGCACCAACCTAACGTATGGGGGTGTCGATACATCCTTTTTACCCCCGAACCTCCTTGGTGTGGTTCCCTTCCAATCTGATTTTCAATATCTAACTAATCGCCGCTTTGACCTCACCTTCCCGACGCTACCGTGCTTGAAGGGCTTCGGTTTTAGTCTTTATGAACAAGGCCGACATACGATCATTCCCGTAACTACACGCAAACACAAAGATCATCGTGGTCTTGGATTCTCTGAACCACCTACACCAAAAACACCGCATATCCGTTGTATCCAGGAAGACGACGAAGTCACCCCTTCCGAACCATCATCATCCATTTTGCCATCGTCACCCACAGAGTCGATAGACCCTGAATCTATCCCTCCTAACTTTTTTTTTTTTTTTTTTCATAAACGCTATCTTCCTGGGTCCTCTCACTTATCAACGTGATAATGAAGACCCATCTTCTCTTCCCCTTCTGTATCTAGACATGATCGAAGAAGACTCACCTTCAATTAATGTTGTTGAGTGCCAGGATGACGACTCCATCCTCACTTACCTTGGTGCGGATGACTCTTATATTCAACGCGCCTTTACCATCTGACACTCAAACCATGTTGAATGAGTCGACTATAGAAATCAACATCCACACAGAGGACGATCCTCACATTGTGAAGATCGGACAATCTCTTAACGCATCAGAACAAACTGGCTTTTACTACCTTTCTCTAGTGCTGCTCGCAACCAAGCTTTCGCTTGGTCCTACGCTGACATGCCAGGAATTGATCCTGACATTGTGGTCCATAACATTACCCTGAAACCCGATTCCAAACTAGTTAAATAGAAACTGAGAAAAATGCATCCACGCATTGCCCTCTTGGTCAAAGAAGAGCTTCAACGACTCCTTTTCTGTTTTCTTCATCTTACCTATTGACTATCCTCAATGGATTTCTAACATCGCACTGCATTACTAAAGCAACGGGGACTTCGATATGTACGGATTTCCGGACCTTAACCTCACTTTCCCAAAGGATGACTTCCCCCCAAGTATTGATCAACTTGTTGATCTCATCGTGGCCATGAGATGCTTTCTCTCATGGATGGCTTCTCGATACAATCAAATTTTGGTAGCCCCGCCGATCAACATAAAACCGCATTCATAACTCCTCGGGAACCTTCTCGCTATCGTGTCATGCCATTTGGCCTTAAGAATGCTGGTGTGACCTATCAGCGGGCTATGACTTATATTTTTCATGACATTATGCACACTATCCTTGAGGATTATGTCGATGATCTTCTTGGTAAATCTAAGCATCGCAATGAACATCTCGATGTTTTAACCATTATTTTCAATCACCTCACTATAATATCATGTTTCGTCTTCAACCAAAGAAATGTGTCTTTGTGTCCTCTTCAGAAAAATCCTTGGTTTTATTATCTCTTTGCGTGGCATCGAGGTCGATCCAGCTAAAGTCAAAGCTATCCTAGAAATGCCCCCACCTACTAACCTCAAACAATTGCGTAGTTTGTAGGGAAAACTCCAATCTATCCGGCGTTTCATCTCACAACTCTTGGATCGATGTCAACCTTTCCATCATCTCCTTAAAAAGGACATTGTCTTTCAATGGAGCGAAGAGTGCCACTAGGCCTTTGAGGCTCTTAAAGCCTATCTCTTGCAGCCACCCGTGCTTATCCCACCTCAGGATGATCGCCCTTTCTACCTTTACCTTTCCACCACCGACCATGTCTGTAGGAGCCATGCTCGCACATCGTGACTCCGAGCATCGAGAACAAGCCATTTATTACATAAGCCGTACTCTTGTGGATTACGAGACTAGGTATACACATGTAGAAAAGTTGTGCTTAGCCCTATCATTCGTGGCCACCAAACTCCGACACTACCTCCTGAATCACAAAACTTTTGTCATCACCAACGCGGACCCCATCCATTATATGTACGCCAAACCTCATCTAAACCAACGCATCGCCCGATGGCTTATGCTCCTTGCCAACCTCGACCTTGAATTTGTACACCAGAAATCAATCAAAGGACAAACTATCGCAGACCAACTCACGGAAGCCCCTTTACCTGGGGAACAATTTACCAATTTTACTTTCCCTGATGAACTCATTGCCACTCTTTCACTCAGTGATGAGTCGTATTCAATGACCCTCTTCTTCGATGGATCCAAATGCCAGCGCGGCAGAGGGGCCGGCATTGTTCTCATTCCTCTGGACGCTGAACCTATGCCTCTTTCATTCCGGCTCGATTTCCCCTGCACTAATAATACAACGGAATACGAGGCCCTTGTTTTGGGTCTCCAGGTTGCGTTACACTTAGGTGTAAAATCTATTAACATTTTTGGTGACTCTCAACTAGTTTTCAATCAAGTTATGGGCATCTACCAATGTAAAAATGAGGAACTTCAAAAGTATAAACATTACGTGGATTCACTTTTGACCTTATTTACTCATTATTCTATCCAAACCATTCCCCGCTCAACTAATAAATTTACGGATACTATGGCTTGCTTAGCCTCGCAAATTCCTACCTCACCAACTGACTCTGACATATTTGTCTTGGTCCAACAACTCTTTGCCCCATCTTACTCAAATTTCGGATGTTTGTATGGTAAATAATGTGTCTACTGACTCGCAGGATACTTGGTATCACCAATTTCACGACTACCTTACAACCTCTCGTTCTCCCACCTACCTTACTCGTAACGACAAACGTACTTTTCTTAAAAGTGTTTCTCATTATGTAGTCATGGGGGGACTCCTCTATAAACGTGGCTTTGATGGCATCCTCCTTCGATGTCTAACCGGCGTAGAGGTTACCTATACCATCCAACAAGTCCATGACGGTATTTGTGATGGACATTTTAGTGGTCTTCTGTGGCCAAACGGATCCTTCACCTAGGATATTATTGGCCTACGCTAATAACGAACGATCACTTAAATATGTTAAGTGTTATGTTATGTGTCAACAACATGCCAACCTTCAACATACTCCTAGCCATCCGCTACAGGTCGCACGAGATCTTTGGCCTTTCTCACAATGGGGTTTAGACCTTATTGGTGAGATTCACCCACCCTCTTCGCAACGTCACCATTGGATAATCACAAAGAATCGAATATTATACTAAATGGGTGGAGGCCATTCCACTCATTTCAACCAAAAAAGAAAAAATTGTAGAATTCATTAACCATCACATTATCTGCCGTTTTGGTGTTCCTCATCGCCCGATAATGATAATGGAAAATCTTTCAAAAATAAGTTATTACAAGACCTTTGTGACAACTTTGGTATCAAACTTAGCTTTTCATCACCTTACTATCCACAAGAAAATGGTCAAGCCGAATCTTCTAACAAAACCCCGACCAAAATTCTCATGAAAGTTGTTAACGATTCTAGAAAAATTGGCATGATCACATCCCCTTTTCCCTTTGGGCTTATCGTACCAAAGCATTCGTACTCCACTAATGCCACCCCATTTTCTTTGGTATATGGTACCGAGGTTGTCTTTCCTCTCTCGAAATACAAATACCCTCCCTAAGAATATCTCTTCAGATATTCTCACCAATGATGATTTCCACCAAGAGCGGTTAGCCCAATTGAGCTTCTTGACGAGCGCGTCTTACAAATTTGACCACCTTCAAATCTATCAAAAGCGCATCAAGCATGCTTATGATAAGTGACTTCATGAGCGTACCTTTAAGGTTGGTGATCTTGTCCTCAAAGAGAATCAACATGTAACCAAACTCGAAAAGAGCAAACGCGGAAAATTTGCTCCAAATTGGATTGGGCCTTACATTATCACTCACACTTACGGATCAAGCACTTATCGTTTAGCTTCGCTTAATGGTAAACCTGAGCCTGAACCCCTTAATGCCTTGCATCTTCGACCATTCTACTGTTGAATTTAGTGTTATATCACTTCTTATCTACCTTGCGCTCATCCCTTGAGCTCGTTTACCACCTCATACACTTTGTTTCATACATCTCAAAATAGAATCAAGCTCACGTAGCTTGGTCATCACCTCCTCTTAAAGATGCCTTCCCCGTTTTAGTCGGGTCCATGACTTAAAAGTATCAAAATAACACGTTCTCAATTATACGCTTATGGGATATTCTTGAGTCAAACTTTCTACAAAACTAGATGCTTCATGCCAAACGGACATCTAGACCTCTAAGTTATACATAGACTGCTCCCTCGAAGGACAGCTATGTGCAAAACCACTTCTACTATTATAAATAGACTGCTCCCCCGAAGGACAGCTATACACAAAACCGCATCTGCTACTATAAATAGACTGCTCCCTTGAAGGACAACTATACAAAGTCAGCCTTTATCAGAAGCTTCTCGCATTGATCAGCTTCGTGAAGACCTCAAGAACAACAAAATATATATCCCATGTAGACTTCCCGCATCGATCAGTCTATATCCAGAAAAGTAAAAAGCAGTATTCCAAAGCACTTTTGAGTCATGGACTTGTCTATTTAGGTTTGGTTCTCTTTCATCAGAATAATCACCTTATAACAAGTTCTCTGCACCCCAACTATATCAACCACCTCACCTCACCATTCATCAAAGCAACAAAACTCAAGGGACGTGACGTATATCCGATATATTGTGATTATACAACTCTTTTCACCTATCGACTTCTCGCATATGCAAGGTACCTAGGGATTCAAGCTTATCCTACATTAATATGTGGTTTGTTTAGCTCTTCTCAACTACGGGACACTTTTGCCTCTTTTACTCAAATCTAGGATTATGTGTTGACCTTAATCAGGACACGGTTTCCTACTACTTGGGTAAGCTAACTTTCGCTCCACCTATACCCGCACCACCACCAACAACATTACCCTACCAATATCAACATTTTTACTAATCACAACCAAATTGCCCAAATTCACCTCTCCCTGGTCCTAAGGGAGAACTACATCGGTCTGAGGCCCCTCCTTGCTTTGTGTAATGGGCTATGTAGGTAAAGACTTAGGAGACATGGGGTCTCCCAAGGTTAGCTCGACCATCCCCTACCATAACCTATCATGTGTTGTAAATATAAATATTTTTGTGTATTTCTATTTGATAACATTCATCATTTATCCTTTTTTTTCCAAACAAACATTCAAAACACAACCATTCTTATTATTATCATAACTCAAATCAACATACATATTCAGTTTTATTTAGATGTTAAACAAATACATCTTCTCTATCATCGACGCGCAGGTCGGCATCCTTATTTATTCTTATACCCCTATGAAATTCACTTAGACCCTTGCGCCTCCTCCCGAATCAGGTGGTGATCGCGATCGTCGACGCCACTCATCTGGCCTCTCCATCCTCAAAGGTGCCACTACTATTGGTTCCTCCCACTGATCCGCCAACATCTCCTAGTAACATACGAATACGCCTCTCGCGTGGAGGAATCTTACCTCTAGTCTCTCCACTCGTAACTGCGAAACCTCTAACAATCCCGTTGTCTCATTCACCTATGTTTGAAGCTGGTGAACCAAATCCTGTAGGTGGTCTCTCTCCGCTGTAATCACAGCTATGTCAGGATGATCGGCCCTCTCACGTACACCTCGCAGCTCTACTACCCACCATAATCTATAAGCCTCTGTCGCTCCCGCATCCATTACCCTGCGATCGGCTGCTATCTCTTCTGGCCCTTCTGGAGGTGTCGGCCGGGGAGGTGAGAATGATGCCTCGCGTCGATCCTCATGTATGGTCTATAAGCCATGGGTATATCCTGAACAAATCCAAATTGTCACCGCACGCGATCTAGAGGAATCCTCTCGTACTCACCTGGCCTGTGCCCCGCGATCCACCTCAATCGCTCTACACCCCTCAACTCCTCAGCTATGTTCTCTGTCACCATATAGTTCCCGTAAGGCCTCCAAAAATATCCGCAATCATCACCATCTCCCATACCTACCTATAATACTCGATGTCATCTATCACGGCCTGGGATCTCGCCTCTTGTTCTGTCTGGACCCATCATCTGAATCCCAACCTCTGCACTCCTGTCTCTCTTTCCTGGATTGGTCGGCCTATTGGTCACACACACACAATGTGCTCATAGGCCCAACAATGTAATAAGTATGCACAATCCAAAGGTCGTCTCCGTGATTTCACCGCAGCCCATAAACCCCTGTATAGCTCCGCCAGATATGCGGTGCCCATGCAAAAGTCACGCTCCTTTCTATCATTTCCCAAATAATACACATCAATGCTTTTGGAAATCTTCCCCCATCCGCCCTCGGTAATGCATAATACCCCACCACTATCATTAATACCACTGCCAACCTTGTTTCCTCAGGGTGTGTTGCATACATTGTACCATAAGTGAATGTCAAACCTCGCTGTGTCAAATCTCATGCAACTGAACCAAATACTGCTGTTATCACTCCCCGCGCCACTAGGCCCCGCCTGATACACTGGTCTTCCTATAATTGGGAGCCTCAAAATTCTAAACACATCTTCCAATGTCACTATATCTCCCCTTGGTAGATAGAAAGGTATTCTTTTCCGATTCCACCTCTCAATCAACGCCTCAACATATAGCATGATTGCAAGTGCGATTCGTGAATAATAGCGGATTCCACTTAACCCCACATGGTTTATCAATACCCATTCAGCTAGTGTTACATCCGCTCGACTCGTGACAACAAAGCTGGTACACTATCATTCATCCTCAAACCTGCCTCTTCCTGCATACATCAAATCAACAAACAAACCATTCAATAAATCAAATCTCACATTCTAGAATTTCATACAGTAACCGATATCGGTTATAGATAACCGATACCGGTTTCCTAACCAATACCGGTTATCTCTAAACGATACCGGTCACTGTCAATCCTATCCAGCCTGCTTAAAAACATCCCCTACGATAATTATTTTTCTCTTTTACTCCTCTCTCCACCTACAAACATACGTGAAACCCCGCTACCTACCCCATAACACTCACCCCATCCCAAACCCTTACCTATCACCTTTTCTTTCTCATCTCTATCCACTTACCTTCTCTCATCCTATTCATAAAACATGCAAGAATTACATTACAACCAAACAGTTTACCTCTTGGGACGCAGCAGCTTGCGGTGGAACCTGTCTTCCCTCTCGTCTCTGCCTGCTGGATGCTTCTCCTTGTCCAGCCATGTTCACCACCCTCTTCAATATAACTTGCCTTTCTGCCTTCTTAATCTCAGCCCACAATCACTTTACCTGTCTCTTTCCTCCCTATCACTCAATTCTCCCATGCAATTATCTGTATCAGTCGTCAAACAACGTCGCATCCTCATATTTAACTTATTGCATGCCTCTAAAAATAAGAACTCAAGTTGTTTCCCAAGCTTTTCTATTTTTAGAAAAGCTTGTTTTAGCATAACCGATATCGGTTACCTAACCGGTATCGGTCATATATCTACCGGCATCGGTTAGCTAACCGATATCGGTCATATGTCTCCCTTTTCTTAAACCTAGGCCTTTTCTTCATTTTTGCAAATTTTTGGTGGCCCCCATCTCTTTTCCCTGCATAACGACATCATTATCAATATTTGTCATCAAAATCCCATCAACACATATACATATCATCACAATTTCATCAACGTCATCTATCTACATTAAATTTCAAAACCATCGACAAAATACATGCGACATTTTAATATATACATCAAACCCATCATTATACACACCATGTGGATCAAACTCATCATCTATATACATTAAATTTCAAAAACCATCGACAAAACACATAAGACATTCTTTACACACCATGTGGATCAAAATCATCATCTATATATATCAATGTCAAAATATACAACTTGCCCTACATGGGGGCCTCTGTGATCTAAAAATAATACAAAGCCGGCACGCAGGCCGCTATCCCTGTCAAAATCTCGACTCACTGGCTGCAGCCGGTCTCTCATGCAAAATATACTCACTTGCAGCCGGTATCAACTATACAACATGTACTCGGCTCGCAGGCCGGTATATACAACAAAAATGAATAAATAAATAAATCATATGTGGGCACGCAGGCCTCTATATACATATCCGGTTCACAGACCGGTGTCTATATCCAATATCAAAACCCATCTCCGCTCCAGGGATGTCTCAGCTCTCTCCACCACCTCGGCCTGCCTCCTCGCTGGTCCCTCGTGCCGGCTCGCCTCCTCCTCGTAATGCACTCCACCGGCCGTGGCCGCGCCTCCCGGGATCTCTCGCCCGAGATGTCTCTCTCTATGCGCCGCATATATGGCCGATAGTCAGCCCTGCACTATCGAGGACGCCCCGATAATACGGGCCTCCGCTCACGCTCCATATAGCGGGCCCGTGCCACCATGGCTGCTGGGGCTGGTCCCCTGACTCCTAATAGTAGTGGCCCCTGCCCTGCCGGTACACCCGGTGCCTGTGGCGGTACCTATACTGCGCTCGTGCTCGTGCTGGCTAGCTGCTGTGCTCGCGCCGACTGAGCTCGTACTCTACGGCGATGCCTATACTGCAGCTGGTGCTCGTGGTGCATCGTGCTCACTCGGCTGCGCTATGCTCGAGCTCGTGCCTCAGCTAACTACCCCCTCAGCAGCACCCAATATGTGTGCTCGCAGCAGCAGCAAGCTACCCTCGTAATAACTACACTGTCCCTACGAGCGGTCCTCTCGCTATAACAACCGCCAAATTGGGTCAGGCGGCTGTGGTGCTCTCCTAGCTGCTCTCTCCCCTACCCACCAAACCAAAAAGGCCCCCGCTCACTCCAAAGATCATCCATCAGATCATCCACCGCCTCTCTCTACCCAATCTGGTCAACGGCTGCAGGTGCAGCAAAAGTGGCGCCTCTACATCATCCCTCCGACATCGTGGGAAGGAGGTGGCTCATCTCTGCCGCAAGCCCAACCGCCATCGCACTTCTCTCTAGGGGTATCCACTCATACTCTCCGGCCTCCGTCTAGCTATCTAAACTATACTGATCCAACGATCTGTGCTCTGCCCTCCTCGGGGCCGATGGCCTCTGTAGGGCCTCCATATAATGTCTGGGTGGCGCAAAGCCTCTAAGCATATGACGGTAGTAGGCCACATCCCGCCCCGCGAGCACCGCTGGTGGCCGGCCCACGACCCCCAACCACCTCTCAAATCCATATCTCGTAGATAATCAGGGCCCCGGCCGCTGGGGTAGCCCTACTGGTCATATACAGATGATGTGCTCGTATGCCCAGCAGTGTAACAAAAATGTAGAGCAAATACCAAATCGCCTCATACGGCGATAACCCCACAACTCTCTCAGATAGCTACACTGATACACTGGTGCCTGTGCATAGCATGTATGCTCCTCTACCATCTCGCAACACTCCCATCAAAGCCGTGGGAAGCGGCCTCCTCTCGAGTCCGGGAGGGCGAAGCAGTGATACTTATCATCATCAACACGGCAAGTCGTGTGTCTCCTGCTTGCATGCGCGATACATGTCGCCATAAGCAATGCTCGCATGTGTGATATAGGTCAACAATGGGGCTGCATCCCCAAATACATGCAGGATGTTGTCCATCGCTATCTCCGCATCCACCTGGAACACTGCCTCACCTACGATCGGCAGTCTCAGGATGCGATATACATCCTCTAAAGTAATCGTCATCTCTCCAGTAGGGAGATGGAAGACATTGGTTGCCGATCCCATCTCTCGATGAGGGCAACCATCAGGCTGTGGTCCCTATCCACAGCCCTATACCGCTGGACTCCGCCGAGTCCAACCTCTCGCATGATGCCCCACTGCGCTGCGGACACATGTGGCCGCATCCGCCTCAATAGAGGGGGCATCCGATCCCGCATCGTAAGCTGCTGGCGTGCCTGCAAAAACAACCCACTTCATCAGGCCTACCCTTTACAATAACAACTACCTTAACTCTCTATACCCACTTAACCACCCAACCACAACCCGACGCTACAACACACATCTACACCCACCTATCTAACCCTATACATCTATGATATCCCCTTTACTTATCTCACACCCTACCAACCACCCCGATCTACTCTAGCCATCTAATTATACCCCGCCAATTTAACACCTCCTACTTCATACCCAACACCTAATCTATCCTACCCAAACCAACCCCCAACAACCCCATTTCCCCCCACCCCAATCACGTTTCCTATCAACTCTACTCCCTCCCCCTTCACCCCCAAACAAACAAACAAAACAACACGACTAAATTCTAAACAACAAACAAAAACCATAACTCCTATCCATGCTGACCGGTACCGGTCACCCTCGACCGCCATCAGTCGCCCCAAGTAAATAATGTGTACCGACGCCGGTCGACCTATGACCGACGCCGGTCTTTACCTAAACAACATATACAAATTATTTCTGACGATCGATGACGATGCCGCCGCCAGGACCGACATCGGCCATCGTCCCAATCCGGGCCGAACCCAAAACGCCCGTAAAATCTTTTTTCACCTATTTCTCCCCTTTTACCCACAAGAAAACCCTAAAAACCTACCCACCCTGCCGCTTTGACCTAACTAGCCTACCTACCCACTCCATTTTACAAATTCCTTCCATTCATTCATTATTTTATTAAATTTAAAATTCCTACCCAAACCCCACATCTAAGTTAAACTCATTAAATTCACATAGGTAGGAGTTCAGAGCCTACCGATGACTACACGTCGTCGTGGTGGGATAGGTGGCGGTGGTCCAGCTGGTCCAGCACCTCCTGCTCCTCCTGGCTAAGCCATGGCTCCAAATCTCCTCAGCTGGGTTCTCCACCAATCAAACTCTGCCTCCTGATCACTGGGGTCTACCAACCACTCACTCCTCCACTCAAATAATGCCACCTCAGCCCACAAACTCACCACAATCACTTCACACCTCAGACAAGACAAAATGGGGTGCTCAAATTCACAAAGTGACAATGACATGCCATATTTTTTCTTTTTATAGGTTTTGGCCTATAACCGATACCGGTTATTTCGTGCCCTAGAATACCAGTATCGGTCTTCTAACCGATATCGGTTATACATAACCGATATCGGTTCCCTACTTCCTTCACCTAACTCCCGCCCTTGTCCACCAATCTCCACTTTTTCCCCCATCACCTCTCCCTGGCTTTGCTGACTTGCCTTATTTTGACTCCAATTGGCCCGACCCATGGCCGCAACCAACCATTTGCCCGACCCAAGCACCCAACCAATCAAGCTCGACCCAAGGCCACAACCACTCAATCAGGCCCGACCCAAGGCCGCACCCAACCAATCAGGCCCGACCCAAGGCCGCAACCAATCAATCAGGCCTAACCCAAGGCCACACCCAACCAAACAATTAGGCCCACCCAAGGCCGCAACCAACCAACCAATCAGCCCGACCTAAGGCAAAGACTCCAACCAATCGTGGCCCGACCCACGGCCCTCACCCAACCAATCAGGCCCGACCCACGGCCGCAACCAACCAATCAGGCCCAACCCAAGGCCGCACCCAACTAATCGTGGCCCGACCCACGCCCTCACCCAACTAATCGCCCCTACCCACGGCCGCAACCAACCAATTAGGCCCAACCCAAGGCCGCACCAACCAATCAGGCCCGACCCAAGGCCACACCCAACCAATCAGGCCCGACCCACGGCCCTCACTAACCAATCAGGCCCGACCCAAGGCCACAACCAACCAATCAGGCCCGACCCAAGGCCGCACCCAACCAATCAGGCCTAACCCATGGCCCTCACTAACCAATCAGCCCGACCTAAGGCCGCAACCAACCAATCAGGCCCGACCCACGGCCCTCACTAATCAATCAGCCCGACCCAAAGCCACACCAATTAAATACCTCACCCAAAACCCGCAAATTACAATTTTATCCACCCATCATGTAGCTTTTTGTTCAATCGAGCTCACTTGTTCGTGTTTTAGCATGATTAGGGTACTTGACTTGACTTGATCAACCAACTTTTTGCCTGACCAAGACCGTGACATTTATCTCAACCAAACCAACCATTCGTACCGCCAACATGCCTAAACGTTCCTCGTACCTTACCCGTTATATCCCCGAGCTACTTCCTATGCCTTGATACCAGTGATTATATCACCCTTGTTTGATAAACTATCGACCTTTGCCTATGAATTGCTTGTTTGCTCTTCAAATCATGTACCCTGGTCGCACTACTACATTTCAACGTGCGTCTACTTCCTTGAACTTACCCCACCATCTTCCCATCATCTCCACACCATTCACCCTTTATCAACCCTATCCCTGATTTCACGTTGCCTCAATCTGATATATTTTGAGGGGGATTACCTATACCCTTAACAGGAGTAACCACTTCTTATTATTGTCAGTGCAGCTTTACAAGACAAGCTACACGACAACAAGGGGCTAATGTAGACACCAAATTTGTGTCTTATGACACCCTGTGCCCCGCATCTCATTTCACAACCTAACCTCACCACCTAAACCTTACACAATTATTTATTAATTACCTTATAATTAATAAATCCACATCTCCAAACCTGCCACCTCATTTTGCCACCTCATCATGACCTAGCCCTAACCCTAAATTAACCTAATTAAGACCTATAACTTGGTCTACATCCACACCCATGACTAATTACTCCTCACCCGCACCAAAACCAACCTAATAATGACTTGACCAAGCCCACAACTAATCCCTCGGGAGAAAAGGAGGGAAAGTTGGCTATTTTACTAAAAATAGCCCACTTTGACTTAACCGACATCGGTTCCTACTCAACCACCGTCGGTTACGTAACCGCCATCGGTTCCCTGTAAATGACCTCCCCCAACCAAAAACAAAGGATCGGAATTCATTTGAAGGATCCGGAAATTCACTTGGCAGAGCAGAGACAAGTGAAGAAAAGAGAAGAGCATCGAGCCGAAGACTGCAACTGAGCCATTGGATTGCTGTCACCCCCATTCAAGCATTGGAAAAGACTGAGGATAGCTTCATCAGCTCATTTTCCAATACCAGATCATCCCAACTGAGTCTTACTATCACTACCACATTCCTTGGACCTGAATCTTCATCAAGAACGAGTAAGTAGTGTCTTGTATGTTTCTAAGCACCATTTTCCTGAGTCTTTTGATTGATAGTAATTATAAGCTCACTCCTAGATCTACCACCTACCAGCACCCTGCACTTAACCTTCATCCATACATCCTCAGTATTGCCCAAGACAGCTTTATCACACTCGAGTCTTCCCCATCATCTCACTATTTCCCTTAGCCATCCACCAATCTTAAAACCCCACAATCACCCTGCCACTAACCTCCATCCAGAAGCACCTAGATTACTGACCCCACCAGTGTCGGTTATCCCCTACCGGCAAGATGATTCTCTAACCACGGTCGGTTATCCATCAAGACCGCATCGCATCACCATGTGACTTATACCCAAAACCTTCCTCTCACCTATTTGTCTCCTAACAACCTCGGATCCAGTCTGGTTTATCCCTGTAATTCGAGCTGAACGTATCAACGACCATTGACCAAACAAACAACGTGACGTTTTATTATTGGTAGTTTAGTCTCTATTGCTTTGTAACGAGGTACCTAAATCGTGATTTCACAATAGCTTCTTTATTATCATTAGTGTTAATTCGTATTAAAAGGGGAACTGACCACCTTCGAAAGGAAGTCTAATATTTCCTGGCCCAAGGCAGTTCCCTCATTTATTGTCTAACTAAAATCTGGTGGTCTTGTATTCTTACTTGCAGGTAGTCCTTCCCAGACAAAAAGGAGTTCTTCGCAATCGATCTGATCTCTCTCTACGGTACGCGCACACCCTCTCAACATTCAACAGGTATTCCTCCTAGCCCTAACCCTTATCTGTTTCTCAAAAGAATGAAAGGATAATACATCTAAAACACAACAATGTGCTAAGTCTACAAAGGTGGCCAAACCGAATGGAGATCACTGATCAAGTGCAAGGGTGGCCCCACAGACTACAGAGGAAAAGTTGAGCATGTACACATGGAGGTGGTCCCCATCAAATGGATGTGTGGATGGATTTTTTTGCAAACATTGCAAGTATTGTAATTTTTTTCTCACAAACAGGAGTTAATTTTTGCATGCCTTCACAAGAGGACGGAATAGACAAGAAGACAAATTCACATGCACAAGGAAAGAGACTTTCCCAAGCAAGCAAGCTTATTATTAGCAAATTATTCACCATTCTTTTCTTAAAAATAGAACAATCAACTTCAGTTTGATTGAGATGTAATCAAAGGCTATTAATGCCTATTTGTAATTGCATGTTCTATTTTTATTCCTTTATTTATTAATAGATGAAGGATAAAAATAGGATGCATGGGCGAGTACAAGCCTTAGTCTATTTTTAGGAAGGGGGAAAATCAAATTTGCTATATATTGTGTGCTTTGGCAAAGCACAAGGAGGAATTTTTAGATACAGGAGTGTTGAAGCAATTTTTGTCAGTTTTTCCCTCTGAATGTGAAGTATTTTCTACCTTTCCAATTATTTGCAGTCTTGTGTATGTTTCCATTAATCTTGTGAACGCAAATTTCCTGGTTAATTATCTTACCCTGTTGCAAATTTAGTAATTTCCACATGATATTAATGTGCATGTTTATCTTAGCAAAGATTGTTGTGATACTTTCCTCAATACCTCAAGTGTTTTACCCTTAACATTATGTAGAAAACTCGTTGGTTCATGCAAAGCAAGAATCCTTTCACATATCAATTGTGCATATACTCAGTCAAATCCTCATACAAATTTGGTGTATCACCTTAGTTTTAATTATTTTACAGCCATCTTCTACCCTTAACCTTAGAAAAATCAATTTAGGATACACTAGTAAGGAACCGGCCTTGATACCAGAGACTCACCTCAAAATAGGTATACCCACAGACCTGAGGTGTTTCCATTGTATCTACGAAAGAGAGAGATAAAATTTGCAAGCTTAGAACACCTACAACCATCTCTTTACAGGGTGCACTTTCGAGAGATAACACTCACCTTAGTACACAATGGCTCGCCTCAACATTTGTAATATCAATTTTCTCCATCATATTGGCATGTCTCTAGCATTCCTCACTCCTTCCTCCATTTCTATTCGTGGTTTTGATAACATCCCAAAATGTGTTTTATGTACTGTCCATCTACCCATTACCATCGATCCTTGAACAATTACCATCCCATGTCACGTCATGCCCAATGACCTTAACTACAACATCCTCCTCGGTAGGCCTTGGATCCATGTCATGCATGCGGTTCCCTCTATGCTCCATGCCCGACTTAAGTTCCACTACCAGGAAATTTTTATGATGTACCCATTGACCCTTCCCCTTTTGAATATTGTAATTTTGTTGAACACCCTTTGGAATTCCCTACTTCCCCACACCTTTCCCCCGCTCTCTCTAAATACGGTTTAGGCTATGACTACTGTGTTGTTTGGCTTCTCTCACTACTAAGACCACAAAGTCACCAAACTTTGGGACCTCCCCGCACATCTACATAAGTTTGGACTTGGCTATCGGCATCCTCCCCGCTATCTTTAGAGGTACATAACAAATGTCAAGTTGAGTCTATTCCATTGCTACACCTAGACCTTATTAGTAATGATGCCCCTTTCTTTTGGGATAATGCAGATAATTTTTCTACTGATGAGGCCTTACTAGATCATATGGGTGCCTATGATGATCTTCCTTCTTTTCACCATAAGTGACACCGATCTCTCCCATCTGTTAATATGGTTTCTCTAGGAGACTTCACTAATCCTACTAATAATTCTAACCCACTTGACACCATCCCCACTAAGCCATACATTGAGGACCGTTCTTCCCTTATCAACAAAGAAACCATCCAACATAATTTAGGAACATCCGACAACCCGTGTATACTTTTATTAGCTACTTCCCTCACCCTTGTTGAGCAAAAGGATCTCCAACGAGTCCTTCATGATTTCTCTGACATCTTTTCCTGGGACTATAGTGACATTCCCAAAGATCGATACCTTTGTTGCAATGCATAATATCATCCTTAACGTCGGTGCCAAGCTCATTCAACAGAAAAACCGTAAGATGAATCCTAAGGTTGTGCTACTGGTCAAAGAGGAAATCCAAAAATTACTAAATGTTGGTTTCATCCATGCCATTGATTATCTAGAATGGGTGTCTAATATAGTTCCTATGATGAAGCTCGATGGTCGTGTCCATTGTTGCACTGATTTCCGTGACTTAAATAAGGCTTATCCTAAGGATAGTTTTCCTCTTCCACACATTGACGCTATTGTAGATTATACCATCAAATATGACATACTCTCCTATATGGATGGTTTCACAGGGTATAACCAAATCAATATTAATCTGACTGATAAAGAAAAACCTCTTTCACCATGTCATGGGGTACATTCTATTACATTGTTATGCCCTTTGTCCTCAAGAATGCAGGGGCTACCTATCAACATGTAATGACACATATTTTTCATGATTATATCCATAAGATCATTGAGGATTATGTGGATGATATTATAGCTAAGTCTCGACAATGGTCCTCCCATGCACTCGATCACAGTGTGTTCTTCAAGTGATTACGCGATCGTATATCCCTTAACCCAAAAAAATGTGTCTTCAGGGTAACCACTAGTAAGCTACTCGGATACGCCATTTCATAGCGCGACGTAGAAATTGACCCCACCAAAATCAAGGCCATCATCAACATGCCTCCTCCAAAAAAACTTCACCAATTAAGCTCTCTGCAAGGTAAAATTCAAGTTATTCAATGTTTTATTGCATAACTACCTGAAAAAACATAGCCTTTTACTCGTCTCATGAAGAAAGACACTACGTTCGTTTGGGACAACCAATTCCAATAAGCATTCGATCACATCAAAGCTTATCTACTAAATCCTTCTGTCTTAGGCCCGCATGTGGAAAATCACCCTTTCTTATTGCATATTTTTATTACATTCCATGCATTAGGTGCCTTATTGGCACAATAGGACAATACCCATCATGAGCGAACCATATATTATATTAGTTGCACACTTCTCTCTTATGAGTGCAATTATAGCTACATTGAAAAATTGTGCCTTGGCCTCGTATTTTTACAGGACAAGTTACATCATTATATACTTAACCATGAAGTTGACATTATCACCAAGGTCGACTCTCTGCTCTATCTTTTGTCACAAACTCATATTTTAGGATGTTTAGCTCGTTAGGTCATGCTCCTTACAGAATTTGACTTTGATTTCATCCTTGAAAAGTAATTAAGGGAAGGTAATTGTCGATCAATTGGCCGCTGCCCTCCATGATGCTTCCCTTTTTTGATTCTTTCCACGATGATTTCACTACATATACCATTGAAACACACCTATGAACCATGTACTTTGATGGTTCTCATTGCCACTTCAAGATTGGCGCCGGTGTGGTCTTTATTACCCACCATGGTGATCCACTTTCCTTCATACCGCTAGGGTTTTCCTGCACAAATAATATTGCCAAATATGATTCCCTCATCTTAGGTTTACTTACATCTAAAAACTTCTCATTCGTAACTTTTGTATCCACGAGAACTCTCAATTAGTCATAAACCAAGTCAATGACATCTATCACACTAAGGAGGAACATCTTATCCCATAAAATGATTTTGTAAAAGATATTTTAGTTACCTTTGAATCTTATTCCATTTCTCGTTATTCCTTGCAAAGCCAATCACCATGCCGACACCATGGCCAGTGTAGCCTCATTTATCCCACAAGATGTCACTAATGACCAGGCCACCTTCATCATTACTCACTTACGACAACCTTCTATCACCTCCTATGCCATCACTCGTATTCACGACACCATTGAATGGTTTGCACCTATTTATAACTCCTCGTATAAACAAACTATTCCCGACACTCGCAACCTCATGAAGCCCGCCTACATTGTGAAGCCACTCATTATGATATCACCGACTATGAATTGTTAAAAGTTCTCTCGATGGTCGCCTTCTCCATTGTTTTCCCCTCACTGATATCCCTATAGCCATATCTAACATTCATGACAGTATCTATGCTGGCCATTTTTCAAGTAAAGCCATGGCATAAAAACTCCTACATTAAGGGTATTATTGGCCAACAATGGAGAAGGATTGTCTTGACAATGCTAAGTGTTGTGACAAGTTCCAAAACATAAGTAACCCTTACCAAACACCCACACATGATCTTAAACCCATTTCACACACATGGACTTTCTCCTTTGGGGATTTGACTTAATTGGCCTTATCAACCTAGAATCTACCGATGGCCACAAATTCATAATTACCACCACAAAATACTTCATCAAATGGGTTAAAGCAAGACCTTACGTACAACCATTAGAAATGACATTTGTAACTTTCTTACCACACACATTATCACTCGCTTCAATGTGTCATCTGCCATTATCACCGATAATGGATTCTCCTTAAAAATTAAGACGTCAATAAATTTTGTGCTAAGTTTAAGATAAAACTATAATTTTCCACACCTTATTATCCACAAGACAACAACCAAGTGGAAGCTACTAATAAAATAATCATCAAAATTCTACATAAGACTGTTGACTCTAGTGGCACTGATTGGCATAATCAAATTTTCTACATGTTATGGGCTTATCACACTAGCGTTCACACTCCTACTAATGCCACCCCCTTCTCCCTAGTTTATGGCATCCATTAGAACTTGAAATACCAACCCTACAAATCTCTCTTAAGGGCATCCTTAAAGACAATGAATATCATGAAAATCATTTACATGAATTAGAAATGTTAGACTCACGTCATGTCCAAGCATTGGAAAACCTCCGCACATACCAAACCCACATTTCACATGCTTACAACCGTAAGACACGTTCTAGAGAATTCAATATCGGTGACCTCGTCTTAAAAGAAAACTAAAAAAATACAAAGGCCAAAGCAACCCTAAAAGGAAAATTTAAGCCCAATTGGCTTGGCCCTTACATTTTCACAGACTGGCTTGGTGGTGGTGTTTACCGCCTTGCCATAATACTTAGAAAACCTCTTAATAACCCACTAAATTTTATTCACTCAAAAATAGTACACTTAACTTGACGCATTGCACTCACCACCCTATGACACACTCTAGTTCCTCGGTCCATACTCGATTGCCGAGGGTTTACCAATCAAATGGACCTTACCTACATGTGACATGTCATCATACCACATTCATCAGACTAGTGACCAATGCTCTAGGCTATATCATCACCCACACTCATCATCACATGTAGTGGTATACACCTTAGGTTAAATCACCATTCTTTTCATCAATTTATCATTATCCTCTTACATCCTATCATCACCCATTATATTATCCTATCATACGTCATTTTATTACATCATCATTTATCCTACTCATCACTTAGTGGTATACACTTTAGGCTAAATCACCACCTCATTCTTATTCATCATGTAGTGGTCCATGCTTAGTGTTAAACCACCACCTTTTATTATCTACCACATACTCATATACACTTCATACGACTTCATCACCCATCTCGTAGTGACATACACTATAGGCTAAATCATCACCTTCTTCTTTCATCATGTAGTGATATACACTTAGGGCTAAATCATCACTCTTCCATTCAACAAGTTGTGGTATACACTTAGGCTATAGGGTCCACACACATCTTTCCATATGTCTCATTCACATCCAAGCATCCCATAGTGATATACACTTGGGGCTAAAACATCACTGCCTATTCTACCAAGTTGTGGTATACGCTTACGCAAAAGGGACCACACACATATCTCCACATGTCATATTTCATCACCATTATATATACACACTCATCACAACGTGTTAGACACAACCTACACTACTTGACCATTTCCCAATGATGCACTCTCATTTACGGTTCATTCTTGACTACTGAGGGGGAAAACAAAATGAACCTCACTACATAAACTTACATATACTTCGGGGGCACGTTGCTCCTATCATTACATCTTGCATTCCATTATATCCATCCACAACATACTATATTTTCTTAGTAGGATTTACTCTTACTTGGTGTTTTACATGATTTATTTATTACACATGTTTGCCTCGATTTATTATATGTCATTATCATACACACATACGCGTTCACACCTTTATCTAGTGTGATCACAAATACATGATATTTACACGCGACATGGATGCTTGCCTTCTACCCTTACTATACTAGTCACTGGGGGCATCCAAATTCATCTCATACAGGTGTTATTGTTTCATTTTGTACTTAGCATCTTATACTACTTGTTCATACATGCTTTGACATATTTGTTATCACTCTAACATGTTAACGGGTGTTCCATGTGTAGCACTTGTTTTGTAGGATTACATGTTTCCATTACTACTTGTTTGTTTTTACATGTCTTTTTGTTTGCTATCAGATGTATGCACGCTTTGCCCTTTTGCTTGTGTGAACACTTGTCTCATTGTTTACGGCCATGATGGTCTTGCGTGTATTGTGACATCGTGAGTGATGTACCAAAATTTGTAACCCATTTTGTGTGGTCTTCTTTTTGTTTCTTGCATGTTTACACTACTGTGTTTGGTATTTTTCTACATTGTCTACATATTTTATACTTATTGCATGCATTTGTTTTCAAACTAAAACTTTTATTCGCTAGCCATCCCCTTTTGTGCACGCCTTGGTATCTACAAAGTGTTTCCTTTCCCCTGCAGGGGTAGAGTGCGGTTGGTCCTATTTTGAGGCCACATTCTCCTTTCAGGGTCATCGCATGCACCCCCAAAGAGGGGGAATCATTGAGGGTTTTCTACTAACACAACGTATTCATACTTGGTTCGTACACAACGAGTGAGTTCGCACTCAATCTACAAACTCTATACACAAAGTGGCCTTAATAGAACATGGTGTCCTTCAAAAATTCTCAGAGAGTGGTTATAATCTTAGGGGTTATTGTGGGTGTGCCACTTTACACTTCTCCATCCAATGGTGTTGGATCACCCAAAAAACTAGGACAATATAAAGATATCTTCAACAAATTTTAGTAAAAACAGTTAGAGTTGAAGGACACAGAGCAGTTCCTCCCTACACTTGTTCAACCAGGGTGGCATGAGATGGCCCAAAAACTCGCAGCAAAGATAGGATATCCTTCTACACCCTTTTTCTTAACATGGATCATGTGCACATGTTCTATTTTCATTTTTCTAGCATATTATACATTTGCATACTTTATACATGCATATTTTACACAATGATTTTTACATACATACATATTTGACTACTTGATCATTTTCTCCTTGTAGGTCCACCATATGAGAAACAAACAATCAAATTAGGGGCAAAAACAATGACGATGAAGATGACAATATGCCGTGACGGTACTTTCCATACTAACCATGTAGGTACATTACACACCGCAACAACTACACACACATTCTACCTAGGTTCACTCTCATCACTTTTTATGTGCATTTTTCATCTTTAGAATCCACACTCCTCCACATTTTTGTTTTTTTCATTCCACACTTGAGTCTAGTCAATTGGCACGTCATCTTCTACACTCTACATGGATATCAGATACGCATCTCTATCTAATTTATTTTACCGAGCTTTCTTCTCACCAACATAAAGTAGGGGAAAAATGTAGACAAAAAATTATGCACTTTAAACATAATTTGTCCTATTCTTATACTATTATTTAGAAGGTTCTCAAGTGTAAAAAGTACTAATTAATCCCACCTTTTGGCCATCTTTATTTTATAGTTCATGTGTGCAATGAAAAGTTTGCAAAAACTTTTAAAATGGGGTAAGAACAAAAAATAGGCCCCAAAATATTTAAACAAACAACTCAATGACCATCAGATTAGAGATAAACAAGAGCATCCTATTTTCATGCATATATAAACCTTTAAACAAACAATCAACCTCTAAACATGACTATATTAGCTCTCTACTCCATGAAAGCTATCAATAAATGAACCTATAAAAGCTCTTGTAATCTATTTTATGATTATTGATGTTCTAAAAGCTTAAGAATGGAAGCTCACCATTAATGGCTTCTCCCATTTACCTAAAGCTTTGAAATGGATTAGCAAATAACAAGCAAATAGCTCAAATAAACTATGAAATAACTCTAAGAGACCTAAAATGGCTTAAATCAGAAATAAGAGAGAGAGTGTGTGTGTTCTTAGGAAAGGTGGGAGGGGTATCCCTCTATTTATAGTTTTTGGATTTGAGAAAAGGATGTTTTGGATGCATGTGGGACTAAAAAGGGTTCAAAAAGTTGATTTTTAGAAAAAAAAATTTGGAGGTGTGAACAAGATTTTAGGAAGCTAAGTGGCTATTTGGAAAGGTAAGATATTTGTTTAGAAAGTCAAATCCTTCTTAGAAAGTCAATAAGAGGGTTAATTAACCTAAACAAGGTTAATTAAAGGGAAAAAAATCTTATAGAAGCTGGTTAGAGAGGGATTAACAGGGTTTAGGGGTGTAGGAGAGGTTAGAAAGGGTAATTTACTAGCACAGTGTAGTAAATTAACACAAGACTAGGATAGTTAGTATGATCTTAGTAATAAGATCATGTAGGACAAATTAAAGGTGTCTACATTTTCTCCTCTTTGAGGTGACGTATACAGCGTCACTTCAATGAAAGTAGACAAATACAAATAGCTAAAAAATTAAGGGGTAGAAGAAAAATTAGTAGGATAAAGGATGCCTCCTCGAGTGTCAATGGGGTGATGGAGGAACTCGATCGACGATTGAAAAAAGAATAGAAGAAAGAATGGTGTGAAGAGAAGAAATGTGAGAATGAAGAGAAATAACAAGAAAAGGGATTTTGAGCTATCTCAAGTGAAACCAAAGTGTTATAGAAACAATTATATTCATCATATTGCTAGTAATCTTCATCATCGGTCCTTATTAAAATATGAGCATACGACAACAACGTAAAATGACATGAAAAGCCAAGATACAAACAACTATCCATTGCTAAAAATAGCCAACTCCATGCAACATACATGAATGCAATGCAATACGAGAAGCAAAAAAACTCACCTAATAGGGAAATAAGTACAATCACACATACTCAAACCAATAACGTTTAAGATAGTTTCACAAATATTTTGTTATCAAGATGCAATCCCAAATGTTTTGATAAATGAAAAGGGTTTAAAATGATGCCCCAAGTAATTTTTATATGCAAGGGAAAGGATGGAGGACACTTAGGTCCGATGAAAAAGTAGTGTGCACAACGAAACAATACCAAACAACTTGTGCCCCAGTGTCAACGAAGTAAGCAACGCAGCTTTTGTAAATGATTTGGAGATCCAGACGATCCGCAAGTGGTTTCCTCAATACGAGTGGAAATGCCAACAAGATATGAGATGAATGCCGTGTGAGAGACACAAATTTCAGCTATGATTTGAGTGTGGTACCAATTTTCACAAATTTTGAAAATTTACATTTTTTTGTTTTTTTGAATGATTTTATAATTTTTAAATTTTTTGATTAGTTAGAAAAATTTAATAAATGGAAGATCTCCTAGAAGCACACAAAAATGCTCTAGAGTGAGGAGAATGGGTGTCGTAGTAGTAACATGCCTCGGCGAGAAGAAAAATGGGCCAAAAATAATTATTTAAAAATAATCATGGTGATAGATAAAAATAGAAGAAAAATAGAATGACAAATAGTGCCTGGAAATATTTTAAAATTCCCTAGGGTGAAGAGATAAGTGCTAGGTGGAAAATAGTGCCTAGTGTAGTGGAAAATTAATAAAAATAATCATTTTAGTGAAGAGAAGAAGTGTTAGAGTGATCACAATGGAAAAACATGCCCCAAGGCATCGCGACAACCTAATATACCCACCCGAGGGGGTAAATCAATCACGACCAGCCTTCATTTATAGCAGAGCTCTTGCACATTTTTTCCGCAAGTGAGTGCGAGAGCAGTTGAGTGAGATGGCAAGGCTTCCAAGGAGGAGGAGACAAGAAGAACGCATCCAAGAGTATCTTTGGGACGATAGGATGGACAATTAGTTTTGATTCATGCCCTTTTGATGGCAGATTTTGTATCAATGATGTATATCTTATTTTGAGGTAGATATTTACACATGTATATATGGACATTCGATGGTGTATATTGTCATGTTTTATATGATTTATGATGATGATTCATGTTTATAGATATTTGTTGAGTATATCATGATGTTGTATGATTTCATTTCATATGTATGTATCATGATAGATATTGATAATGTACCACATGTTGTAGATTGATGATATATCCTTAGATAATATCATATGTTTTGTACATGAGATACTTTGGTAGATGTTTAGCATACGAGATGATATAGATGATATTGGTGCGGGGGGGATAGATTTGTGATCATGCACAACCCCTCTTGCCCCCATTGATGATATGATATGTGATGATTAGCTTAGTATACATGCTTGATGTAAAACTTAGCATTTTTGTATATATGATGTATTTTGATGGTGTTAGATGTGATGAGAAATGATAGATGATAGATGTGATATATGTAATGATGACAACAATTTGTACAATCAATTTACAAGCACAACCTAATTCAAACTAACATACTATAAATAATCAAAAGCATGCAAAGTGAATCTAATGCAATGAACTAAGTAAACACTTAACTAAAGTAAGCAATTGAACTCAATCTTGTAAACATATCACACAATGCAATGGAAACAAAACAAACAAAAATACTACAATTATAAACAAGTATGCATGATAGAATGAACTAAAATGCAATAGCTAAGTAAACTTAACCTAATAAAATGAATACAATTTCATACATACAACATGGGAATAAAATGCTATCAACACTGTAGAAAACAACCACTAAAGCAATCAAACTAAGACTATGTTTTTGCAGGGACAACTTTGATATATTTTCTATTGTCTTTGGTGTCATTGTAAAAGACAACTTTTCAAGGCTACTGCTCACATTATTTTCAGGGTTACCTAGAGACAATGTTATTTGGATTGATGTAGTGTCATCCCTAGAAGGGGGTATTTCAAATGTTTAGATTTTTGTATATCTTTTTTGAATGTTTTTGTGTTTTTAAGGTTTGTTTTGAAAGCGATGTACAATGACAAAGAAGTGTGGATGCCTCGAGCATGATTTGGGAATATAAAAAGGTAAAACGCCACACATGTATGATCAAGAAGGTGAAATGTGAAGGTGCCCCCAACATTAGATGGGAATATACAAAGGTAACTCCTTCACGTAGATATAAGAACAAACAAGCCAAATCACGGCTTGGCGAAGTACATTATGGGAAAGGTTCCTAGACGTGAAAAAGAAGCCAATCCTACACAAAAGTGATAGTTGTTTGTCTAAATGCAAGAGTAACTTGTGAAAAATGAACCCTCATTTAGCGCCAAAATCAGTTTTCACCCAAGGACCAATCCAATGTGCCACAATTGCGTGGTTTTCAATCTTGACAACCTATTTTTTCTTTATTGTTTTCTTGATTTTGTTGCTTGTTTTTTACTTGTTTTTTCTACTTTTTAGGTATTTTCTGATATCTGCACCATGCTTAAGCATAGAAATATTTGAGATGCATCACATTCATAGGTTCTCGTAAGTTCTTCATAGATAGAAATATACAAGTTTATAAGCTCCTGATCCATATTTAGCAACCACCACATAAGGCCCTAACTAGTTAGCCTCAAATTTTCCTTTCTTTTCTCTATCCTTGACAATGTTTTTCTGATTTTATTTTAGAACAAGATCACCTATATCAAATTCATGATGAATTATCCATTTGTTATATCCTCTTGACACTCTATTCTGGTAAACCTTCAGGTGATTAAGTGCTCTCATACACTTCTCATCCAACAACTCTAGCTCTCCTAGCTTGAGCAACTCTATAGTCTTCATCCTTATCAAGATAGTCCCAAAGTGATATTCTCATGGAGGGAAGCTCCACTTATAAGGGTATTATGGATTCGGTGCGATAAACTAGTCAATACGGGGTCACACCAGTAGGAGTGCAGATGGAGGTTTAATAGGCTCAGAGGGTAGGATGTATCTATAAGTGCCAATTATGGCCAATATTACTTACCATTTTCTCCATGATCCGGACAAGAGTTTTATTGGTGGCCTCGACTTGTCCATTACCTTGAGGGTAATAGGGGTGGACCACTTGAGTTGAATCTGAAAGCATTGACATAACAATTTGACCATTTTATTTTTGAAGGACTTACCATTATTGGTGACAATGGTGGAAGGGATGTCGTAGCGGCAAATGAGGTGATTCATAATGAACTTGGAAATTTGCACACCAGTGACATAAGTAAGAGGCACAACCTCTACCCATTTAGTAAAATATTCGGTGGTAGTAATAATGTGGGTATGACCATCTGATGAGGTAGGATGGAGCTTCCCTATGAGATCTAGTCCCCACCTAGAAAATGACCAAGGTGTTGTGATAGGCTATAAATCCTGTGTTGGTGCATGTATTAAGTTTCTGTACTTTTGACACAACTCACATTTCTTTACAAAATTACAACAATCTGCTTCCATGGTGGGCCAATAACATCCTTGTTGAGGAGATGTGTAAATGGATGGCACTTATCTCGCAAGCTATGAAATAAAATGATAGATTTCTTGAATCTTTTCTTGTAAACTTCTTAGTTGTTTATGATTTGTAGGTGGAGGCATTTCTGTGATAGTTGTAACTTTTATAGGATCCACCTCTATTCTTCTTTGTGAAATGATGAAACCTAGGAACATCCCCTGACAAAATCCCAAAGACACACTTCCTAGGATTCAAATGTACTTTGTAATCTCAAAGATGCTAGAAAATACGTCTCAACACTTATGGGTGCTCTCCTCTAGTTTTAGATTTTGCTAAAATATCATCGACATAATCTTTTAGGATGTCATTCATCATGTCATGATAGATAATTGTCATTACTCATTGATAGGTGGCCTCGGCATTCTTGACCCCAAAAGGCATGAACTTTTAACAAAATGTCCCCCAAGGGGTGATGAAAGTTGTCTTATGTTCATCCTCCTATGCAATTCAAATCTGGTTATAACCTAAAAAACCATCCATTCTGGATAATATTTCATAACCAAAGAAGTGGAATCGATGATAATATCAGTATTAGGCAAGGGGAAGTCATCTTTGGTACATTCTTTATTGATGTCGTGGAAGTCGTGCAGATTCTTATACCAAATGAATTCTTCTGAACTAGGACTATGTTGGATATCCAATTCGAATAGTAATGTCAATGGGTTTAATAAAATCAACAGCTAATAAATTTTCAAGTTCCTCTTTGACAAGTAATGCAACCTTGGGGTGCATCTTTCTCAATTTTTTCTTGATAGGTTTGGTGTCTGGGTGCACAACAAGGTTATGCATGACTAAGTCCTGGGTCCAAACTAGGCATATTTGTGTATGACCATGCAAATATATCTACATATTCTCGCAATAGTTCCACAAAGACCTTTTGTTCTTGTGTTGAGAGTGAAGCTCCCAGCTTTATCATTCTAGGATCCTCTTTTGAGCCAATATTGACACTGATTGTTTCTTCTACAAGCATTTTAGAAGCATCCTCCATCCATGTAGGATCAAGGGGAAGAGTAAGATCAACCTCAATAGGAGGTGTGAGATCATCTTTATAAGGATATTCCACCTTTTCTATGATTTCTTCATTTTTCTTATCTACTAGGGTCTCAAAAAGTTTGTCACTATGAGACTTGCACTTGTTCTTCCCATAAGGATTCTCTAATGTATTCTTATTCTTGCTTATAACCTTCTTACTCAAGCATCCACACATCTCTGCTTCTTCTCCAAAGTATGCACAAGCATCTAGTTTGATGGAAAATCCTTTCTTATGATCCCACTGGAATAGAATCCCTGAGTCCCATGAATTCTGTGAATACCTCATCATTTTCAAAGAAATCGAGTGGCACATGAAATTGTTGATCCCAATCTACAAGTTTTGGATATATAAGGGTTACTTAATAATTGGTTTAAGAATTTGATCCATATAAGGTAAAAACAAATTGAATCAGGGAATATGTTTATGGAGGCAAGATCCTCATAGAGGATACATTGGGAATTCGTGTCGCTATCTGAATGAGATGAGCCATCATCACGTTCGAAGAGGTGGCATCAATCTCAAAGGGTGGATTGTCATGAGGTCTAATTCTAAGGCCATGTTTGTTAGATTTGAAATGAGGGATAGGAATAGGTTCTAACTATCCTTGTGCATTGATATCGCATCCAAACCCATCATAACCCATGACATACATCGAGCTTTGATAGACTACACGGCTTGATGACATGATGTCTTGGTAACTCCGAGGTACTCTCCTAGTGGGCTCTTCTAACATCTTTTCATCATAAAATAGACCACTAGGGATGAATCTCTCAAAGGTTTCATGGCATCTATCTCTAGTGCTTTTGAATTGAAAGTAAGGTTTTTATCTCTCGAAAGTGTACCTTGGTTGAGAGATGACAGCAGGGGTTCTAAGCTTGCTTTGAATCTCTCACTTTCATAGATACAATGGAAACACCTCAGGTCTGTGGGTATACCTATTGTTGAGGTGAGTCTCTGTATCAATGTCGGTTCCTTTTTTATGTATCCTAAACTATTTTTTTGGGGTTTTGAGGGTAAAAAGATGACTATAACTGAAATTGAAAGGGGGTGATACACCAAACTTGTTGAGGGCTTTGACTGAGTATATGTACAATAAAATTGAGAATGAATTTTGGATGCATGAACCAATGGTTTTTAGCAAAATATTAAGGAAAAACACTTTCTGTATTGAGGGATAAATCATAACAACACAATAAGATAAAATGCACACCGATATTATGTAGACATTACCAGCTTTTCCAATAAGGTAAGATGATTAATCGTGGAATTGACATTCACAAGAATTAATAAATAGATACACACCACCGCAAATAATTGGAAAGGCGAAATTAGTTCTCGTTCAAGGAAAAACTAGCGAAAATTGCTTCGGCACTCCTATGTCCAAAAAGTCCTCTTTATGCCTTGCAATTGCACACAATATATAGAAATATTATTCACCCATCCCATCCTAAAAATAGGCTAAAATTTGTGCGTGCCCATACATGTTGATTTTACCCCTTTATCATGAATAAATAAAGGAATAAAAATAAACATGTTGATTACAATGAGGCATTAATAACATTAGTTACAAAAATAAATTTTAGTCCAAGTGCACTTGACTAATCTATTTTTAATAAAATTGGATGAATAATTTGTCTAATAATAACTCTTGCTTGTTGTGTAAGTCTTCTCCAATGTGCATGCAATCTTTGTCTTCTTCTGCTTGATGTGACACTTGCAATTTGATCCACTTGCAATGATAAATTTGGCATTCTTTAATTCTACCCCCTTAGATGCACATGTAAAAATAATATTGTTGACAATTTTTGCACTTGTGCAAAAATGGGCAGCTCGAAACTTTGTTACGATGGGTAGCATTGATGAAGTATACCGAAGATAGGGAGTTTCTTTCATAAGATATTCTTATTGTTGAATTAAATAATGATTACATGAAATTTGCAGCTATGTGTGCTGTTACAAAACATAACAGATCACATAGCCTCATACAATTTCATGCTATCTTCAGCAAAAGAACACAAGGCCCCAAAGGACAGCTTGTGTTTCCTTGATGAAGACACCGAATTGTAGAATAGATGAAGTGTTAGGTTTTGAAGCAGCAATCAAGACTGCATATTACAAAAATCAGAGTTCATTACTTGATGTTACAGATATTCTTTAATGTTCTTTCCTTCATGATTAAGACATTCAATTATTGTACTGGGTTTTTTAGTTCATCATACAATCCATATCAGAAAGTAGAAATGCAGAAAGAAATACACAACTCAATTTCATAATTCAATTTTTTATTCATAAGGAATTTTAAATGTTCCCACACAAGCCGTGGGATGTAACTAGAAAGTAAAGTATAACTATTGAAATAAGAGGTACACATGCATGAAAGATAAAATAAAGGAGTATGAGTGAACCCATCATTTCCTTGAGGTTTTTCCTTCGGTTGATGCATCCTCATCTTCAACTTTGTTCCCTCTTCATCTTCGTTGCTGAGAGCACTATACCTAAAAATAGAAAAGATAAAACTATCAATTTATGAGCTCAGGGTACAATCCATATTCCTATATTGTCCTAATTCGTGCACATGGATCTCTAATAATAGGAGATATAGATTACTTAAAGATCAAAAATATACATGATTTACTCACTCAGAAAGAAATAAAGAGAAGAAAATGAAAAAACATGGACATAAGAGAGGCCAAAAAGCCTTGATATTTTCTAACTGTTTTCTCAAGTGTGTAGGTATAGGTTGCAGCCAAGAATAAATGAATCAAGTCTTAAAGTCCTCACTATGGATAAAGATTACAGAGTTCAATAATTTATATCCTATGGTACATGAAACAGATGAGTGACAAGTACATATTGGAATGAAGGAAGAATGCAACTCAAAGTTTAGCAACTATTCTAGGGATAAAAGAAGTTGCAGGTAAATGTAGAGAGAGAATTACAAACAAAAGTACATGTTTCATATTACAACTGAAGAAGAAGGATCATAATTTAAAGGTTGAAGTTAACTGGAAAGATAAGATTACAACTGAAATAGAATGAGAAATAAATATGAGAAAATTTTGACAGGGCTTCGCCATGTAAAATGGATATTTACATCTTTCCATCATGTTGTTTTTAACTAATACATGCTTTAGAAGTTGTATGTAAATCAAATAAGTGATACAGAGAAACAAAAAAGCATGCCATGATCAAGATAACAGTTATTATGTTTCAATTTCCAACAACAAATCAGCTTCAATAGAAAAGTGATACATTTTGTATTTTGAATCAAAAAATACATCTATTACAGCTGAAACAAAAATAAAAGAAAGAATTCTGGGAAAATTTTGACAGGGCTTCGCCATGTAAAATTGACATTTTAAATTTTCTAGCATGCATACTAAAGTTTTAATAATGATGAAATGTAATATTTAAGAAGAAAAGAAATGGGACTACAACATCTCAACAAAACTTCAATGTTCAACGCATGCAAGAATTATGAACAAAAAATTCTAGAAATAACATGTCATGTCCAAGTTCTCAAATAAGAAGTAAATGATTAACTTCTATAGTTTTCATTTTTCAGAATCAAATATTCAAATTTATTCACAACTAAAAATGAAGAATGATGTCCAATACAGAGTTGCAGAAAGGCCATAACAGTGCTAGATCAAATTACAATTGCACACTCTCAGTTTGCATCGAACAAAATACACAAATGCTACAACACCAATGGAGTATAGATATGACAAGCAAATTAAGACTCAGCTACAACATGAAGTTAACTGAAAAATTGTTCAACAACTAGAGTTTTAGGTTCAACATTGAAATAATCAGATCAAGAATGATAAAGATCAAGCTCTTTATAGCCAACTGAAGGAGACCTCGTTTTTAGACAATCATGCTTTAAGAAGTATAATCAAATAGGTACATTTTGAAAACCAGAAGTTCTACAAGAATGATAGCCAACTTATGACTAAGGAAACAGAGAGTGAATAATCAGAAAATGCATGCTTTTCTCAATCAAAGAAATATTCAAGTATTTTAGAAATTTTTCATTCCTATTGAAAACAGATTCAAGTCAGCAGTTTCGATTAAAAGGGTACGATCCTCGGTCATTGATCAAATAACCCATCAATGGGTATCAAGAAATATGAGAAACGAGCAAGAACTCACTAGTTAAAATTGAATCAAAGCAAATCCTCATCGAATTCAGAGCCAAAAAGGAGAACCCAAAATGAGTTTTAACTCAGAGATCAATGTTGTTCCAGAAATCACATTAAAATTTTGAAGGAAAAATGAGTATCAATGTTTCAAGATGAAATAACAGAGACAAAGTAAAAGGGTGAACTCAATACTAATAAAATGAGCAATATACAATCAGGAGATTATAAAAAAACATGAAGCCGCGACCATCTTGTTCAAAATAATGATGATACAGATGCCAGAAAGCAACAGATGGTCATTTTCGCAGAAGGACTGAGCTCACAAACCTCAACAATGGCGGCCATAGAATCTTCGCAAAGCTTCACAGGACACAAATATTTTGAAGAAAAGTTGAACTCAAAGCAACACAACTAGTCAAATCGACCAAATCTTGTAGTATAAGCCAACCCAGAACTCAAAATGATCAAAATGGTGGTCATTAAATAACAAAGAGTTCCAAAGCCAAGATCAATAGTTCAAAACTCACAAATATTTTCAAAAGTTTCAGTTACATATCCGAGGAAGAAAATGAAAACGGAAGTGTACATGTGTAAGAGAAAAATTAGCTCACCTATAACCACTCATGGCGGCCAACATCAAACTATGATTCACTCAAAAACTCAAAAACATATCAGAAGTCTCACAGAAAGAAGCTTAGAATGATCAAGGAAAGGAGACCATTCTACAACCACAAAGAAACTCAAAGAATTTGAGCTCAATAGTAGTAAGAAAAGACAAAAAAACCTTGAATCAAAATTACATGCACATCTAGGCTAAAGAGAGCTTCAAATTTTTCCTTCGAAGTCAACATTCCCATTGAAAAAATCATTTCCAGTAGTAGAATAGAAGAAGAAAATACAGATCTTGGTTTTCATCTCAGACCCATTAATGGGTATATCCAAATCAGAGTAATGAAACAAGGACTTACTGATTAAGCCAAAGTTGAGTAAACCCTCGAATGGTGATCAGTTCAAGACTAAAATGAAGGACCCATTATGGGTTTTAGCTCAAGAGACCAAGGTCATCCCAGGAGATCACAAAAATGCAAAGAAAAGTGAAGTATCAATATATTGAAGTCAAAACGACAATGATGAAGTAGTTTCAAAGCTCAGAAATCAAAACTTACCATCCTTCATCAAAACAGTGATCTCATTTGAAGAAAATCCAAGCTCCAAGAGGTCAACCATGGTAGAAAATAGACCACACAGAGAGTTCAAGAACCAACAAAGGTGAAATGATCATAGAAATACAAAGAAATCGAGACCTACAGGATCCTCGCAGAGCTCAAAAGAAGCAGAGACTCAAACACCAAAGAATAACACAATACCAAATTCTAAGAGACCAATCACGATGGTGAACCCACAACCACCTTGCATAGAAAACTTGAACAGAGTAGAATAGCAAAGATACAGATTCACTCAAACTCAGAGAACCATTATGCAGAGGGGTTGAGCTCAAGGAGTTCACAACAATGGCGTCAACAAAAATTTTGGCCAAGGCTTCACCCACAGACTAAAAATCCAAATGAAATGATCATTATGGTCGAGAGGCGAGTCAACATGACTCAACCACAGTCAGATGATCAATGTTCAGAGATTAATCCGTGTGAGAATCAAAGGCTGAGAAATGTTCACCAAATTTCAAAGAAAACCACTAGGATCGCGGTGCCATTGACCACATTCAATACAAACTAGAAACCCTAACCACAAGTCAAGAATCAATAGTGCCAGATCAAACAGTACAGAGATCGACGGCCTAAGATTGATTCCGATTGTTAAAGCAAACTCAACCTAGGTTAAATACCACCAGAACAAAACACATGGAGGGGTGACTCATCGTCACGAGGGGGCCAACCCTTATTATTTCAAAAATGATTTGCATTTGACATACCAACAATAGTCCAAACTCAAATATTCCAAAAAGTGTCGACCAAATCATGTGTGCAATGATCAAACCAAAAGGTGTCCACCTTATTCTATTCGCAATACAAAGCCGACCAACTATACAATACAATATTAATCAAAGGTGGTAGACTATAGTATGTTATATGTATGCTCAAAGGTGGCTAAATGTAATATGGTGGCCCTTTTACAAAGTGCACCTTGTCATGTGTTTAAACCATAGTAATTTGCTAAGTCCACAAGAGTGGCCAAACCATGGTAGGACTATTACTGAACTGCAAATGTGGTCCCCACTATTGAAGGGGTTGGAGATGATTTACAGTGTGTTATCCATGTGATCACTAGAGGACAAGGAATCAAAACTTGAGCTTGGAGGTGGTCCCCATTAAGTGGATTTTTGGATGAATTATTTTTGCAAGTATTGCAAATATTGTATTTTTTATTTTTCTCAATGCACAAGAGTATTTTTGCATGCCTTCACAAAAGGACAGATCAACAAGAGGACATAATTTGCATGCACTAGGAGGAGACTTGCTCATCAAGCAAGATTTATTATTAGCAAATTATTCACCCATGATTTTCTTAAAAATAGAACAATCAACTTTAGTTTGACTATATGTAATCAAAGGCTATTAATGCCTCTTTGTACTAGTTTGCTTTATTTTATTCCTTTATTTATTATTAAATAAAGGATAAAAATAGGATGCATGGGCAAGTACAACCTCATTCTATTTTTAGGAAGGGTGGGTGAATCAATTTTGCTATATATTGTGTGCCTTGCAGAGCACGAAGAGAGGAATTTTTAGATACAAGAGTATCAAGAAATTTTCGCCGCTTTTCCCTTTGAATGTGAATTATTTTCTACCTTTCCAATTATTTGCAGTCTTGTGTATGTTTCCATTAATCTTGTGAATTTTTAATTCCCTGATTAACCATCTTACCTTGTTGCAAATTTTAGTAATTTCTGCATGATATTAATGTGTATGTTTAACTTAGTAGTATTGTTGTGATTTTTATCCCTCAATACATCAAAGTGTTTACCATTAATTATCTTCAAAAATCTATTGGCCTATGCACCAGAAATTCATTCCATATCAATTGTGAAAGTACTCAGTCAAATACCTCATACAAGTTTGGTGTATCACCTCAGTTTTAATTTCATTTTACAGTTATATTTTACCCTTAAACCCCAGAAAATCAGTTTAGGATACATCAATAAGGAAGCAGCCTTGATACTGGAGACTCACCTCAAAATAGGTATACCCACATACCTGAGGTGTTTCCATTGTATCTACAAAAGAGAGAGATAAAATTTGCACGCTTAGAACACTTGTAGCCATCTCTCTACAGGGTGCAATTTCGAGAGAGAAAAAATATCTCTGTGTGAGAAAAATAATTTCTGTCTTCAATAATTGGCAAAACATTCACCCAATGTGTGGGGACCACTTGCAGGCATGTGTAAGATAATAATACCATTATTTTGTGAAAAATAAGGTAATTAACATGTCAAAAGGTCTTCTTGATCTCTGATGTTGACATCTGTGCAAGAAGGATAACTCATGTTGATAATGACATCTCTGTCCCTTTATGATTACATGCATAATATTATTCTCCTGCAAGAAAAATAATGTATTTTTATTTTACACTTAGCAAAAATTTATTCAATTCCGTTGTGGGGACCACCATTGATGAAGTTAATTTTGTCTTCTTTCCAACCTTTGTCTTTTTCCAAAATCTATTTTTGGCCTCTAATGGGCACATACATGTTTGGTTACTTTTAGCTAATGATATCTTGCAAGGTGTAGACATTGACTTCTTGACCTTCTAATACATAATCAGGTGACCTTTAGAATGATTTACAATGATTCCTCTGTCTAAGAATTTGATCTTTGAATATACTCCTCGACCATAATCATGTATATAAAATCAACTTCGAACCTTACTCACATAAACAAATGGGTAAAATTTGAAAACAAACAAACCAAGGTTAGTAACCCTGAGTTAGGGCTCACAGAGTTTTTGACACTTGTCTCACTTCTAACTTTGGGCTGAGTTAAGAAAAAAGCGGCAAAAGAATCCCTAGCTTCATTTGATACTTTGCATTTGGGGGTTTGGTACATATTTGGAGATGAGCTCTGGAAAATTTTCTTTGTGGACGTCATTTTTACTTTGGCTTAAAGTTGGTTGAGTTTCTGTGTAGCAACCATAGCTAGATCTTCAAATCCTATACGTCTATTTAAAGCTTGGCCACCATTCAAAGGTATGGATTTTCTGTAAGTTTTTCCTTTATTGTGGAACCTTCAGAGTTTGAACACCCATTTTCATATGGGTATTTCTCCTTGCTTGAGCTATGTTGTGGATTGGCATTTTTATTTAATATTGCTTTGACTGTTCTAAAATCTTTAGTCCGTAATAAGACTGCAATTTTCTTGCATTTTTCTTGAGAGAGGTTTCCATGATTTGATGCTCATTGGGGTTTCTGTAATTATTTTTTGAGCTATGTTTTCGTATTGTTCCTTTGCAGAGAGCCTTCTAGCTCTGGTAATTCATGCTTGACCTTGTGGGATTCGTTCTCTGAATCTTTTGAGTCTGTATCTCTGTTGAAAACATTCCCTTGTTACTGGTTTCCTAGTTATATAGTTTGATATGGATGTAACTGCTTTCTTTGAAACTCATTTTCTGCATACGGAAAGGTTTCAACCCCTAAAACCTCTAGGTGTTTTCTATCTTCTATGGCCACCATATATTTGAGGGTTGGAAATCATTTAAGGAGATAAGTTTCCTTACCTAGCTCTGGGCTTGTTTTCGATTGCCATGTAAGAAAAGGTAAGGCTCTGGTCTAATTGTGCATCTATTATGGATAGCTTTTCTCTTGGTTCTACCTTTGAAATGACCATCATTCATACAGGTAAGCTTGAAGTCTATTTTCTTTATGTTTTTTTCCTGAAATTTGGGTCATGACATGGTAGCCCATGATTTCAGGATTTACCTTTCAAGATATGGTTTTACAAATGTAAGTTGTGATTTCATTTCTTGTGATCCATACTTGGGTCTTTCGCTTTATAGTTTGCGATGGTTTCTTTGTTTCATGTGGGTTGTAACAAGGATTCCATGGATTTTATTGTAACTCCACACTACGACATTTGTTGTTTCTCTGCACATTATTTTATTGTATATTGATTTGGCCTCTGTCATGACCATTATGGGTTTCATTTTGATCTTAGACCTTGTCATTTTCTTTGTTCTTGTGATGCCATTTCGAAAGATGGCTTGATAATTTTTGCTTCCTATGGAAGTGTATGCTTCAAATATAATATTGATTTCCCGAGATCTCTATGTTTTTCCATAGTTATTTTCATTTGAATCTACCTCAATTAAAGAAAAACTACCGCCATTATTGACTACTCGAGCCTTTTGGTATTTATTTGTGGATGATCATTTGAAATTATTTTACGAGTACCACTTCTATCAAGCTGGGTCTTTGCAAAGTGGGGTTAAATATTGTTTTTATTGTGAGAAGACAATGTATTACCCATTTGGGTATTTCCTTTGCTGTTATTAGCCTCACTTTGTATGTTGTCTACATGAATGCCAAGCTCATTTTCTGTCTATTGGATCATTGTATTTCAACTATATTTTGTGCTTTTGCTTGCTTTGATATAGGTCCGTTCCATTTGAAACTACCTACATATAACCATGGGCCATATTGTGGAGTTCTCTTTTACCTTTACAGTTTGTATTTCCTTATTATTCGAAATCTATTATTTGGTAACCCAAACATTCATCTTAAATGTATCTTGTACCAAGGAGTTGTAAATCTGACTATGAAATTTTGGACTATGCAAAACATAAGTTGACATCTAAAATTTGAAAGCTTTGAGAATTAACATTGTTGTAGAAAATATATGATTGTAATCTTCCATTGTCAGATCTTGTACCTTTGTAACTTGACAGTTCATAGATTTTCTTGATCATCTATATCTTGTTTTTAAAGTATTTGTAATATACTTTCAGCAGTCTGTTACTTGAACTTTGATGCTTCTTTAGTTCTATAAGCATTTGTTACTCTGTGAGTTTTATTCATAAGAGTTTTCTTCCTTCTGACTTGGAGATTTGAAAAATGTATAATGAATCACCTCCTTGACCGATAATTAGTTATGGTAGTTGTACCTATCCTTCCATTCTTAAAAAGAGGTTGTCATTCCTTGAATGATATGATGAATATTGCAAATTAATAATTTTTTCATTTTGATCTATGACTACAAATTTTTACATGAGTGTGCTGTAATTGAAATTCATTTGAAGAATTGCCTAATCTAAAAGTTGATCTGTATCCCTTGTACTATGCTTTGTGTGTTGCTATATTTTACATGTTTCCCTAATGATTCAACAAAAGGGTGCTTAAATAAAGAACTGCCCGTATTTTGTATGTAAATATACTTGCATATTTGTAAATTATATTGGGCCTCTGAAGCTCTTATAATTGTATGCACTTGGAAATGTGAAATCAACATCAATATTCCTTTTATTTCAAACTTGATCATATTCTGGAGCAATATATTCGAATGGCTGCAATTTTCTCGAATTCACATACCTGTAGCTTATTGATCTTCAATACAATATATGCCTTTCAACTATGATTTTGATATGATTTATATAAGTATGATGAAAAGCTACATGCTCTTGGAAGTTATTGAAAGCTTGTTTCTTCTTCATACACAATGCAATGGGACCTATGTCCTGAAACTACTCTTTCCGTGTTAATCTGTGACTGAAACAATGATATTATCTTGTCATGCTTTTGAGATAATTTGAGATTATAATCTTATTGATACATTATATAGATGTACTTGCTTTAATATAAAATCTATACCTGATGATTTTTATTCAGTAGAATGTACCTTGATCATTGTTGGCATTCTGATGGAAAACTGTAATTTGCATTACTTTCTATACCTGAATGGTCAAGCCTTACAAAATATCCTTTTACAATAATAATAGTTGCACTTGTATCACTGCTCTTTTCTAGTCTGTACTTTTGGTCTGTATGATGCTGAGATGTTCTTAATTTTTGACTTAAAACACTCATTCTTTATACTATTCTAGAAATGAGGAATCCTTAAAATGTTGATCATTCATTTGAGCTCAAGGATTATGATGAATCACACAATATGTCCTATATCAACTCTCATGGCTATCATGACTCTTTGCTTTATTGTGCTGCTTCTTTTGTAATAGAAACTTGAATGCTGCATTTCTTGTACTATGTGAGCATTCTTTGCACTATAAAAGATAGATCAATTGAACTGCAAACTTGTACACTTGGTATGCTTATTGGATTCATTCATAATTCCCACATGATTGTGAACTTCTCTATTTAAACATTTCATACTTTCAGATCATGTTAGCTACAGGATGTATATGGAATTTTATTGGATCTTTTGTACCTGTTTCATTTATGAACATTGTACCTTTCCTTGAAAGTTGAAAATGAATTCTTTTGAACTTAACAAATGATGTTGCAAATTTGAATTCTATTCTCTTCTCAGCTTATGATATTTTATACTTGTACTTATCTACTGCAATCTTAAAATTTGTTCGAGATGTACTTGCAAATTTCTTATGAATACCATAATTGCACTTTTGAATGCATGTTTTTCTAAAACTGGAAATATAAGGAGTTAAAATAAAACCCTGAGCTCAATATTGACACCATTTTCTTCTCTTTTTCAGGTATCATAATGCATTTTGTAGAGGAAAGCTTGGAGTAGCATATTGAAAAGAAAGGAACACCTCCTCAAGGCAATGACGGGTTTCATTTAACTCCTTAAATTTTTAATTTCATAAGTATATGCATTCCTTTTCCTCAGTTATTTCTCACGGCTTGTGTGAGATAAATATGCACAATTATTCCTCATGAATAAATGAAATTATTTTCATGTAATGAGATGTATGTCTTTCCTTTCTGTACTTTTCTTCATTTGTATGGATAATAAATGAACTTATACAACTCAAAACACTTAAATAATTCACTTAATCATGGAAATAAATTAAAATCAAATGTACCTTTTCGATGCTCATTGGAAATGCAAACTGCTTGTAAAACTACCTTTTCCATGCTTCAAACCTGCAACTAAGACTGCTGCTTCAAAATGTAAAACCTTGCATATGCCATCTTTCCTACCTTCACCAAGGCCTTGCAGCAGTCTTCTTAGGCTACTGCATTGTCTTGCTGAAGATGATACATCAGAGAGGTGGTATACGCAAGGTGTTTCCTTCTAGGGAAATCTATCCAAAACCAAGCAATTAAAACTTTTATCCCTTTTCGGGATGACTACCCCAGTATAGTCAAACTTGTAACCCGACTAATCTGAGAAACTTAAAATTTTCAAGTTGACCTTTTCGTACATGGTGCAAAATATGTCAACAAGTTTTCCCGTGTCTGGGTGATCTTGAAAGATCTGATATCAGTAAGGCTTATTGAAGAGTAAACTGCTCACTTTGGCTATACTTTGTTGATGTTGCCTCCCATGATTAGAAAGGGTTGACAAACGATAAAAAAATTTGATTACAAGGAGTGACTGCATATGGATCCACACATTCCTTTATAGCCTTTTTCTATAAGGGAACACCAATATCTATAGAAGGACATTCATAGGCCACACGAGAAAAACTGTGCAATGCTCTACAATGTGTGAATGGTTTTAGATCACCCTAAATGGTGATTATCTATCCTCTATGGAACATCTTGATACACTGATGGAAGGTGGAGGGAATAACATGCATGGTGTGAATCCATGGGCGTCCCAAGAGCATGTTATAGGGAAGATCTAGGTTAAGGACATGGAAAGTTGTATCATGACATGTTAGCCCCACTTCTATAAGAACTACTATAGTACCCATTGAGTCATGCTCATCATTGTCATACACTATGATTGTAATAGTTTTAGCCCCTAGTTCTATTTTTGAATGGCCCAACTACTTAACCATCTTCAAAGTGCAAATATTTAAACCAAATCCATCATCCACAAGTACTCTCTTGATCTTACGACAAGTAACAACTAATTCTAGGTATAGGGAAAGTTGTGCTCTAGGTCATTACATGGGATTGTAGTGTGATAAAAAGTGATATGATTATTGGAATCAAGGTGTGCAATCATCACTTAAAGGTGCACGGGATCTACATTTGTGGAGACTCCTGAACTCTGCAATGTTTTATATAATATGTTTTTATGAGTAGTGTTAGGTTGTGGAACTGTTTTCATGTGTGAAAATGTTGAAGATTGCACACTAAGAGTATTTTACACTTTCCACATTTGGCCTCGAAAAACATGCCCGATATACCGGGAAACTTGTTTTTCTCACATAGGCGGTAGTTTTTGACCCATAGGTTTATGAGACAGCTTTGGTCCATAGTTTTGATACCCATGGTTTTGTAAAACTTCTAAAGAATTTGTCTACTTATGTGGTTTTGTGCATATGGTAGGCATGATGTAACATTGCGGATGTGTTTGAATTTGTGTGTGAATTATGTAGGGTTTATGGAGCATAGCTTCAAATAGATCTCGATATTGTATTGAGAGAGTGGTGGCTTGTTATAAAATTTGAGCAAGTGATTCTTAGTGGACGTAGCCCAAATTGAGTGAACCACATTAAATACTTTCTCTTTGTGTTGTTATTTTATTATTCGCACTTTTATTTCGGATCTCAATATTTTTGCATATTAGTTTCTACTCTTGTGATTACGTGAGGGAGTATTATGCATATTTTATCCTTTATTTCCTAACAAGTAGTAGATATTTTGAGGAGATCTAAAATCGATATCCTAGTTGGTGTCTTCTCTAACTATTCTATTAAATTGTAATGACCTTCCTGAGGAATAGGTAGGGGATTTGGTATGATCAAACGTGCACGTCGTGTACCTACAACAAAACTTTTTCTAAAATCCTAATAGTATTAACATGTTCATCAGATGAATGGATACAACCTATAAGGGAATCAAAGGGACTATCATTAGTTGGATAAACATAAGCAATAGTCCTATAGTCATTGGAAGTTTGTCCGTGATTTGGCTTCTTGTTCTTCTTATCTGCATGGTTAGGAAAGGGCTCTTTGAATATACCCATTTTCTCGTTGGGACCTGTCCTAAGTCAGGGGGTGAATCTATGATTATTTTCCCTCTTTGATGAGGTCTTGTATATAATGTCACAGTCTCAAGCACCTATTAGTTTTGTGTCCTTTGACACGATGGAAATCACAATACTCATGCTCTTTGAACCAACCCAATTTTGGAGCATCTTCTAGATATGGTATTTGTTGTGGTTAGGTACTTTGCACCATGTTCACTACATCTAATTATTTAAGTATGACAGATAGTGATTCTATTAGTGGTGTAAACGTATGTTTTGTAGGTGCCTTTGGGTGAGGTCCCCAGTAAAAACTTTAAAAGCAAACCAGATCTATACATTTTGGACTCTTTTGGAGTCTGTAATGTCATCGCCAATGACATGTTTGTTTTTGTTGAAGAAATTTGGTTTATCTGAGGGTTTTGTTTCATGTTTTTCCTTTATGATCGGTTTAAGTGTACCCTTCACAATGAGATCCTTTTCGATTTGACTACCTTTCTCTATAACTTCTTGAAGTTAGAGCCACAGATGCATTTGTAAATGAAAGGCTATTTCCGGGTTTAAGTTAGGGATGAATATGCTTACTAGCTATTTTTCCCAATAGGGCATAGGGAAATGACTTTTCAATCCATGCCATCGTTGTAAGAAGCCCACAAAGGTCTCATTAGGTTTCTGTTTTGCATTGCAAAGGTCGTTCATGGTGATATCATTCTCCATATTGAAGGAGTAATGTCACACAAATATTTTGGCTAGTGCGGGCCATGTCGTAATGGATCCCTTGGGTATACTAAAAAACCATTCTAATGTCAGTGCTCCTAGGCTACGAGGAAATAATCGTATTAGAAAATTATCGTTGTATGTGACCTCTTGACAAGCCATGTAGAAGTCTTTGATGTGATCACAAGGATCACCTTATTGCTTTTATACTTTTCAAACTTAGGGATGGTGAAATGTTTTGGAAACAGTTGTCACAACATATCCTTATCAAAGGGGTAAGGACATAGCTCTTCATATAGGTATTTCTTACTGTGTCCTATGTTGCTTTCTTGTAGCGTAGTAAGCGTATTTTTCATCGATTATAACTCCTGTTGAATGAGTTGTTCCTTTGTAGGTGATATTGGTCTATTTACCTTAGCAAATTTGAAAGTTGCATCATCATATGGATCAAAGTGAAACTCACCGATTTTGTCTTGAGTTTATCTTTATGCACATTCCTACTACGAAGAACCTAAGTTTTCTAACTTTTGACTGAGTTTCAATATCTATCTTTGGAGGATCTCTTCTTCATTAAGGGATCATATTCTTCATCAAACCTAGGAGGTGGTGAGCCTTTGCGCTCATGTTCAACTTTTACTTTGCATGAAGCCTTAGAATAAGGTCTTTGTGAATCACTTATTGGTTTTGATGGGTCTTCTTCAATGTTTTTGTTATGTTGTCTCGAAAGTGGAAGTATACCCTACATCAAAGGGGTTATCCATGTCTAAGAGAGATGGTCACTCTTTTGTTTTACGATTAATGATCTTAGTCTCCACTTCACACTCTTATAGAAGCTTGGCTCCTAACTCAAGAACTCTTGTGAGTACTTGATCTTTGTTATAATAAAGGAGCTCATCAAAGTGAACTAGGTCTAACTTATGTTGTTCCTCGAAGAATCAAATCCTTTCCGCTATGATCGACAAAATTTTATGTGTCTTTGACTTCCAAAAAGAGAGGTGCTAAGTTATTACCATTGAATGGGAATGATGCAAAAGGATTTTCTTCTAAGTCATGCTCGTTTGGTTTAGATGCCATTTTCGTGATTCTTGGCATTACTAGTCGAAGTTGTACTAGGTTTTGTCTAAATGTATTCAAAGTTGTATGAAACCTAGGTGTATGTCATGTAAGTCATCTGAAGTCTAAATATCCTAGTGTGTCCTAAATGTAATGTTATGTAACCGTTATTGTTCTAGGAACAATCACATGAACACTCTAACAAACCAAACAATCACTCAAGTTTATTTTAGAAAGACTATACCCTAAGCTATGATCTCAATGATGGGTGCAAGATAGATAGTGACAATACCCTATCAACATATAGGTCGAGTTAGAATACCTAAGTACCAAAGTGATATTGATGCAATCTCTCCACAAGATATACTATGACAAGTTCAAATGCCAACAAAACCTAAGTTTTTGATAATGGAAGTTGTGAATGTGGATAACATAACAACACTATTTTGATACGTTAACCAAGCAAGCAAGGTGTTAGTATCAAGATGATGTCATCACGATATAAACAAAGTAGTATCAACACTCTCAAAAGACTTAGATGATGTTGGAATCAAAACTAAGTACAAGTATAGCCAAAAGTTATTATCCGTGTGAGTAGCATAATGATACAATAAAGAAACTTATACCAAGTTCTAAAAAATGAAAACAAGATGTAAGTACCATAATTGTATAGCTAAAATGTGAGCAAAAATAACAACTCAAGGGGAAACAATGATGAAATGAAATCCTAGCTATGAAGACGATCTTGAAATCAAGATCAAAGGAAAATCAAAGACATGAAAATGTACTCACACACTTTAGATGTTTAACAACCCAACATAGAAACATGGATGGGCATAAATGGACAAAAAAGTGGCAAACACTGTCTATGATAATACTCGTGAGGTATGCCTCCTTCTTGTCCCAAATGGGAAACACGAATGCAAGGGTATAGACCAAATAAGGTGGAAATAAACCTAAGATGAGAAAGAAACTAAGCTAAGTGATACGTCGTAAATCTCATGATGAATGACACTTAGATCTAACTTAAGTGGACTCTTTTCCTTGTTTGAAAAACAAGGTTTAGACTCCAAGTAAGTCATCACTTTGTGATGGTTTGCTAAGATGCAATAATGGACTAGTAATGTGGGCTCCAAAACAAAACGGCTTTCCTAATGTGATGGTTTTTCAACAATATTTCTAATGTGAGCTTGATTTAACAAGGTTTCCAAAGGAGTATCTCGGTTTTACTTTACCCCCTTCAAATATGATGAGCAATAAATACGTTCATGCATATTTTCACTAGGGTCGCAATACAGACAACTTTGACTCTAACTCACAATGAAAAAAATAGTCAAGTGGGTGAGTGAAGTGGTTTCTGTTTCATCCACAAGGTTACTCAGTGGTGGATTACTTTAGGGTTCCTAGAACCATCCCCATTGTTGTAGCTTAAGGCGTTGTGTCAAAGGGGTTATGTTATAGTTGAGTGGATAGGGATGTACCCTTTTCTCGAAACTAGCAATACAGTGTGATGTATGTGGTGTGTTTTTATCTTGCTTAGCTTAATGTGGTTTTAAGTAGCACACCATTTGGCAACCTACAATCAAACACATATTAGTAGGTTTGTGTTTCAAACCTTCCTTCTTTGAAAAATGAGTTTTGGTTCTACATGCAAGGAGTTAGTAATTTTCCAAAAGATAAAAAAAAGAGTTCACGTGTTGCTTTTGATTCCCAAGATCACCAAAAGAGGTGCGAGGGAAGAGCATACACAACACAACAAACTCAACTATAAAATAATGGAAAATACTTGAAGTTTTTTTAGTGAAAAAGGAATTTGTTTTAACCAAATTTGAACTTTAATCCATTATGAAGCGTAAAGCAAGTGTTTTGAAAGCAATAAGAAGGTTTTGGAAGTGTTTTTGGTTCCCAAGATCACCTAGAAGGTGCGAGGGAAGAGCATACACACTTAGAAAACCTTTATCAACTAAGAAATGAAACACTTAACTCACATTAGTCAAAAAATAAAACCCAAAGAATCAATTTGTTTAAACTTGCAAAAAACCAGAAATTTTGATATTACAACTTAGGAAAATTTTCAATTTTTAACACAGACACTGTGCGCCCAAACCAATGCATGCGTGTCCCAACCAGCAGATACGCACCCCAACCGACAAGTACATGTGGCAACAGAATATGATAGTGAGTTTCAACACCTGCATGGGCATAATAACATGTACACTAGGGTTTTGACAAATACACTCCTTTTCTTACAGGAGTGCACGCCTACAAGCTAAAAAAAAGAATCAACAAATTATGTAAAAATAAACCTACGCAACTAGAGATGTGAATACGTGTTTCTGATCAACGAGACATACCTACTATGCAATAGGTTTGCGACCCTTTGTAAATGGCCTGACATTGTAAAATATAACCAAATGGATGCGCGGCCAATTGACGTGATTCGCACTGTTTTGATGGAGATGCGTTGTTCCAATACACCTATGCATACCCTTGCAAAAATTGAAAACTCATGGAAATGAAATTTTTAAGAAGCAAATAGGTTAGTTGTTGATCATGGAAACCTATTTCTAGCTTGAACCCATTAAATGCTTAGGAAAAAGGGAGATTTAGCTTGTTTAAAACATGAAATCTATTAAAAGACAAGCCTTTTAACCCTAGAAAGCTTTAAAATGATTAAAAATGGACATGTAAAGCCTAGAAAATATTTAAAAAGGACTATGGAGTAAGTCCCACCGGGCGTGCCAAATGTGTGCAATGAAAAGTTTGCAAAATCTTATAAAATGGGGTAAGAACACAAAAGAGGCCCCAAAAGATTTAAACAAACAACTCAATGACCATCGATTAGAGATAAGCAAGAGCTACCTATTTACATGCATATATAAATCTTGAAACAAACAATCAACCTCTAAACATGACTATATTAGTTCTCTACTCCATGAAAGCTATCAATAAATGAACCTATTAAAGCTCTAGCAATCAATTTTGTGATTGTTGATGTTTCAAAAGCTTAAGAATGGAAGCTCACCATTAATGGCTTCTCCCATTTACCTAAAGCTTTGAAATGGATTAGCAAATAACAAGCAAATAGCTCAAATAAACTATGAAATAACTCTAAGAGACCTAAAATGGCTTAAATCAAAAATAAGAGAGAGTGTGTGTTCTTAGGAAAGGTGGGAGGGGTATCCCTCTATTTATAGTTTTGGATTTGAGAAAAGGATGTTTTGGATGCATGTGGGACTAAAAGGGTTCAAAAGTTGATTTTTAGAAAAACATATTTAGAGGTGTGAACAAGATTTTGGGAAGCTAAGTGGCTATTTGGAAAGGTAAGATATTTTTTTAGAAAGTCAAATCCTTCTTAGAAAGTCAATAAGAGAGTTAATTAACCTAAACAAGGTTAATTAAAGGGAAACAAGCTTATAGAAGCTGGTTAGAGAGGGATTAACGAGGTTTTATGGGTGTAGGAGAGGTTAGAAAGGGTAATTTACTAGCGTAGTGTAGTAAATTAACACGAGACTAGGATAGTTAGTATGATCTTAGTAATAAGATCGTGTAGACCAAATTATAGGTGTCTACAATTCCCATGTATTTTCCAGTACTTATCTACCCATTTCACAACTACCCCGACATTCTAACCCTAAATCAGGGTGCCCAACCAGTATTGAGGTGCCACGGTACCACTTTGGGTGCCTCGATCTATGCAAATCCCTTTTTACTCCTTTTTGGGTCATTTCTAGTTGTTGTCATCTTTATCTTTTTCTCATTTGACCTTATCGGGATTAATTACAAAATTAAGCCTTAAAGCGCTATAAATATAAATTTCTAAGACCATAATGAGGGTCCTAGGTCATAGCATTACACATTAATATCACTCCATCTAGGGTTACATTCATTGCATCACTTGTATCCACGTAGTGTCATGCATCAAAGCTAGAAGATCTACATCACACACACTTCATAGGGGGAGGGATTCTATTTTATTCCATGCACACATGCTATTTACATTTTCTATAGTTACTATTTCTCACTAATTCACGAAGTGTGACTGACATGAGAGAACCTAGGGCACAACATGCACACACTCACTAGAATTACATCTGGGTACGAAATGTAGTGCAACGCTCAGTGATAAATCCACTCACTTGGCAAATGAGGTCATCGACCCTTTCATTTGCATCTTTTATTTTTCTAGGGTTTGATACTTCTCTTTGCAATGCAGGTCATTTTCCGCTCATCCGACAAATACAACACGACAAATAGGGAAGGTTTGGAATTGACTTGTGAACATACCAATTGTAGGTTTTGAGCATTTACGATGTTCAAAGTGCCCAGATTGTAAATGAAAGTGTCCCAAGTACACTCCCAAGCACCCCCAGTCACTTGAGATCATCTAAATCATCCAGATCTATTCTCACTTCCATGTTTGCACTTCCATGTTTTATTCTCATACCTACGACAACCTCGCTATAACCACTACTAATTAGCTAAGTTGTTTCTCTCCTTCTCTTACACATTTAGGGTTTCATTTCACTTAGAATAGTTCACTTGCATTCATTTCATATTATTTTAGTCTTTTACTACAACGTTTTAGTCCTCCTAATTAGATTAACTAAGATTACTATTTCCTTGCACTTAGTCCAATTTTAGTTAATCATGTCCCTACTAAAAACACTTCTTGAAGAATATAATGACACAAAAGGAAATGAGACCTTTTTGAGTTTACTTTTGTGTCCACAAAAATGGAGGAAACTCACGTCACTTTTTTCAAAGAATTGGTAGCCAAGTTCTCCATCCAAATTGAAAGTGGTAACCTTTATAATATATCTAATGGATGGATTGGAAATGTAAACCCCAACTAAAATCATTTAAATAGTCCGCTAGATACTTTCTTACATCATTATTATTTTGTCACTCATGTTCTTGAAATTAAAGATGAAATAACCTTGCATCACTTTCATTTAAAACAAATAAATGATATACCAAATACCCTTGTTGGTTCCGCTTTCGATTTAATTACTAGTGTTATGTCACCATGCTCTGCTATACATCATAAAGACTAGTTTGAAACTATAAAAAGATCATTGCATTTGTAAAACATGGTAGGATTAAGTATTACTTTATGGGGCCAAAATTTTGATACTTTAAGAAAATAACTTTCAGAGATACTTTTCGTACAAGATCTCCCTATTCTAGCAATCAAGGTTGCTCAGGTTTTGTATTCAATGACGCTACAATTGACACCATATCCACAACCAAGTAATTTTTCAACCCTCTTATTTTGGAGACATCCACACCCTATGGATGGATAACTTCATAAAATTCATGTCTTTCATGCCCATCCATAACTCGAAATAGTATAAATTATGATTAAATCTAAATTTCAAAGTAACTTTAATGTACCTAATGGTATAAAAATGATAATATACGAAAAATGGAAAAATAATAAGCGTGCAATAATGTGAAACCCTAAGAAAATAAGAAAGGGATGACTTGGGTGATTTCATGTAACTTTGAAGGTGATATAGACTGAGAAAATTTTTGAACAGACTAAGAAATATGTCGTTGAGAATCATTGAGGATTCTGAAACTCAAAATACACAGACAAAAGTGCCTACAGGAGGACAGAAGGTATGGGCGCTAGTGAATGAACCGGGTGTTAGTGTCCACTCGGATGCTCAAGTTCGACCCTTTCTATGCTTGGAAAAGCTTCACTATTGGTTCTCTTTTGTTGCTTTGGTTTTTCTCCAATGTCACCACATTCTTGTAACCTATAAAATAGATAACTAGTTACACATGCCAACAAACCACATCAAATATAATAAAGAAGATGGGGAATGGGGATTCAGACTTACCTTGATGGTCACCCATGACCGATCTTATGGTGAGCGATGCACTACATCTCGAACTCCATGTAGTTTGGTGTGCTTGTGTGTGTAATGATGCCTTAGGTTTCCCTTGTGCAATTTTTACTATGATAGCGGGCTAGATCTAGAATGTAGCAAGTATGCGAGAATGTGTGTGATTTAATAGAATGAAATCTCCTCCTATGTTGTGTATGCACATTGATGTAACCATTGTCCCTTGTATGAGTGTGCTAGATGAATGCCTTGTAATGCTCTTGTACCTTTGAGTGCAAGCTTAGGTGATGATAGATAATTCTTAGTGCTTGGCCCCTTATTTGAGAGAAATAACTAAGTATATATATGATTCCCTTGTTTAAATTTCATAATTGACAATTGAAAGGCCGACCCAAAGTTCTAAAGTTGAACAAGAAGTAAAAGAGACCGAAAGAGTAAAAAGAAGAAAGCAAAGGTCCGAGTTCCTAGGAGGGACAGGGAGTGCCTAGGCATACACTTACGCTAACCGGAGCTAGTGTTTAAGATCATAAAAGATAAATCGGTAAATTTTTGGAAAGCGTGTAAGGTATGTAATGCCAATAAAAGTTGAAGAGATAAAGGAAAAGGCCCAAAATAAGTTTTCAACTACTAGTTTTATTGCTTAGGAATCATGCATACATTAGTATGCTTTATGACCTATAAATGTATCCAAGTGCATGTATTTTTGTCTACATTTTCCCCCACTTTATGTTGTTGAGTGAATACTCAATAACATAAAGTAGATATAAGATGGGTACCTTACGATCTTGTAGTGAAGAGTGTAGTCGATAATGTGTCGAGTGGACAATTGATGTGCATGAAGTGATCGTAATGTGAAGTGTGGAAACTAAGAAGGGGAGGTAGAACCTAGGGGTGAAGTGTATGCATAGTAGTGTGTTATTGGAGTTTGTGATTACTAATGTGAGTTGCTTCTTGTAAGGGTGGACCTATAAAAGAAGAGTAAACGAGTAGTCAAAGTTTCGTATATGAAAAATCAGAGTAACATGTGTTTCAGTAAGTAAAAGTGTGTAAAAGTAAAAGTAAAGTGTGTACCTAATGTATAAGAGAGTAAAAGATAGAAATTTGTCATATTTTACTTTGGAGATGTTGAGTGCCTTGTTGCTTTGAAAGGTGAGGTTTTGGGTATTTTCACGCCAAAAGAGATTTTTTTGGGTGATCTCACACCAAGAGTGAGTTCTTTGTGTGATCTCGCCCCAAGAGAAGAGTTTTGGGGAGAGAGGTATATTTTTCTCCATCCATGATGCTTCCTAAATAAGTGCCATTGTAGATGGATCATCTTGATTTATAACCGATTGTAGTTGAATGTAAATGTATTATGTAATTGGAGATAAATTTTTGATACTATAGAGTTGTAGTATAAACTACTCGAAAATGTGTTGAACTAAGAAACTATCTATTTTTACCCCCAGGACACAAACACCTAGGTGGGACACAAGCACCCACCATTCCCGTATGTCTTGGGAACTAATATCTACTTTATGTTTGTGGCCCAAGTCTGATTTTGGACCATGTTGTGACTATATTCAAGTGCCAATTTTGTATTGTGTTGCTCGATCTATATCTCGAGCTGTTGGAAGTGTGATTTGTTCACCCAATATATGCCCCCTCGTTTGGGGTGCATGCGATGAATGTAGGAGGATGCGACCTAAAGGAGAGAACTGAAGTTGATAAGTATATCATGTATTAGATACCTATAGGAGGTGCATGGTGGAAACCAACGACATAAAAACAAGATGGACTAGTAAACAAGTGTTAGTGTAATAATAACTAGCATATAATAGAAGACAATGTAATGGGCCACTATGAATACAAGAGGAATTTGCGTGAAAAGAGAGTTTAATACATGGGACATTGCTCACAATTTTACAAGATAGTCAAGGCCAAAGCAACCATAAGAAAAAATGATAAATAAAATACATGGGGCATAGCTTATAGATAGTAGCAAACAATAGTAAGCAAGAAGTGATAGATAACTATGGTTGTATGTAATCTTACAAGGCAAATGCTACACATGAAGCATCTGTTAACATGTTAGAAAGATAAGTAGTATTTCAAAGAGTGTATATATCAAAAAGAGTAAAGTGATAGTAAGATAAGTAGTAAATTATGTAACACTAGAACTTATGATGTGTAGATTATAAGAGTAGTAAAGGTAGATGCCCCCAGGAGCCTCAAAGGGACTAGTAAATAGTTGTGTTGAGAATCATGCATTGTGTAAGAATCTATAAAAGTCTTGCATTCATCTCAAGATACCAAGTGAATGTGCATGTGTGTATAAAAAATATAATGACATACTAAGTATCCAACTAGCATGGGAAACAAAGTGTAACATGTAAGTAGTATAAACTAACAAGATTAAATATAACTAAGATGTCTAGATGTTGTGTTAATGTGATGGTGCGCTACGATATGTAAGAGGTGTAGATGAGAGGATCCACGTTTCCCCCCAAAAAATGTGTTTAGTGTGAGGCTCATTTAGGAATGATACCTCAAAAATCAAATATAAACCGTGGAACAAGAGTGTGTCATCGAGAAATGATGGTAAAGTATATTTACCAGAGATGTGGTGATGCTTAAAAATATAGACATGAAGTCTGGGAGTGTGAGTGGCTATGATATGACATGTGAGGTTCATGGAGGAATTTTACCCTAAAAAATCAAGCATGTTGAACTATAGAACAAGAGTGCATCATTGGGTAATGAAGGTACAATGGTGTATAAGAGATGTGAGAATGCATGGAAAGATAGACATGAACCGCATAATGTAAAGTGAATCGAAATTAGATGATGTGAGGTTCATTTAAGATTTGGACCCTCAACAGTTAAGTATGAACTGTGGAACTATAGTGTGTCATTAGGTAATGAAGGTGTTGTATGTCGGGATAATTTTAGTGGCAAATATTCCTAATATGGTGAATATTCCATTTTAGGAAAATTTGAAAAGGTGGGTTTTACGACGTGGCTCAAAGACTTTGTTACCTAAAAATTACAGTTTAATTTTTTTTTTGGGGTCGAATTTTCCTACGCTTGAAATATGTCCCCTATATAATCCTAGATTATTCACCAGGTAGAACACTTATACTTCAATCATACCACATGGGGGCATATCTATTATCAAGTACAATAAACTTGCGAAGTAATAAAGGCCAATACACAAAGTGTAGTTTTATAGATATTCATCAAATTTTTAGTCAGGCATCAAGTATTATTCTTAGACGCATGGAAAAAATGTTCCACTAACACACGACAAGGAGAGTTCATTGATGCGATAAAGGAGGCGAGGTTGTAGATGTGCGATAGGAGGGGGTTGACGTGCGACATGAGGGCGGTGTTGACGTGTGACGGGAGGCGGTGTTGATGCATGACAAGTGGGCGAGAGGTTGTTGGCATGCAACAAAAATCTCTTTTCCCACGTCTACAACCTTTCTATCAGGTGAAAAATTTACACACAAACCCCAAAAAATTTTCCTTTCAGTGAAACTAGTTTTAGGGATATTCACCAGGTATTTTCCACCTTTGATTTCCAAGAGGTCTCTTAAAATGAACCTGTTGTATGTGATTGAGAGTATATTTTAGGAAATATGTATCGTAAAGCATGAAATATGAAATGTAGTAAATAACCTATGAGAGAGACAACAAATACTTTTGATGTGAGGGGTGAGAAAAGGTTTGATTTCCCCAAGTGTTTATATCAAGAACTACTAGAAAATAGATGTGATCATTATGAGCAAGAATAGCCAAAGTATGTATAGTATATAGTATGTGTATCATGAATAGTAAGATCCATAACTAAGCATGAGGAGAAAAGTGTGTATTGAGTGGGATAAGAGCATAGATAGATGTAGCAAGGTGTGCTCATAGTGTAGATGAGAGAAAGTGTTGTTAGAAATATTGACATGAATTACAAAGAAAAAGATGTGTATATGAGTAATATAGATAGGCAATGTTGATTAGAATGTATGATAATGGGGGAGTTCGATGCCTCCAAAGTATGTGAGTGATGGAGATTTATGTGATGATGTGAGAGAGACCATGTCATGGTGGGGAGGTTGAAATGTGTCATAAGGAAATATATGGTCATCACAATGGTAGGTGTTGACAATTTTTGCACTTGTGCAAAAATGGGAAACTCAAAACTTCGTTATGATGGATGGCATTGGTGAAGTGAACCTAAGCTAGGGGAGATTATTTTAGTTTAATATTTATTCTATTGGATTAATTAATGACTACATGCAATTTACAACTATGTGTGTTGTTACAAAACGTAACATATCACATAGTCTACAAATTCATGTTTGTCTTCAGAAAAAGAACACAAAGGCCCCAAAGGACAGATGTGTAATCTTTTTTTATTATCATGGAAAAATAGCTTTGAAGGGACTATACCCTGTGTACAAAAAGGCTCAAAAAGCCAAATACCAAAAGGAGAAAATCCATCCAAGAAAGGCTAAACACCTTAAACATGGAGGCTCAAAAGCTAGATATATCAGTAAAGAGAGTACAAAAAGATCAATCCAGACAGTGGTCCGAAGAAGAACAAAAGGGCCAAAAAATAGCAAAGAGGGATCCAAAACAAGGCATCCCAGCAAGAAAACAACATCAAAACCACCAAAAAATAATAACTTCACAGCAACCAAGTAGCATCTGGGCACCGCATCATTTGACTACCCTGTCAATCTTGACCTTAATTTTCTGGAGATAGGTGAAGAGTGCAATGGTCATGGCATGAGAAGGATCATTCATGTCCACCTGAGCAAGTGCAAGGTCATGGGTCTCATTAGAATCCCAGATGTTATCAGGAATGCCACTAAGGCTGCACACACTTCTCACGTGTTGTTCCATAAAATTATAGACACCTTTCAGAGTAGAGAGGATGCAATCCTGATGCCCCTTGGCATTGCCCAACCTGGCATCAAGTGAAAGGAGCTTCTTGAAAATCTCAGCAGTAGTATCATTGTCCTTAGAATTTTGCAGCTTCCTCTTACCTTTTGTTTTTTCCATATTCCTCATAGAATTTTTGAGGTCTTTGATCTCCTCTTCAAGCTTTCTAACCCTGGTAAGAAGGTCCACTTCTCTAGAATTATCAATAGGTTTACTTATGTGCAATAAGTTCTCCACAAGTTCCAAATCCCTATGACTACGTAAAATCCTCTGTGAAGAAGGCAGAGAAACCTTAGCCTTCTTGTCTTTCCTCTTCCTACCAGAGGTAGCAGTGTCCAGATCTCTGTCAGCTGGGAGAGGGATAATAACGGGGGAGTAGGCAGAGGGCGAGAGCAGGAGAAGCAATGGTGGTGGATGAGTAGGATCAGACCTTGGTGTAGGGGAACAACCCTGGTATGATTCTAAACTTCTAGAACAAACTTCTCCAAGGAATTAAGTAAATAATGTGGGAAATTGATGGTAAGATTCCTATGAAAATGATTGAGGAATATTAAATGTTTCAGGGGAATGGTGACTTATCTTCCCTCCAAAGTGACATACCTAACCATCATACGTGTTATCTCAAAGAAAGGGCTCGGGATAGAGGTCACCACAAATGTGTAATCTTGTTGAGGACAAAAATATAGAATAGATGAAGTGCTAAGTTTGGAACAATCGAAATTCTGATTACAACAAAGATCAAAGTTCATTACTAAGGTTACAGGTATTTTAAATTTTTGTCCTTCATGATTAAATACATTCAATTATGTTATTGAGTTGTTTAATTCATTATACAATCCATATACAAAGCTGAAATGCAGAAGGAAGTACACAACTCAGTTTCAGAATTTAATGTTTTATTCATAAGGAATTTCAAATGTTTCCCACACAATTCGTTGGATAAAACTCAAGTAAGCATCATAAATATTGAAATAGAAGGTGCATGTGCATGAAAATAAAAGCAAAAGAAGATGAACGAATCCATCATTGCCTTATTTCTTTTGTCCTGCTGCTCCATCTTTGCTCCAGTTGTTGCTCCATCTTCGTCCCTAGTATTCAACATTGCACCACACCTAAAAACAAAACATAGAAGAGACCGTCAGTCATGAGCTCAGGATTAAATCATATTCTTGTATTGTTTATCTTCATGCAAATGAATCTCCTGATATCAGGAGGTATGATTATAGAAAAATAAATTCATAACAGACAAAAAGCAATATTCTATATCGGTACACATGATTCTTACAATCATTTCAGAGAGCAAAGATAAAGAGAAAACTATGGAATAGAAGAGAGGCCAAAAGCCTAATAATTTCTAAGTAGTTTATCTAAATGTGCGATTACATGTAAGAAGAAGGAAGTGTTATATTCGTAACTTGAATAAAAAAGTACATTTATTCCAATTCATACTAAATGTTGAAATACACAAAGATGTGTATGTACTAATCCATAAAAGAAATGTAGGTTTAGTGTTGTATATTCTAACAAATGGAATGAGACAAAAATACGGTTGAAATAGAATGGAAAATGGAATCGAGAAAAATTTGATAGGGCTTCGCATTGTAAAATGGACATTTTACATTTTTCCATCATGTTATTGTTATCTCTTGAAAGTGCACCCTGTAGAGAGATGGTTGTAGGTGTTCTAAGCTTGCAAATTTTATCTCTCTTTTGTAGATACAATGGAAACACCTCAGGTCTGTGGGTATACCTATTTTGAGGTGAGTCTCTGGTATCAAGGCTGGTTCCTTATTGATGTATCCTAAACTGATTTTATGGGGTTTAAGAGTAAAAGATTACTGTAAAAAGATTTAAAACTGAGGTGATACACCAAACTTGTATGAGGTCTTTGATTGAGTACATACACAATTGATATGGGAATGAATTCTTGATGCACAAGCCAATAGTTTTCTACATAATATTAAAGGCAAACACTTGGATGTATTGAGGGAAAAGAATCACAACAACATTGTTAAGTTAAACATGCACATTAATATCAATAATTACTGAAATTTGCAACAAGGTAAGATGATTAATCAGGGAATTAACATTCACAAGATTAATGGAACATACACAAGACTGCAAATAATTGGAAAGGTAGAAAATACTTCACATTCAAAGGGCAAAACTAGCAGAAACTACTTCAACACTCCTGTCTCTAAAAATTCCTCCTCTGTGCTTTGCTAAGGCACACAATATATAACAAAATTGATTCACCCACCCTTCCTAAAATAAGACTAAGTTTGTACTCACCTATGCATTCTATTTTTATCCTTTATTTTATAATAAATAAAGGAATAGCCTTTGATTACATACAGTCAAACTGCAGTTGACTGTTCTATTTTTAAGAAAAGCATGGGTGAATAATTTGCTAATAATAAATCTTGCTTGATGAGCAAGTCTCCTCTTAGTGCATGCAAATTTTGTCCTTTTGCTGATCTGTCCTGTTGTGAAGGCAAGAAAAATCATCTCCTGTGAGTGAGCAAAATTAATTACATTATTTGCAATACCTTGCAAAAATAATTCATCCAAATATCCACTTGATGGGGACCACCTCTAAGCTCAGGTTCTGATGTTGACATTCCTTGTCTTCTAGTGGTCACATGGATAGCATACTGTAAATCATCTCCAACCCTCTCAATAGTGGGGACCACTTTTGCACTTCACCATTTGATGAGTACGAGGTAACTTTGTAAGTATTAAGGTAAGTGTTCTTTGATTATTGGTTTGGATGGCATATTACATAGTTTAGACCTTATACAAGGTCAATGCAAACAATGCCATTTGGCCACCCTTTGATAACACATGCTATATCATAGTCTGCCACCTTTTGGTCTTGGTTATCATTGTGAGCATGTATAGTTGTCGGCCCCCTTTTGATTTTCTTGGACATAGACCATGGTTTAAACCTTACCTTTTCGGGTGATCATCGCATAACATGATTTGGTCAACACTTTTGGTATATTCGAGCTTGGACTATAGTTGCTATGTCAAAATGCAAATAATTTTAATATAATAAGGGTTGGCCCCCTCGTGACGATGACTCACCCCTCCAATACTTGGTCGGTGACATGACTAACTCAGGTAGAGTTCGCTTTGATATTGGTGATCGATTTCTGAGCATTGATCTGGTGTCCTTTTAAATTGTGGTCGTTGATCTTTGACCCATGATTAGGGTTACTAGAATTTAGCATTTAATGTGGTTAGTGACATCCTGATCATCACAATTTGCTTTGAATATTGTTGATCATTTTTCAATCGTTGATCTCTGTCCTTTTCATCTTCTATCGTCGATCTCAAACCTGTGATTAGGGTTTTAACCCCACAATTAATATGGCGGTGGCATCCTAATCATGGTGGTTTGCTTCGAATTTTGGGGATCATTCTGGAGATGTTGATCTGGCATGGTTTGATTTCTAATCATCAATGCTTCAATCGTGGTTGAGTTCTGTTGACTCGCCTATCGAGTTTTCATGGTAAAGGGTAACTCAACCCTAATGATCACTTCATTTGGATTTTCATTATGTGGGCGAAGCCCTGGCAATTTTTTTGATGCCATTGTTGAAAATCTTTCGAGCTCGACCCCTTTGCATTAATGGTTTCTGAGCTCGGTTGCATCTACATTTCGTAGTTTTCTTCTGTTCGAGTTTTCCGAGTAGTTGTGGGTATTTTCTACCATTATCTTCAACTTTGAGCTCTGTGTATTTGTGAAGTCTCTGATTTCTTTGCCCTGAGCTTTCAAAGTGGAGCATTGTGGTCATGGCTACATTTTTCTTGTGAACTTCGAGCTCATGTTTTTCTACTGTGGATGTGTTTTCTGAGTTGGTAGAACTTAGTGATGCTTGTGGATACCATTAATGTCCCCTTCGAGCATTGTTACTTGGCTTTCTTTGTGATATCTGGTCATCATTGTTGTTTTTGTTGAGCTTAGTTCATTTTTAACGAGATTCGAGCTCGGTTTATAGTTCTCTACCTTTTGTAGAGCTATGTGAGGTTTCTTGGTAGACACCATTCTCTGCACTCAAGCTCTATGGATTTGGCTTTTGAAACCTTGGTTGGAGTTCAAGGCTTTGAGTTGTATTCGCTCTGTTGAATTCCTTTGAGCTCGGGACTGTGTAACTGTCATACTTTGTTTGACAAAGAATGGTAAGTTTTGATCTCTTGTGCACCACTGTTACTTTGTCTTTTGCCATTTCGATTTCAAAATACTTGATACTCATTTTTCCCTTGCATTTTCATGTAACCCCTTGGTTCAACCTTGGCCATTTCGATTTGAAACTCGTTTCTGAGTTTTCTTCTCTTTAGCTCTGAACTAGATGACCTCCCGAGGGTTTTCTCAACTTCAATTTAATCAGTAAGTCCTTGTTTCTTACTCTAATTTTGATACCCATTAATGGGTTTTCTAATTAAAACCAGAAACTGTAATTTTCTCTCTCGGATCTCATGACTTGAAACTGATTTTCAATGGGAATGTTGACTTCTGAAAGAAAAATTTGAAACTCTCTTTAGCCTAGATGTGCATGTAATTTTGATTCAAGGTTTTCTAGTCTGAGTTTGTGATCTGAATGCTAGAGGGTATTCCTTTTGCTCTAAACTGATTAGACCTGAAGGCTTATTGATGTGGGTGTTTGGACTTCTTCATTCTTTCTCGATTCTGCAATCTATTCTTTTAAGGATTATAACGAAATGCCTGTTTATTTCGATCTATTTCCTGATCCTATGCGTATTTAGAGCCAAAAATATACTTTGTACTTTGAAAGTTGAAAACTCCCTTCTATCTTGGAAATTTGAACTTGAAGTGATTGATGATGTTAATAGCAAAGTAGAGGTGTGAGTATTGTTATATCATGCTTCAGTGCAAGTTGAGACTATTATTATGGAACTTGATGTTGGACCCTCTTGAGACTCAAGCTCTTCGATAGATAATATTTACTAATTGGATTTCATCTACAGTCTTTCTTTTATATTCCAAACTCCATTATTCTCTGTTTTGGAGCCTTATGTTCAACTTGTAGACACCATTGTTGAGGGTTGTTTGCCTGAATTGAATCATTTATGTAATTTCTCTATTCTGGAGCTCTGTTCAAATATGGAATTTTCTTTTACTTATCTTTCAGAACTGGAACAGTGGTTTCACTTTGATGGTTGCCTTTACTTTCCTTTCTCTGAGCTTGTATTGTTGCCTTTAAACAACCCAAATCTAGGTATTCCTCCATTCTTTTGCTTGGAGATGAAGATTTTGTGTCCTAAAACTGTAGATGCCTTTTCTACTGGCTTTTCTTCTTCTTGAGTTGTTTCCTTTTGGAGCTTCCTTGGTTAATTCACCTTGGCCCTTTGTTGCTTGGACAAGTGTATCAGAGTCATCTAAACTTCTATCTCCTGAACATGTTTACTTACTTTATTTGTATATTCATAACAAATTTCTTAAGTCTTGCAACTGAACATTAACTCTAAACATGTTGAAACAATGTTTTTGTTCTTCAAACCGTACATGTTTGATTCTGCTGGTAAAACATGATTGTTTAATAAATTGAGCTCTATTCTTGATTTACTTGTGATGAACCTGATTTCTTGATCTAATTCCTTGCTTTAAAAATTGTACTTCTTTGTTATGGTAGCATTTTTGTGCACTCATACTTGCTTCATTTGAAAGATGAACTTCATAGAAAGGCTACACTTTGTAAGATTACTTTAAAACTTTACTTCCTTCATTGTTAAGCTATAATGAATGCTCCAAAGTACTTCAATTTGATGACTGAAAGTGCAGTCCATTTCCTTTCTACTTAAATACTTGCATTTTCTTTTATTAAAGCTTTAATATGCATGCTTTGGAAAAATTTTAAAAGTCCATTTTACATAGTGAATCCTGTCAAAATTTTCCCAGATTTCCTTCTTTTATTTCTGTTTCAGTTGTAATAGATGTACTTTCTTGATTCAAAATACATAGTGTATCACTTTTCTGTTGAAGCTGATTTGTTGTTGGAAACTGAAACATAATAACTGTTATCTTGATCATGGCATGCTTTTCAGCTTTTTGTATCACTTATTTGATTTACATACAACTTTTAAAGCATGTATTAGTTAAAAACAACATGATGGAAAGTTGTAAATGTCCATTTTACATGGCAAAGCCTTGTCAAAATTTTCTCATACCTCTTTCTCGTTTTATTTCAGTTGTAATCTTCTTTTTCCAGTTAACTTCAACCTTTAAATTCTAATTCTTCTACTTCATCTTTGAATTGTATTCTAAAACATGTACTTCTATTTACAAGTCTCTCTTTTGTTCTATATTGTAACTTCTTCTATCTCTAGAATAGCTATTGAACTTTGAGTTGCATTCTTCCTTCATTCCAACATGTACTTATGACTTATCTGCTTCATCTACCATAGGATAGGAGTCATTGAACTACAATCTTTATCTATAGTGAGAACTGTAAGACATGATTTATTTTTTCTTGGCTACAACCTGACCTGCACTCTTAAGAAAATAGTTAGAAAATATTTAGGCTTTTTGGCCTCTCTTGTATCCATGGTTTTTCTTTTTTTTTTTGTCTCCTTCTTTCTAAGTGAGCAAATCGTATATGTTGTTTGATCTTCATGTAATATATATCTCATGTTGCTAAGAGATCAATATGCATGAATTAGGATAGTATAGGATTATGGATTGTACCTTGAGCTCATAAACCGATAGTTTTCTCTTTTGTTTTCACGTATAGTGCTTTTAGCAGTGAAGATGGAGAGGGAATGAAGCCGAGGATGAAGATGCATCCAATAAAGGAGAAACCTCCAAGGTAATGATGGGCTCACTCGTAGTCCTTTATTTTCTCTTTCATGCATATGTACCTCTTATTTCAATAGTTGTACTTTAATTTTCAGTTACATCCCACGGCTTGTGTGGGAACATTTTAAATTCCTTATGAATAAAAAATTGAATTGTGAAATTGAGTTGTGTATTTCTTTCTGCATTTCTACTTTCTGATATGGATTATATGATGAACTAAACAACCCAATAATATAATTGAATGTCTTAATCATGAAGGAAAGAACATTAAAGAATACCTGTAACATCTAATAATGAACTTTGATTTCTGCAATCCATAATTATGTTTGTTGTTCCAAAACCTAACACTTCATCTATTTTGTAATTCGGTGTCTTCATCAAGACAACACAACTGTCCTTCGGGCTTTGTGTTCTTTAGTTGAAGATAGTATGAAATTGCGAGACTATGTGATCTGTTATGTTTTGTAATGGCACACATAGCTGCAAATTTCATGTAATCGTTAAGTAATTCAACAAAACAATATTGTCTGAAAGAACCTCCCTAGCTTAGGTATACTTCACCAATGCTATCCATCGTAACAAAGTTTTGAGTTGCCCATTTTTACACGAGTGCAAAAATTTCAATAGTTATTTCACAACTAATTCATGCTTGAAAGTTGTACTAATCAAATAGTATGCAAGAAAGGAGATAATACATTGTATAGTCAAAGCTACAGATTTAGATAAATACAAGTTACTTCATGATAAAGAATAGCTTCATTATAGTACAACTAAGGACGCAGAGGGTGATTCATGATGAAGAGATACAATACACAATGCAACCAACTCAATACTTAGACAAATTCATCAAACATCAATGACTTAGACAGTCATGAAAAGGTTACAGAAGAAGTGAAGAAATAAAGATAGAGCTTTGTAAATCAAAAGGTAAATACAAAATCGAGTTGCATAGATCAAGATGGCCACTTCTAGTAGCTAATTCAAGAATAAGAGTTGCGACGCGAAACAACAATAAAGTCTTCTTTTAATATAACAACACTGAACCAGTTTACAAAGTAAGGTTTTCAAAGGGTAACATGTTCTTGTTCATAAAGCAATTTTTTAAAGGCTGCTACAGGATGTATGAGGAGTACAAAAACAAATCAAGGTGCTACATCACTTCTACATAATACAACTACAAGTTACAAAGGATCAATCCAAAAGTGAACTGAAGAGAAAGGTACATAACTGAATGTGCATGTACACTATTGAAAACACAAGAAATCACCAAAAACTCGGCTCCTTCACTGTATAAGTACACAGAAAAATATACACTGCAAAATAAGGGAAAAACCTCAACAAATTTGAATAGAATAGCAATTCACTTGGTTTCGATGAAAATGCAGCCCTACAATTCAGATTGAGGTGAGATAGCTCAAATACACCAGAAGCGGCTATACCTATCAACCATTTTCAAATAAATTAAAGTTATGACGAACGAAAAGAGCTCAAAAAATATCAATAACGGTGTCTAAAAGTTGAACAGAAGGCTACAGACAAGAAAGTTAGAGCTCGGGAACCTTCTAAATGATGCCCAGGTTACACCCAGATGAAGTTTTCAGATCGAGCTCTTATAGAAGAAAAAAGAAAACCCAGATCTTAAAATCAATGCAAGAATTTTAGTTGAAGTAGACAACACACTCAGAGCTTCATAGTACTAGAGACGACAGTTGATCAAGATAGAGTTATCAAGCCTCAGTTCATAAAAGGGGTGCATCGAGCTAAGGAGCAATTGAGCTCAAACTCAAGCATGCTAACAAAATTGAACTAGATTCCATACATTTTGAACAACAAAGTCTTCAATCACAGGAATAAAAAAGCATAGTACAAGAGTTTTCAGATATTTCTAGTTCAAAACTTCAAATGTCTAGGGTTGACTAAGAAAATAAGCAAGCATAAGATATAAAACCCACATTTCGGCTAGCTATTACAAGTATAAATGAAATCAGTGAAGTTTTCAGAAGAAACATGAAGACTCAATTTGTTAAAAGCTTGAAAGTCATCAAATAAAGGAGCTCAAATGATTTAAATACACGATGACTAGAGAAAACTCAGAACTCCCGAAACTCACCAATGACACAGTGAGCTATAGTAAAGAGAGCAAGAACCCAGATTCATTTAATAGCAGAGTGTTATTCATAAAAAAATCTACTCATGTTTTTCATCAAAAGCATACATGAATGAAAAAGGAGAAAATGGTTTACTTTTCATGACCGTTTTAGGCTCTACAAATTTTCAAAAAAATCAATAGTGAGACAAGAACTTACCTATTTTAGAAAGATATTCGAGTGGAACCGAGTTCAGAGGAAATAACGACACCCAAAATGTTTCAATCTTGAAATGCCAGAGAATACAATGAAACACAGAGAAATGCACAACATAAATACAAATATCAGTGCATTTGAAATAGAAATGATAAGGGTTTCAACCATTATTGAAGCACAATAAAGGAAATCTCAAAGAATCAAAAGAAACGAAACATCTATAGTCATTAAATGACAAGTTCACCTTCGTGACACTAACGGTGAGAGTCAAGTAACCACGATGAAGCCAATGGACAAAAGATGATAGAAAGAATCTGATATACACACACAAGGCTTCGCAAATCCAAATTTACAGAGTTCTCCAGAGCTCAAAGAATAAATAATGGCGGCCACCTTCAAGAATCTTACACAGAGAGCTCAAAAAGAATAGAATGATAGGAAATATACCAAATTCAAAAGTCACAGAGCCTCACAGGCTAGAGAAATGCACAAAATCAAACTCAAAAGGCTATTTTTGCAAAGTTTTAGAGCTTAAATGATCAGATTAATGGCAACACAAATTTTTTTGCCGTGGCTTCACCCTATTTTTCCATCAATATGAAGTAAGACTGAATTTTTAGCTCATGACTTAACCACAATGGAACCCAACTAATCAGAGTTAAAAAATCGATGACAAAGATCAAATCAGTACAAGATCTAATGATGTAAAAGCTAACTCATAGCCAACCATCATGTCAGCAGAAGGTACACAATCCAGTGGCCGAGATCAAAAGGGACACAAAACTGTGATCATCAACTCAAACTACCAACTTCACTTCATGGTTAGTAAACTCGCCACATTCATTAGTATGAGATCAACGATCCAGATTAACATGGTACAAAGATCAATTATCAAAATAGAACCACCAATTTCCATACAAACCCCGGTGGTCAACATAACTCTACCATGGTTCGAAAGTAGTACACATGTCAACCTCCAACAAAACCCTAACTAGGGTTAGGTTCAAAACGCCACCGACAATTGAAAGAGGGGTGAGTCACCGTGGAGAGGGGGCCAGCCCAATTATAACTTTATCATTGTAATTAACCTTATAAAGTCTAATATTCAAAACCAGATATTCCAAAAATTCCAACCAAATCAAATTAGGCTCGTGACTATAGTGACATGACTATGGTCTAATCAAGTTAATCAAAGTGATCACCTTTTTCAACCCATGATGACACCAAAAGGTGAAATAATATGCATGCCTATGTTAGGTCAAAAGAGTCAACATCCCTTAAAACAATTCAAATTACCTTAATATCTTCGAATGGCATAAGGAAGCACAAGTGACAATTTTTCATGCAAGGAAGGTGATTTTGCATCATGATCACAGTGGTCCCCACTTAGGGTGGTTTTTGCAAGGGTTGCATAGTGTGTAAAGGATAGGATAATTTTCATGCAGGTGGGCCCCATCAGTACAAGTGGAATATTTTTATGAAATATTGCAAATCAAACACTATTTATTTTACTTTCATAGGGATATTATTCTTGCATGTGCATCCATGGGGCAGTTTAAAATGCTATTTTTACAATTTGTAAGTGGATCAAGTTGCAGATGTCACCTCATCAACTTGAAGACAAAGTTTGCATGCATATTGGAGAAGACTTGCTCATCAAACAAGATTTATTATTAGCCAAGTTATTTATCCCATTTCATTTTAAAAATAGAATAGTCAACTGCGCAGTTTGGTAGGTTGTATTTTTGTAATCAAGGCTATTAATGCCTCATTATATCAAAGCATGCTTATTTTTATTCCTTTATTTATTTAGGATAAAAGATAAAAATAGGATGCATGCGTGAGTACAATTTTTAGTCTATTTTTAGGAAGGGTGGGATGAATAATTTTGCTATATATTGTGTGTATTGGCAAAGCACAAGGAGGACTTTTGGACATAGAGTGCTGAAGCATATTTTTACAATTTTGCCCTTTGAATGAGAATTATATTTTTCCTTTCCAATAATTTTCAGTCTTGTGTATGTCTTATTAATCCTTGTGAATGTCAAATTCCCTGGTTAATCATCCTACCCTGTTGCAAATTTAGTAATTTCTGCATGATATTAGTGTGCATGTGTATCTTAACAATATTGTTGTGAAATTTTCCCTCAATACATCAAGTGTTTGCCTTAATATTTTGCTGAAAAATATTGGTTTGTGCATCTAGAATCCATTCTCAAATATTTTTGCATGTACTCATTCAAAGCCCTCAACAAGTTTGGTGTATCACCCCAGTTTTCAATTCATTTACAATCATCTTTTACCCTTAAAACCCCAAAAAATTAGTTTAGGATACATCAAGAAGGAACTGACCTTGATCTCGAGACTCACCTCAACAATAGGTATACCCATAGACTGAGGTGTTTCCATTATATCTACGAAAGAGAGAGATCCATAGCAAGCTTAGAACACCTGCAGTCATCTCTCTACAGGGTGCACTTTTGAGAGATAACAATAGGTAGAAGTAAGGGTTGGACCAACCTCGGAATCTGGATCTAAGGGAGGAAATGTAAGTAAGTGACAGATTGCACCTTGTGTCAAGAGATTTAGTTGTTCTTCCTTTGATGGTTTTTCCTTAGGTGGGGCTCGTGGTGATTTTTATGCGGCGGAGAAGGAACATGAGTGACTATTGCGTGATGCTTGCTAGAGATAGAAGGATCATATTTGGGAACCCATTGGGGTTTAGTAATTAAAGATGAGTGAGTAGAAGAATATTGTGTAGTGAATGAAATAAAGCCTTGATGCTCAAGTTACCTGATTCTTCATTCTAAAGCATAGAAATCATTGTCATGATATCCATTAATTTTATGATAATTTCAAAATAAGTGACCTTTGTATTTTGTTAGCTGATAAAGAGGGTAGTAATGAGTAGTTGGCAAGGTAATTAACTGGTGATTAAGGAGCCCAGAGAGAATATCGTCTTGTCTAGCATTTAAATCAAACTTGAGAGGTGTTTCTTGTGGTATGACCTTGATCGCTTTGTATGATCACATGTAGTAGACATGAGATCGAATGAGGTGTAGAAGAACTAGCATGGGCATGAGAAGTATTCTTGAGATGTTGTATTTTAGATTCGAGGGAGATGATCGTGGTTTCCATAGCTTGAAATTTATCTTGAAAAACATGGTGTAAATCTTGAATTCAATCCAAGATAGCTTGATAGGATGTGTTATCAGGACTAATAGATGGGTCGGAGAGACGATAAAAAGTGGCACTTATTTGTGAAGGTAGCGTCACGAGGAGAGGTACATAGTGTGTACAACTTTTTGGAGAGCATATTTGCAAGGTGGGTGTATTTGAAGTAATTGATACAAGGATACTTGAGGAACTTTAGGGGCCATGATGCAACTAGGGTTTGGGTTTGGAGAAGAACACAATCGGTAGAGCATGCAAAATAAGGATCCAAGTGTTCAATTAAGAGTGGGGTTCAGTTATCGCCTAATTTTGACTTCGCAAAATTAGTAAACTTGAAATTTTTTAAAATAAAATAAAAATCAAAAGTGTTATCTTGCGTGATTGTTTTCCTCGATCGCAATCATATTATTCTCATGGTCATTTTGGCTTTCATTTCATCCATTTTGAATAAGCCCTTCTCCCACTACACCACAAACCGTCTTTTAATTATTTAATTAATATTTACCTTGTTATTTAATAAAATTAATATTTATTAAATTTTAGGGTTTTTAATTAATAAATATTAATTTTAATATTGGATGGAAGTTGTTCGACAAACTTGGGAGAACTTTTCTTCTTTTTATTAATTGTCGTAACTGTCGTGAGCAAGTGTCGGGGCAATTTTTCTTCCGCTTCCAATTCCCGTAGACAATTTTAATTTTTCTTCTATCATCCAGAGATTGATGAGGAGACGGTTACAAGAGGTTGCTGAAGCAGAGGAGATTGGGAAGAAGGAGAAACAAGGAGATATTGCAGATATCCAGAGCCTAGAGAAGGAAAAGCTTATTCTACATACACTACCCAAATTTCACACAAAAACTTGACACGAGCATTAGCTAGAGCTAGGAAACCTTGAGAGTTTTAGGTAGTTTTCTCCATTGGAGGGAAGCAATAGCAGGAATTTTATGAGATCCATGCTTGCAAAGGTGAAGGCAATCTCAGGCACGTGCAAGGATTGATCTGGAATCCCAAATAAATCCCGTATACAGCAGAGGAAAAGGTGAAATTCCACGTTGTTTTTGTTTGTTATTGATTTGTGCAGGCAAGAGATAAATTTTCCACGCATAGCCGCCTCATACACATGCAATAATTAATCCGAAATCTCATTCATTACTCTAAGGAGTTGAATCTCCACGTGGGTGGAGGTCTTTCTTTTGTTTTTTTGTGTCACATTTAGTAGCTAAAAGCCAAAATAGAAGCCCACACATTGGGAAAATTAACTACATAAAAGGTGAAGGCCACATATTGTTTTTGGATATATCTTCATTGCAAACAGTTTCCATGCGATTCGAAGAAGATCCACGCCAAAGAAAGAGACATACTAGTCAAAATAAGGTAGCCACACATGAAGTTAGATCCCACACAGGTTGAAGATAAATAAATTCACACACCACAAGGAAGTCCACGCCATCACACAATAATTTACATGCTTAGGAAGGAAATAAAGTTTTCCAAAGAAATCAAAGCAAATAAGAGAAGTCCAAGTTTTTAGTGCATTTGAAAAAGGAGGCCACGTATGCACTATTTTTTAAACCATTTCCAACACGAGATCCGAGGAAAAAGGCAATATGAATTAAAAATATTCATTTGTGTTTGAGTAGTCAAAAATCCACACATCCATTTGGTTATCCACGCAACCTGCATAAAGGATAAAACAAATGCTTAGAAATTTGCGCATAATGAGAGGAAGGAGTAATAAATTTATTTTGCCCACACAACCACAAGCTAGAAGTCATATTTCATGCAGCCAAGGAGGAGGAACTAGGTTAAAATACAATTCAAAATAGAATGTTTGCACATGCTCAATGTGGTGAAGTTCAATGCAAGTTTACTTGTGTTTTCTTTTATTATTTATTATTTTTATATTCATGGTGCTACGCATGCTGAGGAGACGATAGCTTTCTCACGTCAAGGGTGAATCAAGATATTCACGCACATAGTGAATATTTAAAATAATAATAATAATAATAATAATAATAAGGAGCTTTAAAGATTCAACACGTTGTTGAAAGTGTAACAATGATCTAAAATTGTATTATTTTTTTATGGTGATTTGAGCTTTGCCTCAATATTGTTGTATGGTCATTTTGAATTCAGCATCCGCTAAATCTCTTTTTATTTAAAAATAATAATAAATAATAGAAAGAGTCATATTATTCTTGCGACAACGGTGGTCCTGGAGACTTAGACCCGGCACCTTCCCAGTGTCTTGGTTTTCTTTTCACTCTCCGTGTTTTAAAAAAAGAATTCATAATGGGTGAACGTTCTAATAAGTCGGCACTAAAATATGCATACCAAGGATTAGTTCCAACATCGTCTTTAAATTCAGCATATGACAACATTTTGGATACCGATATGGGTCACGTAGATATGGTTCAGTTCTGTGACAGGGTAAGATGGGAAGGGGGAACTATTTTCTCAAAAAGGCTTTATCGTTGCGGTTTACCTCAAGTGGTAGCATTTCATGTTGCCATACAATGCCCTGAATTTTTCCTAGCTTGCTCGAACATTATGATCTTGAGTGTCAAGGAAATTTTAATGACAGAAATGAACCTTTTCTGCTTAATTCTCCAGATCATATGGAAGATTTGTTAAGAATGCCACTCCATGAAGAAAATGCTAACATCACACAAGTATTGGCAAAACAGTTTTGGGACGAAAATATTTTGAGATGGTCGAAGATGGTTAGCAAAAATTGGTTGGTCAAACCAAAGACTCACACTTCAAGGATTCCCAAAGAGTTGTTTCGGGTAGAGTTTCATGAAGAAATAAGGGATATGATTACTCTCCTCAAGCGGTGTTTTTGGTCTTCCTTCTGCCAAAAAAATTCATCCTTGGATGTACAAGTTCATTTGTATCATTCTTGATGTAAAGATGTTCATTGATTGGGCAAGTATCATCAGCAATACTCTCCATAAGCAATTGATTGAGGTAAGGATGACAGTCATTTTTACATGACTTCATATTTGATTTATGTTGTAGCGAGAAGGAGGATATTTTCAGGGTTAACAACTAGAGGTACAATGGGTCCTGACAAGAATAGTGTTTTTCATTTTTACCCACAACTGGAGTTCAAGAATGGTTCTCACCATTTCTAGAGGGTAAATGATGCTTTCTTATTCTATATAATCCAGTCACTAAGAAGAAACCCGGAGGAAATATTTTCAGAAGATGCCAAGGTGGTGATAAAATAATGGGGAACTTGGTTTATCCAGTTTCCCTCTTATTCCTATATACGAGTTGATGGATTTGTGGGAGCTCCTTACAGACTTCCTAAATATGTCAGCGAAAAAATAGCATTGATGGAACTTTCACGTCATCTTTTCAAAATCCATTGTCTATTGGTGGACAAACGCAAAGAAGGCATTTGTTTCCCAATTCAGATTGGGGAATACAAATGTCCAAATTCCCATAGTGCAGAACTTATGGAAAAATAATTTTCTCTCATAACTATACATCCTTTCACAAGCAGGGCTCAATTCGATATTAAAGGATCCATGGAAAAAGCTCTAGGGGCAAGATATAAGCACAAGGCAAACATAGAATACTATTGGGCGGAATGTGCAGATGACAGGGAGGTAAGACAACGATAATTTTCTCATCTCACACTGGCTCAGATAGAGAATTACAGATTGAGGGATCCTCCCTTAACCCTTTCCGATAGTGGAATTGATCTTATGGATCCTGCCTATGATCAGATAGTTTTCACTCTGCTCCCTGGTATTGATTGGAGTAGAGGAGATGAAACTTCTCTAGATGTTATAAACCAACCTATGTTAAAAAGTCTTATGAAATGGCAAAGAATCAGGATCCTTGTTTTGCCAACAACATAGTAGGATGATTTCCTATATTTTCTCATGGGTGGGAGAGTCCATTTCTCATACAATTGAGATAGGCGGACCCCACACCCAATGGATAAGGCACTAGTTTTTGGTGAATGTTTTGAAAGTGGTATTTTAAATGATGTTATTGTTGAATTCACGTTTGAAGAAACTTAATTAGTTTCTATTTTTAGTTGTTTTTAATAAAGTTGGTTGAAAAAGTCAAAGGTCACTTAAGTGCCCTATTTAATGTGCATTTAAAACCCTAACTACCTTGTAACCAACTTTTTGGTTATAAAAGGAAGTCAGGGGCTCATTTGTAAAGGTGACTTTGAGAGAGGAGAAGAAAATAATTTTGTGTGCAAGCTTTATTTCAGGAAGAAACTTTGTGTTCTTTTGTGAAAACATTTTGGAGTTAATGAAATATGAACTTTGTGTCTCATTCATTATCTCTTGTAACATTTGATGTTCTTATGTTCATTAGATGTTAGATGTTTGAATCTTGCATGAAAATATTGTCTTTGATCTTATTGTCAATGTTATTAAGTTGTTGTTCTTGTTCACAGTGATCAAGCTTTATTATTTACTTGCTCATGTGTGTTCCCTTTACTCATTCTTGTTTAGCTGATGCAAACTTTGTTTTATTTGTGTTAGTTATTGTTTGTTCTTCTCCATGCAATATTAGGCTTTGCTTTTACCTAACTCTTGCATGTTCCTTCCATTCATTCCTTTCCTTCATTCCATTCCATCTCCATCATTCACTTTTCTTTCCATTAATGTTCCAAAACACCCCCACATACAATTTTGAATGTACAAGTGTAAATACAATTTTGGTTTTCAATAAAGGGAGCCTCACCTTCATTGAGGAGGGACTTCATTCCCACACTATTGCATGTCATTTGCATGCATGCAAATCCATATGCTAATAGTTTTTTTGACTCTACTGGGCATTCTAGAATCGTTAACCAATGCTTGGTTAAATATTTATGACTATCCCCTCTGCACAAGCTCCAGTTCTTCAATTGAACCTTGTGCCCAACGAAGATTTTTACGGAGAAATTACTGCTAACCTTTGAATAGTAGCTTGGTAAAACCATGAAATCTTGCAACAATTTTTGGATGTTGATAGAGCCATTGACAAATAAATCTACATCGAAGACCTTAGAAGAAGAGCACCCACACTTGTGGCCAAAAGACCTCTTGGACACGTGTTGATCATTATTCACTGACATGGTCCTCTTCAACCAAGGTAATAATCTATATGACTATTATAGGTAACCCACCTATCTTGTAACGAAATCTTCTTTTTGCGAGATACTCAAGGAGATATAGCATCATATTTGAGACAAAATATTTGGGAAAAGCACACGAACAACTATCATTTTCATCTCATCTCATCAGTACTAGATAACGAAGAAGATCAAGTTGCGAGAGTTGTTAGAATTATTCAGGCGCAAATAACTCAAGAAAGAAAGCGAAGAGAAAAGGCTAGAGCCGATAAGAACATGCCAGTGATCCCTTCACAGTAAATATTTCAAAATGGCAGCAAAGAGGTCTCGCGAGGAAAAAAATCTAAAGTTCGATTTGATCCCATTTTTGACTTTCAAGGAAAGTTTGGTTTCAAGTTATCTCCTCCAAAGAAGAACACACCTCGTAGATCTGCAAGCCTTGCATCAAGTCCTGAAAGAGCAAGCAAGGAAGGAATCACTACCAGTCAAGCACTTGTCCTTGCTCACGTTGTTTTACCTTCGCATACCACCTTTCCCAAAATGGTAGTCAACGTACCATGGGGGGAAATGCCATAGGCCCATTGGCCTTACCAGCTCGACATGACCTCCCAAGAGGATCAAGGAAGATTCTTCCCAAGTTCGATAGAGATGGGAAGACATCACCAAATGACCATATTTCTACCTTCTTCATTGCATGTGATTTTTATGTCTGTAGAATATGAAGATGTTGCTATTCACCTCTTCGTTGAAACATTGCATGATGTTGCTACAGATTGGTTTCATCATCTACCAAATGGATGCATTACAAATTGGAATGATATGAAAACTAAGTTTGAATATCGATTCAAGATGGCAAAAGATGAACATGCTCTTCTTGCCCAACTATCTCAGGTGAAGAAAGAGCCAACAGAACCCATGAGGAATTTCGTGGCTAAGTTCAACAAAATGGTGAACAAAGTTCTGCCAGGGATTCATCCAAACCTTGATGGACAAAAATGTTTCTTTATTAACGCACAACAACCAGAAGTGTGTTATTAGGTAATGAGAAGGGCTAGAGCGGCTACTTTGGAACTTGCTCAATCCTTGGCCATAGAAATTGGGGATTAATTAATCATGGCGGAAAATTCAAGAAAACTCAAGGGAAAGAGTCAAGAAACCCCAATGCTTGAAGCAATACTCACTAACTTGGCTAATGATGTGTTGGATTTGAAAAATCAAGTTTCTCAAAGTAGTAAACCTGCTCCTTACAATAACATCCCAAGAAAGGATACGTTCCCAACAAAGCCGGGAATGCGGGTGCTCAGACGAGGCTTGCTATTGGCGGCTCCTGCAACTAACTCAAAATGTGATGTCATTGAAGCAAGGGATGATGAAGTTGAAGTCGTCAAGGTTGATGAGGAAGAGCCATATTTCGGAACATCTTAACCTAAAGTTGAAGATCTTGAGGAGAAAGTAATAATCATTTCTTCGAGTATTTTTCGGAAGAAGAAGATGAATATGAGAAATTGCGGAAGATATGAATAGTTAATCCTTCGTTGTCTTCACACGCTCTTAGAAAAAGGAGCAAAATATCACCAACGCGGAGATAAAGAGGTTTTCAAGGAACTTCCAAAATAATCTAAGACTAAGGAAACTTCCAAAGAATCCAAGACAAATGAGATTCCTAAAGAGTCCAAGGTGACTGAGGTTTCCAAGGTCAAAACTATCTTAAAGAAAGGAGGGCCTTTGTCAAGTCAATCAGTTGATAAATCAACTACGAAGAAAGTTTCTTCTTCCACATCCATATCAACCAAGCCTAAAGCAAAGGTCAAAAGTGTGCCATCATCAAGTTCGAAAGAACTAGTATCTGAGACATCAAGTACAATTATTTTCCCAAATTTTATATCATTGATCATATCAATAAAACAAAATTTTCCATGTCATAGGTAGAGTACTTGAAGTCCAATAAAGATCAACTTGATAAATTGGTCCAATTTATCAAAGGCAACTCTACTGATCATTCCTCCAAAGGAATTCGAAAACTCCCAAAGATGGGAAAACTCAAAACATTGTGGCACCACCACACCTTCAAATGAAAAGATTGAACCTTTCTTTGTATCCTTTTTACGATCAACGAATGTAAATTAAGTAATTGCATTATATATTCTAGAGCCTCAGAATAATTTGATGCCTGCAAAAGTAGCACATGCTTTTGGGTTGACTTGTACAAGAACATTCGGATCTTGTTACTCTATGGAGACAAGACAAGTTCCTCTGATTGGGCAAATTAAAGACGCTCAGATGGTTTTAGCCCAATTTCCTCATAAAATGAGTCAAGGTAACCATCCCGGTTGCTGACATTCCTGCTTCATATTGTATGTTGTTGAGTAGGAAATTTTATAGAGATTTGGGTGGCGAGATTCAAATGGACTGGTCTCACACCATGATCCCTATCAATGGAGAAATAAAGAAGCTAATACCTGAAACTCAAGCAAAGTTCACAATAACTAAAACCGAAGATCCTCGCACACAAATCCTTTTCCAAGGCTCAAGTATGGGTAATTATATGATGACTGCAAAATTCATACCCCTGAGGTCACTTGCCAAGATTCTAATAAAATCTAGACTCTTGAGTTTGATGGAAGTTGTTGCTCGATGGGTTTTGGTGCAGGAGTGGTGCTCATATCTCCAAATGGTAAAATATTTCCTTTTTCCTACAAACTTGAATTTTCAAATACTAACAAAATTGCAAAATACGAGGCATTAATCCTTGGCCTCCAAGTTGCAGAGGAGAAAGGGATAAAAATTTGGAAGTCTTTGGAGATGTAGAATTGATCATGAAACAAGTAAGAAATCAATTCCAAGTAAAGAATGATCATTTGAGACACTACAGAAAAAAAGTGTGGGATCGATAGAAGCCCTTGATGCTTTTTCCATAAAATCCATCCCTCACGAAAAGAATGACAAAGCGATTCCCTAGCGATATCGGCTTCATTAATGATTCCTCATTCAGAGTTTGATCAAGACAAATACACCATTGAGATGGTTTTTAGGCCAAGTGTTCCTGACAATGCAGAAAATTGGCAAGTATTTAATGATGATCAACAAATTATTGCCTTCTTAGAAAAGAGAGATAATTTTGAACAATTGTACTTTGAAGGAAGTGATTTTGCATTTCGTGAATCGACGACCTCACCCATTCAAGGAGTTGAGAATGAAGATCTTGGTGATGGCATCATTCAACTCAAAGGAAATAAAATTCCAAAAGGATTGGTTTCACTTGAAGAACTTTTTGATAAACATGACAGGTTTATCAAAGAGAAAGAGCAGGCAGGACCTGTGAATTCTACTGACTATGAGCAAGTTAACATTGGTACCAAGGATAAACCTTGCCTGGTCAATATCAATAAGTGTTGTTCACCTGAGGAGTGCAAGAAATTCATAAGACTCCTTACCAAATATTTTGACATCTTGGCTTACTCATATGAAGAATTGAAGTCTTTCTAACCTAGGGAAATGGAGCATGTCATACCCTTGAAACCTAATTCCATTCGGGAAGAAGCAAAGACAATATAATCCCAAGATTACAGGGACAATATTTCATGAGGTTCAAAAGATGTTAGACGCACGAATAGTTTTTCCTATTCAACATTTGACTTGGATAGCTAATATTGTACCGATTCGCAAGAAAAATGGAGAAATTAGGATTTGCGTGAATTTCTGTGATCTTAATCAAGCTTCCTTGAAAGATAATTATCCACTATCAGTCATGGACCATATTCTATAGGCAATAACTAGATCGGAAATGCTATCCATGCTAGATGGTTTCTCTAGTTATAATCAGATTGAAGTGGCTAGAGGAGACCAACATAAAACTGCATTCACCACCCCCTGGGGTACATTCATGTATAGAAGAATTCATTTTGGTTTGATCAATGTCGGTGCTACTTTTCAAAGGGCTATGGATATGGCATTCACATATTATAAAGACAAGATCATCGTGATATACCTAGATGACTTGACAGTGTTCTCAAAGAAATGAGAAGATCACCTAAGAGATTTAGAGAAAATATTGCAAAGGTGTAGACTTCATAAGATTTCTCTAAATCCAAAAAAGTTTGTGTTCGGAGTTATGGAAGGGAAACTCCTAGGTCATATTGTTTCTAAAGAGGGAACTAAAATCGATCCTAAGCACGTTCAAGTGATCAAGAATCTTTCCTTGCCTACAAGTAATCCTAGAGTCCACTCATTCTTTGGGAAGGTGAAATTTTTGAGAAGGTTCATGCCTGATTTCAATGAGCTGACTATAGAAATCATTGATATTATGAAAGGAAAAGAATCCTTCAAATGGTCGAAGGAAGGTAGAGAGGCATTTAAAAAAATTAAGGCTACTATTAGAAAATCCCCTACATTCACACAATCTTTGCCATCCTGACTCAGCACAATCAAGAAGGAGTTGAATCTCCTTTTGCATTCATGAGCTCTAGATTCAAGAAACATGAACTTAATTACACTCCCCTTGAGAGACATGCGTATGCGGTGGTGGCTGACCTTGAAACATTTCGAGCACTATGTGTTGAATTCGCATACCAAAGCCTTAGTTCTAGACACCACAGTTAAATCAATGTTGACACAATAGGAACCATGATCTAAAAGAGGTAATTGGGTCTCCAAGATCTAAGAATATGATTTAGATATCAAGCCTGCTAAGTTGGTTCGAGGAAGAGGACTCGTAAACTCATCACAAAGAATGAACCATGAGATGACTCTGCGAAAGAACCAATTGAGGAAAGTTTACCACTGGTAGTTTTCGTCAGTACCATGGATGAATGGTATTCCGATATAGCCTAATTTCTCACATATGACGAGTGTCTATAGAATCTGATAGCTAAGGAAAAATGAGCTATCAAACTAAGAGATGTCAGGTATGTCATTTGGGAAAACATGTTGTTCAAGAAAGGAGTTGACAACATGTTCCTCAGATGTGTTGATAAGGAACAATAACCCATCTTGCTTAAAGCTTTTCACAATCATGCATGTGGTGGTCATTTCTTTGGCCCAGTTACAACTCATAAAATTTTGTGAAAACATTATTACTGGCCCACTATGTTTTCTGATGCTCATAAATGGGTAGCAAAATGTGAAGCTTGTCAACAATTTGTTGGAAGACCAAAATTGGTAGCTTTTCCTTTGAAGCCAGTTGTCATTGAAGAGCCCTTTCAACAATGGGTTTTTTATTTCATCAGAGTTTTGAATCTTAATTATAGTTCTGGTCATACTCACGTGCTCGCCGCAATTGACTACTTCACAAAGTGGGTAGAAGATATACCAGTGAAACAAACATCTACTGCGGTAATTTGTGACTTCATCAAAGAAAATATATTGGTTCGTTATGGAATTCCACACAAGATCGTGATGGACAATGCCTCAAATTTTTATTTTGTAGAGATGATAGGTTTTTGTTATGGGTATGGGATATCTTTATCTCATTCATCGATTACTACCCTCGGGAAACGATCAAGTAGAATCCAATAACAAAAACATCATTACTATCGTGCGCAAGTTAGTCGAAGAAAATCAAAGAACTTGGCACAAAAAGTTATATGATGCATTGTGGGCTGACCGCATAACTCCCAAAAGAGAAATTGGGATGTCTCCATTCCAAATCTTGTATGGAACCAATGCTCAAATTCCCATTACATTGGAGTTACCAGCATTACGATTAGCTCGGCAGTTGACGATGAATGCTTCGTCAATGCATTAGATAAAAGGATCATGTTCATAAGAAATCTTGAAGAACAGAGAAGTCGGTGGCAAACATGATCAAGGAACGTCAATCCAAGGTAAAGAAATTGTTTAACAGGAAAACTAGGGAGAGACAATTTCAAATCAATGACTTAGTTCTTCTCTGGGACAAAATATGTGAGCCAAAAGGAAAGCACGGAAAGTTTGATTCACTATGGCTAGGCCCATTCAAGATTAGACATTTCTATGGAGATAGCACTTATTACTTGGTGTATCCTGATGGAACTCATTTTCCTTTACCCTACAACGGGAAATATCTCAAACACTATCAAAATTGAAAATGGGTTGTCCCCCGTATGTACATAGGTAATTAGGATTTTGGTTTGTTTTGTTTTCCCTATTTTTCGAGTTTCTTCTCTTTTGTCATCCAGTTTTATGCTCCATCATTTTTGGGATCGTGTTCATTGAATATTTGGGTCTGGGTCCGTTCAACGTCTGTAAAGTCCTTGTCCCCAATAAGAGCCAATTGTTATCAACTAATTTTGACTTCACAAAATTAGTAAACGTGAAAATTAAAAAAAAAAAATTCAAAAGTGTTATCTTGTGTGATTGTTCTCCTCCATCGCAATCATCTTATTCTCATGGTCATTTTGGCTTTCGTTTCATCCATTTTGAATAAGCCCTTCTCCCGCTACACCACAAACCGTATTTTAATTATTTAATTAATATTTACCCTGTTATTTAATAAAATTAATATTTATTAAATTTTAGGGTTTTTAATTAATAAATATTAATTTTAATATTGGATGGAAGTTGTTCGACAAACTTGGGAGAACTTTTCTTCTTTTTATTAATTTTAAATGAATCTATCAGGGGCAATTTTTCTTCCACTTCCAATTCCCGTAGACAATTTTAATTTTTCTTCTATCATCCAGAGATTAATGATGAAACGGTTATAAGAGGTTTCTCAAGCGAGAGGAGATTGGGAAGAAGGAGAAACAAGGAGATATTGCAGATATCCAAAGCCTAGAGAAGGAAAAGCTTATTCTACAGACACTACCCGACTTTCACACGGAAACTTGGCACGAGCATTAGCTAGAGCCAAGAAACCTTGAGAGTTTTAGGTAGTTTTCTCCATTGGAGGGAAGTAATAGCAGAAGTTTATGAGATCCACGCTTGCAAAGGTGAAGGAAATCTCAGGCACGTGCAAGGATTGATCTGGAATCCCAAATAAATCCCGTATGCAACAGAGGAAAAGGTGAAATTCCACATTTGTTTTTGTTTGTTATTGATTTGTGTAGGAAGAAGACAAGTTTTCCATGCACAGCCAGTCCATGCACAAGTAAGAATTAATCTAAAATCTCATTCGTTGCTCCAAGGAGGTGAAGCTCCACGTGGGTGGAGGTCTTTCTTTTGTTGTTTTTGTGTCACATTCAGTAGCTAAAAGCCAAACCAGAAGCCCACGCATTGGGAAAATTAACTACATAAAAGGTGAAGGCCACATGCTATTTTTGGAGAGATCTTCATTGCAAATAGTTTCCATGCAGTTCAGGAAGAAGATCCATGCCAACAAAGAGAAAAACCGGTCAAAAGAAGGTAGCCACCCATGAAGTCGATCCCATGCGGGTTGAAGATAAATAAATCCACGCAGCCCTGAGGAAGTCCATGAAGCACACAACAATTTCCACGCTTAGGAAGGAAATAAATTTTTCTAGCAAATCAAAGCAAAGAAGAGAAGTTTGAAGTTTTTAGCGTATTCACCAAAGGAGGCCACACATGCATTGTTTTTTTAATCCATTTCCACCGCATATCTAAGGGAGAAAGGTAATATGAATTAAAAATATTCATTTTGTGTTTGAGTAGTCAGAAATCCACGCATCCATTTGGATATCCACGTAGCCTGCACAAAGGATAAAACAAATTCTTAGAAACTTGTACATACTGAGAGGAAGGAGTAATAAATTTGTTTTGCCCACACGACCACAAGCTAGAAGTCGATTTCACGCGACGAAGGAGGAGGAACCGGGTTAAAATACAATTCAAAAAAGAATGTTTGTGCATGCTCAATGTGGTGAAGTTCAACACAAATTTACTTTTGTTTTCTTTTATTATTTATTATTTTTATATTCATGGTGCTACGCATGCTGAGGAGACAATAGCTTTCTCACGTCAAGGGTGAATCGAGATATTCACGCACATAGTGAATATTTAAAAATAATAATAATAATAAGGAGCTTCGAAGATTCAACATGTTGCTGAAAGTGTAACAATGATCTAAAATTGTATTATTTTTCAATGGTGATTTGAGCTTTGCCTCAATATTGTTGTATGGTCATTTTGAATTTGGCATTCGCTAAATCTCTTTTTATTTTAAAAAAATAAAATAATAGAAAGAGTCATATTATTCTTGCGACAATGGTGGTCCAGAGACTTAGACCCGACACCTTCCCAGTGTCTTGGTTTTCTTTTCGCTCTCCGTGTTTAAAAAAAAACATAACAGTGAACGCTCTAATTCATCGGCACTAAAATATGCATACGGATTAGTTCCAACATCGTCTTTAAATTCAGCATATGACAACATTTTGATACTGATATGGGTCACATAGATATGGTTCAGTTCTGTGACAGGGTAAGATAGGAAGGGGGAACTATTTTCTCAAAAAGGCTTTATCGTTGTGGTTTACCTCATGCCCTAAATTTGTCCTAGCTTGTCTTTGAACATTATGATCCCGAGCGTCGGGAATTTTTAACGACATAAATGAACCTTTTCTCAATTCTCCATATCATATGGAATATTTGTTAAGATTACCACTCCATGAAGAAAATGTTTGACATCACACAAGAATCGACACAATAGTTCTGGGATGAAAATCCTTTGAGATGGTTGAAGATGGTTAGTAAAAATTGGTTGGTCAAACCAAAGACTCACACTTCAAGAATTCCCAAAGAGTTGTTTCGGGTAGAGTTTCATGAAGAAATAGGGGATATGATTACTCTCCTCAGCAGGGTTTTTGGTCTTCCTTCTGCCAAAAATTTCATCCTTGGATGTACAAGTTCATTTGTATCATTCTTGATGCAAAGATGTTCATTGATTGGGCAAGTATCGTCAGCAATACTCTCCATAAGTAATTGATTGAGGTAAGGATGACAGGTCATTTTTACATGACTTCATATTTGATTTATGTTGTAGCGAGAAGGAGGATATTTTTAGGGTTAATAACTAGATGTACGGTGGGTTACGACAAGAATAACGTTTTCATTTTTAACCACAACTAGAGTTCAAGAAGCTGTTCTCACCATTTCCAGAGGGTAAACGATGATTTCTTATTCTATATAATCTGGTCACTAAGAAGAAACCTAGAGGAAAGATTTTCAGAAGATGCCAAGGCGGTGATAAAACAATGGGGAACTTGGTTTATCCAATTTCCCTCTTATTCCTATATACGAGTTGATGGATTTGTGGGAGCTCCTTATAGACTTCCTAAATATGTCAGTGACAAAATAGCGTTGATGGAACTTTCATGTCAACTTTTCAAAATCCATTGTCTATTGGTGGAAAAATGCAAAGAAGGCATTCGTTTCCCAATTCAGATTGGGAATACAAATGTCCAAATTCCCATAGTGCAGAAATTATGGAAAAAGAATTTTCTCTCATAACTATACATCCTTTCACAAGCAGGGCTCAATTCGATATTAAAGGATCCATGGAAAAAGCTCTAGGGGCAAGATATAAGCACAAGGCAAACATAGAAGACTATTGGGCGGAATGCATGGATGACAGGGAGGTAAGACGATGACAATTTTCTCATCTCACACTAGCTCAGAAGAGAAATATGGATTGAGGGATCCTCCCTTAACCCTTATCAATAGTGGAATTGATCTTATGGATCCTGCCTATGATCAGATAATTTTCACTCCACTCCCTGGTATTGATTGGAGTAGAGGAGATGAAACTTCTCTAGATGTTATAAACCAACTTATGTTAAAAAGTCTTATGAAATGACAAAGATTCAAGATCCTTGTTTTGCCAACAACATAGTAGGATGATTTTCTATATTTTCTCGTGGGTGGGAGTGTCCATTTCTCATACAATTGAGATAGGCGGACCCCACGCCCAATGGATAAGGCACTGGTTTTTGGCAAATGTTTTGAAAGTGGTATTTTAAATAATGTTATTGTTGATTTCACGTTTGAAGAAACTTAAGTGGTTTCTATTTTTAGTTGCTTTTAATAAAGTTGGTTGAAAAATTCAAAGTCACTTAAGTGCCCTATTTAATGTGCATTTAAAACCCTAACTACCTTGTAACCAACTTTTTGGTTATAAAAGGAAGTCAAGGGCTCATTTGTAAAGGTGACTTTGAGAGAGGAGAAGAAAATACTTTTGTGTGCAAGATTTATTTAAGGAAGAAACTATGTTCTTTTGTGAAAACATTTTGGAGTTAATGAAATACGAACTTTGTGTCTCATTCATTGTCTCTTGTAACATTTGATGTTCTTATGTTCATTAGATGTTAGATGTTTGAATCTTGCATGAAAATATTGTCTTTGATCTTATTGTCAACGTTATTAAGTTATTGTTCTTGTTCACAGTGATCAAGCTCTGTTATTTACTTGCTCATGTGTGTTCCCTTTTACTCATTCTCGTTTAGCTGATGCAAACTTTGTTTTATTTGTGTTAGTTATTGTTTGTTCTTCTCCATGTAATATTAGGCTCTGCTTTTACCTAACTCTTGCATGTTCCTTCCATTCATTCCTTTCCATTCCTTTCCTTCATTCCATTCCATCTCCATCATTCACTTTTCTTTCCATTAATGTTCCAAAACACCCCCACATACAATTTTGAATGTACAGGTGTAAATACAGTTTTGGTTTTCAATAAAGGCAACCTCACCTTCATTGAGGAGGGACTTCGTTCCCACATTATTGCATGTCATTTACATGCGTGCAAATCCATATGCTAACATGTTCACTAAATTATCGATATAATTTTTGCAATTAAATCTAAATTTCAAAGTAAATTTACAATACCTAATTATACATACAAACGATTATAAAATAAATGAATAAGAAATAAACATGTAATAATGTGAAAACCTAAGTAAATAAGAAGAGAGATTGACTTAGCTAATTTGGTGCAACACCGGAGGTGATGTGGATTAAGAAACTCTAGAACAATTTAAGAAAAATTCCATTAAATATCACTCGGGTTTTGGAACGCATAAATGTATAGGACAGAAGTTCCCACGAGAGGACATGAGCACTTGGGTTCTTTTGATTGAATTGGGCACTAGTTTCCACTCACATGCTCGAGTTCGATCCTTAATGTGCTTTGAAAAACCCTCATTATTGGTTCTCTTTTGCTGATATGGTTTTTCTCTAATGTCATTGATCGTGTCTCGTAACTGCAAAGTAGATAACTAGCTACACATGCCCATAAACCACATCAAACCTAATAAATAAGATGCATAATAGAGAGTCGATTGACCCCATCGATCACGAGAACATTAATCTTACGGCTAAGTGTTGCACTACATCTTGGACTCCATGTAGTTTTGTGTGTGTAATGATGCCCTAAGCTACCCATGAGCAAGTTGCACTATGAAAGGAGCTAGATCTAGAATATAGAAAGTATGTAGAATGTGTGTGATGGAATAAAATGAACTCCCCTCCTATGTTGTGTATGCAGATTGATGCAACCCTTGTCCCATTTATGAGCGTGCTAGATGAATGTCTTGTAATGCTTTTGCGCCCTTAGATGCAAACGAAAGGGGACCTAAAGTTCTAAAAGGTGACTAAGAAGTAGAAGATACCAAAAAGAGTAAGAAGAAGAAAGAGAAGATCGGAGCACCTACGAGGGACACGAGCACCTAAGCACTTCTCTCCTAACCAGGTGTTAATGTCGAGGCCATAAAAGATTTAAAAAAAAATGGGAGGGTTTAAGGTATGTAAGGCCAATAAAAGTGGAAGAGAATGAAAAATGCCTAAAATAAGTTGTCAATTACTAGTTTTCTTTCTTAGGAATCATGTATACATTCGTATGCTTTATGAATTATAAATGTACCCAAATCCATGGATTGTGTGTCTACAAAGTAACCAACAAGCTTATGGGCCCTCCACGAATATGATCTCAACTACAACATTATTGAAGATTTTACATACGATTAACTTTGAAAAAACCTAATGGGATAATTTTGAAGCATAAGTGACAAACATTATCATGGACAACTTCTTTTACATGGATTTTCTTCGTATGATCAAAGATAGAAAATGAAAAATATAGAACTAAGGAAAAACAAAATGGTTTTGGTTCTATTTTAAATGCAATACTAATGTGGAAATATTGAACTATAGATATGATATCCGATTGGATTTGAAGGATAGTCAAGGGGTACTCAAGCGGTTGTTGCCTTTAATGATACTACAAAGTCAATCATGGGAATTACAATTGCAAACTTGAATTTATTTTTATATATGAGTAGGTAATTTGAGAGATTACGGGAATGTCATTGGACAAGAGTTTCATTCCACTCTTTCAATACGAAAGAAACCTACAAAGGAAAAAAACCCAATTAAAATGTGTAATCTTCAAATCAAAGAAGAAAGACTATTCCAAAGAATATCCCTAGAGTTTCTCAAAGACATAATTCCTTTGCTTCCAAAATATCATGTTCTTTTGTTTTTATTATTTCATGCTACTTTTTTAGGATGCGCATCTTTACTTTATTTAATACATATATTTGGTTGTTTCCCCTATATGCGGTCCTTAAAAGTGTGTAACATTCTTCTTCTTTTTGACATCCTAGAACGTCTTGTTCCTCCCATGTGCATGTTATCTACTATTGTGCCTTCATACACTACGAGAATAAAAAAATTCATTTATGTATGGAATTTATTATTTTATTATTTTATCGTTCTCAACCCTATCTCCATGTGTAATAACTATTATGTTTATACACAAAATAATTATTACGATACGTAGTTATGCCAACATTCTTATTTGGATCGATTTATTTAGAGTTCGTGCAACTCACACCACTCATGATTTTCCTATAGGAAAGTTACTTGGAGGATTTTCTACATCCCATATGTCAACTACAAAAATAAGTTCTCAAAGACGTGAACACTACGCAAAATTAGAATCTGCATTAATGAGGAACAATGATGCAGGTATCATTCTTGAAAACAACAAGGTAGAGCTAGGTCACGTCAATCTTTGTAGCCCATACATGTTGATTCATCTCGGTTTCATTTCATGGACTCTACCTCTTCCTTGATATTAGTGACCTCGATTTACAACATCATAGTGGGAAAGGGAAGGTTTCTTTATGCCTTATAATATGCATCATGTGTCCGACCCTTGGGCTCCTCCCATTTTCAAAGTCCTTTACACAATCGAACATTTATGCACCACATCCTCTTCCAACATCCACACCCACATTTCCATAGAAACATAATTCCTACAGTACTCCCTTTAAATTACATGACACAAGTGACCCATAAATACTTTTCTAAAAAAATCACATGTTTTAAGAAAGAAATATCTATTCTCATTGTGAATCCGAAAAACACGTCTAGTTTTCCTACCATCCTTATCGGACATAACACATGTTTCAAAAAGGATTGATGCATTTTACAAGACCAACACTTTCTCTAGTTGTATTGATAACTACCTCGAAATGATAGGGAACATATTTGGAGGATTGTATTGTGCAACGATGCAAGAATGAGAAACATTAAAAGCTTGCCACGTGCTGAGAGCAACATGGGCCCCGCCATCAACCCCATGTCTTGAAATGTTTGACTCAAGTAGAGGAAATTATTATTGTAAGGATCAATCAAATATTGTAGGTTAACCAAACATGTGGTAGACAATACAAATACATGGTACACATTATTAGCTTCCTAATAACATTTCATCTATTATCAAATACCTACTAAGGCATCTGGACAACTAGAAATTTTCTTATACAAAGAAAATGGCCAAACCAAATAAATAATGGTTTCCATGTTACTAGGTCACACATTTGGGAGGCATTATAGTTTAAAACTACATATGATCTATATTACAAAGATATGTCGATCAATAGCCATGCTCTAGCTTCATTTCTAGCTGAAGAAAGAAATTTATCTTCCTCCTTCAAATTTGTTGAATTGGATATGCCACACCTCTATGAAGATAGCTCCGACCTACATGGTGCTTCATTGCATTTACATCTTTAGACACAACCAACATTCCCTCATCATTTTTGCATGGAATTCCTAATATAGTCTTGACCAAGAGGAAATTCAAAATTTACTACATGGATTAGATCAACCCTCTCGCTTCTTTTTGTTATGGCGAACTTGTTCATTCACTGTAAATGAATACAACACTCAAGGGTTATTTTTATGGCATTTCCAACTTTATTCCCCATAGGAAAAACAATGTTTAAACAACCATGTTTCACGGAAGTTCATCTTCATAAATACGTAATGCATTATATTCGCTACTATGATGTCCACTTTGAGAGACACCCGAGATTGGTATTTTCATCAAACGTGATATTGAAAAGGTTTTCTTACAACACTAAGAGCTCTCTTGAAATGACTACTTGATAATCCCAATGATACCCTCCCTACTAGTCGATGCTATTTTGCAACAATCTGCCTAGAACACGTTACTTTTGGTCAAAACATTGAGGTGACATCTCTGACATTATTGAACAATTAAGACACCCTACGTTATTCTTTACTCTAAGTGCAACTGACACCAAATGGCTTGAATTGCATTAAATTATGCTTGGCTCAACACCTATTGACCCTCGTGATAGAAAACAATGGTGTAACCTAAACATTATTTCCAATCCCCATTATGTTTCCACTTTCCTTAATCAAAGATTCACAATATTCCATGAATAACTTTTACAAAAACACATTGGGGCACATGACTATTAGTATTTCCCTTCTCTTTTTGTTTATTTAATCACAATGATAAATATATGCCCCTCCCTCTTGTAGGTCTGAGTGGTAACATCAAGAATATGCACATGTACACAACTTCTTATGGCTTCTAGATGCACCGAATGTTGAGACATTAGACTAGGATGACATATCTTCTCTTGATCTTATAAAAATAAATTTAACCAATTTTTTTATGCATGGATCCCCCACCCTTTCCTTTCCACACAAAATATATTCAACGTTGCATTGACTATGACATGCACGTATTAAAAACACCACAAATATTGTTTATTGATCCTCTTTCGGACTGGAAGAACTATTGAACCGTGTTCAACACCACACCAAATGCTATGAGTAATGTTAGCTCCAAAAAGGAACAATCTTGAAGTTTCGCAACAAATCACCATGGGACATGCAAGATGAATCACAAATACTTGTAGAAGATAGTGGAAAGGTTAAATACCACCCAACCAGAATGACACTAGACTCAACATCCACCACCAAACCATGTTATCCATCCGGAGAGAAAATATTGATTGTTATTTTGTGCTTTCTCGGCATGTAACTCTCAAATATATTGCAAAATATACATCAAAGTAATAACTACGTTTAGAAACATGCCATCAAATGCTCTCAAGGATTTCTTCCCTCTCCGACCCTAACTTGACCAACATATTTTGCATTAGTAAAATGTTAACCTAAATTGATGTTTACCATACATGAGTGCACAAGAAACATGTGACATGTTACAAATATTACCTCTTGTGAACTTTGTAGTCATGTGTTTATTTCCTTGAATGTTGGGGAAAAGGTCCTATATTGTGTCACAAAAGAAGAGGATCAAAATAAGGAATTTTCTAGGTATAAATGGAGACACTTGTCCTTTGCCAACTACTATACATGTCACCCCAATTTAAATTAGATTCCTATTAAAGAATCCACTTCTTGTGAAATACTCTATTAGAGTGAACTCCTTCTATACAAGCCATTCCACAACATTTATTCGGACATATGGAGCACACGGAAGATATTATTTCTAATTGGGAGGGTATGTAAAATAATTATCGACTTTAGCATCTCATCCGGATGTCTACAATGCTAGAATTTTCCTCGGCGTGGGTTCAAAACATGAAGATGCCATGGTTGACACTTCTACTCTATAGGATGAATGGGATCTTCTCTCCCAAATCCATCCTAGACATCACACAACCCTTGATACCATAGACATATTGGGCCACCGAGACATTTACGAGACATCACAAATGGTCAAAAAATCATTTTCCTCTTTCTTTGTATAATACATTTCTATCTTTCATTGAAGTATGCAAGGGTTCTGATGCAATCACTTTCAATCAATATAGCTCCACGCCAGGATCCCTTCCATTGTTACTTGGACAAAAAGAAGAATTCGATATTGTTCTTCATCACTTCATCCACAGATGTCAATTGTCACTGCTCAAATTGATAATTCAAGGTACTGTAGGCACATGTAAATCTTATCTCATAAACACTATTAGAACAACACTCTCAGTTGTTGACCTTTCGAATGAGTCTCCTCTCTTATCGCTTGCACTTGCCGGATTCACAACCTTGACATTTCTACCTCTACTATACATGCTTCTATGTGGTTGCCAATTAAGGATATCAAACCACTTGAAGGCCAAACACTATCATCTTTTCAAGATAGCCTCAAACATGTTGAGTATATTCTCATTGATGAGATGAGCTTCATTGAGCCCAAACTACTTGCCAAGGTGGACTACCACCTCTGTGAGACTTTCTTCCACTTAAAAACATCATTTTTAGTAGTAGATACATTATTCTTGTTGGGGACCTTGGCTAGTTGCCATTGGTCAAGGATGACCCCTTCTATGAAAGGGACTCCTATAAAACAAACCTTTGGGTTTAGCTTCCCCATGGTAGTAACGCTACAAACATTTTACCGACAATAAGGGATAAATAAAACTCAAGTTTCATCCTAGAGGCTCTTGCTCAACATTTGTAAATGTTAATCCTCACCTCAAGGATTGGGAAACACTTATATCTCATATAGATACAATAATGTCCACACAAGAAATTACATCTTTCCATTATGCTACTCATTTGTTCACTAAAAATGAACTCGTCGACCACCACAACCTTAACATGTTGAAACATTTGAACCCCGACCAATGGCCATTTCAATTGCACAATCCGAGTAGGTGTTATCCATATTTAAACCACGAGCTAAATATTGGATCGAATCGTGACCCGCATAGGAGGAACCCAAGAAAACTCATTCAAATCCTACAAATTGGTTGCAAAATGGCCCGCGACTCCGCTAAGGAAAAGTCAACATTTAGACCCGAGTCAAAGCCAAGGCGGGGAGTCGGGGAAAGAAGTGAAAGTTTGCCTTTCGTTCAAAAGGCATAAAGGAAAAAGTTAGAGCGCATCTCCCCAGCCAACCAAAGGGTGCCACATGTCCCATATTAAAGAGGGGGACCCATTTTCAAACTGTTTTCCCCATCCATTCGTATGAATCTGATACAAACTTCAAAGGGGCATATCTTTCGACTCAGGGCTCGAAATATTGCAAATATGACACCATTGGAAAGATCTCAGCCTCGCCCACACAATGGAGGTCTAAGACTTTATTTTTGAGGAGGTTAGGTAAAGGAAATGGAGGAAAATGTCTTGAGCCTTGATGCAAGATCCATCTGTCTCAACAACCAGATTGGATTCGATTTGTTTCCATCGTTTCCTCTTCCTTCAAGGTGCCGAACCAAGGATCGATGAAGTAAAGACAAATTTGGGGGTAGATTTTATCAGAAGCATTAACATCAGTAGTTGAGCTTCAACCTGCTTTTCACGCTTCTCTCTCTCTTTCTTCTCTCTGATCAAATCTATAAATACGGGCGGGATTCATTGTAAAGGTTGTTGTTCATTCTTCTTCTCTGCCTCCCCTCTTCTTTTCTTCCCCAGGGTCGAAATGGAGTTTGAATCTCCTCCCTTGCTCTGTAAAATGGTGTTTTTGCCTCTTGCTCATGTATGATGCTCTGTGCAAATTTCTGAAGCAATAAAACTCATTTTTGTGATGTGTTTGTCCATCCTTCGCTTATTTTCATTGCATCTTCTTGCCTCTCATCGTTACAGGAGTATTCTATGCATGTTTTGGACGTTTCATTTACAGATCTGGGAGCTGTGTTTGTGGGGATCGGAAATGGAGTTTTGTGTGAATCTGACATTTGGTCTGTGATGTTGTTGTCCATCCTCTCCATTGCTCACCTCACCTCCCTTCATTTCATGGCCATTTTGATAGATGATCAACACTTCCCTTTTCTTGGTGCTATCACCTCGTTAGTGTAGGATTTCCCTCTTTATGCACTTTCTCTCTCCTGTCTCCTTGGAATTGTTAGATTAGGAGTAGATAGTCACATTTCCTTCCTTAGAAGTAGTTTAGCATTAGGATTAGGAAGAAGAAGTTGAATTTCTCCGGAGGGCCATCTCAAGTCCACAAGTCCCATAGCTTGAGAGATGGTCCCATGTTATGCAAATCACACCAAATGACCCTACCTTAGAAAAGTAGATCCATAACTCATTTGGGGGTGTTGTGATTTCACATTAACAGTGAGGTAATCCAACTCTCTGGATCCCATGAAAAATAATTGCGTCTGAAGTTGTCTTTATATAAAGAACAAAAATCAATGCTTACAACCAATTTGTGGGTTAAAGTTGGCCTTGTTAATGCTTTAATAAGCATGATCATTGACACAATTTACAATGACTCCAATACACCACCAAATATTTTGGTATTTGTTGTTGTCGAATTTACAAACACATAGGCCCTCTATGGGATGCAATCAACCCTTTGCATGTTCCCCTTCCGACCATCTCCGAGGCAACCACAAACAAATACAACTTAAAATGGCCTATGCATTTACAATCCAAAAATCCCAAGGTCTTACATTTGCAAAGGCCATTGTTGACATTAGCAAAGACTGAAAGTAATGACCCAACATTCGCTTTGATATCCAAAGTCCCCTCCCTCAAAGAACTTTGTATCACACCTTTCTCTTATGAGCGTCACTCTATGGTGTCCTTTGGGCCTCATCTTAAAAGAATAAAAGAAGAGGAGACAAGACTTTCAACTCTTTGACATTTACCTTTTTAATATTACGTACTTTCTTCCATCCTTCCCTTTTCCGTATTTTTATTCACGAAACTTGTGCCATCACATATTTAGCAATAATAAAGATGTATTTACGCATGTTGCTACGTTGTTCCCCACAACATTATTCTCGGTTTAATAAGGTATACAACCCTTTTAGTTTTTTTGAAGTTGGTAAATATGTATTATGTTAAATAATTTTTCTCTTCTTAACATGTAAAATATAATATTGGGAACATAAAAGTTAATGTCATCGAATTGCATGGAAATTCGGTTTAATTTGACTCTCTTCTCTATCTTCTTAAATCCCCTACGAAAATAAAGTATACATTTGCAACATTCAATAGCTATATCCAGCCTAAGAAAGCATCCACTTTCCAAAGTATCTTACCTCCTTCATTCTCCCCAACATGGCGCTCCCTCCACCTCGCGTGGTATTTTCTTAAAATCTTCAACTTTCACACCGGAACCATTTTACATTTCAGTCCCTCTACACATTCCAATCGATATTTCCATCACACATCCTACGTACCATTGCTAGTGTACAAATTTGTTGAATTATATCATGATTCATTTTGTTATGCTAATAAAACGCGACACACATTTGGTAAACAAACAAAAGGTACTTTACAGTTGCATTTTTTATTTTTAACTAAAGTTGGCTATTTTGTTCTTTTAGGCGCTAGCTGATTAGGTGACAAAATAAGCGCCGGCGGTTAGCCGGGAGCGGATGAGTATGAAGGCTAAACAGCCGAAAGCCGTTGCAAAAAGCAAAGATCCGTTGCAAAAAGTAGAATGTCGTTGAAGGGAAATGAATTATAAAGCCCCCGTGCGGGACGGGTTTCTTTGTGTTGTTCTTTGTTTTGTTTTTTTCCTCTGCATTTTTATTTTGTTTCACGATTTTTTCACGGCCGTGTTCATTTTTTTGGGTCCAAGTCATTTTGATTTTTGGGAGGTCTGTAATTATGTAGTTTGAGTGGTTTTCTGCTTATTTTTTTATTTGATTTGAACGAGCAAAACAGAGCATACGTCCTGGTAAGGATTTACTCTCACTTTCCGCCTAGGGTCCAATAGTATTAGTATAGCAAAATAGGCTATTCAGAGTACTAGGCTTCAGATTTGTTTATTTAAATGATTAACCATTATATCAGGTAATAATTTAGTTTCAACAATTAATTTCAGTTGTGCATTTCAGGGTAGGAGCGGATGAAGAAAAAAAGGTGATGAAGCCTTGTATCGAAACCCGTGCGCCTCCATGGAATCTCGCTTTTGGAGGGCGTCGTGCAAATCTTATCTTATCTGTGTTATTTTATGTTTTGTTTTGTCCGCTCTGTATTTTTATTTTGTTACATGTTTCTTTTCACGGCCGTGTTCCTTTTTTAGGGTTTAAATCATTTTGATATTTGTCTGTACTGGGTGTATTTTCGAGGTCTGTGATTATTAGTTTAAGTTGTTTTTCTGCTGTGTTTTGTTTTGATTTGGTTTGAACGAGCAAAACAGAGCAGACATGTATCTTCCTGGTAAGGGTTAATTCCATTTTCTGCCTAGAGTTAATGATATTATTATTCAGAGTTAAATATGCTATTATGATATTATTGTGTTTATTTAAATGACTAAATTCCATTTTCTAAGATAATAATATAGTTACTGACCTTTTGTTTTTGCAATTAATGTCAGTTGTCAGTTGTGTACCAGAGCAGGACTGGAAGAAGAAAAAGAGATGATGAGAAACGCAATAGAATCTCACATTGGAAGGGCGTCCTGCTAAGTATTCAGATGCATCTGGCTGATTGTTTGTTGCCTACTGTACTTCAGAACTATATGATCCTCAACTCCTTCATTTATTTTTTTTATTTTTTGTTTTCCCTGAAGTATGTTGGTTATTTGTTTGGATTTACAGGTTGAAGTAAAATCTTCATAAATCTTGCTCTACAGATTAAATCTAAGTAAGAAGGTGAAAAGATTGTGCGCTGTGCATGATATAATTTGCAGGCTCAACTGCGACTATTTCCGTCAGAAGCACTCTTGAATGTTCTGTGGTCTGTTGTTACCGTTCACTGGTATAAGACTATCGTGGAAGAAGACAGCCGATGTTGCTAGTTTAAGTTGTTTTTTTAATTGGCTTTTCAATATTATTTTGTTTCATGATTTAATGCACGGCCGTGTTATTTCATTATTTGGTTTTTTTTTTTTTTGGTTTGAACCATTTTGATTTTTGTTTGTATGTATCGTTGTGAATGGGTTTTTTTAGGGAGGTCAATAATGTGTGTGGATTTTTTTGTTTTTCTATTAAATTTTGGACGAGGGCCAGAGATAACAGACCATGACCGAGGTATGCATCTATAACTTACCCTCATTTTTAATAATCAGCGAGTTGTTGGTTTACAGGCAAGTTGTTGAATGAGTTTTGTGGGAATAATCTTCTATAATCTGTTTACAGGTATTTTCAAGTTAGAGTTTAATGTTATTTTTATATATAAATAAGTGATAAGTACATGAATATTTGTATGGTGTAAATCTCTCCAATAAATCTATTCGCAACATATTCAGTAGTCGGTTTGATTATGCCAAACTGCAGGGAAATTGGTCTTTCATATGTATTATCGTTGGTTAAATGGAAACTTTAGATTCTCATAGCATCATAGTTGTTGAAATTGGTATTAATAGAAGCGAGCTATTTAGATTCTCAACAGCCGAGAGCCTTTGCAAAAAGTAGAATGCCGTTGAAGGGAGATGAATTATAAAGCCCCGTGCGGGACTGCATATTCATGTTTTCTTTGTGTTATTCTTTGTTTTGTTTTTTTTCCTCTGCATTTTTATTTCGTTTCATGAATTTTTTCACGGCAGTGTTTAATTTTTTAGGGTTCGAATCAATTTGATTCTTTCCTGTAATGGGTATTTTGGAGAGGTCTGTAATTATGTAGTTTGAGTGGTTTTCTGCTTTTTTTTTAATAATTTGGTTTGAACGAGCAAAGCAGCGCTGACACTCATCTTCCTGGTAAGGGTATACTCTCATTTTGCGCCTAGGGTTAAGTGGTACTAGTATAGCGAAATAGGCTGTTCAGAGTGCTGGGCTTCAGATGTGTTTATTTGAATGATTAAATTCCATTTTATAAGGTAATAATTTAGTTTTTCACCCTCTTGATTCTGTAATTGATTTCAGTTATGCGTTTTAGGGGTAGGAGCGGAAAAAGAAAAAAAGATGATGAAGCCCTGGAGCAAAACCGTAGCGCCATGGAATCACTCTTTTGGAGGTTCTCCTGCAAATTCTCCCTCGCCTATAGAAGGGTCATGGAGATCGGCCCTCTTCAGTATTCTCAAACTATTCAGATACATCTGGCACTCGCAGAACTATACGACCACAATCTTGCTGTATGCTTGCTTCTCAACTCCTTCATTTTTATTTTTTTTTCTTTAGGTTTTTTGAATTTTCTTTCCCTATAATGTATTTTGGTTGTTTATTTGGATTTATAGGTCGGTAAAATCTTCAAAATTTTGCTCTAAGGATTAAATCTAAGCAAGAAGGTGAAGATATTGTGCGCTGTGTATTATATAATTTACAGGCCCAACTTCCTATGTTTCCGAATTTTCTCTGGTCTGGTATCAGCGCTCACTGGTATAAGAACATCAGAGCTGAATAAATCGTTTTAATTAACAGATTTAAACTTGTTATGAATGTTGATGACAGACATGGAATTTGTCAGGCACACAACACGGGCTGAAGGGAAGAAGAGAGCCGATGTTGCTATTTTTTGTTTTTTTGTTTTTTTGTTATTGGATTTGCAATATTATTTTGTTTCATGATTTAATGCACGGCCGTGCTTTTTTTTTTTTGGTTTTGGTCTGTATATATCATTGTGAATTGGCTTTTTGGGAGGTCAGTAATACTTGTGGGTTCTTTTTGTTTTATTTTTTTATTTTGGATCGGAGGGGCCAGAGAGAGCAAACCCATGACCGAGGTTGTTTTCCAGGTATGTATCTTTTTCTATAATTTTTCCTCGTTTTCATAATCAGTGAGTTGTTCTTGGTTTACAGGCAAGTTGTTGTGAATGGGTTTTGTGGGAGCAGAGCTAAGCAGACCATATCCGAGGATCGTTAAGTATCCTCTTCTATAATCTGTTTACAAGCATTTTCCGCGTAGAGTTTAATGATATTTTTGTATAAAAATAAGCTATAATTACATAGATGTTTTTATGGTGTAAATCTCTCCAACAAATCTATCCGTAACATATTCAGTAGTTAGCTTGTTTATGCCAAAACTGCTGGGAAATTCTCGGTTAATGGAAAATTTAGATTCTCATATCTCCATGGTTGTTGAAATTGGTATTAACAACCATGACCATGAGCTATATAAGTATTGTAAAGACCGAAGTATTGGGATTTAAAAATATTGGTTTCAGAGGACATCAAGTTATGAAAATGAGTTGCCTTGTTTGGTTTGTTACAGGATCAGATGAAGAAGGAGAGCAAGATGCTGAAACATGTTTTTCTGTATAAATTTATACGACATCCTATAAGCTTTATTGTGCACAGCCCATGTTAACAATAGAAACTGTTTTTTTGAACAATAGGGTTGTCATTTTTAAGGAACTGTATACACAAAACCCAAATGTAATGTGTTCTTAGATTTATACTGCAAGTTCCCAAATGTAATGTCCCACGAGCAGCAGGGTTTTTTTGTCTGGGGAATTTCTTTTGCATTTTTAACGGATAGTAATTGAAAATCTTTTTTTGTATGTGTGGCAGGTTGTGTAACATAAGGAAGAAATTAATGGTCCCAACAGAGTACAGAAATTTTTCTATGCAACCCAATATACAAAGAGGTAGTTACATAACCATTTTTCTCTAAAGCATCTTAAATCATCCTTGAAAGAAGTTTGACTGTGAAGTGTTAACTTTATCGAGTTACCTTGTTTGACTGTGAAGTGTTAACTTAAATCATCCTCCGGAAATGGGGAAAATAAATATAATAAATAGAAAACTGTAAATGTATGGACAGAAACCAGTAAACTGTAAATGCATGGCAATTTAATAAAAATAATAGTAAAAAACACCATAGAATTACAATGCTTACAGTCAAATGTTGGCCATTATGGACAAGGAGGGTATCTCAGTCTTTTGATTGCCCACTTGTGAACTATTCTTTCTTTTATAGTAACAGAATTTAGGAAACTAGTTGGAGGCTGCCTGATCCATTCACCATTATCATCTCCGCCCTTCATTTAATCTGTAGGCACAGGGGATGCCATGAAAGAGTCAAAAATGTGAAGTAACTTTGAATGACATTTTCATGTCCATTCAATCATATATTTCTGTTTGTGTTTCAAAACTGACAATGACATTTTTGTGTCCAATCGATCATCTATTTTTGTTTTGTGTTTCAAAACATTGAGTGGCATTTTCTTCACGTCCATTCCAAATGTTTGCGCGTGCAAATTTTAGAATATTTAAAAAATGTGTTCGACTTTAGTTTTGGGGAAAAGAATCATTTACTCTTACAAATTTTTTAGCTGTCACAAAAAAATCTAACTTGGGTAGGAAACTTTTGGCCCGATCTCTGATTTTTTAGAAATAGTGAAAAGTTTGGTTTGAATTATTACTTTAACACCATGAAACAAATATAGTAAAAAAATAGGATTGCATTTAAAATAAGGCATCCCAAGCTCTTTCCATGGATTTTCAACCGAACAGAAATTCACCGACTTTCAGCCCCCATCTTTGGTTTAGTTGCTGCACATATTTCAAACTTTAACTTACAGCCCCAAGTTTGTAACAAAACTTGCAGTAAAAATAGGATCCTTAGCTCTTTCCACGGAACTGCATCTTAACACAAGATTGTTTTGCAAATGATAGTTTAATTTTCTGGTGGCTTGTTTTTGTGTTATTTTTCTGAAATATACTTAAACAGGAAAAGCTGTAATTTGATTAATTTCACGATTTCTTTCCAACATATTATTGTTTTCTCATAATTTTGTTTTACTAAAATTTCACTATTAACCTCACAGATCACCAGAATTGATTTATGTATGTAAGAGATACATATTGCTAACATAAATTCAATGTCTATTGTTCAATTGCAGGTTTACAAGTTGGGTTCAATAAATGCATTTCTTTTACACTAGTTTTTGATGTTTTCAAATGACAGGGGAGTCCTCTGTTTCTGCGATGAATGACATCATCGTATTTATTGTAAAAATTATCGCACAACTACTTTATAATACCTAAATAAATTTTTTTGGGGGTTGGGCGCTGAAAATGCTCTCCAAAACCTTTGAGAATGGACATCTTCAGGTTTTCCAGTGTTCTGTTCCTTTTTTATTTTTTCTATTATTGGTAATGATATTTTAAACAACACAGGTTTTATATCATTTAATGCTTTTAAAGCTGGAGTTTAAGGAGAAAATAAAAGATAGGAAGATGAAAAAAGCAAATGAAATATATATATATTTCTGTAATAATGTAATTTAATATAATTATATAATATTTTATATGTATTTATTTTTAAGTTATATTTATTACTATTTATACATTATATGGATATATGTTTAACTCTAATATTATATTAGTCTAAAAATATATTTAATAAATATAAATTTATTATATATTTATATAATATATATTATATTGTATTTACTAGTATATAATAAAATAACACTATATTAACAACATTTGGGATATAGATATATTAAAGATTAAATATGCATATTAGTACAAAATATTTTATTAATATTATATAGGTATTTTAAATAGTTTATAATATTGATATAATATATTATGTCTTGTTTGACAATGTCAAGTACACTTATTAGAATTATTAATGATTTATAATATTAAATTATTACAGAATTTATATTATGTATTTTTAATAATGATTGGTATTATTAATTTATCAATTAATAATTATTATAATACTAATAATATGCCAAATATATTCTTTATTATGTTAGATATTAATTAATGGTAGAACAATACATGTGTTTTATTATTTATTAAATGCAACTAACAATAATATATTATTAATAATAAATTGTATTAAAGTATGTGATATATAATTTAATAGATAATATAATATTTATAATATTATAAAATGATAGTGTATTATTTTTATTATAAATGTATACAAATTTTTTTAGTAAATATTAATTACTATTATGAGATGTATTATTATTATATTAAAAGATGTATTATTGTTATATTAATGATGAATGTATTATATTAAGAGATTTATTATTATATTATTATTAATTATAAATTATTATAAAGCTAATAATATACCATATAAATATTCTTTATTATGTTAAATATTAATTAATGGTAGTATAATAAATATATTTTATTACATGTAAGTTGTAATTAAATATTATAACAATGTGATTAAATATATATTAATTATTATGTATTTATTGTATTATGTCTTTTTGACGATGTCAAGTACACTTATTAGAATTATTAATGATTTATAATATTAAATTATTACAGAATTAATATTATATATTTTTAATAATGATTGGTATTATTAATTTATCAATTAATAATTATTATAATACTAATAATATACCATATATATATATATATATTCTTTATTATGTTAGATATTAATTAATGGTAAAATAATACATGTGTTTTATTATATATTAAATGCAACTAACAATAATATATTATTAATAATAAATTGCATTATAGTATGTGATATATAATTTATTAGATAATATAATATTTATAATATTATAAAATGATAGTGTATTTATTTTATTATAAATATATACAATTTTTTATAGTAAATATTAATTATTATTATGAGATGTATTATTGTTATATTAATGATGAATGTATTATATTAAGAGATTTATTATTATATAATTATTAATTATAAACTATTATAAAGCTAATAATATACTAAATAAATATTCTTTATTATGGTATATATTAATTAATGGTAGTATAATAAATGTATTTTATTACATATAAGTTGTAATTAAATATTATAACAATGTGATTAAATATATATTAATTATTATATATTTATTGTATTTTATATTATTAAATACCATAGATTATAAAATGTTTAATTTATTGTTATTAATAATATTAATTGTAAACTATATTTTATGATAATAAATTATATGATTATTATTATATATTAATTTTAGAATTTTTAATTTATATGATATTTTGTAGTAATTTTAACTATCATATAGTTAGTCATTTATATTATAAAATATCCTATATTATATAATAATAATATGGTATTAGGTATATAAATGTGATTTATTATTGATAATGCTAGTTATAGATTAGTATAATATATTAAAAATATAATAATATTTAAAAATATTATGACATACAATAATAATTATAATAATATATAGTAAATATAATATTGCAAATATCATTTAGTGGCATTCGAGCGGCATTTTGGCTCACAATTGTCCCCCAAAAGGATTTGGAGCCAAAATGTGCCATTTAGCGCCACGTCACGCCACTCATCAAGGTTCGCGCGAAAGGGGTTCGTGCGAACGGTGTTTGTGCGAATCCCCTTCGCGCCACCGAAGCGCTACCAAAACGTCTCCTCCTAGATTTAATGATTCGTAATTGCATCTCCCCTTCTAAATTTAATGTTTTACAAGTTAATATTGTTCGTTTTTTTATGTTTTAAAATTAGTTTTTTACATATTTTGTGTGTTTTAAAGTAAGTGTGTTTTTTTAAATTGTTTTTAACCAAAAATATGTAATATTAAATTAGAAAAGTTGTTTTACATATTAAATATAAATTCTATTAAATTTAGAAAAGTTGTTTTAAAGTTATAGAAAACTAAAATTAAAAATAACTTAATTTCTACTACGATTTGTATATAAATAGAGTTGCATGCACATATAGTTTTGTATCGAGTTTACTCTTAGACATTCAGATCTATCACGATTTATGTGTGTAGGTGAAAATTATTGAAGTGGATGAATCATGGGAAATGCAAAGAATGAGAAACGAAAATATACCGAGGAAGAGAATGCAGAAAAGAATGTTAGAAGATCTGTTCATTCGGCACAGAGAGAGAGAGAGAGAGAGAGAGAGAGAGAGAGAGAGAGAGAGAGAGAGAAATAACAAGTGAAAGACAACGCTGCAAAAATTGGTACATATGTATAGAAACCCTTGATAGATCTTTTTTTTTTTTAGTTCTAAGATTTAAATATGATAATTTATGTTTTTAGATTACGTGAAGGCAAGGGTTTTGATAGGATCCCATGTGTATGTTTATGAACACAGATCATGATGCGCAACATTATGTTGAAGTGATAACAAAAGTTATGGAATTACTTCCCAAGAAAAATGTGAAACACTTGGTGAAGATGGATTTACAAAAATTAAAAGAATTTTTCGAACAAGAACCACTATCACGAAAGAAAACAACAAAAAGTGTAGAGAGTATATGGTGAATTTGTTAATTTGACTACAATTGCTAGAGCACATTTGTTGGTTACATTCTTGAATTATGTTGATATGAGGGAAACATTAGAATTGTTAGGTGTTTGATTTTAGACGGAAAAATTCAAAACGTGTAGAAGAAGAATTTGTTGGGAATGTTTTCAAAGGAATAAGTTTATTGGGTACAAAAACTAGGTCTACTGATAAGAGTATTTCTCGTAGAGCAATATTAACTTCAGTTGATAAGTGAAGATACAACAAAGAATCGTCATGTTACCGCCTTTGCCAAGGCATTGGGTTTATCTAGAAAGACGGTTAGTAGGTATGCAAAGAGGAGGAAGACATTGGATGACTCTACTATGGAAGGAAATTGGGCACTAATGTGTAGAAATCACGTTCTAATAAAATAGAGGATAATATTGTGAAGATAGTTTCGATTTTTGACCGAGAGGATTCGTCCTTCTCTCGAATATGAGGGATGTTTTAAAACATATGATAACTCACAATAACTATGATGAACATATAAAACATTGGCTTGAAATAACTCAACATGAGATGTACATAAAGTTTACAAAAAAAAATCTAGATGTTAAGATTGGACAACGAATGTTTGAAAATTTGAAGCCTTGGTATGTGCGAGTTGATAAAGTCCTTGACACATGTTGTTGTCGCTATCACGTTGAGTTTGATTATCACTATCAGGTACATAAAAATTTATAGATTCAATGTATATATATTTTGAGGCGTGCTTTCATTTATATCTATATATTTAAAATTAGTTTAAATATCGTTTTTTGAGACATGTGATTTAAAATTAATGTATTTCAAAATTTATGTTTTTTTCAGGTGTATAGAAAGTTACGAGAAGAAATTGTCCCACCTACACGTATCGGTGAATTCCTAACTTCAATTATTTGCAACGTATTTGATGATCATGTCGATGATCATATGACTTACATCAAAGGTGTATGTGACAAGTGTGGGGACTTGAAATTATTGCCAAAAACAAATGAAGATTTGGACACAGTTAACCTGGTTGCTTATAAGAGGTGATATATATAAATTTATGTTTTTAAATTTGGATAGATTTTATTTTGATTTTTATTTTATTGCAAATGAATACATGACAATTTGTCCATGTTATGAATTGATTTTATAGGTTCAAATACATAAAATATTCAACAAGGCTTGGAAAAGATGCACCCAGGTTGGATTTGGTAGAAGAGAAAATCCCCATTGCTACATTTATGCAAAGTTTCCGAAGTTTAATTAGTCTGTACATCAAACATTCTCACTATTCAAAGTGGCAGGGTACACAATTCAAGACTAATAGGTACACATTCCCTATTGGTTCCATATTGTCCGTGGTTGATTTTCTTTGAGAATTACTCATTTTTTCATCAAAAAGAAATTCAAACACAAGATATCATATATCTGATCGGAGTTACTATCATGGTTCAAGTATTTTATAAGTATGCACAATTGGATTTGGATAGGGTTGAAAGTACATATGTGAAGCGAATGATCAAGGAGGAGTATCACTTCTATATAAGTGATGACAAGGAACATGACATCCACTTTGTGCAACATTGTTTTGGTTTGTTCTTTCAATATTTTCATCAAATGCGAGGAATACAAATAGATCACCATTTTTTTTGGTCGATGGTTGCGCATCACAATTCAAATCCTCTCGCCCTTTCTTTGCACTCGCCGTTATCATGGTCATCACAAAATTTCTCATTCATGGAGTTTTTTTTAGTGTTCATGGGAAGGAGAACACAATGGTGCGGGTGCATGCATCAAACGTGCTCTAAAGAAACAAAGCTTTGATTATGAGGGAGATTGATTGATTGATGCCCACACCGTTGTTGAATGGTGTAAGAAACATTTTGCGCCTGTTTCAATCTCACAGGGTCAACATCACACGCTTCAACCCCACGGGTTTTAACCCCACACAGAGAGTGTTTGGGAGATAACGAGGACATGCACATTTAAAACATAGATATGTAAATCTAGATGTGATTTATTTTGATTTTTGTTGTTTGTTTTAAACTTTATTAATCTTTTGAGCATGATTAAATGAAGGTATTGATCGGAGGACAAAGTATAGATGTGAAAGAATTCCCAATTTTAGGTCTTTGCACTCTTTGATGACTATGGATAGTAATAATGGACAATCGATAAGAGATTATTCTTGTTTTTGTTATGAATGCATGAACAAATCATATTTAGAGTGCAATAGTAAAAACATGGGTATGTAGGTGAGTGGAAGCAAGTTCTTTTAGTTGTGGATGACACATATGGATCGATCATGATGATAGTTTTGAAGATGTGCCATTAATTTCAACCGATTATGACCACATATCTGGACCGGTTAAACAAAGTATGTTTTATTTGAGAGGATCAAGTATAATTTGATAATTAAATATATATATATATATATATATATATATATATATATATATATGTATATAATTTATACTATACATCCGATCATTGAATGTTTCTTTGCATTTTGTTGTAGGAGATGTATTTGCAGTCATTCTTTGAAGAAGCCAATATTGAGAAAGTGGAGTACTACTTGTTGCGTTGCACAGAGGAGAGAACAAAGCTAACATGTGAAATAACAAGTGAAGTGACAACATTTTTTACTGGCTCGGTTGTAGTGCGGGAACATACTTACAACAAGTGAAAGCCCTCCAAAGTGGGATTCATTTTGTTGATTAAAAACCAGACAAAAAAGTGTATTATTACACCCATCACATAATTGCTACAGGGTTACAATTGCAACAAGGTGAAGACTACAAATAGTAAATGCAAAAATGGAGACTAGATATAGAACACCATGAAAAACTTTTACAAGTCATTGAACAATGAGCAGAGCCACTTGGTATTATATAGAAGGACATGGAATAAATTACTAAACCTTGTTGGTAATAAACTATTAAGCTAGATAACATTGTATTTTCTACTTGAAGGGACTATGGAGACCACTATACAATAAAGTTGTTTAATACTTGTGATTCTTACTTGTTGTGAGATGGTTTATGGTTTACAAGTATTGTGATATGGTTGTTACATGGAAGTATGTATGGTATAAACATGATTTATGATGTGGATGTATGTTACATTATTATTTTTAATGTGGAAATGTTAGTTGGGAATTCAGATGTACATAGTTTTTGATATATGTTATTTGTTTAGTTGTGAACCAAAAGGTTGTATATGGAGTACCCTTATCACTCCACCCTTATCACAAATAACATGTTCTTCTGGGTTATGTTTTCTTTTGCATCAAACTTTGTGTCATATTTGTAATTACTATAACTATAGGATATGGAGCTTATTAATGGATAAATGCCTTCTAACAAGGTGTGACCTATTTTAATGGATAAATGCCTTCTAACTATATTTTTTGCTTTGACAATATGCCCTTCTTAAAAAGTAAAAATGCCTTCTAAGTATATTTTGTGTATATTTTACATTTTACATGTGGAATTGTTATATGCTGATTCCCGCTTTGTCAGAAGATTTTAAGTGCTCGTTATGGATCATGGTACAACATAGCTTGAAAATATCTTAAGCAATTTAAGACATTGTGTAATGCTAAGCAATTTAAGAAATTGTACAATGCTAAGCAATTTCTCTAGTCTTACTAGTAATTTTAGATTTTGGTTTATTTAATAAATAGATTTTGTTTTTTTAATTGGAGATTTTTCCTGAAGCCGCCAACACAATGACGACTACGATGCGCCAAGAACTTGCTTCCAAGAACATTCAACCCGAAAATGCGACAATTTTTTTTTTTTAAATTATTTAATATCAACTATTACGTTCTAAAAGAAATTTGAATATTTAACACATTGCCTATCTATAATAATTTCGTTACCTATAACAATTAAAACATTCCTTGTCATGTATATTTACTCCCACTTCTATTATTCTCTATTGTTGTCTTAACACTATTTGATTTTATATACGTATAATATTAATTGTGATACACATCATGATCATCATTTTTTTTTTTGATTAAGCCTAAATATTCTCTATATTTTAATCTCATACATCTTATCTTACACACATTTTTACACTAAATAATATTTATTCACTTAACGTTTACCCTAGTGTGACCATTTATTATAACTTATAGTGATACTCATTAAACATCTATGTGTCTCAAAGATTTAAACTGTAGTCACTAATTATAACTTATATTCACATACAACTCACGTATATATATATATATATATATATATATATATTATATGTTATACGCTACTATAATTTTTTTTTGCATTATACCCCGAGTATAAGTCATTGAAGCGTAATAGAAAATCATAATAAAATAAATTGATTATTGATATAACACATCAATGAGACTGCCCTTATAAATCAAGCATAGAAGACTGCCAATTGGTTGCTTCTCAAAACCTTGCAAAATGACATTGCTATCGTTTCAGTTTTAGAGAGGTTGTTTATTTTGAAGGCATAGTTTTCAATAGTTTTACTTATTAAATTCAATGTTCCCTGTTATAAAAACATCTCTCTGTACAGTCGAGGAACCATAAATTTGCTTGCTTAGACTTTTTGTAGCAATGTTTCGAAATTTAAAAGAAAAAAATAAAAGGGACAGGAGTTCTACGGTGGGAAAGACATCATTCAATTTTTATTTTGAAAACATGGTTGGGGGGTGGGTGGCTTTGAATAGCCACCGCCATTCATTAAAGCTCCATCCCCTTGCGTGCAAGTTATACCAACTGGCCGCCTGATTTTTGTCATTTAATACACTTGTATCTTGCAAATCTATACTCTGCCACATCGCCCGTCTTTTTTTTTTTTACTGTCCTGGCCGCGTGAAGACATTATGGTGGTTAAAGATGAAGCCACGGACCAGAGGGAGGGCGTGAGATCTGTTTTAATCGGCCCCGGCCGCGCAGCAAAAAAGGGAGGGTGTAGAAGGCGCTACAAAGTGGGGACAAATGTCAGTTGCGGCCAGCGAGAACAAGCCCCATTCTCTCTTTTTGAACACTTAAGACAAGCAGGTTGTCCAACTATGGTGTTAATTGTTCAAGATCAAATGCATCTTCGAAAAAAAGCGGGTTCCCTTCGTGATATTTTTATCAAAATCGATTTAGGGACAATGAGAGTGTCATGAGGCGACCTAAGGCGATCTAATACGGCGTTTCTCTAAGGAGACCACCAGCTGTCTGCAAGCAGCTTGTGGAAGAGAGAGTCACAGAGGTGGATCTGTTTATATCAGAATATTTATAAAGCACACCTACCGGGCAATTTTATGGACCTTTCAAATAAATCTCAGGCGATCTTACTACTACAATGGCCTTACAGAGACTTATCATTATTTTAATTGTTTTATATTACATGAATGTAAGATTTTATAAGTAGATTAGCTCAGTTCTCCTTGCAATATTATGGACGTCTCCTACGTAGAGGTGGGTCTGTTTCATGACAGAATATTCATGGAGCACGACTGGCCTTGCAAAACATAAGGACGTCTCATACGTAGGTTTATTTATATATATAACTATTATCACTTACTTGGCTATAGTTGTATTAGTATACTTTGTTATTATATAAGAAATATAATTAGTATATTGGTATTAATACAATTACTAATAGTGATACCAATAAGTTTAATATTACTTTAATATGAATTCTATTTAAAATATCGTTTTCCTATTATGCATTGAGGAGCATTGGGTATTAAACTTAATAAGCTTATAGTCTTTGCATTAGAATTTCCTTCTACACAATTCAATACACATAGCATTGGATTTCAAAAAGATTCGATTTCATTTCCCCTTTACAATTTACAATGGATTTACAAGAACTTCTTAAATGAGGAAACACATAATAGAGTTAGGACACAATTTACTTCATTTGCATATTGGAAGCCATTTAAAATTTAAGTCTTTCCTCCATAATACAAGAAGATAATATGCACTAATGTTCTCACTTTTCAATACCTCTCTTTTAAGCAACAAAATGAAATCTAGTATGTATATATTTTTTGTAAATTTCCTAACATTCCACAAAAGAGTCCAACAATATTTCCATTAAGTTTAAAGCAAGAACTACTAACATGTCAACAAAATCAACATCCTCATATGAGGTTCTAAGCCAAGTTAAAGGAGAATAAATAAATTGTCTTTCCTTCAACTTTCAAATCCATCCACATCACAACCTTGCTAATGAAGATCAATACCACTTTCCTTCAACATCTTGTTACAACATATTCCACTTAATGTGGGAAAAAAATTACAATAATAGAAGCTAAAATACAAATCAATATTACATTTTTCCTCCACTCAAGGTGGGTAAAATACATGGTGGTTTCACATTGTGATCAACAAGGTTCCAATGCTCCAAATATCAACAAGGTGGCTCCTCCATAGTTTGCTTGATTCACAACAAAATAAGGGGAGAGGCAACGCTCTCCTCCCAACCAAAATACCCAATGGAGAAGAGAAGCCATCCTCTCCATTAGCCCCCGAGCCCCAACCACATCACAATGGGAGAAAATCCAACTCATGGCAACTACAAGCTTCCACATAACTAAACATAACATTTCACATTCATTCCATAATCCTTCAAACAAGATCTACAACACAACAAGAGGGAAAACAATCACAACAACAAGTCACAAGGCTTATCAAGAAAGCCATAAGAGTAAGACATATGGGGAGGCCACTTATGCCTCCCAATGGGAATGGGTGCCACCTAAAAGCCTCCAATGCAAAACACAATACCCCTAACAACTCTTATGCCTCCCTCAAGTACCCCTTATCCCTCCATTCACTCTTATGCCTCCCTCAACTCTTATGGCTCCCTCAAAGTAAAACAAGAAGAAAATGCAAGCATTTCTCTTACAAGGTGGGCACCCAACCCAAACTCCCTCCTCAAGAACATGATCTCTTATGCCTCCCTCAATTAAACTCCCCATAGTCTCCTCCCACTCCCAACTTAGGCATTCTACCCATTCCCAACAAGCATTGCAACAACAAAATTCAACACAACATATGTACTCATTCATATAACAAAAAAAGAAAGCATAATACAACAAAGGTGAAGCTCCTACCTTTCCATGGTAGAGCTTGCTCCAAGTATGAAGTCTCAATCCCTCCAAAGATCAAGCAAGCATCCACAAGCTCCAACAAAATTCCCACAAGTATCAACAAGCTCCAAAATATCACAACTCCTTCAAAATCCTCTCCTCTCCAAAATACAAAAGACTAAAAATGAAACTTCCAACCCCCAAAACAAACAAGAGGATCAAATAAATAGAGAAAAGAGAGGGAGGGATGATGTGGCTCCAAGTAGGATGCCACCTCCTTTTCCCTCCACTCCACATCATTTGGTCAACATCAAATTCCAATGCACCATTAATAAGTGGTTGAAAGAAAGGCAAGCACCTTACACACTCCAACTAAGCCCACTCCCCCAAAGGACAAAATTAAATTTTGAAAGAAAGTGCAATTAATATTTTACCCTTTTATCCCCCCAAAACACCTAAAAGACCCTAAATTTGGCCTTCCAACCCATAGGTAGGGTTGGCATGGGGTTTTAAGAGGTGTGGGACAAGTTTGACTTGTCCCACAAGCTTTGAAATTTGGCCTCCAAGGCCAAATTCGAGTTTCCCATGTGGGGTAGAGTGTGCTACACTCAAAACTCAAACACACATCAATCCACACAAAATCCCAAGTAAATCAAATCCTAATAAATGAACTCTCTTAGGTCACATCTTTTAATTAGTTTAGGACAATTTCAAATTAACTTAATTAACCCACTACAACCCATGGCTAACAAAGGGGTAAACTCCAATCCAAAGAATATGAATAATAACACAAGTAAAATTTCACTTACTAAGAGCAACACATACTAACATAATAAAAGGGAAAAATTAAAACAAAACAACACATGATCCCTAGGTCACAATTTTCCCTTTACCAGATAATTCTAACACACACACAATTACTTGTTGCCATGGTGACCTTAGTTGGATTCTTCTCAAATTCCGATGTGGTTGGTCTCCACTCCCCAATTTTGTTGTGAATATAATATACCTGCAGAATAGAAAATACCTCCTTCGGCCTGTTGGCCGCATTAAAACATTCATGCCAAATATACAATATAATCTAAAATAAACGACACATGATTTACTATCATCTAGGCAAGTACGATATCACTTACACTTTCTAGCACATTTCTATTCCACATTTCATTTATATCAAAACGATCATCACATTAGTCAAATTATCAAGTTCTACTCAATATGATTAAATATATCACATGTTAGAATTAAGATAAATAACCCTGTCAAAAGTATGCAAATATCGTCATCAAATGTCCACTAGTGAACCATATGCATCATATAAAGATCAAATCAATAACAGTCCAATGTCTATGATATCTACTAGCATGCTAAATAAAGAAGCCATATAAATCCATAAGTGAAGTAATCAGTCTCGAAAACAACAAAACAAAATGAGGTCGAAGGGAAGTGGGCACTACATCCCCCTCCCCTTAGACTCGACTTCCTCCTGGAAGTCACTGGAAAAGGTGTGGAAACTGTCCTCGTAGCAAAGTAGCATCCTCCCAAGTAGCTGCAGTCTCATCATACCTGTCCCATTGGACCCGAACCTGATCAATCTCTCTACCGCGAAGGCCCAGGGTCCTACGATCTATAATGCGCACGGGCTCCACCATCACCTGCCCCTGATCCTGCACCTGCAATGTGGTCCAATCTAGCACATGAGAAGGATCAGAAATATATCTCCTAAGCACAGAAATGTGAAACACATCATGGACGCGAGATAAGCTAGGTGGCAATGCTAGACGATAGGCCAAGGGACCGAGGCGCTCCAAGATCTCAAAGGGACCCACAAACCTAGGAGCAAGCTTAGAACCTTTTCCGTAACGGATAGGGCTCTTATGCGGTCTGACACGAAGAAACACCTTCGTGCCTACCTCAAAACTGCGATCTATCCTATGCTGGTCTGCATACTTCTTCTGTCTATCCTGCGCCTCTTGCACTCTCTGTCTGATCAAGGTAACTTGCTACTCCATGTCCTGTAATAATGCTGGCCCAAGGGAAACCCTGTCCTCAATCCTGTCCCAACTAAGAGGTGTCATGCACTCTCTACCATATAATGCCTGAAAAGGAGCCATGCCTATAGAACTCTGGAAACTATTATTGTAGGCAAACTCCACCAAATACAGATACTCCTCCCATCTCGACTGATGATCCATCACGTACATCCTGAGCATATCCTCCAAAATCTGATTCACCCTCTCTGTCTGTCCATCTATCTCAGGGTGATAAGTTGTGCTGAAATTAATCCTCGTCCCGAGGGCATACTACATGGTGGTCCAAAAATGGGAAGTGTACAAAGGGTCGCGGTCAAATGATCTTCCACGGAATCCCATGTAATCTGACAATCTCATCAAGGTATACTTGTGCCACAACACTTGTTGTATAGGTGGTCTTTACTGGAGAAAAATGAGCTACTTTTGTCATTTTATCCACCGTGACCATGATGGCGTCGTGATGGTATCTCGACGTAGGTAACCCAACGATGAAGTCCATGGAAATGGTGTCCCACTTCCACTCCGGTATGGCGTGAGGATAGAGAAGGCCAGCTGGATGCTGATGCTCGGCCTTCACCCTCTGGCACTCTAAATAGCGTGACACAAACGAAGCCATGTCTCTCCGAAGTCCTCTCCAAAAATACAACTGTCTCAGGTGGCGTGCATCTTCTTCACCCCGGATGGGCTGAATAAGGTGCACGATGAGCCTCACAAAATGTCATGTCTCAAGCCTCCATCTCTAGGAACATATATCCGACCTCTGTGTCTGAGAAGACCATCTGCCTCTAATGAAAATCCATCAAATCTCCCCTCAAGGGGTCTCTGAGACTCAATCTCTGCTCTGGCTGCAAGGTAGAAACTATCATGAGGAAGCTGCCGCAAGATCCTACTCCACAAATCTGTGCCCACTGAGGTGGCCATAGCCACATGTCTCCGCCTACTCAAGGCATCTGCAACCACATTCTCCTTCCCTTTCACATGCTCTATCTCCATGTCATACTCACAGAGTAACTCCATCCAACGCCGCTGACGAGCGTTGAGATTGGGCTGCGTGAAGAGGTGGCGAAGACTCAAGTGATCGGTCCTGAGTGTAAATCTCCGGCCAAGAAGAAAATGTCTCCACCGCACTAAGGCATGTACTACTGCTGCAAGCTCAAGGTCATGGGTCGATAATTTAGCTCATAATCTTTGAGTTTGCGAGACTCAAAGGCAACTACTCTACCCTCCTGCATTAGCACACCTCCAAGTCCTGCCAAGGAAGCATCTGTGCAAACGTAGAACTCACCCTGAGGATCCGGCACTGCAAGAATAGGTGCTCTCGTGAGGCACTCCTTCAGTGTACTGAAAGCCTGCTCACATCTATCTGACCATAAAAACTTCTTCCCTTTCCGTTGAAGAGAAGTGATAGGGTGCGCAATCCGAGAAAAGTCCTGAACAAACCTCCTGTAGTACCTGCTAGACCCATGAAACTACGCACCTCGGTCACACTAGTGGATGCTTTGGCGATCCATGATGGCTCGAATCTTGGAAGGATCGACTGCGATGCCTTCCCCAGAAATGATGTGGCCCAAATACTGCACCTCAGGCTGAAAGAACGCACACTTCTCCAAGTTCCCGTAAAGGCGTTGTTCGCGAAGACACTGAAGAACCTAGCGAAGGTGCTCCTCGTGCTCCTCACGTGTGCGTGAGTAAACTAGAATGTCATCAAGAAAGATGAGCACGAAGCGATCAAGGAAGGTCCTGAATACCCCATTCATCAAACTCATAAATACCGCGGGGGCATTCGTCAAACCGAAAGGTACCACTGTGAACTCGTAGTGGCCATATCTCGTACATGGAATGTTGTCTTGTGAATATCCGTCTCCGCAATCCTGAGCTGATGGTACCCTGACTTAAGATCTATCTTAGAGAAAATTGTAGCCCCCTTCATTTGATCAAATAAATCATCAATGCGTGGAAGGGGGTAACGATTCTTGATCGTTACTTTATTCAGCTGATGGTAGTCGATACACAACCGAAGAGATCCATCCTTCTTCTTTACGAAGATTACCGGAGCACCCCAAGGGGATACACTAGGATGGATTAGGCCTTTCTCTAGAAGGTCCTCAAGCTGCAACTTGAGCTCACATAACTCAGGAGTAGTCATCCGATAGGGTGCTCGTGAGATAGGCTCTGCGCCCGGAACTAGATCTATATGGAAGTCGATCTCATGTGGGGGAGGTAACCCCGGTAGCTCCCCAGGAACACATCAGCAAACTCTGATAAAATGGGATGGTCATCGAGGGAAGGTCCTCTGACTCATCCTCGATCTGTCACACGACCGTAATAGCAAGCACAATCGACAACCTCATGCACACACACCGCTTAAGCTGCATAGCGGAGATGGTGCGAATGGATACGGCCCTCCTAACTCCTGATATCACTGACTCTACTCCAAGATCATCTATGCAAGCAATAGTCTTATGGTAACAATCCACTCTAGCTCTGTGAGCGACAACCAATCCATGCCTAAAATGATGCCATAAGATCCTAATGGAAGGATCCGAAGATCAGAAGTAGTGGTGAAGGGTCCCAAATCCACTACACATTCCTTAACTAAGGAGTCTCTGAAATTTTGGCTCCGTGCCATCTCAACGTCCCAACTACGGCCCTGCCTAATTGCCACCAGCCTATAACGCTCTACTAAGGATGGTGCAATAAACGAATCAGAAGAACCAGAATCAAATAATATAGAGGTGGAAATACCACCAACACTACCTGTCGTCTCAATCACAGTACTCTGATGCTCATCCTGGCGGTTCTCGACCGCTGTGTAGATCCGATGACTCCGTGCCATATCTCCAACAGTAGGCTCTGAGCTCTGTGTCTTACCCTTGTTAGGGTTCTGTGGGTAGTCTCTCCAATGATGTCCCACAACACCACAACCATAGCAGCTTCCTGGTCCCCTCCAAAGGGGGAAACACTCTCACTGGACTCTAGATGATCGAGATACGATCCCGACGATCCGGCTATGGATCTGACGAGCTCCTGCTGACTGAGCTCTCGGCGCACCCTGTGTCCTGATGGGACCCCTAGGAGGAGGCCCCATACTACGTCCTCTCTATGCATCAAATCTCTGAGGAGGTCGGTAAGGTGGGCGGGTCTGCTGCTGCTACTACTGTATGGTGGCCTGAATGAAGCTTGCCCTGAACTCTGTCCACCCCGTGGAGGAGGAACTGACCCCTTCGACCTACCATCCTGCATCTGCTGGATACGGCTCCGAACTCTGTCTCTAGCCTGCTGCGTCTTTCCCCGTGTCTCCTCTGCAATATAGGCCTTCTCCACGGCCTCTGCTAATGTCTGTGGGCAGTGAATGCGCACTGCGCCACCTAAATCCAAGTTTAGGCCCCGGATGAACCCGTGAATCCGCACACGCTCATCCCGCATATAGTCGACGCGTCGAGTAGGTCCAAAATCAACTCTCATACTCGCCATCACATCGATGCCCGACGGAGGTTATGAAACTCGCCTATCCGCCGCCGAATAAATCTCCGGGTGAATACTGCTCTCAAACGCTCCTCAAACAACTCCCGGTAATCATCTCCGAGTTCACATGGAGCTTCGCTCCTCGGTCCTCCACCAGACTCCTGCTCCATCCTTCAGAAGATGGATTGCAACAAGAGCTTTCGTGTTGCTAGTATAGAGAGGGCGAGCTTGAAGCATCCGCTCAAGCTCACCAACCAGGCCTCTACATGAAAACCACATGTATCACCAGAATAGTGAGATGGTCGTAGCTTCAGGATCTCCCGATATGGTCTCGGGCAACGATGATGACGAATCCTAGTTCTCTCTGCATGCTCCTCCCTCTGTCTAGGGCTCCGAGACCTGTCCCTATGTCCTGAGATCCTGTCCCCATGTCCTCTCTGTGGTGACTCTGCCCTAGCCGACTCCGCACGGAAGTTCTCTCGCCCGTGTTCCTCGGGCCGTGCCGAGGGATGCCTGGGCATCTACTGATGGCTCCAAACTATGTCTTGCAAGTCGTCCTCCCAAGGGCTCTCCGCGTATAGCGGCATTGACATCCTGGAGTGTCTGCAAGATCTGAGGTAGGATGGTTGCTACAGCCTGCTCTGGTGGTGGTATGTCTAGGTCTATATGAAGAGACCCTCGCCCAATCCGCGCCTCCCGCATGCATCAAGGTGAGAGTTAGTTCATTGTTCTAGGTCTTGTGTCGCTTTCCTAAATTTGTTGTTTCCTATAATTATCAACATTGTGGTTTTATATTTTAAAAGAATCAGCTCTGTACTAAGTTAAATGTTCCTGTTTTGTGTTTTCATGCGTGTGCCCAAGGGTCCAAGCTTCGAACCCCTGGCTCTAATACCAAAAATGTGAAGCCGCCAACACAACGATGACTACAATGCGCCAAGAACTTGCTTCCAAGAACATTCAACCCGAAAATGCGACAATTTTTTTTTTTTGGAAATTATTTAATATCAACTATTACGTCCTAAAAGAAATTTGAATATTTAACACATTGCCTATCTATAATAATTTCGTTACCTATAACAATTAAAACATTCCTTGTCATGTATATCTACTCCCACTTCTATTATTCTCTATTGTTGTCTTAACACTATTTGATTTTATATACGTATAATATTAATTGTGATACACATCATGATCATCATTTTTTTTTATTAAGCCTAAATATTCTCTATATTTTAATCTCATACATCTTATCTTACACACATTTTTACACTAAATAATACTTATTCACTTAACATTTAACCTAGTGTCACCATTTATTATAACTTATAGTGATACTCATTAAACATCTATATGTCTCAGTATTTATACTGCAGTCACTAATTATAACTTATATTCACATACAACTCACGTATATTTATTTTTTTTTATATGTTATACGCTACTATATTTTTTTTTTCCATTATACACAAGTATAAGTCATTGGAGCATATTAGATAATCATAATAAAATAAATTGATTATTGATATAACATATCAATGAGATCCCTTATAAATCAAGCATAGAGATCGCGCGAATTGGTTGCTTCTCAAAACCTTGCAAAATGACATTGCTATCGTTTCAGTTTTAGAGAAGTTGTTTATTTTGAAGGCATAGTTTTTGATAGTTTTACTTATTAAATTCAATGTTCCCTATTATAAAAACATCTCTCTCAGACAATGAGGAACCATAAATTTGCTTGCTTAGACTTTTTGTAGCAATGTTTCAAATTTAAAAGAAAAAAAAAAAAGGGACAGGAATTCTACGGTGGGAAAGACATCATTCAATTTTTAGTTTGAAAACCCGGTGGAGGTGGGTGGCTTTGAATAGCCACCGCCATTCATTAAAGCTGCATCCTTTGCGTGCGAAGTTATACCAATGGGCCGCCTGATTTTTGTCATTTAATACAATTGTATCTTGCAAATCTATACTCTGCACAGTCGCCCTGTCTTTTTTTTTTACTGTCCTGGCCGCGTGAAGACATTATGGTGGTTAAAGATGAAGCCACGGACCGGAGGGAGGGCGTGAGATCTGTTTTAATCGGCCCCGGCCGCGCAGCAAAAAAAAGGAGGGTGTAGAAGGCGCTACAGGCGAGGGGACAGCCTGGTTGCAGCCAGCAAGAACAAGCCCCATTCTCTCTTTTGAACGCTTAAGACAAGCAGGTTGTCCAACTATGGTGTTAACTGCTCAAGATGTCGAATGCATCTTCGAGAAAAAAATGGAGTTCCCTTCGTGATATTTTTATCAAAATCGATTTAGGGATAGTGAGAGTGTCATGAGGTGACTGAGGCGGTCTAATACGGTGTTTCTCTAAGGAGACCACCTGCACCGCTTTGCAGCTCGTGGAAGAGAGAGTCACGAGAGGTGGATCTGTTTATATCGAATATTTATAAAGCACGATCTGTGGGCAATTTTATGGACCTTTCAAATAAGAATCACAGGCGCATCTTACTACATAATGGCCTTACAGAGACTTATCACTATTTTAATTGTTTTTATATTACATGAGTGTAAGATTTTATAAGTAGATTAGCTCAGTTCTCCTTGCAATATTATGGGCGTCTCCTACGTAGAGGTGGGTCTGTTTCATGACAGAATATTCATGGAGCACGGTTGGCCTTGCAAACATAAGGACGTCTCATACGTAGGTTAATTTATATTTATATCTATTGTCACTTACTTGGCTATAGTTGTATTAGTATACTTTGTTATTATATAATAAATATAATTAGTATATTGGTATTAATACAATTTACTAATAGTGATACCATTAAGTTTAATATTACTTTAATATGAATTCTATTTAAAATATTAGTTTTCCTATTATGCATTAAGGAACATTGGGTATTAAACTTAATAAGCTTATAGTCTTTGCATTAGAATTTCCTTCTACACAATTCAATAAACATAGCATGGGATTTCAAAAAGATTCGATTTCATTTCCCTTTACAATTTGCAATGGATTTACAAGAAATTCATAAATGAGGAAACACATAATAGAGTTAGGACACAATTTACTTCATTTGCATATTGGAAGCCATTTAAAATTTGAGTCTTTTCTCCATAATACAAGAAGAGAATATGCATTAATGTTCTCACTTTTCAATACCTCTCTTTTAAGCAACAAAATGAAATCTAGTATGTATATATTTTTGTAAATTTCCTAACATTCCACAAAAGAGTCCAACAATATTTCCATTAATTTTAAAGCAAGAACTACTAACATGTCAACAAAATCAACATCCTCATATGAGGTTCTAAGCCAAGTTAAAGGAGAATAAATAAATTGTCTTTCCTTCAACTTTCAATCCATCCACATCACAACCTTGCTAATGAAGATCAATACCACTTTCCTTCAACATCTTGTTACAACATATTCCACTTAATGTGGGAACAAAATTACAATAATAGAAGCTAAAATACAAAGCAATATTACATTTTTCCTCCACTCAAGGTGGGTAAAATACATGATGGTTTCACATTGTGATCTACAAGGTTCCCATGCTCCAAATATCAACAAGGTGGCTCCTCCATAGTTTGCTTGATTCACAACAAAATAAGGGGAGAGGCAACGCTCTCCTCCCAACCAAAATACCCAATGGAGAAGAGAAACCATCCTCTCCATTAGCCCCCGAGCCCCAACCACATCACAATGGGAGAAAAAAATCTCACTCATGACAACTACAAGCTTCCACATAACTAAACATAACATTTCACATTCATTCCATAATCCTTCAAACAAGATCTACAACACAACAAGAGGGAAAACAAACACAACAAGTAGTCACAAGGCTTATCAAGAAAGCCATAAGAGTAAGACATATGGGGAGGCCACTTATGCCTCCCAATGGGAATGGGTGCCACCTAAAAGCCTCCAATGCAAAACACAATACCCCTAACAACTCTTATGCCTCCCTCAAGTACCCCTTATCCCTCCATTCACTCTTATGCCTCCCTCAACTCTTATGGCTCCCTCAAAGTAAAACAAGAAGAAAATGCAAGCATTTCTCTTACAAGGTGGGCACCCAACCCAAACTCCCTCCTCAAGAACATGATCTCTTATGCCTCCCTCAATTAAACTCCCCATAGTCTCCTCCCACTCCCAACTTAGGCATTCTACCCATTCCCAACAAGCATTGCAACAACAAAATTCAACACAACATATGTACTCATTCATATAACAAAAGAAAGAAAGCATAATACAACAAAGGTGAAGCTCCTACCTTTCCATGGTAGAGCTTGCTCCAAGTATGAAGTCTCAATCCCTCCAAAGATCAAGCAAGCATCCACAAGCTCCAACAAAATTCCCACAAGTATCAACAAGCTCCAAAATACCACAACTCCTTCAAAACCTCTCCTCTCCAAAATACAAAAGACTAAAAATGAAACTTCCAACCCCCAAAACAAACAAGAGGATCAAATAAATAGAGAAAAGAGAGGGAGGGATGATGTGGCTCCAAGTAGGATGCCACCTCCTTTTCCCTCCACTCCACATCATTTGGTCAACATCAAATTCCAATGCACCATTAATAAGTGGTTGAAAGAAAGGCAAGCACCTTGCACACTCCAACCAAGCCCACTCCTCAAAGGACAAAATTAAATTTTGAAAGAAAGTGCAAATAATATTTTACCCTTTTATCCCCCCAAAACACCTAAAAGACCCTAAATTTGGCCTTCCAACCCATAGGTAGGGTTGGCATGGGGTTTTAAGAGGTGTGGGACAAGTTTGACTTGTCCCACAAGCTTTGAAATTTGGCCTCCAAGGCCAAATTCGAGTTTCCCATGTGGGGTAGAGTGTGCTACACTCAAACTCAAACACACATCAATCCACACAAAATCCCAAGTAAATCAAATCCTAATAAATGAACTCTCTTAGGTCACATCTTTTAATTAGTTTAGGACAATTTCAAATTAACTTAATTAACCCACTACAACCCATGGCTAACAAAGGGGTAAACTCCAATCCAAAGACTATGAATAATAACACAAGTAAAATTTCACTTACTAAGAGCAACACATACTAACATAATAAAAGGGAAAAATTAAAACAAAACAACACATAATCCCTAGGTCACAATTTTCCCTTTACCAAATAATTCTAACACACACACACAATTACTTGTTGCCATGGTGACCTTAGTGGATTCTTCTTGAATTCCGATGTGGTTGGTCTCCACTCCCCAATTTTGTTGTGAATATAATATACTTGCAGAACAGAAAATACCTCCTTCGGCCTGTTGGCCACATTAAAACATTCATGCCAAATATACAATATAATCTAAAATAAACGACACATGATTTACTATCATCTAGGCAAGTACGATATCACTTACACTTTCTAGCACATTTCATTTATATCAAAACGATCATCACATTAGTCAAATTATCAAGTTCTACTCAATATGATTAAATATATCACATGTCGAATTAAGATAAATAACCACACAAAAGTATGCAAATATCGTCATCAAATGTCCACCAAAGTGAACCATATGCATCATATAAAGATCAAATCAATAACAGTCCAATGTCTATGATATCTACTAGCATGCTAAATCACGAAGCCATAATAAATCCATAGTGAAGTAATCAGTCTCGAAAACATCAAAACAAAATGAGGTCGAAGGGAAGTGGGCACTACAATTTTGGTGCGTAAAATAAATCATTTATATTTCTACCTGCTTGTTGTACTAGTGCTAAGAACATAAAATACCTGTACTGGTGTTTTTCCCTTTGGATGTCTAGTGGTTGGTGCATAATGGCAATTTATTATTATGTCATGATCATGCCATGTCCTAAGAGTGAAGAATGCAAAGCATTCAACCACCTTGGTTCTTTGAAAAATGCTGGTGTAATTTGCTGAAGTGAGAAAGTTATTGGATGTTGTACATCACAAACACTTGTATCAAGATTGAACTGGTAAGTTGGCTTCTCCTTCTGTATACTGTAAAGCTATTAAAAGATAAACTTGCTTATTTTGTTGTGTTCTGTTCTAGTTTGACTTTGGTGATGCAATAGTATGTTTTAAACATTGCACTGAGAATATCCAAAACAACAGTCAGCATATTATTTGAATTACTCTATTTGCAACTTATTTGTTTTGTGTTCTTATTTATACAGGTAAGAATCGCAAGGCTCTGCTTAGAAATTATTCAGATATTGGCAATGCGTTAGTGATAAAAACTTTAAAAGGAAAAAGTATATTCAATTTGTAATATTCTTTCTTATCCCACCAAATTTGTATGAGAAATTCATCATGTTTGGTTTGAAAACGTTCCAGTTCATTGTGTTGGTCCAGCTGAAATGTTGATGTTTGACAAACAATCTCAATGTAGTGATAATTGATGTTTTATTATGTTTGGAAGACTCGGTGCCTTTTTGTAGTTGGACGTGGTCAGTGGTTTATAATGTTTTATCTTGTTTATAGAAGCTCCCTTTTCACTACTACCTGACTGCCCTTTGTCTTCTGATACAGGTTTGTATTTTGCTATGACATATATATGGTACAAGCTAGTGATTGTGCAATAGCTCAGGAACTCATCAACAGACTGACTTTTATACTTTTTCTTACATATTTATAGTTTTGTAATTGATGTATTTTTAATTTATTTTTTGTTCTCCCCTTTTAATATGGTATTATGCATTGGAGAAAGGCTAACAATCAGTAACAGTTGCTTCATTTACATTTTAATTTTATGCTTAAACACCCAAAGAATTAGAAAATTTGGATTTAAGAGAGAATGAAAATGGCAAGAAAGCAAATTCTGAAGGAAAAGTGTGTGACAGAAATTAATGAAACATTCAATGGTACTGACGGAAGAAAAAGAAGCCTGTGCCAGATGCAGTGTTGGCAGTTGAGTCAAACAGGGATATAGCAATTGAACGACCTAATGATAATTCAAGGTCCATTGTAGCTGAGAATTACCAATCAGATGTTGAGTCGGAAGAGGATGACAGTGAGGAAGATGAAGAAACAAATGACACAATGAACTCCTTGGCTGCAAAAATAGTTGCCACAGTAGATTCCAATGGCACATCCTCAAACAGTTCTGGATTGCCTCTTCCAACTCGTCCTGTAGGTTTAGGATCATCTGTACCATTGTTGGAGCCTGTACTAACTGATCAAAGTTGGGTCGTACAATGGGTTTGAATAATGATAACAAATGAGACCCTAGTCAAATAAAATTGTATTGCTGCATGGACCAGTTAGCAATTCGAGTGTACCAAACTTCATTTTCTAAGCAAAGTATCTGACATTGACGATTTAGGCGTTGAATCAGAGACGCTCTCTTTTGGCGTAGGTTATGAGGCTAAGTAAAGATCTGACAAGCTCTATACATTTTTTGGTCTTTCTTATTTAATACATTTCTATTTCCTGCACAAAAGAAAAAGATTAATATTTTCTTAGAGAGGGTTTTTAGCCATGGAAGCGCTAGTCCATGCAATCTTCAGCTTGTTTTGACTTCCATGCTATGCACTTAATATTAGGAATTTTTTCTGTTGTCTAGAAATCCATCAGTCATTTATGACAAGGGAGAGAATATTGGAATTTAAACAGTAAAAGGGGCTGCTTATATAACTTTTTCCTGCAATGTACAGGGAAGACAACTTTACTAAAGATTTTGGCGGGCAAGCACATGGTGGGAGGCAAAGACATAGTTCAAGTGTTAGGTCGTTCAACATTTCACGATACTTCTTTGGTGTGTTAGGTCGTTCAACTTTGAATCTATCTTCTGTTTTATGATGGTAACCCTCACGTAAGAAAATAAAAAATTGTAGTAATTACTTTATATAGATTAAAGCTAATTGGGGAAGCTGCATAGTGTTATTCCTTAAAATATTTATTAGTAAATTTGCATGGTCAGTTAAGGAGGGGTTGGAAATGCATAATTATAACACAGTAACATTTAATTTCTGGAAGGTGAACTGCATAGGGATTAGTCATTAAATTTATTAAATCACTAATGAAGAAATGCAGTTATTAGGAGCAGGGATGCAACATTTACCTTCTGGAAGGTGAACTGCACAGAGAGTAGTCATTAAATTTATTAAATCACTAATGAAAAAATGTAATTATTACGAGCAGGGATGCATCCCAAAAGCCTTGGACCAAAATATTGGACTTATAAATAGGAATACATGAACAGAACTGGTTGTGAATAGATCACATTGGACCAAAATATTCGACTTTTATTCAGATTGAAGTTGAGTTTATTATTATTTCATGAAGTAATATAATATACATATAAATTAATTTTTGTTCTTCTCATCTTTATTAAGTTATTAGAATTAATAGCAATGGATCGTTGATAAATGTAACTGTAAGTAATCATGTTTAAGATCCATTCCGGATTCAGGAAGAGCAATCTTGCAGGCAACAAAACACCAAACTGACAGTGACAGATCTATTCAGGAGTGGATTCAGAAAATTAACGAGTCTAGATTCTACGCAGATATCAATTTCAACTTGTTCAAAGGAACTGCCAATCAAAGGGTGACATATTGTTGTGTCTAGATACTAAACAACAGCCAAAGATGCTGGAAGGAGAACAATAATTTTCAATAGACAATGAACTATAGGATACTCGTATTTAAAAATGTTTTAAAAAAATTCTCTGTTTTCCTGAAACCTTTTTATCAGTTCTTTTTAACAGCCGGGTACCACCTGGGGTCCGTCCTGGGATGACCCTGAGGCGTATCCAGATCGGTACTGGTAAACATACAAGGGGCTGGGAGGGGAACCTCAGTAACATAGCTGCTAACCATATCAACATCCTTGTTGCGTACTCTACCCAAATTTTTCCTTGAGGAGATTGCCAACGGTCAATCTAGATTGACACCATTTGTCACCAATTAGTGGAAAATTTGTGGAAAAGGTAACGGAGTTATTAATCAACGTAGTATGCAAAAATACCAAGATAAGGGCCTTGAGATTGATATCTGTCGACAAGTTTCAGATATATGTATTTAAGATATCTGTACTAGTTATATCTCAGGTTAACGTTGAGAACGGGTCTTTCTCATAGTTCAAATTTATTTGCAGTTGATATTGTAATAGACTTTTTTCCTCTCTTCTAACCTAACCTGCAGGCCTTTCTAAAATTGAAGAAATGAATGATAAATAAAACTTAAAATAAACAGGTACGTGTTTCTCTAACATATACAGTTCACCAGATAAAATGGTACTGATGAAGTCTACATGCTTGTGCAGGGTATGCCCACTTTGTCGTGGGAATGTTTGTGATGGTGGCTTTACAAATCACATTAGGGATCCATAAAGATTGGATAGATGGCTTATTTACATTCATGAAGCTGATCAAATGTCCATCCATGTTGATATCATGCAATCAGAACAAGCTTGAATTTGAGATTATATATTTCTTAGCTGGCCTTTCTTCTGTGAAGAAGCTAGCAATATTTATTGGTTATTTACAACCTGAATACTGTGATAATGTAAGCACATTACAAGTTGGATAAACATATGTTTACGCAAGGGTCACAATAGCCTAAGAGGCTTATAATAGCCTAAGGGTCACAATAGCCTAAGAGGCTTATATGTTTACGCTGGTGCGACCTGTTCTGGAAACTCATGGTTGGGACCATGACATTGGATATGAGGGAGTGAATGTGGAAAATATGTTTGTGATTGGCAGCAAAATTCCTGTCTCAGTTTCAGGTCAAGCTACAAAAGACAAAAAGGAGGCCAGTCTACAGATGGAGTAAGTAGAGTAAAAGCCAGCTATAACATAGGACAAAGTAGAGTAACCTGGGTCAAAAAGAAAAAAAGAAGTTAAGAGTTACTCTTCTTGAACTACATGGATCTCACCATTACAACATCTAGAACTAGGAAGTCGATGTCAATCACCATGGATGAGTGCACGAATGAGAACCAATTTAAAGTTCCAAATTCTAGATTTCACACCCCATTGTAAAAGGTCATGGAAGGAATTAAGGTAGCCTTCGTGGATACTTATCAGATGATGAAAATGTAAACTGGTGATGTGCTTCTAAAAATAGTGAGAGAGGTCAATCAGAAAAACATTGCAAATAACAGAAAAATATGTACTCTCGAATCCAACGTGTAATAATTAACCATGAAACCACGCGAGACAAATAAAAATCTTACAGCTGAAGAAAAAGTGCACAAGGATTTGCTACAAAATCATACAGTTTCAGACCATAAATATTTGTAATTAATCAAAAGGATATTATCTAATACACGAGAGATCTAATAAGATGTGCCACTCAACCTAGGACATGTCATTGACAAGCTTGAGACTTTAGTCAACTTGCTTCTGGAGGAAAGAGAAAGCATCGGAGGAGATCCTGCATAGTAATTAGTAAAAGAAGAACAAACCAAGGAGCAAAGTTAAGTGCATGGTGAATCTCAAATAGTTCAGGGAATTAGCTATTAAACTAAGTTAAATGGTCGTGTTTACCAGCAAGGAGTACAAGAGCTTTGCAAAATAAAGAAAAATATTATAGGTGTGCATCTTTCCTAAACAGTAAAAGGAAAATGCCTTGTGAACACAAATCTATACTGTAAAAAGGTTTGGGTGAGAAAAAATGTTTATACTGTAAAAAGTGTTTTAATCTCTAATATTTATTGTGCAACCTGAACCAAATTTATGAAATTTGGTATCAGAGCGAGATATTCATTTGTATGGCTTGATAGTTTATGGAAGGGAAACCACTTCAGTGCCATAGTTCGTGCACACGTATTTATTCTTTGCATACCATTGTGTGAATATTCAAAGTATTTGTCTGATTTGATTCTATAATCTGAAGAAAACGTCAACAGCTGCTCCATCCAATCTCATGCAGATGTTTTTGGATGAAAGGTAAAATCCAACGCTCGGGTTTGATTTATCTTGTATAGATCTGATTAGTGTCAGCGTGATCATAAATTTCTCTAAGACGTGAAGCATTTACTTTGGAGTCCTCCGTCACAGCGCTTGTTCTATAATTACTGTGATTTTCTAATATTCAATGCACCTGGGCGGATGCTAGATAATTTAGTTTGCACAGTTCAATGCATCAACACAAGTGTGTCATTCTTGTGCATCCATTAATGGATCTGTATTCAGCATCCGCAGATGCTCTCTCTTGCCATTCCACATCAGGCAACCAAAAACTCCCAGATGAAACTAATAGATAGGTATTAGTTTCAAGTATTTTTTTGACGGTTCTATTTTAAATTGTTAATAGGTGGGTCTTCTAAGTGTGTGTAAAAACTAGCAATTGCAAATGAGTTGCAAGTTACGCCGGAGAGGGCTTGAATTTTATGTGTATAATATGGTTTGGATGTAAAATATATTCTATGATCTATGATAGATGTTTGAGCGAAGAACATAAGTTACATTTTGCTAAACAGTTCACATGTCTTTATGTAAGGTTCCACATTCTGCATACATGTCTATCAAAACATTTGCAACTATATCTAACAAAATTCCTCTATATTTTGGCACAGGTTGGGAGTACTTTGGCAAATTTAAACTAATTGGGTTGGAGCCCTGTTTGTTGCATATGGTGAAACAAGGCGAGGAGTATGCTGGCAAATGTAAACAACCCAATATTTAAACCCATTAGCTTGTTGGGCGTACAACAAGTTGGCCTTTATAGGCTCTTACCCAACCATAAGCTGGGATTCAAGGTGCAGCAACGTCTATTTGATGCCATAGCCGTGATTATAGACAGTAAACACGCACCTGTTACTATTGTGCAACAGTTAATGCTGAAACTTTCTGAAAGCATTTTATTCATTGAATGTAATTTAATTACTTCAGTCCTTGCATTTTGGTAGAGATATCATGTAATTTGTCTTTCTCAATATCATGTAATCTTTCTCAATATCATTTTGCTGAAACTTTCTCAATATCATGTAATCTGTCTTGGAATCACTAAAGGATTTTAGTTCATTGCATATGAGATAAATACAACCATTTAAAACATTATCAACCACCCTCATAGAGAATACAAGATCCAATGTTTAGAAAGGGAGGTGTAAGTCACAACAGTCGTGTACACATATATGAGCAATAAAAAATGAGCAGTATTCTCTGTTACAGCTGTAGGTATAAACACTTTTTAGTTTTGAAAGTATAAGAAACGCAGTCCTCAGAATTTATTTGAACGATACAGAATTTAGTTCAAACTTACATCAGTTCGACCAATGAAATTCAAGAATTCTTTGTGATTCTCCTTAAGCACTCCCCTGAGATGATTCCTACAAATTTTCAAGGCCAATGTCTATGGTTAAGGGTTTCAATTGTCTAGCCCTAACATCCTTCCACTGTGCATCACAGTGAATCCCGAGAGCTTAATTCTTGTAATAAATTTTTGAAATGAGTGACTCAAGTTCCTAAATTTGAACTGTAGGTTTAGAATGATCTTTGCTTGAAAAGAATCTCACCAGTCAAGCTCGAGGAGGTCCTTAAATAATGAGCAATCTCACAGTTCTCTTGCCAAATCTGTAGGTGTGCAGTTATGGTCAAATTCCTTAGCAAGCACCTTATTGCATCCATTGTTCAACGTTACTCGTGGTTAAATAATGAGTAATCACACAGTTCTCTTGCCAAACATGTAGGTGTAATCTCAATGTTCTATTAGGCCATTAAATGATAAGTTGAAGAATCTCACCATCATTTTAATACAATTGTCTACAGGCATTTGAATCAAGTAGTGATTCCTTAGCAAGCACCTTCACCCTTTTCTAGACTGTTACACGTGGAAACAGAGACTTCCAGTTAATGCATATTTGTCTATAAAAAGATTTGGTTCATATTCCACATTCTTGGTGTCATTCAAACATGACAATACAATCATCTTGAATTCTCCTCACAGTCATAATATAGTTCCTTCAAAAAAATTCTCAAATCATAAGGAAATACAAACACAGTTTGAATGCTACAATTATTTAACATGCATGGATACATTACAAAGGCCCAAGGGTTTACTCCTTTAGGTCAAGTTCTCACCTAGCATATTATAAACAGACAACTCCCACACGTGGTTCAACATAACTTTCCAAAGTTACCACAATCATGTAGCAGTCTATAGTCAAACCAAGTGAAAAACTTGCAACCACATTACTCAATAAGGCCCAACTTATAACTCACACATGAAATTGAATGATCCTCTTCCTCAAACCTTAGAACTCTTCTCAGAGTTTTATATCAACTTTCACACAAGTATCCCTTACCAATAAGGTTTAAAACAACTCCCAGCATCAAAAATTAGGAACCACCCTTAGTGCCCTGACTCTGTGTTAAGGTTTTGACAGACTGAGACAGTGTAAGTTTTTCATGTCTTTCCTTTTACTATGAAGGTTCCTCAAGATTTAGTGCAACTTATATACCTCTATCAAACTCCTCTCGACTTCCAGTACTCCTATTTTCACTCTCAACACGTTCCCTCATTTCATAGCTTGACTGTGACAAGGGACAGTAATATAAGAATTACAAATCAGTTGGGTTACACTCAAACCTCCCAACCTCTACACAAACCTTTACTTTGCAAGGGTTCTCACCTTTTTTTCTTGATCATTTAGACGTTGAACCTTCATGAGTTCACGAGTTTGCATGTAATCTTCTAGGCAAGTTTTTACACAGAATTTACAAACCAAAAGCATTAATACAATAAGATTGGAGAAAAACTTTAGAGATAAGGACAACGAACCATATGACTTGAGGTGATGAGTGGGACCTAATAATACTAACAGTGCGAAAGAGTGAATTTCCCTTTTCAACACCGTATCAAAGGTTAAATTTGTGGCCAAATATTTAGCATTTGGTCTAGGTCATGCTCTATTGTATAATGTAGGTTCAAAGTCAAACTCAACCAACCTTGTGAGCGTCCGTAAAAAACAATTAAAATTTATTTTTGCAGATATCATAATTGCTAATTCTCAATAAACATATAAGAAAAATGTAGAAGCATATGTCAGGCACAAGAATTGTTTGAAAAAATGCCTCAAAAAGAGTGGTGTTGTAGGGTACAATGGAAGGTTACATGGTGTGCAGGTGCTAGTACACAATGCCCAGTGTGTATCGACAAAACTTAGGTATGCAAAGTTGACACTTAATATAAATATCATAAAACTTAGTTTTTGTCACAAGGTACACCAAATTTTATGAAAACAGTTTGAACTTTGCCAAACTTTATCCTTGCTGAACATGAACTCAAACTTTATCTATCATTTTTACATGGGATATTTTTGACATCATTTTCCATTATTTTATAAATATGTGTGTATACACTATACACTATACATATGGATATGAAGTGAAAGCAAAGGATGGAAAACTCTCACAATCTGTCTCTTTCACATATTTATGTATTTTTCTCAGACAATTAAAATTATAAAAAAATTCTTTTGTTCGAACTTTAAGACGCTTTTTTTTAACTTTATCCACTAGCAAACTTGAACTGAACTTTATCCTCATTGAACATGAACTCAAACTCGAACTCGAACCTTGTGACTGAGATTTGAACTATACAACATCTACCACATGAAAGGCAACAAATAGCAATTGTTCCACTCAATCTACCAAGCATTGATAAATCTCAATATCCAATGAAATGCTAGGTAGTATGGAGAACCCTCATGGTTAATTACCTTTCATATCAATCCTGCCATTTCTCAGGGAAAGATAATTATGGCCACTACCAATAATATCCAATCTAGGGGTTCTAGATTGATTTTTCTTAGGCCAATTATGGGCACTGCAAATAGGATCTCCATTATGGGAGTCCTCTAGATTGGTTTTATAGGCCAACCATGGGCACAAACATGTTTATAACATATATTAGCAACTGCTTAGTAAGCACACTCCTAGCCATCCCAACCGGGCTTATCAAAGCCTTGAACAGAAACCCTTAGACAACCCAATGCAATAAAAGCACAACCACCAATAGGTTGCAGGTGTAGAGGTATGCTCATTGGCAAGGGTCACCTCAGACCTTGGCCAGGAGTATAATACCTATTCATGGTTTTTAAAACACCCACAAAAGCTTTAGCTTCTCAACCGTGTCTAGGATTAGTCTTTGCCATATGAACATAACTTCATCCATCCATCCATGGATATCACAAACAACCCAGAAAAGGATTCTCAACAAGATTTGTTCCATCATTCAAAATAAATATTCTCAATAAGATCTCTGCTAACAAGCAAATCTATTCCAACTAGGAATCCTCTAGAAAGGTTCTCTTAGGCCAACTATGGGCACTACCAATACGATCTCCAATCTGGGAGTCTTCTAGATTGGTTTTATAGGCCAACTATGAGCACAAACAGGTTTATATCAAATGTTAGAAATTGATACGTAAGCACACTCCCAACCATCCCACCTTGATGCGTATCAAAATCTTGAACACAAACCACACAACCCAGTGCAATTAAAGCACAACAACCAATATGTTACAGGGGTGGAGGTATGTTCATTGGTCAGGGCGACCTTAGACATTGGCTGGAACGATAATGCCACTTCATGGTTTCTAAAACACCCATGGAAGCTTTAACCTCTCAACCCTGTCCAGGAGTGGTCTTTTCCATATGAACATAACTTCCATGTAAAGCGCTCTTTGGGTAGAAAAATCCTCAGAGAAGTTATGGAACTGTTTTATTCCCTCTTAAATCCTTTATGACAGGGTTACAAGGATATATGTTTACTTTCAAACAATTACGTTGTGTTGTGATTCATAGTTTACACAAAATGCTTTAGTGGTATCCTTTTGTTTCTGATTAACCTCCTCCTACCCTCAGAAATGGCCTTCCATGATGATTTAAGATTGATTCTTCTTTGGTTACTTCATCTGTTAATGTGGGGAACCAAATATATCAGCTAGAAAAACCTCCTTTCCATCAACCTCATCCTCCATTTGTTTTTCCAATTTCCTAATTTGCATGGAATTTAAAGTCTGTGTAGGGATATCCTACTCCACAGGTTTTTCCAACAATCTAAATTGTAGCATGCAGCTTCTCGAGTAGCAGAGCAGACCCTCCAGGCCAGGCTATATACGGTCTGGTCGCCTCCAGCATCCGGAAAACAATCGAGGATCCTTCTTACAATGGTATAGGAGTCATTTTGTCTTGGCTATGGCTATATAATAGTTGGGCATGCTATCCATCTAGATATTCATAGACCCTTGGTCTTCCAAGCATAACTATGGATGTTGTTGCCTTATCAATCTATATCTATATCTATATACCACTATGTGTAGAGTAGAGGCACTCGCCCATCCCTACCCTACAAATCTATCTCTCCATCAATATTGATGAACAAAGGAAAATTTAGCATGGAGAACAAGCCATCTATTTAGCATGGAGAACCACCCATCTATTTGTACAGGGTCCATTCTCACAACAGATTTGGAAGGATGTTAGTCAATGGTTGAAAATGAGGAATCTCTGGCAAGGAGCAAGACTGAAATGTAGAAACAACCTTCACATAACTATGCCTCTAAATCAAATAACATATACCGTTCGGCGTTCACATCTCATGAAACACATGCGATTGCTAGTTATATACCTATTATGATATCATCAAGAGACAAAAATGAAAGATAAGGGGGTGTCTTATATTCACATCCATAATTGTAAATACACATGTCTAAGACATATATCAAAATATATTAATAATACACGTGTCTAAGACATATATCAAAATATAATAATAATGTCTAGAATGAGTATGAATATATATACATGTCTAAAATCTCTAAAAGTATGTCTAAAATGTTTGAAATCTATAAAATATCACTGAAGTCTCCTCCGTGCACTAGGGCGAGTGCCAGACCCCTCACTACGCTCTGTTGCACCCTGCATGTTAAAAAAAAGGAATATACATGTCATAAACTATATATAGCATGTACCATATATTAAAATATATAAGCAAAATCTACAACAATTTCTTGATTAATTCAATACATTATATAACTGATATGTACAATTGATTACCTTAGTATCTGTCCCTGTGCTGGATGTTGGGAGTATCTACGCTACCCATAGATCTTTGTCCCGTAGATCCCTGTGAAACAAAATAAATAAAATGTAAGAAGTTGATAAATAATTTTTTTGAATAAAGTTCATTAATTTCTAACATTTCAATTTAGATTAAATATTAATTATATTAAAACACATGTATTTATACCTCTGCATGGAACGCGTCTCCAAATGTATGGGATTGTCATCCACGACCTCAACACCAAAAAATATGTCGCCAACTAAGCCAAGTTGACTCAGACCCGGAACATCGAGATCCATGTTATGCTCGGTCCAAGAGTCAGCTGTGTGTATGACACGGGTAGATGGTGTGGTACGAAGCTCCACACACTTTGGAGCAGGCTTCCCTAAACACAAAAGTACATGTTTAATTTTAATATTAATAAATTGTAAAGTAATGATCAATTAAAATAAATTTTAATTATATTAAAGGTTTAATTTTCACACACCGAAACAAAAATGTGCTTAACATCAAGTGTGACAATCCCAAAGAACAGAAGTTTATTCAGTAGCAATGCGCACAGTAGTACCCTGACTAGAAGATACACTCCCACTCTACTCTATAAAATCTAAAACCCCCGATAGTGGAATGTTGCAATGCCGAGCAATCACCTCATACATGCACGCAACAAGTCGGCCAAGACCATGATGCGTCCTAGCCGGCGTGCACGAGTGGGATCGTAACTAGCTCAAAGTCATCTGGGGAAATCAAAGATGCACGAGCGTATACCTTGATGCGTGCATCATCGGGTGTTACTAGCACCTCCACTTCTAGTATCACATCTCTCTAAAGGTACTAACCCACACGGTCAAAAGAGATCAATTGGGTCTCAGCAATGCCAACAAGACCCTCAATGATAGCCCTCATGTGTAGTCATAACGACAGGTGCTTTGCGACATCCTGAAAGCCTGATAAGAATGGTTGTGGCCTTGGTACAAGCTGCCACGCGTCAACAACTGTAGGAGCTCCCTCCTTTCTATATGCCTTCCTGTGGCTAATACGGCCATGCCCTTGCCCCAAATAACTAGGGATGTCTAAATAGTTCACCTTTAGGTTTAAGTGAACCTCAACATGTAGCATCATTATGAAGTATAACGGTAATTGGTCATTATTTGGAAATTGGCCTTGAGAGGCCACAAATCTAGGATAAATCAAAGGGGCACATAAAGGACATGAACATTTGTTTACATAATATGCCCTTATTTTCCGTTTGTCTGCATAAAAACTCCAACAAGACCTCTTAACGACTTCCTTATCGGAAAGTCATGATGTAATCTCATTATAACCTACATCTCCTGAGACACTTGATTTTAGTGAATCCATAAATTTTTTTATTGATTCAGAATCAAATGGATTATATGTTTTCAAACTTGTCTCTATTCTACGAAGATCAACCAATTTTTTTTTGCAATGGGCTTTATACTTCCCAACTGTAGTTGGATTTTCGAGAATAGATTGCAATTTTGCAATCTCTAAATCGGTCCTCTCAAACAAATTAGGAGTTCTAGAAGAAGCCATGACTGTAAAAAAATGAAAGTAAAATTCTAATTAATAGTACTTTTAATTAAAAAAATTCCTAAGATATTCTCCTATATTAATGAAAACAGAAATATGAAATTTTCAAGCTTCAATGCAACTAATATAGAAAATAAATTACAAAATCAAATAAATTACATAAATTACAAATCACAATGATAACAAAATATACCAAGTGATGTTGCAGAGTTCAGAAATGAAAAGTTTTGAATACATTTAGATGATCTTAAAGTCAAAGCAATGTTTCTAGAAGAGAATGTAAGTTTACCTGGGCACAAACCATTATCAAAGCCTCACATTGAGTGGGATTCACCTTTCCCTAGAACACAATTTTTGTGCATATGATACAGAATTAGCACAATCAAATAGAACACCAATCCAATTTTAAACAACAAAACACATCGGTAAAAGACATGTCTAATGCATCTATATCTCCACATGTACAAGTTGACCACTTATGCATGCTTAAAAATCACAAAAACATTGAAATTATTTGTAATCTATTATTGATGTCATCACAGTGTTTGTATACAAAATCAGGGATAAATCAACTTTACATTTCAAGGAAGCTATTTATTTCTAGTAATTAAGCAAGAAAATTCCTTAATAATAAATGAATGTTCACGTATTTTTCATTGCCTTTTATTTTCTTTTAATTGTTCTGCAAGTAAGGTTATGGTATGTATTTGTGCTATGTCTATTTACAAATTAGTAAGGTTATTCTACTCACTGGACTCATTTGTGCTATGTCTATTTACAAATTAGTTATGTTATACATTTGACAAAACATGAGTACAAACTAAAACTATGCATGCGATCTCAACTATGCTTGTTTATAGAAACTACGGACACTAATCAAAACTGCTACCATCAAGTTTATTAAGTATTAAGTTTATCAAGTTGATCCGAAATTTGACCAAATTAAATTAGATGTTAGTAGTAAAACCAGGGAAGATAGCTCGACATTTGCAATATCGATCTGAAATATGATCAAACTAAACCTGAAATATTAGTAATTACATAATAGAAGAGCTAAATATTAAATATAACATAGATAGTGGAATTTTAGATAGTGGAATTTTAGAGACCAATTATAGGACGAAGCCAGATTTAGATAGTGGAATTTTATATAAACAAAAAAAAAAGATACACAGCTCTAGTTGCAGAAAATTGTTGTGGGAATTAAAATCATATATACACAGATTTTTGCAGACACGTGATTTAGGAGAAATAAGGAAGTCTAAATAATCTCAGGAGTCTGAACTTCCAAAATTTAGATAAAGCGTTAAAATACAGCTTTTCTCCATTGTTATGTATATATAATAAAACTCCTACTTATAAATACGGCTTTGTAGGATGGTTAAAACTCCAAGGTTGTGGAATATCTTACCCATGTGGATGGAGTAATATAAAGTAGTAAGTTTAAGTATGACTTGGTTTTATAGGGAAGGCTTCACTAGGAAATTAAATAAGGGGTATTAAAAACTTAATACTTATTCAACTATTAAATATACTTTCAGAAATTTTAAACTTAAAACTGCTACCATCAACTATTCAACTATTAAATTTAAAACCTTCAATATATGATAAAAATACAAGAGAAATTCAAGATGATGAAATAACACACCTTGACTGAGCGCCAGTGATCAAGGCAGTAACTATGAACAAATTGTTGAGTTCCTTTGCACATGCAAGGAGAGATCAATTCGTCACCTATACCATAAAACACCAAAGATCACAAACAAGAAAATCTTGTTATGACGAATCATTGATCACAAAAAGTGCCATAATCAACCATCTAATTACAACTTCCATGACGAAATCTTAAGGAACTTAGATACTTCTGAATAAATGCTCAAATTGAAAACCACTTTATTACAAAGATAGACATTTTTTACTTCTGTTAGAAGAAATGTAACCTCTGGCCAATGTTACCATTTCTCAGGCTGAGAAATATGTTGCCCAATGAAATGGTTGTTTCTCAGCCATCCATCAAGTTTCTCTAACTGAGAAATATTTTTCTTGATGACTGAAAAATGCTACCCATTCTAGCAATAGTTTTCTACCATTGTGGGTCATTCCCATGCTATTCTGGCCCAAAGAAGCAATGTTCCATGTGCTGAACTTCAACAGAAGAAAGGTAAGTCCCTCTTATCAGACATTGAGTCATTTTTTAAATTTTATTACTTGATTGTTTTCCCTTTTCATCATTAGACATTGTAGACAATATTAAGTGTTGCTTCATACTTATTTATGTAACTATTGATGTGGCATTATCTTATTTAACTCATATGACTGAAATTTACTTTTCCTTTTTTTCTTATTAATGTTTGTTTTTCTGTGCTTAAAATTTTGAACTCTGTATGTTCTATTATTTATGTTTGTCATCCAATTATAACCTATCAGTATGCAACACTGATAAACATAACATGTATGAGCATGTTTTTGCTGAAAGATGATAGCCGTGCCTAACCTTTTATGAAATTTGAACCATTAGCAATACGTGTTAATGATAAATCCCTAAAAAAATGTAATTTCATGTAAACATGAGTGTGTGTACATTTTGTACACCAAACCTCCTCGACCCTGTTCCCGTCACATTTCCCATCCTTACTTCTGTCAACATTGTTTTTGATAGTGCCTTACAATATCACTACAATACATTATCTAAAACCTCTAGATGCTACTGGATACAAGAATATAATCTGAAAGTTCATTGATATCATTAAAGCATGTGCTTCTCAAGTGTAGGCATACATGCAGCCAACGAGTTCTAGGAGGAAACTACTGCCAACGAGTTCTTATTTATTTATATTTATATTATCTTATCTAGAAGCTTTGAAGCAGCCCTAAAGGCACATTAAAACAGATATTGCAGAAGAAATATGCAAAGCTTCCTAGCAGTGGCAGTAGTATTAAGGTTTGTGAAAATGGAATATCTCCATGATATGCATTATTCTGGCAGTGCACTCTGCAATCTCGGCTCCAATCAACAATTATGCCACTATTGGGATCTTAGTATGGCATAGGCAGCTGTGAGCTACACAATATACTCATTTTTCTAGAAACTAAAAAGATCCTTTATGTTACAATTTGCAGCACATAAAAGAAGCCCTTCAAAAAAATACATTGAACAATGGGGGCAACCAAGAGGACCTTGGAAAAATGTACAGGTAACAACCATATGAATTCTTCCTTAGTCGTGGATCAAAGCTAATAGAAATAAAGCTAGATAAAATTAGCTTGAAACTACAGTATAATCATCCATTGTAAAAAACAATTTTCTCTGAACCTGGTAAAAGAATACTTTTATTGTCTGATTGGACGTACATAATGGAAGGGTATAAATATTGCCTATTGCCCTCAGAGTTTCTCAAAGAGACCATTTACAAGTAACAAGGATGTAGCATACAAAACGGGGCAACCAAGAGGACCTTGGAAAAATGTACAGGTAACAACCATATGAATTCTTCCTTAGTCGTGGATCAAAGCTAATAGAAATAAAGCTAGATAAAATTAGCTTGAAACTACAGTATAATCGTCCATTGTAAAAAACAAGTTTCTCTGAACCTGGTAAAAGAATACTTTTTATTGTCTGATTGGACGTACATAATGGAAGGGTATAAATATTGCCTATTGCCCTCAGAGTTTCTCAAAGAGACCATTTACAAGTAACAAGGATGTAGCATACAAAACGGCCAACCAAGTATTTTCAGAGTTGACCTTCACATTCAATTCATTTCTACGAGAAAAAATGGGGTTTTACCAAAAAAATGAGCCAGGGTTTTGCAAAAAATGGTATTTTAATGGCTACGATTTTGCTAAAAAAATGGGTACGATTTTGCTAACATACCTGGGCTCGTCGTTGCTGGGCTTCGTCGCTGGTGGGCTCGCTGGTGTGGTGGGCTCTCGGCTGGTGTGGTGGGCTCTGGTCGGTCGCACAAACTTCGCGTGAAGGAGGCGGGGCGGAGGAAAATGATTTCCTCCGCAGCGCCTCCAATGTATAAACAGGGGGTTCGCGCGAACCAAGTAGTTCGCGCGAACCCGATCAATTGCGACACGCGGCAAATAACGGCTTGCGTGTCTCTTCGCGCGAAACTGGTTCGCGAAGGGGATGTTCACGCGAACCCACCTTGGAAAATGCGCATTTGCCATTTTGGCTCACATTTTCGGGACAAGAAGTGGGACACAACACCATGCATTGACCCTTTCATATATTAATATATAGTATGATTAATAGTATATTGTATATTATTAACATTCACTATATATAATATAGTAATATAATATGAAAATATAAAATATCTATTTTAGTAATATTAAAATACTAATTTATATATTATATTATGAAAATATGAATTATTATAATAATATATAATAAATATATATTTTATTATACATATTATTCTAAATATGTATAATATTAATAATTCTATATATTGATTATAATATATTATAAAATTGTATAATCTAGAAATACAATTTGATTGTGTATCACATAAATAAATACTAATAATATAATATATGATATAATATTATATTAAATATTAAATATTATTGTAGTAAACAATACAAATACTATAAAGTATTATTGATAATATATGATAAAATAGTATAAAGTTATGTATAATATGTATCTGTAAGGGTATAATATTAAATATGTAATTTATTATAAATTAACATTATGCATTATTAATAACACTAGGTATTAGATTAATTGCCAATCATAATAAAATAATAAAAAATAATGTCTTATAAGATTAATAATATGTAGAATAGGATAAAATACTATATTATTTATCAATATAATTATAATATTTAATAATATATTATAATGATAAAAAATTGATATTAATAATATACAATAAATATAATTAATATTATTATATATATAATAATATTATATTAAATGCTATATATTATTATTATTATTATATATATATATATATATATATATATATATATATATATATATATTATTTTGATAAATAACACAAATTACTCGATGAAAATAAAGGATCCAAGCCCACCTACCACTTAGAGAAAGTACTCTAAACCACCACTCCAGATTCATAACTATGGTATAAAGCGTAAGGTTAGAGGAAGGAATGAAGCGGAAGGTGAAGTTAGGTTTTTAGATTGAAAAAATTGTGAAGGCTTGTTGCATTTTTAGAGTAGTGCGGTGGGAGTTGGTGAAAAAGTATAATGAGGTGGTTAACTTGGATTTTTTTGCCATTGTTTGGTCGAGAATTGCATGGAAAGGTTGTTGCCTTGTGAAAGAGTATAACGAGGTGGTTAACTTGGAAAGGTTGGCACTGGAAAAGGGTTATTTGAGGAAGCTTGTTGGTTTATTGGGTACCTACTTAGTTAGCATGTGAAAGACTTTCTTGTCTCTCTCAGAGTAGTCTGGGATATGTTTTTACTAAACCTTTTTCGATCGAGGATCTCGGTCTATGTTTTTCAAGTTTTATTCCTATTTTCATCAGTCCACATGAAGAGTTAAATGTGGAGCCTCCATCTCAAGAGGTTTTATAGGATTTTGGAGATTCTTGGGGTGGAGGATATGGGTGTGTAGGCGGAAATGTTCTTGGCCCTTGGTAAACATTTAAGCATGGTCTATTATATTCTTGTGATCATTGGAGGCCCCTCTTTGTTTGATGGTATTGTTGTCTAGGTGTCATTTTCTACCTCATCTTGCGTTGCCCTATAATTTTCAGCGAGAGGATGGCTTGTAGGGGTGAAGGGAGGCGGATCGAGTGGGTATGCCTTGAATGTGGTACCTCTGTTTGAAGAGGTTTTGCAGGTTCCTAAAGATATTCTTAGGGTGGAGGATATGGGGGTGAAGGTGGAAATGTTCTTAGCCCTGCTAAGTAGTGAGGTTTGCTTTGATCCGTTCATGCGATCATAGAATGCACCTTTATGTTTTATGGTATTGTTGTGAGTAACCAATTGGTTATGCTTTATCGAAGAGGTTTTGTAGGTTTCTCTTTTCTTCTTGAACAAAGATAATTCTTGGTTCCCAAAGCATTGATTTGGAAGAAACACTCATGTTTTAATGCTCTCCCATTGGTTTGGCCCTTCCTCCTCTAGGGCTTTGGACTTTGCGGGATCTTTGATTTTGGTGTATGAGGTGTTATGGATTCTAAGTTTTGAGACCCACTTGTGTGAGATTGTGGTGCTTAGTTGTGGTAGCGGGGCCATTTGGTGTTGTTGGGATGTTTAATTTTGGAGCCGTGGCTCCTTGGCTTTGGTGTGCGTCGAAGGGGCTTGCCCTTGGTTGTTTTGAGGCTACGCACCAAAATGTTGGGTATTTATACTTTGGCTTCTGTGAGGTTATTGGCATTTCCTTCTTTTGTAACCTAGTCTATTGGTGGTTTGTAGGTTTTATTTCTTTTGCTTTGTTGCTCTCGTATGTTCCCCATTTGGGGTGGTTTATTCTGAGAAGCGGTATGTTCTTTGAAAAGGGAGTTTCTTGCTCGAGGATGCCTCGGGTTAGGCATCTTGGCTTTCGCTTTTGAAGGTCGGTTTTCTCGAGTTGCTCAGTGTGATGTGAATCCGATTGCGAGAGGTTGAAATACTTCCAAAACACATAAAAATCTTTGCAAATAAGAACTAGGGGTTTCAAAATAGCTTTGTTCTCATTATGGAACCCACACATCTTTTGTTTCATGTCTACTTTAAAAACCCTAAAATGCCAAAAATTACCTACTAGAAAACAACTATGATGGGACCCAAAACTTGCGTGCCACATATGCCTTAATCAATTAAGGGTCTCGCGAAATTTTGACTTCATAAAAGTTATTAAAGTTCTAAGACCTAGGCAAAAGTGAAAAAATCATTCGGAGCCAATTTTAGGCTATTAGATGAAATCACAGGGCCCAAAAATGTGTCGTAGATTTATTATGCAAATACTTGTTATCTCTTGAAAGTGCACCATGTAGAGAGATATCTGCAGTGTCCTAAGCTTGCAAAATGGATCTATCTTTTGTAGATATAATGGAAACACCTCAGGTTTGTGGGTATACCTATTATTGAGGTGAGTTTTCGGTATCAGGCCGGTTCCTTCTTGATGTATTCTAAACTAATTTTCTAGGGGTTTGAGGGTAAAAGATGACTGTAAATGGGTTCAACTACTCATCAATATCTAGTGTACAAAATCAATTCGTATTTTGGGAAGTGGAAACTACTCATCAATATCTAGTGTACAAAATCAATTCGTATTCTCAGGAAGTGGAAACTACTCATCCATATTTAGTGTACAAAATCAAATCTTTTTGTGATGTAGCAACATAAAGGGTATGTGATGTTTTTTCCTAAGTAACCATATCTATTTCATGAAAATTTAATTTATGAAGTAATACTTAAACAAAATGTTATCATAAATGTTTATGAGCATAGATGCCATGTACTAGAAGTAGCCCCTAGATGTTTATGATAGTAGATACCATGTACTAGAAGTAGCCTCTTGATCTAGTGTCACCACAAGTTGGTTCCAGGGGTTAAATTTGACGGCTGTTTAGACTTTTTTTGTGATTTTGGATGTAAAATATTTGTAAATATTTGATCTAACCCAACTAGCATATTTAAAACATGACCATCATTTTTTATATAGATTTGTATAAATAATATTAATATATATATAAATTTATCTTATAAAAATATAATAAATATAGAGTAATTAATAAACATAACATTATTTTATGTTTTTGAAGGGCGGCATTAAAAATTACCGTTACCTGAAAATTGTTTGACAGGCATAAGTGGGCGTCAAATTTAACTCGTTGTTGGTCCATAACTAGAACACTGTTGTGGCTCAAACTTCAAAGTCATACTGCACTTTCATAAGAAACACGAGAGTTGAACAAAGAACTCGATTTTCAACCGAATCGAAAAGACAGACATTTATGAATAGAATCGAAAAGACAGAAATTGATTTTGCTTTAAATCGTATGCAGATGACATTTGTTTCAGCTTTTTGAACATTAGGTAAATTTTCTCAAAGGATTATTTTTTCGGATTCAGAATTCAGATCGAAAAGACAGCTCACCAGAACCATTGTTAATTGTATACATGAATTTAGTACCTGCAAATAAACCTTTACGGAAAGTATTTGATGAAAGAATCATAGCCGATTCGCCATCATTTGAAATAGATTCGACCTTTACAATTACAGCTGCTCGAATTTTAGGCGGCAACAACTTTGCAGTCCGTAGATTACATGTTGGAAATCGAGATGGAATAGACAGCTCTGACATTATTATATTCCGTTGTTTATGCGCAAATCTCTAGGGATTTGTGCGGGCTTAAAATTTTGTGTATTTTTAGTAAAATGGCTCTCTCACTGTAACATGGCCAAGTTCAACCGAATTATAGAGATGTTTATAGGATTTCATAAAAACTTGCACCTCTTACTTTTACCAAACAATATTTACTAGGAGTTGCACTTCCACGGGGTGTAAGGGTATGCTCTTAATCGAAGGACCCCTAGAACTTTTAAGGGAGGAGGTGAGCCACCATTCTACCATGGGTGTCCTCGAAGTTTTAACCATCATGACCTCAAACCATAAGAAACACAAATGAACGAAGAAGAAAAGTTTATGGAGTCTAAGTAAGTTGTTTTTTCCATGTTGACCATGTACATGGACGTCGTTGGATCAAGTGTGGTCAAGTAGATCCACATCGAAGATAGTGCGAGTCCTATGTTGCATAATAATAATAATAATAATAATAGGTTTTTACAGTCCATGATGTCGTAGGGCGGCTGTTTTTGGGTCTCTGGCGGCTTATAGCATATGGGACTACCTCGTACTCACATGCGGGAGGCAACTAACTTTGCTACAAACGAGGCGTACATGCCTTACCCCCTGCAGGATTTGAACTTGTGACCTCTATTTCAAGAGCACATGTTCTTCACCATAAGGATCCCTTACTAGACTCACCCAACTCCTTTGCCCGTAGTCCCACAAAATAAAAAATCGAGCTAAGATGTAAAATTTAATTGTGAGTATTACGATTACCCCATTGCTTGATTGGCATACGAAGGATAACACCAATTAGTCTTTGAGGGGCACCTATTGATGTCTTACGTACGAGGCAAGTTGACCGGTCACATCACAAAGTCTCCTTCGCCACTACCTACATATAAGGAAACTTGCATTTGTTTGAATCTTAAATGCACATATGTTAGATAAGAATATTTTACATTTAGGGTTCATTTTACCACCAATTTCATGCACATTTGTGATTAGGGTTTCCCTCATTAACATCCCCAATGATGTCCATCAATGACCATCACCAACAAACTCTACTATCCATTTCCATGACGCGAGAATAAGATCAACCACCAAGACTCCCATTTCAAATGTATATTGACTTAATTTGACAAAACTTTGTTTTTATATATTTTAACTCTAAAAAAATACTAATTGTATAATTTCACACAAAATTCAACACAATAACTATCTAACAGATGAAATTTTTGATGAAACGATGATTGGCTAAAGTTAGAACCGAAACAATGTCACACATACATGCCTCTTTCCCAATTAACTAATCACATTAGAAATTTCCTTGACACTCGTTAAGTGTGTTAGTTAATGGAAGGCAAATATCCTAGTTGGAAAATAAAATTCGAAGGTGCCGTATTGCTAGTTTGATTTTAGAAATAATTAAATTAGTTAGAACTCCATTATTATGTTATTTTTAAGTTTTTAAACATGGTAAAAATAGTGGGACTACCTAGTATATCTATCACCCATGCTTTGATTCCACCACCACGCACACTCTTAGAGAAATTTAAGATGGGTTGGAGGAATAATAATGGTAATTTTCTAGTCCACTAATCACGAGAGAATAATATTAATATTAATGGTAATTTTCTAGTCCCATGGTCATAGGTTTTCAAAGTGAGGGGGAATAATTTGGTGCAAAATAAGGAAGAAAATCACATGTGGAAGGTCGTCGATGTTACCGAAGGTATATTAAGTGCAACATTTGAAGGCCATGCCCATGAGATGCCAAGATTGTATGAGCTATAGGCACATAATCCACCTAAGACACAAATGACAATAATGGTGTCCAAGATTACTACATGTAAAGTGCCATGTGGATGGCTATCATAAGGATGTACATCAACGATCAAATAAATCCACATTGTTTGTGTCTATGCCACTTGATAGAATTTTCCCACCTCATCCAAGTTTGGAATATGCCTATCGACGTAATAATAGTGTATGATAATTCAATAAATTATATTTCTAATTTAAAAAAATAGTACTATCTCATTAAATAATTTAAGTCGATATTATATGATGATTTAATAATTTCTATTTAGCACTTCTAATATTATGCATTGTTTATCATTGTGACATCAAGTTCTTCGATGATAACATGTTCTAAAAGTCAAGCTATATCTACAATCATTTCCCACATTATCTAAAGGTGGATTAATAATTTTATTTTAAAAACTCTTAGACCACGGTGGCTTTGTGCCACCTTTGTACATTGGTGCATTGGGATGATTTGAAAAAGGATGACCGATAGTACTAACTACAGAAAAATGAAAAGATGAAGAAATGAATGCAATATTATCTTATCCTTGTGCTCATTGTTTACATGGTGATCGACCTTTCAATCCACCGTGGAACTTGAAGCAAAACACATTGGAATGGGGCAACAAAGGAAGCCGGATTTGACAAAGATACTAACTTGTGCATGAGAAGAGATGGGGTTACTCAAGGTAGGTGGAGGAGAGGGCATGGAAGAAAATGAAGTGGATCGAGGAGACAACGTCATGCAAGGTCAAAGGTCATTTGATAGAGACTTTGGATAACATCAACAATTTTAGGATGATTTATACCGTTAAATTCATTGTAAACATGAAGGACAAAACTCATATGTTCAAAGGATTATGGTTAAGGAGGCGACACATATATCTTAACTTAAGAGTCAACAACTTCACTTCCGACATTGACTAGAGTACCTAAATAATTTAAATACATATACATAAGTTAATAAAAATTAATTGGTGAAATGGGATTAGAGTGTGCGGGACGAGGTATGCGGTTAGAGTCCTTCACCATAAGGTTTGTGTCTCGTCATGGATGATGCAAACACATGTTATCGGATATTTTCTAAGATCTCTCTGACATCAATAATTACAAGGTGGGTGGGAGGCATTCGGTGAACTAATGACAACATGGAAAAATAACACCCAAAACACATAACATATGATTTTAGTGGGATTGATGTCGGGCATTGCATGCAACAATGGGTAGACACAGATGTTGATGGATTTTATGGGGTTTTCATGTAAATGTTTACCAATTCTATATTTTTCTATCTTTGTCCCCGTGTTCTTTATTGTTGTTGCATTCATCTACATGTTGGAAATCAAATGTGTGCATGCTCAATGAAGGTTTGTTGTTATTCATTTCTAGAAACATAGTTGCTAAGAATTTCTCATGGCCACTTTCTAAAATTTTCAAATGGGATTAAATTGTTTTTTATTTTCTCATATTCCTTTCTATGTATGAAAAAAATTGGATTGGTATAGTTAAATAAAGTTTTGAAGGGTCTCCGTGAATCACATGTAAAGTGTTTGGATTGCATTAATTGTTTTTTATTTGCTCCCTCTTTTGAATGCACTCTCTTTCAAAAATCTACACGTGTTTTTACTCTAGTTAGTTGGTTTTGTTTCTCGGATATGAATGTGTACAAGTTTCTACTTCAAACATTTTAGTCTCATGTTGAAAACATCTTCATGAGGAAGAATCCAATGTTTGACTACAAGGGACAAAAAGTGGACTTTATGTTTTTAAATTTTCTAAGGATTTGTTTAGAATAACATTTTCTAGGGTGTTAAACCCAATAACCGTCGACTAAAATTAATGAATTTGTGGGAAATTAGTTTTTGATAGAATTGGAACCATAAATGGTAAATCTATAGAACATGAAAAAAATGCTTGTTGATTTTTCTCGTTGAATTTGTATTTAGAGATGGATGTAATGTTTATACGCTTTTTTATCATTCTTTTTTTGTATTTAAAAATGCATCACAATATAACCCATCTTACATTTGGCGAGGATCATAAAACACATGATATTCCATCTCAACAAAATCGTGAAGTTGGAAAGTCAAATTCGGTTTGAAAAATATTATAACTGAGTCCTAATTATTGAGAAGATGTGTTAAAGATATAACATAACAACATATAGATTTATATAACAAGGTGATGGGTAATAAATTTTGTACATTGATGTATCTCATCTTTTTGAATTTGTTAAGTTTCTAATACCATTTATAGATGTTTATGAAATTCCTTGTTATTATTCTCGCCATTTCCTAACAATGTTTACTCAAAAAAATTAGCTGGTTTCCAATGGTGATATTGTCATCAAATAATTCCTATCGCCAACATATTTGTTCAATTTGTCTGCAATAGTGGAATTCAGATTATTTGGTTGCAATTTTGGATTATCTAGAATGTGCGATATTTATGGTGTGTTTAGGTATTTGTAAATTGGTAAGATTGATTTCTTTTCATTTATATATGCTAATGCTACATCTTGTAAATTTTCATGTCTTATAGATATTATTTTTCTTAGACATACTCTACAAGGTATTAATTAGACCTTCCTTTCATTTTCACCAGTATGTGGGGGCATGTTCCTTTTACTAAGCCAAGAATTGTTGTGTACTACGAGGATATCTTACTTTAGGAGGCCACTTTGATACGTCGATTTTGGGTAGCAGACTATGCTTATGCAAGGTTTTAAAATTTTCCTGTTGGAAGATATGGCTCTTGATTCTTACATTTGTATTATTTACCTTTCTTGTAGTATTATTTGCTTGGCATGTTACATTGTGCATGGAAGTCAATAGTTATGTTATCTATTACCTTTCCCTTATTGATGTTGACTACATTTGTCTTGACTAAGTTTACTATGTTTCTTTATTTCCCCCTTCGATTTCAAATAATGAAAAAATGTAGTGTCATTTACAGCCCTCCAATAGGTGTAATTTTGATAACACCATAATTTAAAATGGATGAAACTTTCAAATGGATTCAAAAGACCGTAAGAAAAATGCAAAGAAGAGCAAATTCACAAAATGTATTTAGTATCGTCATGTATTTTCCTTTTTCTTTACTTGTACTTAATTTTTATGAGAGATGAATTTCAACAACAACAAAAGGCTTTGAGATATCAACATGTTGTAGAAAAGCTTGAAATCAACAATACCTTCTTGACGAGATATGGTAACCTTATATGAAATTATGATACAAATTCTTGCATGATCAACTCCATTCTTCATCCATGCCTTGATTTATGATTTTTGAGCTTGTAAAAGCTCATCATGCCTTCTTAGAAAACACAATCTTATCTTACAAACATCAACTTACCTTGCAGCTTCTAGGTACATCTAGTCAAAACTTTGTTCATCAATTCCATCTATCATTTTGAATAGAATTGAAGATCAATTTTAGCATTTAGATCCAAAGGATTACAAAGATACCAACTCAGTCACAAATCTCGACTTTTCGCATCAATTCAAGATTGATCAAGACTTCAACCACATTGCATTATTCCATCACATTTGATAGCTAGGACTGTATTAACCGATCTAAACTCAACATGGGAAAGCCATGACATACCTTTGAGCATCTGATCCACTAGATCACCAAACATCTTATTGGTCCATGCAACTTTTCTTGTCATAAATAGTCCTGCAAGCTTGTCTTGATGATACATATTCTAATCAACTCACGAGACATGCTTAGATGGTATTGTCACTTGCCATTGTCTTGATCATGTTGGATTAATCATCAAACTTTATTGAAAAATTCCTTTATCATCTCATAATCGTATTGACCTTGACAAATGTTATGGATGTGTTGTATCAGTAAACCAAGGCCTAAGAATTTGTAGATTGTGGAACTCATATAGGCACACCTGATTTTTCCAAAGTAAATTTTCATGTACCTCTCCAAATTTCACGTATTGGTCCACATTCTAGAGGTTTTGGCGTCATCTATGAATTATTTATTGATGCACAAATATGCACAAGCCTCCCCAAAAAATGAAGAAAATGGGTGTCTTTATTCACAAAGCAACACATTTGGGGAAAAAAATGTTTCCAAAAAATTTCTTATACATATAAAAAGATTTTGGGAAGAATATGTAAAATTTATAGGCTATGTTATTTTCCTTATGTTTTGGATGCTCGTGTACATATATTGAACTATATTGAAGTATCACCTTGTTATTAGTGTTTACCTCTTGTTTTTGCGGATTTATCATTTGGATGGTAACATCAAACAAAAAAACACACCCCACAGAATGGAAGATGTAATATGTAAATTCAAAGTATGTTTTGTAATTCAATTCATGTTTCCACTTGTATGTGATTATGAAATTGTTGGGCCTTGTATTTTAAATATGTTGTTTGATATATATTTTCTTCTTATGTCCTTCATTATATTATGAGATTATTGGAACATTCTTTTACATACTAAAATCTTGAATAACTCTTTAAAAAAAAAAACATAAATTTTTAGTCTTTTCTAATATTTTCTTATAGGATCGACTTGAATAAATTGATAACCAAATTGACTCAAACTTATAAGTTTTTATGGCCTTTCTAAATCACTCATGTTATTATTGTTATCGGTGTTTAGGAGGGCGGCTAAAGCATGATTTAAAGTCATCACCTCGAACAAAGTATTCAAAATATTTTAATCACTTTATAAACAAATGATATATGCACCTTCAACTAAAAAATCTAAAAACATACTTAAATTTTGTCAAAATTTTAAAAAATAATATGATTTAGTCCTTTTTGTAACCAAACAAACAAAAAACCTTGTTCAAGAAATCATTGAATCTCATCAAAATATTCTCATGCCCAATTCCTCTTGATTCTTTTATATTTACAATCAAATTCTCTAAAAAAAAAAAAAAACACCTAATTTTTCTTAATAAATATCTTTATAGAAATGATATGTCAAAAATACAATTAGATTTTGCGATTTGAACACAAATTTGAAGGAAAATAACTTACCACAACGGATGGAAAAATGATAGAAAATTTGTGAAATCTAATTGGATTTGAAAATAAAATTGATTTTGTGTCTCGATAGTGGTTTCTCTTAAATTCTCATTGAAATAAGTTTATAATATGTTCTTGCATCTTGAAAAAATAATATATGTCATTACATATTATTATCATAAATAGTTTTATCCATCCACCACATGCTATAAAACACATTAATTTACTGTAATTTGTGATTTTGTATAAAGTATTTAAACATTTTAATATGAATTAACAAAACCAAAATAGATTTACTTTAAAATGTTCCAATAAAGACTACACTATAGAAAAAAAAATTAATATTATATTTATCATCAACAAAAACAATCCACACATCTCAAAATAAAACCAAAAATCTAAAATATGTAAATTATATAGAAGAAATCAAAATCCTTTTTCTATCCAAACCTATTCATAACATCCTTAGTTATGTGATTTTTCTTTATTTTACTAAAAATGCCATTAATAACATATTTAAACTTGGCGAATAACTTTGTAGTACTTAGTAGGTGTGTCTGCCTTATTCAACCAATGGAAATGGCATTAACAGAAGGAGGAGTTTTGAAAATCATTGAAGGCTCCTAGATGTAAACCTGATATTGCAACCGTTAAACCTTTTCCCTCTGCTTTCAACCTTAAACACAAAAATCACTATCGTGTTAAAAATTTGATAGGAAACTCACTCATCATGCACTCCTCCTCTCTAAATTTTTTAGGCAGGTTTAAGAGAGAAACATTCGAGAAGGCTCCATTGTTCAAGTCCAGGAATATCTTTGTAGGCTGATAAGAAATAAATTTTAAGCTTTTTTTCTTCTCATTGTCATGCATTTCAAATATTGTCTTATATATATATATATATATATATATATATATATATATGTTGAAAATACATCACCTTTTCCCTTTTGTTGGATTGTTCTTATTTGTGACATGGACACCATTATCTTTAGCTAACAAAAAGGGTCTCTCATGTTCTAGTTCATCCCCGTATTGTATGCGGGAAGCAAGCGATGAACAAAACATTGTCTTCATGCATCCAACTCCTCTACAAACACCTGAAGTGAACAAAAATGTTTTTTCTAATAATGCAAGCGTCCCTACTCAAATTATTGATTTGAATACATCTTTAGGATCTTAGTCAATAAAAGGCAAAGCACTGGAAAAACACTGCTTCAAGAATATAACGACACAAAAGGAAATGAGATTTTGTGGACAAAAAGGAAGGAAATTCGTGTCACTTGTTTCAATGAATTGGTAGCCAAATTAAAAGTGGTAACCTCTACAATATATCTAATGGATGGATTGGCAATACAAACCCCAACTACAATCATTTAAATAGTCCACTGGAGATTTTCTTCCATCATTATTATTTTATCACTCCTCTTCTTGAAATCAAAGATGAAATAACCTTGCATCACTTCCATTTTAAAAAGATAAATGATATACCAAATACCCCTGTTGGTTCCACAGTCAATTTAATCAGTATTGTTATGGATATTTCACTATGCTCCACTACGCCATAGAGAAAAGTCTGAAACTATAAAAGATCATTGCAAATACAAAATATGTCAGGATTCAGTATTTATTTTACTTTATAGGGCCAAATTTTTTATCCTTTAAGAAAAGATATTTTAGAGATACTTTTCGTAACATATCTCCATGTTCTAACAATCAAGGTTGCTCGGGTTTCTGTATTCAATGACGCTATAATTGACACCATCCCCGCAACCAAATACTTTTCAACTTTCCTATGTTGGAGACATCTACACTCCATGGATGGCTAGCTTCATTAAATTCTTCTCTTCCATGCCCATCTATAACCAACAAACTTATGGGCTCTCCACCAAATATGACCTCAACTGCAACATTATCAAAGATTTTACATATGGGGAACTTTAAAAAAATGAATGGGATAATATTGAAGCATAAATGACAAACATTATCATGGAAAACTTCTTTTACATGGATTTCTTTCGTATGATCAGCGATACATATTGCAAAAATATAGTTAAGGAAAAACAAAATGGTTTTTGGTTCTATTCTAAATGCAATACCGGTGTAGAAAAATGGAACTATAGGTATGCTCTTTGATTGGATTTAATGGATTGTACGGTGGATATTCAAGTAGTTCTTGCCTTTGATGAGACTACAAAGTCAATCACATGAATTACAACTGCAAACTTACATTTCTTTTATATAGTTGAGGAGGTAATCCACGAGATTACGAGGAATGCCATTAGACAAGAGTTTCTATTCACTCTTTCAATAAAGAGAGAAACCTATAAAGGAAAAATCTAATTAAAATGTGTAATCTTCAAATCAAAGAAGAAATTATATTCTCCCTAGAGTTTCTTGGAACATAATTCATTTCCTTCCAAAACATCATGTTGTTTTTTTATTATTTGCATGTTTATTATTTAGGATGTGCATCTCTTCTTTATTTGAAGACATATATATCCGGTTGTTTCCCCTAGATGTGGTCCTTAAAAGTGTGTAGTATACTTCTTCTTTTTTACATCCTAGAACGTCTTGTTCATCCCATGTACATGTTATCTCTTTTGTACCTTTGAATACACTACGTAAATAAAAAAGTTTTATATGGATAGAATTTATTGTTTTATTGTCCTCGACCCTATCTCCAATTGTAATAACTATTATGTTTATACACAAAATAATTATTAGGGTTTGTAGTTATGCCAACATTCTTGTTTGGACCAGTTTATTTAGAGCTCATGCAACTTACCCCACTCATGATTTCATTGCAAGAAAGTTACTTGGAGGATTTTCTACATCCCATATGTCAACTACATAAATAAGGGCTCGAAGATGTGAACACTTTGCAAAACATAGAACCCGCATTGATGAGGAACAATTTCATAGGTGTAGACACTAAATCACACACTTTGGGTACATTTCTAAGTCCTAATTTCACATACTACTATTCATATGATTCATAAACAAGAAAATTAGTAATTGACATCTATTTTTGACCTTTTGTTTGCGTTTCATGTCTTCTTTCTAGTCTCTTATAACCCATAGCCCAGTTGATACTTTGTACTATTTTATCTTTTATTACTCGGACACTAGCGCCCAAGCTCTCCTATCCCCTCTAGGCACCCTCGACCTCTTTGTATCTTACTCACCTCTTTTGGGCTTCTTTTATCTTTTGGACATCTTGTTTTCTTATGTGTCCTCCTTTTAGTTGTTAATTGTGAAACTCAACCCAGGGAATCATATAAAAATAAATCTATGTGGCCATAATAAAGGACCAAGCTCTAAGCATCTAATACTATCACCCAATGTTGTATCCAAAGACATTTCAAGAGCTTCAAATATTTTATCTAGCTTCATTCAATGGACAAGGGACTACATATTCTCGCATGCATACATAGGAGGGGAAATTCATTTTACCATCCACACATCTACTTACATTGTTACATCTAGCTACCGCTCACTATCAAGTGCATCTTACACAAGAGATACCTAGGGCACGATTCTTGCACATACACACGAGAACTACATGGATTCTGAAATATAGTGCAACACTTAGTCATAAGTTCACTCAGTCGGGTGACCTCCGAGGTCAGTCTGACTCCCCATTTGCATCTTTTTATTTTTAGGATTTGATGTGTTTTGGGATTTTTCTGTTATATTTCTCTTTGCAAGTTACATGTGAATTTTTCGGCATAGTGTGACAGGATAATAAATAAACAATGAAGGTTGGCAAACATCTTACGAAATAGGAAAAATTAGTTCTGAGGTATTTCGTAGTTATAGGTTCCTATAAGTAGTCTCCAACGCCCTGCACACCCCAATCTAGACATATCGACAGTCGCACAATTGTGATAGTTTCCTCCTCATGTTCATTAGTTTTCCACTCCAGCACACTTTGGGATTAATTAAAAATCAACAAAGTATTCCATCCCTTCTCTTACACCTAGGGTTTCATTTTTATCTATCTTATTTCTTAGGTCGATCTCGTACTTTATTTCTTCATTTATTACATGCAACTTTGAAATATCTAGGGTTTATACAAAAGTTCATTTTTGTTAAATCATTTGGTGAACCCATTGCTCAAATTCCACCTTCTTTCTAAGGTTCTCTTCTTATGCCCATTACCCATAGTGATCATTTTGGGTCTTTTGAGCAAATCGAGCCATCTTCTCGTAGGGTTTCTAAATCAATGGTTGAATCTAACAACCCCTTTTACAACTCTTAGTATGTTCCTCTTGAAGACATTGAAACATCTGATAATGAGAAATCCTATGATGAGAACACAAATGTTGATTAAGAACAAACATAAAAGGTCACCAATTCCTCCAAGCTTTGTGTGACAATCCTACCCATTTGTCACATATTCTACATGTTTTGATAGCTGCTAAAAACTCTTGAGATGCTACTTTTGTACCTCTTGTAGGTTCTTCTTTGGCTTTCATGGCCTCCACTCAACCTCTTCACATTCCTACTTACATTCCCACTACTACTACTCGACTACCCAACATAACATTTCCGATTACTCAACCCACTCTTCTTCAAATGCTCCTGATTTAACTTCTTTATATTATGATCTCCAAGCTCACATGTATAGGCTTTAACTCACTAATTCTCGTGCATTTGCATCTCTTTATTCTACCTTATTTCTCCATACTCCTTTCACACCTGCCATTTCAACATATCCACTCCCTCTAAATTTTATCACCCCTAAATTGCCCACCTTTAAAGGCCATGTTGACCCTTAAGAGCATCTTTGAGTTTTTCATGTGACTTGTTTAGATTATGTGGATGATCACACCTTACTAGAAAAGATATTTCCAATAAGTCTTAAAGATTACGCAATGTGTTATTTCTATGATATACATGTCCATTCAGTAACATCTTTTACACATTTAGTCGATGTTTTTCTCACTCATTTCTCGATCAATATCAGCTCTAAGATATCCAATGCTAAACTTGTGCAAATGAAGTAAGGATCTAATGAACATCTAGCATTATGTTTTACAATATAAGGATTATGTTTTACAATATAAGAACAACTTATATAAAATGTATAATTTACTCGTGGACTCTAAACTTCAAGATTTATATGTCTAAATTCTCTCTCCTCCTTTGTAAGAGAGTGTCATCTTTGAGACCTCTCCATCATTGATCAGCTATGCCATACTCTTAAGCTATGCAAAAGCAAACTTATATGTATGGGAAAGCTCAAATATCATGATCAGGCTTCATCTCCTACTCGGTTTCAAAGAAAATTAACTTTCAAGCCATCTATTAAGAGAGTTGAAGAAAAACATTTGTTAATGTTGTTAGTACTCCTGAAAAGCTTAAATGGGAGCCTCCAAAGTGTTCATTCAAGAACTTTCCTTTTCTATGCATATTCTATTTCCACAAATTGTCGAGAGCAATCTTATTGTGCTTCCACCACTACTAGATCTTGATCCATCCTTCCCTAAAGGACGTAATTATAACGAATATTTTTAATGCAACTATCATCAATGTGTTGGGCATTTCACAGATCGATGTTTCAATCTTATACATCTAATTCAAGATCTCATCGACAAAAATGCAATCAAGCTCCCCGATCCTTTGACATCTCATCTAGTCAATGATGATAAAAAGCTAGAAATTTTCAATGATCCATGGCCTAATCATGATAAACAAGCAACTGATTCATCTCGTTAATCATACATATTATACAATGCCTCCTCCTTCATCGAGGGCTCTTGATTTTCTAGTTACACATGTTGAGGCATCTCCACCATTCATCACATTCTATGATCATGATTTTCATGCTATGTTTTATTCTAATACACTACATAGCAATGCTTCCATCGGATCTCATGCTATCAACAATACTATGATCAACTCATTGTCTCCTCTTTATGTGTGTTCTATTACACTCCTCATTGCTATCAATTATCCACTCTCACAAATTTCATATCCAATTCCTAAATTATATGGTTATGTCAAGCTTCCAATCACAGTTGGGCCTCTCACCATGTTTGTGCCATTCGTTGTGGCACCTTCAATCGAAGGTTGTGACCTGCTCTTAGGTATTCCTTGGCTCTATGCTACTTAGGCTATCTTTTCCATGACTCACTTATGTCTTAAGTTCATTCATGATAAGCAAGTTATCTCTATCCAAGGTGTTCCATCATCCAATCTATTGCCTCAACCTCCTCTTAAGGTTTCCATTGCACTCACTAGAGCATCTAGGTCCCTTGGACCTCTCAAATCCAAAGTGTAGTTTGTTCCAAGCTCTCCTATTCGCACATAACCCACTTGTCCTCATCATCTGCTAGCCTACTTTCTTGGCCTAAGTCCCTTACTCGAACCCCCTTCACATAGAAGTTCACCTCCTCTCTCTTCTCTGCATAGGTGTCCATCATCTTCTCACTCTACTTCACATAGGTCTCCATCACCTCCTTAGTCTATTTCCCATAGATGTTCATTTCCTCCTTGACCTCCTTCATATATATACATCATCAGGTCTCATACATCGTCGGTCTTCGAAAATGCTCACACGTCTTTATCTTTGCAAGCATAAGGTGAGGGACACTTTCCCTTCTAATTTATTGGATAAGTTACTCATCTTTGTCCACTTGGGGGCATCATGCTTACTCCCCCTTTAGCATTGTCGGGTTTCTTACATTTCTACTATTATGCTTTGTGCTTCACACTAGTCTTTCTCATATGTCTTATACATCTTGATACCCTTATATCATCATTACCCTATGATGCACTCTCAAGCTAAATCGTCGAAACAATCAAGGATGGAGAATAACACTAGAACTTTCTCCCCAACACTCTTTTGTCATGGCATGAGATTTACAAAAAATTTGCTCTTCTACAACATTTCAGAAACTTTATATCCTTTTTACTCATCATATATTAGGGGCACACATTCCTTTTACTACTTTTTTACATTTTTTACATACTTTTTATACACTTTGATCAAATTTTTAACATATAAAACTTTGATTACACTTTTCTCTTTTTTCAGGTTTTCCTCATGAAAGTAGCGAGTCTCAAAGACAACACATGCATGATAATGAAAACAGTATAAACACGACACAACACATACACTTCACCCCAGGGGTCACTTCCTCTTTCTAGCTTAGATCCCACGATTAATTTTCATCACTTCACACTTTTTCTTATCTCCTCGAGATGCTTTCGCCATCGATCTACATGGTTATCATGTACGCATCTCTTATCTACTTTATGTTATCGAGTATTCACTCAACAACATAAAGTGGGGGCAAACGTAGGGACTAAATCACACACATTGGGTACATTTTTAGGTCTTAATAATATACTATGATTCATATGATTCCTAAGTAAGAAAACTAGTAATTGACATATGTATTTAACCTTTTGTTTGTGTTTCATGTCTTCTTTACTGGTCTTTTACATCCCATAGCCCAATCAATACTTTATTGTTTCATATTTTATTACTTTGGACACCAACGCCCAACCAGACGCTAGCGCCAGTGTGCCCCGTCCCCTTTTGAGCACCCCGACCTCTTTGTATCTTACTCACCTCTTTTGGGCCTCTTATTTTCTTATGGGTCAACCTTTTTAGTTGTTACTTACAAAATTCAACCAAGGAAATCATATAAATATATAGTTATGTGACCATGATAGAGAAATTTCAAGAGCATTAAAATATCCATATAACGCATTCAAGGGACAAGGGACTACATTTTCTCGTATACACACATAAGACGGGAAGTTCATTTTACCATCCACACATCTACTTACATTGCTACATCTAGGTACCTCTCGCTATCAAGTGCATCTTGCATAAGAGATACCTAGGGTACAATTCTTGCACACACACATGAGAACTATATGGATTTTGAAATGTAGTGCGGTGCTCGGTCATAGGTTCACTTAGTCGAGTAACAGTTGGGGCCATCGACTCCCAATTTGCATAATTTTTCATTTTAGGATTTGATGTGTTTTGGGGTTTTGCAGGTATCTTTCTCTTTGTAGGTTACAGGTGAATTCTACGGGCATAGTGTGACATATAGGTGATCAACAACAAAGTTTGACGAACATCTTACGACACAAGAAAAATCAATTCTTGAGGTCATTCACAGTCACTAGTGCCCCGAAGTAGTCTTTAGCACCCCCAGCGCTCTTGACTTGATCTAGATGCCCCATCCATGCATATCAATTAGTCACACAATTTTTGGAGCACATTGCAAAAATTTCCTCCTCCTTTTCATCAGTCTTCGATCGACACACTTCGGGATTAATAGCGAAATCAACTAAGTACTTCATCCCTTCTCTTGGACATATATAGGGTTTCATTTTTTTATCTAGCTTATTGCTTAGGTGAAATTTGTAGTTTATTGCTTCATTTATCACATGTGACTACGAAATATCTAGGGTTTATACAAAAGTTCATTTTTGTTAAATCGGTAGTTATTGTGCTTAGAAACAACAAGGTAGAGCTAGGTCACGTTAATCTTCGTAGCTAGTACATGTTGAATCATCTCATTTTCATTTCATGGACTCCACCTCTTCCTCGATAGTATTCTCCTGTGATTTACAACATCATAGTAGGAAAGGGAAGGTTTCTTCATGCCCTACAATATGCATCCCATGTCGACCCTTGAGATCCTCCCATTTTCAAATTCCTTTACACAATTAGAACATACATGCATTGCATCCTCTTCCAACATCCACACCCACATTTCCATGGGAATAACATAATTCCTACAAGTACTCCCATTCAATTACCTAACATAGGTGACCCATAATTACCTTTCTAAAATTTTGCACATGTTTTCCCACCATCTATGAACATATAAGAAAATAACAACTATTCTCATTGTGCATCCGAATAAAACCTCCAATTTTCCTACCATCCTTATCGAGAGACACAACACGTGTTTTAGAAAAGGATTTATGCATTTTCCAATACCAGTAATTGCTTTGTTTGTATGGAGAACTGCTCCATAATGATAGGGAACATATTTGGAGGATTGTATTGTGTAACATGTGCAAGCGTGGAAAAAATTATAAGCTGCTTCTCTGCTTAGAGCAACATGGACCACGACCATCAACCCCATGTCTTGCAATGTTTGTCTTGAGTAGAGGAAATGATTACTGTAAGAGTCAATCAAATATTGTAGGTCAACCAAACATGTGGCGGAATAATACAAATATACGGACATAATATTATCTTCCCTAATAACATTTCATCTATTATCAAATACCTATCAAGGCATCCTAGATAACTATAAATTTTGTTTATATAAAGAAAAGGGCCAAACCAAATAATTTATTGTTTCTATGTTAGTAGGTCACGTCGTGGGAGGCCTTACAGTTTAAAACTATGTATGACCCATATTACAAAGATGTGTTGATCAATAGCCACACCCTATCTTCACTTCTAGATGAAGAAAGAAATGTATCCTCCTCCTTGAATTCATTGAATTGGATAATCCCCACTCCATGAAGATAGCTACGACCTACATGGTGTCGTTGCATTCGCATCTCTGGATACAACTAACCTTCCCTCATAATTTGTGCACAAAATTCCTAATACATGTATTGAGAAAGAGGAAATTCAACATTTCCTACATGGATCGATCAACCCTCTCATTTCTATTTGTCATGGCTAGAACTTGGTCTTTCACTTGTAAATGAATATAACACCGAAGGGTTGTTTTCGATGACATTTCCAACTTTGTTCGCCATAGGAAAAATAATGTTTAAACAACCACATTTATTGAAGGAAGTTTAACTTCATGATTACACAATGCATTATATTCACTATGATGATGGCCGCTTTGGTAGACACACGAGATTTATGTATTTTTGCTTAACATATTCATTTGTCATTGAAGTCAAGTGAAAATCGTTGTTTTCATCAAACATGATATCGAAAAGGTTTGCTTACACCAATAGGATCTCTTTGGAAACGACTACATGATAATCCCAGGTGATACCCTCCTCTCGATGCTATTTTTCCACAATATGTCGAAACACTTTCCTTTTGGTCATAACATTGAGGTGAACTCTCTAACATTATTGAACAATTGACCCCCTACATTTTTCTTTACTCAAGTGCAACTGACATCAAATGGCCTAAAGCGCATAACATTATGCTTGGATCAACACTTGTTGACCCTCGTGATGGATAAAAATGGCATAACCTAAACATTATTTTTAATCCCCATTGTGTTTATACTTTCCTTCATCAAAGATTCATAATATTCTGTGAAAAATTCTTACAAAAACACCTTGGGGTAAGTGACTATTAGTACACATAAAAATTGTTTCCCTTTTATTTATTTTTATTTAATTACAAAGATAAATATATTCCCCCTCTTGCAAGTATGAGTGATAAAATCAAGGATATACATGTGTACACAACTTCTTATGGCTTCTAAGCATCAAATGTTGAGACACTAAACTAGGATGACATATCTTTTGTTCAATCTATGAAAAAATACTTTGACCAGTTTGTTTATGCATGGAACCCCCAATCCTTTCCTCTATAGACAAAATATATTCAACATTACATTAAATACGGCACATGCTTATTAAACACACCACAAATATTGGATATCAATCCTCTTTCGGACTTAAAAGAACTATTTAACCACGTTCAATGCCACACGAAGCACCATGGCACATGCGAGATGAATTAGAACTACTTACAGACGATGGTGGAAAGGTCAACTACCATCCAAGCACTATCATAACATTATTAGAACAACACTCTCGGTTGTTGACCCTTCAAATAAGTCTTCTCTCTTATTGCTTGTGCCAACTAGATTCACAATCTTCAAAATTTCTACCTCTACTAGATACATGCTTCTCTGCGGTTTCCAATTTATAAGGGGTAAGTGCACCAAGTTGGGGAGCCAAAAGGGGGTCTTAAGTGGACGTATTTTTCTAAAAACTAAAAACTTCAACTTGTATGAGTTTTTCAAAATAGTTACACTCAAAATTGGACGATGTTGTAGAAATATGAATCGTAGCATTTTGAGTCTAGTTTTTAAGCTACTAAATTTTAATGAAAACGAATAAGTTTAAATTGGTCAAATAACTAAAATACCAACAAGTTCTCATGATTTTGTTAAAAACATAATAGAGTGACTTTCGTGCCCCCACCATTTTTGAGCACCATTTAGTATTTTTGAAAACCCTTTGGTATAAAGATAGCTAGGAGCATCTAGTTTGTGTTAGAATTTTTTAGAGTTTTTAGCGAGTAATTTTTATTTATCATTTTTCTAGTACATAAATGTTATGTTTTGAAAAATAACGGAGCTCCGATCGCGCCCCCAACTACCTCAAAAAATATCGAAAATTAGATTTTTTTTTGGAATATGTATATAATTAGGCCTAGTTTGTGCTAGTATTATTATTTTTAGTTTCAATGAACCAAAAAAAAAGATACACGATGAAAGATAGACATATTTAAACTTCAAAAAATTTCTATAAAAAGGCATAGTTAGAAAATAAATAACATGGAAACCTTATATTAGTTAGAAAATTTGAAAATTTATATTTTTAGAAAGAAGAAACTCTGCTCTACATCGTGGTATAATTTTTTTAAATGGATCGATTGTTTTATTTTGATTTATCATGGAGGAAGTTACATTTTTACATTTTCCTGCAAAAACACGATGTTTGTTGTGTTTGTGCAGGTCCATGCCTCAGGCTTGGGGATCCAAACCGGATCCCAAGCCTTGAGGCATGGCTTGGAAAAGAGAAATGTAAAATGCATAGGCGTTTTGTATAGTATAAACATTGTATATGCTTTTGACATGCTTCTATTTTCATAAATAAATGTTAAGTCTAGTTTTTAAGTATAAGCTTTTCATTTATTATTATCTCGTATTTTATTATTTCTTATACTTTAAATTTATTTATGTAAATATAAGAAATTAGGGTTACTCTGCACCTTATGGAATTAGCCTCACAACTCCATCAGTCACGGTTTAGGAGATAGTTTTTATAGTATAATCTGGTCAGAACATAGGTAATTTTTCAGATTTCAGCATTCAGCCTAACACTTTTAGCATTTAACTTCTACAATTGAAACCCTAAACCATAGGCCATAAACCTAAACCCTAAACTATAAACCTTTAGCCCTAAACCCTAAACCTTGAACCATGATCCCTAGACCCTAAAACCTAAACCCTAAACCCTAAATTTTAAACATTCAGCCCTTACCCATGAGCCCTAAACCCTGAGCCTTAAGCCCTAAACCCTAAGCCCTAAACCCTAAGCCCTAAACCCTAAACCATGAACCATGAGCCCTAAATGCTAAACCCTAAACCCTAAACCATAAAAACTAAATCCTAAACCCTAAACCCTGATCCCTAAACCCTAAACCTTAAATACTGAATCCTAAACCCTAAGCCTTGAATCCTACACCCTTATCCAGGAGCCCTAAAATCTAAACCCTAAACCCTAGACCATATACCCTAAGCCCTACACCTACTACACCCTAAACCCTAAACCACCGAGCCCTAAACCATAAACCCTAAACCTTAAGCCTTAAACGTTAAATCCTAAACCCTAAACCCTAAACCCTAAACCATAAACCCTAAAACATAAACCATAAACCCTTATCCCTAAACACTAAATCCTTAACACTAAACCCTAAACCTTAAACACTAAATCCTAAACCTTGATCCGTAAACCCTAATCATAAACACTAAAACCTAAACCCTAAACCCTAAACCTTGTTAGCTTAATTTAATACATCCTACGCTGCATACGGTTACTCCTTAACCGTCCCTGCCTTGTGTAACCGTTCCATTGTTTTATATTCTTCTTGTCTATTGTTTTTTATGCACATTGAATAAACATTGAATAAATCTATTTTATCTCCTGCTATCATTGGTATCAGAGCCCGTAAAGGTCCTATGCTATGCGTGGAGGTTTGTGTGAGCCGTGTGGGCAGAAGCCTGGCGTGGAGTGTTGGTGAGCCATGAGGAAGTGCCACTAAGGAAGGAGCAGCCAACACCAGGCCTGCGTGTAGTTTTGGGTTGGTAAGCTGACAATACCAAGCCCACACACTGTTACACAAAAAGGGCGACCACAACCTGCAAAACCAACATTGGTATCAAAACAAGAGGAGAAGCGTGGAAGCAACGAGGAGGCTGGAGACTGTGTGAGACCTGCAACCCTACATGGAGAAAAGAAAAAACATGCCCAACCCATTTTTGTCTTATCTTCCTGAGCGTGGAAGTGTCTGCCCAATCTTCCCAGCGTGAGGAGCCTGGTAGCGTCCAAACCTACAACGTCCAAATTACCTTGCCACGTACATGTCGCACATTTTCGATGTCGAGAATGTTACAAGCAACCCTTCCACTGAGTCACCTCTGAGAGCCCAAGAGGACACCACTGACATCTATTTTGCCTTACTCAATGAATTGTTGAATACCGGCAACTTATTATTTGATGAATTGGTGCGTCAAGGATTATTCGACTATTTCTAGTTCGACATGTGTTGTCAAGCACGCTGAATCCATGAAGAATTAGAGCATGACTATGATGCAGATGATGAACATGAAGTAGAATGCCCACAGGAGCATCTGCGTCTCACTGCACGAGCTTATAGAGCCCATCTTCATGACAGGTTCCTTCAGTAAGCATTTGTAACCGTTTTTGAACAATCAATAAATAAAATACAATTTTGAGTTTTTGGAAATGTTTGCACCTCGCATTTTGTTGTCGGATGCCCAGTTGCTAAAAGGGCCAAATTTCGCCACATGGAAAACCAAGATGCGGATGATTCTTCAGTTTGAAGATCTTTGGGGATCGTTTCTGGCACGAATGCCCCTCCCACAGACGCTGATCTGTTGGCTAAGTATGAAAAGGCTGATGCAAAAGCATTAATGCTTATCACTCTGAGCCTTTCTGATGAGGTTCAACCTCACATTCGGGAAGTAACCACTTCCTCTACGACATGGGCCGCATTGTGTACCGTCTATGAAGCCAAGAATCTGACGACGATGTTGCATCTTCAGACAAAGCTTCACATGATGAGTATGCATGATGGCGAATCATTGAAGCCTTCTTGCGGCGTGTGGCTGAGTTACGCATAGAACTTTCTACTCTCGGTGAAATGGTGGATGACAAGTTACTAGTCCCGCTCACCTTGCATGAGCTCTTCCTTCCTGTTTCAAACACTGATCACCACATTGACATCACTCAATAGGAGGTGATTTTTGCCACACTGGTGAATTATCTCCAGTAGGAAGAAGCTGTTCAAAATGTTTAAGAATCCTTCGAAGACAAGGCTCTCATCACGAGGAAAAATCATAGTAACAAGCCTCGAAAAGGGCAGTCAGCCCCCCAAAATCAAAAGTAGCATCCACAACAGCAACCTTCTCAACGGCCACCATAGCGGCCACCCTAGAAGTAGCAGAACAACAAGGTGGATCGATGGTGCCACATTTGCTCCACGAATATGCACATGAATACAAACTGTTATTACAACAGCATGCAAGCATGGAAACTCTGGTGAAGAGAGCACTTTTGGCCAAGGATATTCCAAGAAATCCCAATGGCGTGCTCATAATCAGAGGGAAGGGTCATATTGCTACTCAGCAGGATGCCTCCTCCAATGAAGAGGTTCCAGATACAACTCATCCGGACATTGTCCTAGTCTCGCAGACTTCGCAACCATCAGAAAGTGTCTGGTTGATTGATTTGGGTGCCAACAAACACATGACTAACAATAAGAAGTTGTTCCATACCCTGAGTGACCAGCCCACTGGAGATCGGATCACCATCGCAGATAATCAGGAGTATATTGCGGTAGGGATTGGTGATGTCATCATTCCTCTTGGGACACGAAGATGTACACTCACAAAGGTGTTATATGTTCCAGGTTTGACCTCAAATCTCTTGTTTGTGATTCAGCTTCTTAATCATTGAATGCGGGTCAAATTCTTTGTTCAAAAAGGGGTCAAGTCCTGCATCATTTCCCAAGGAGACTTAGTTATTGCTCGAGCATTTATGAAGGGCCGTCTATTTGCACTGGATGCGGTCACTTCATCTAACATTGCTCTCTCTGCTTCAACGTGATTCCACTGCACTATGGCACTTTCGATATGGTCATCTTTTTGTCAGGGCTCTGCATCATCTCAGTGCCAAGGAAATGGTAAGAGGGCTTCCTCCACTCTCCCATTCCTTACCTGTTTGCTCGGGATGTCTTGCGGGCAAACAACATAGAGGTCCGTTCAAACAGAGCTCTTATCATTCTACGGAGCATCTTTAGGTTGTACACACCGATCTGTGCGGACCCCTACCAGCTAGCTTCCAAGGTTTTGAATACTTCCAGCTCATCATTGATGATTACTCATAGAAAATGTGGGTATATTTCCTCTGGAAGAAGAGTGAGGCATTTGACAATTTCCAAACCTTTTACCAGCAAGCCACCAGGCAGTCTGGGAAGCCTCTCCTTCTCCTCCGCTCAGATCGAGGGGGGGAATTTTTATCAAGAAGTTCTTAGCATACCTGAAGCAACATGGCATTCAAAGAACATCTGATTGTACCCTACATGCCCCAACAGAATGGGATTTCTGAGTGACACAACAAGACATCATGGAGATGGCTCATTGTATGCTCTCCACCGCCAAGTTGGAGGATCAGTTTTGGGTAGAAGCAGTCCAGACAACAGTGTATCTACTCAACCAGGCACCCATGAAGATCTTGCAGAACAGGACACCGGAAGAGGTATGGACTGGTCGTAAACCTTCTATCCATCATTTGAGAGTTTTTGGTTGTAATGCATATATGCATGTTCCAAATGAGAAAAGGAATAAGATCGATCCAAAGACATTGCCATGTATTTTCTTGGGGTATAGTACTACCTCAAAGGCATATCGTCTCATGGATCCTGAGATGAAGAAAATCTATGAGAGTCAAGATGTGGTGTGTGATGAGTCATCCTTTGACTCCCTGCCACACAATGGAGATCCAGTGCAATCTCGTCACATAGATTGCTCACACATCTAGATAATGAGCAAGATGATTCTTCTCAGAGAGAAGAAGAGTTGAGTGGAGACTTATTCATTGATCTAGGAACACTAGAAAATACATCTTCACATCACAAAGAATAACTTGAATAACGTCTGAAATGGGTCCAGAATACTATTGGGGATGCACACCTGAACTCACTTCCAAGCACTTCTACGGGAGTCAGAACACGAAGTCAAGCTAGACATGAGGTAAATTTTACACTCATGAGTTCAGTTGTTGATAGCACCAAACCTGACACTATTCATGAGGCATTAGACCAACCACAGTGGAAATAGGCTATGAATGTTGAATATGATTCCCTACTTCAGAATCGGATATGGGAACTTGTCGATCTGCCTCCAGGTAAGAAATCCATTGGTTGTAAATGGATTTTCAAAACAAAATATAAGGTAGATGGTTCAATCGACAAACACAAAGCACGACTTGTTACAAAGGGTTATGCTCAACAAGAAGGAATTGACTATGACGAGACCTTTGCACCCATAGTGAAGATCAAAACCATCAGAGTTGTCTGTGCACTAGCAGTACAAAATGGATGGAAACTTCAAAAATGGATGTTAAGAGTGCTTTTCTGAATGGTGATCTCAAAGAAGAAGTATACATGGCCCAACCTAAAGGGTTTGTAGACGAGCATCAACCACACAAGGTATGTCGTCTGATAAAGTCACTTTATGGACTCAAACAAGCACCTAGGGCATGGTATATAAAAATTGATGATCACCTATTGCAGCATGGATTCACTCGTAGCCCCTCATATACAAATTTGTATATCAAGAAGGTAGGAACAGAGATTGTTATTCGGTTTTGTACGTAGATGATCTTGTGATCACAGGAAGTTCTGACAATCTTGTGGATGATGTAAAGAATGATCTAAAGAAATCCTTCAACATGACTAATTTGGGGCTACTTCACTACTGTCTTGGCTTAGAGATATGGCAGAAGAAGAATCATATCTTCGTCTCCCAGATGAAATATGCCAAGAATCTCCTGGAGAAGTATGGAATGTCAGATTGTAAACCAATGTCCACACCTATGGAAAAAGGTTTGCAATTATCTAGATTCCAGGATTCACCGCAGGTAGATGACACTCACTACAGGCAACTTATGGGGAGTCTCATTTACTTGACTTATACCAAGCCAGATCTTTGCTTTGTAGTGAGCTATCTCACCAAATTTATGCAGGAGCTGAAGAAATGTCATTAGATAGTAGCAAAGCATGTGTTGAGATATGTATGAGGTACAGTTGACTTTGGTCTAGAGTATCAGAAGAACACTCAGTTCTTCTTACAGGGATATACAAACTCAAACTATGCAGGATCCGTTGATGATAGGAAATCCACTTCAGGGTATGTTTTTCATCTCGGATCTGGACCTATCTCATGGATTAGCAAGAAGCAAACTATTGTTGCTCTCTCATCCACTAAGGTTGAATACCGCGCCGCATGAGGAGCTGTGTGTGAAGTGATTTGGTTACATCACATTCTTGCAGATATAGGGATTCCTGAAGAGAAACATCCCATCATTCACTGCGACAATCAAGGTGTGTTGAAGCTTGTGAAGAATCCTGTTTTTCATGAACAAAAAAAGCATATTGAGGTCAAATGTCACTACATTCATGAACAGGTCTTGAACCACCAAATTCATCTCCAATACTGCCCTATTGATTTTCAAGTTGCAGATATTCTCACCAAGCCTCTCGGTAAGGTAAAGTTTGATTTGTTTAGGGGGTACATATGTAGGAAAAATGTATTAAGGGGGAGAATGTTAGCTTAATTTAATACATCCTACGTTGCATAACGGATACTCCTTAACCGTCCCTACCTTGTGTATTCATTCCATTGTTTTATATTCTTCTTGTTTGTTGTTTTGTATACACATTTAATAAACATTAAATAAATCTATTTTATCTCCTGCTATCAAACCTAAACCCTAAATCCTAAACCATAACCTTGAACCTTGAACCTTGAAACCTAAACCCCAAACCTTAAACCTTGAACCATGAGCCCTAAACCCTAAACCCCGAACCATATTTCATCAATATTTCCTAGTATTGTTCCTAGAACCATCATGGAGTATGTTTATAGAACTACCTTGTTTATGAGAGGTGGGACAAGTAACTAAATGAATATGACATCTACCTTGTGCCTTGTAATGCATATTACACATCTCTTCCAAACTTGTTTCTCCCCACATATACTTGCGCTCTTGAATCTAAATTTATTCACACTCTAAAACAAATTTCACATTTCTCATATTTCCATGTATGGTATTATGCAAGCCAAGATGACCCATTGGAAGATGGAAAAAATAACCATCACAACACAAAAATTAATCTTAAAGGAAACAAAAGAAACATAAAGAATATACCAATGCGGAGGTGTAGGATCATAATTGAATTTCTTGTAGTATCCTCTCCTCTGGAGAAAGATAAATTTCAAGTTTTCTACTCGAATGGATAGTAAAATAAGCATAGAAATAGGGGAATGGCTAAGAACACAAAGGGGTTATCAATCACCTAGTAAATCGTGAGAACTTCCCAAAGTGTTCAAAATAAGCATACAAATAGGGGAATGGCTAAGAACACAAAGGGGTTATCAATCACCTAGTAAATCTTTCTTGTTTAGTTGTAAATGGGAGTCACCTAGCCTGCGAATTAGTGACCTTCCATTCATTGATAATTCCTTATATGATAAACCCATGGATTTTTTCAAAATCGCTTGAACAAAAAGATAGGGTAGTCATCAATCCTAGTGAAGGGTGTGATGTGATTTCCAAGCAACTTGAAATTCATATAGATTTAGAGGTCATAACAGAATTTACAAATACCTTTATCATTGGAAATGGAAGCCAAGTAACGATATCTCCATGTACATCCAAGGATCGAGGACTACTAGGGTCTTTGAAAGGATTGGACATTTAGGAATATGACATTTCCTCCTTCAAAATATCAACAGATGAAAGACATAAAATTGTGATGACTCTCTTAGAATGTTCTGCCTACGAAGTCAATGAATCCTTTTCAAGAATACTCTATGTCAATTACTAATAAGAATGGGTAAGACAACTAACATTACAATGAGTGAAATATTTCCCATGCGATGGGCAAAAGAAGATAGTTGTATTAGGTAATATTTCTTTACCCCGAGCTCTGAGCCCTAAACCCTAAACCCTAAACCTTGAGCCCTAAACACTAAAACCTAAACCCTAAATATTGAGCCCTAAAACCTAAACCTTAAACCTTAAACCATAAACCATAAACCCTAAACCCTAAATTCTAAACACTAAACCCTAAACCCTAAACTATGAAACCTAAACCCTGAACCCTAAACCCTAACCATAAATCCTAAACCCTAAACACTAAAACCTAAACCTTGAGCCCTAAACCCTTAACCCTAACACCTAAACCCTTAACCCTGAGCCATAAACCCTAAACCCTAAACCTTGAGCCCTAAACAATAAACCACGAACCCTAAACCCTAAACCCTAAACCCTTAGCCCTAAACCTCAAACCCTCAGCCAAAAAACCTAAACCCTAAACCATACACACTAAATCCTAAACCCTAAACCCTTAGCCCTAAACCCTAAACCCTAAACCCTAAAACCCAAACCCTAAATACTAAGCCCTAAAACCTAAACCTTAAATCCTAAACCCTAAACACAAAATCCACGAACCCTAAACCTTAAATTTTAAACACTAAACAACATAAACCTTGAACCATGAGCCCAAACCCCTAAACCCTAAATCATAAACCCTAAATCCCGAGCCCTAAACCCTCAACCCTAACCCCTAAACCCTCAACCCTAAACCCTGAGCCCTAAACCATAAACCCTAAACCATGAACCATGAGCTTTGAACCCTTAACCCTAAACCATAAACCTCGAACCATGAGCCAAAAACATAAAACCTAAACCCTAAACACTAAATCCTAAACCCTTAGCCCTAAACCCTAAACCCTAAATCCTAAACCCTTAACCTTGAGCCCTAAACCCTATTCCTTGAACCCTAAGCCCTAAACCCTAAACCCTAAACCCTAAAACCCAAACCCTAAATATTTATCCCTAAAACCTAAACCTTAAACCCTAAACATCATTTTAGTAAGGATCTCATTTTAGTAAGAAGTAGACAAGCATCATAGAGCTGATTCGTGGTCACTAAAGTGAATTATGGACCAAATTTCAAAATTAGTACCAATTCAAGCAGTGGTAGGGCCAAAATCCAATCCAGAAGGTCAAAAAACCTACAAAACAAATATATGTTTTCACAAAACAAAGACCGACTACAATATATATGGCTTGAAAGTTTTAGGTCATTGTTGAAATTTTGAAAATGAGTAAGTACTGACCATATTAGATTTTGAAAAACTATCTTCTAGATTATCACTGTCAGAACTACGGGACCACTTCCATCAAGTGCAGGGTGGCCTTGATTTCTTATATTTAATAAAATAAATTTAATAATTACCATTTATTTTACTAAATATGCCTCCTTCCAACCCCTATAAACTTCATATAGAGAAAAATGCATATGCGTTTTAGGTTCGTGAATACCCAAGCCTAGGAAAACATAATGCGATCACGTTATTTTAAAACGTGATCACAAACTTCGTTCATTTTTGGTTTTTTGTCCAATTTTTGGCCTCCGAACTTCGTGCACTTACCCAAGGATATAAAACCACTTCAAGTTGAGAAACTATCATCTTTTCAAGATAACCTCAAACATGTTGAATGTATTTCCATTGATGAGATGAGATTCATTAGGGCCAAACTACTTGCCAAGGTGGACTACCAACTTTGTGAGACTTCCACCCACTTCAAAACGTTATTTTTCAATGGAAAATCCATTATTCTTGTCGGGGACCTTGACTAGTTGCCACATCGGTCAAGGATGTCCCCTCTATGTAGGGCACTCCTATAGAAAAAACCTCTGGTTTTAGGTTCCCCACGGTAGTAACACTGCAAATGGGTTACTGACAATAAGGGATAGATCAAACTCAAGTTTCATTTTGGAGACTCTTGATCACAATTCTTAATGCCTATCCTCACATCGACGATTGAGAAACACTTATATCTCGCATAGATACATGAATGTCCACACAAGAAATTACATCTTAATTTCCATTTTGCGTATGCATTTGTTCACTAAAATTGAACTCATTGACCACCACAACCTCAAAATGTTGAAACATTTGAACTACCCAATGGCCCTTTCAATTTCATAACTTAGTAGGTAATCCAACTCTCTGGATCCCAATGACAAACAATTGTAATACAAAGTTATGTTATGTAAAGAACAAAAATTAATGCTTACAACTAATTTGTGGGTTAAATTTGGCCTTTTCAATGGTTTAATAGGCATGATCATCAACACGATCTACAATGTCTCCAAGATTGCTTTTGCCATATCTTTCGGTATTTGTTTTCAAATTTTACAAATACATAAGCCCTCCTTGAGATGCAACCAACCCTTTGCATGTTCCCCTTCCGCCCATCTCCTAAGGTAACCATAGAAAAATACACTTAAAATGGCATGGGCATTTACAATCCACAAATCCCAACGTCTTACATTTACGCAAAGGTCATTGTTGACATTGGCAACAATGAAAGACGTGGCACGACATTCATTGTAATATCCAAAGTACCCTCCCTTAAAGAACTTCATATCATACCTCCTTTCTCTTATGAGTGTTACTCTAAGATGTCCCTTAGGACTCATCTTAAAAGAAGAAAAGAAGAGGAGACATGATTTTCAACTCTTCAACATTTACCTTTTAAATATTACACACTCTCTTCCATCCTTCCCTTTCTCAGTATTTTTATTCATGAAACTTGTGCCATCACATATTTAATAATAAAAATATGTTTTTCTACATGTTGCCACATTGTTCCCGTAACATTCTTCTCAATTTAATAGGTTTACAACCCTTTTAGATTTTTTGAATTTGGTAAATATGTATTCTCAAAAATAATTTTTCTCTTCTTAACATGTACAATATTATATTATAAACATAAAAGTTAGTGTCATCAAAATGCACGAAAGTTTGGGTTTAATTTGGCCCTCTTCTTTATCTTCCTAAATCCCTTATGGAAATAAATTATACATCTACAACATTCAATATCTATATCCACGCCTAACAAAGCATCCACTTTCTAGTATCTTACCTCCTCCATTCTCCCCCAACATGGCGCTTCCTCCACCTCACGTGATATTTTCTTAAAATGGAAGGAGATGAATGTTTTATTCAATGCATGTTTAGAAACAAATACAACAAGCCAAATATATAGGCTGCGGGAGGAGAGAAGGAGAGAGGACAGTTAGATAACTGTCTACAAACAAAAACTAACAATGTATTAACTAAACTAATGCACTAACATTCCCCCTTAATACATTGCTCTTACAAATGTACCCCCTAAACAAATCAAACTTCACTTTACCGAGGCTTGGTGAGAATATCTACAACCTGAAAATCAGTAGGGTAGTATTGGAGCTGAATTTGGTGGTTCAAGACCTGTTCACGAATGTAGTGACATTCGACCTCAATATGCTTTGTTCGTTCATGAAAAATAGGATTCTTCACAAGCTTCAACACACCTTGATTGTCATAGTGAATGATGGGAGGTTTCTCTTCAGGAATCCCTATATCTACAAGAATGTGACGTAACCAAATTACTTCGCACACAGCTCCTTGTGCGGCGTGATATTCAACCTCAGTGGATGAGAGAGCAACAACAAGTTTGCTTCTTGCTAACCCACGAGATAGGTCCAGATCCGAGATGAAAAACATATCCTGAAGTGGATTTCCTGTCATCAATGGATCCTACATAGTCCAAGTCTGTATATCCCTATAAGAAGAACTAGAGTGTTCTTCTGATACTCCAAACCAAAGTCAATTGTACCTCGGACATATCTCAACACATGCTTTGTTGCTATCCAATGACATTTCTTCGGCTCCTGCATAAATCTAGTGAGATAGCTCACTGCAAAGCAAAGATCTGGCCTGGTATAAGTCAAGTAAATGAGACTCCCCACAAGTTTCTTGTAGTGAGTGCCATCTACCTGTGGTGAATCCTAGAATCTAGATAATTGCAAACCTTTTTCCATAGGTGTGGACATTGGTTTACAATCTGACATTCCATACTTCTCCAGGAGATTCTTGGCATATTTCATCTAGGAGACGAAGATATGATTCTTCTTCTACGCCATATCTCTAAGCCAAGACAGTAGTGAAGTAGCCCCAAATTAGTCATGTCAAAGGATTTCTTCAGATCATTCTTTACATCATCCACAAGATTGTCAGAACTTCCTGTGATCACAAGATCATCTACGTACAAAACCAGAATAACAATCTTTGTTCCTACCTTCTTGATATACAAATTTGTATCTGAGGGGCTACGAGTGAATCCATGCTGCAATAGGTGATCATCAATTTTTATATACCATGCCCTAGGTGCTTGTTTGAGTCCATAAAGTGACTTTATCAGATGACATACCTTGTGTGGTTGATGCTCATCTACAAACCCTTCAAGTTGGGCCATGTATACTTCTTCTTTTAGATCACCATTCAGAAAAGCACTCTTGACATCCATCTATTGAAGTTTCCATCCATTTTGTGCTGCAAGTGCATAGACAACTCTGATGGTTTTGATCTTCACAGTGGGTGTAAAGGTCTCATCATAGTCAATTCCTTCTTGTTGAGCATAACCCTTTGTAACAAGTCATGCTTTGTGTTTGTCGATTGAACCATCTACCTTATATTTTGTTTTGAAAATCCATTTGCAGCCAATGGATTTCTTACCTAGAGGTAGATCGACAAGTTCCCATGTCTGATTCTAAATTAGGGAATCATATTCAACATCCATAGCCTATTTCCACTATGTGGTTGGTCTAATGCCTCACGAATAGTGTCAGGTTTGGTGCTATCAACAACTGAACTCATGAGTGCAAAATTTACCTCATGTCTGGCTTGACTTCGTGTTCTGACTCCCATAGAAGTATCGGAAGTGAGTTCAGGTGTGCATCCCCAATAGTATTCTGGACCCATTTCGGACATTGGTGTTGTTCTTCTTGATGTGAAGATGTGTTTTCCAGTGTGCCTAGATCAACAAACAAGTCTCCACTCAGCTCTTCTTCTCTCTGAGAAGAATCATCTTGCCCATCATCTGGATGTGTGAGCAATCTATGTGACGAGGTCGGTACTGGATCTCCATTGTGTGGTAGGGAGTCAAAGGATGACTCATCACACACCACATCTTGACTCTCGTAGATTTTCTTTGTCTCAGGATCCATGAGACAATATGCCTTTGAGGTAGTACTATACCCCAAGAAAAGACATGGCAGTGTCTTTGGATTGATCTTCTTCCTTTTCTCATCTGGAACATGCATATATGCAGTACAACCAAAAACTCTCAAATGATGGATAGAAGGTTTATGACCAGTCCATACCTCTTCCGGTGTCCTGTTCTGCAAGATCTTCGTGGGTGCCGGTTGAGTAGATACACTGCTTTGTCTGGACTACTTCTACCCAAAAATTGATCCTCCAACTTGGCGGTGGAGAGCATATAACGAGCCATCTCCATGACAGTCCTATTGTGTCGCTCGGAAATCCCATTCTATTGGGGAGTGTAGGGTGCAAGTCGATGTTTTTGAATGCCATGCTGCTTCAGGTATGCTAAGAACTTCTTTGATACAAATTCCCCCTCGATCTGAGCGGAGGAGAAGGAGAGGCTTCCTAGACTGCTTTGTGGCTTGTTGGTAAAAGGTTTGAAATTGGCAAATGCCTCACTCTTCTTCCGAGAAAATATACCCACATTTTCCATGAGTAATCATCAATGATGAGCTAGAAGTACTCAAAACCTTGGAAGCTAGCTGGTAGGGGTCCACATAGATCGGTGTGTATGACTGAAGATGCTCAGAATGATAAGAGCTCTGTTTGAATGGACCTCTATGTTGTTTTCCCATGAAGACATCCTGAGCAAATCAGGTAAGGAATGGGAGAGTGGAGGAAGCCCTCTTACCATTTCCTTGGCACTGAGCTAATGCAGAGCCCCGACAGAAAGATGACCATATCGAAAGTGCCATAGTGCAGTGGACTCTGCCATTGAAGTAGAGAGAGCAATGTTAGATGAAGTGACCGCATCCAGTGCAAATAGATGGCCCTTCATAAATGCTTGAGCAATAACTGAGTCTCCCTAGGGAAATGATGTAGGACTTGACCCCTTTCTCAACAAATAATTCAACCTGCATTCGATGATTAAGAAGTTGACTCATAGATAAGAGATTTGAGGTCAAACCTGGAACATATAGCACCTTCGTGAGTGTACATCTTCATGTCCCAAGAGGAATGATGACATCACCAATCCCCACCGTAATATACTCCTGATTATCTGCGATGGTGATCCGATCTCTAGTGGGCTAGTCACTCAGGGTATGGAACAACTTCTTATTGCCAGTCATGTGTTTGCTTGGCACCCGAATCAATCAACCAGACACTTTCTGATGGCTGCGAAAGTCTGCATGAGACTAGGACAATGTCCGGATGAGTTGTGTCTGGAACCTCTTCATCGGAGGTGGCATCCTATTGAGCAATGTGACCCTTCTACCTCTGATTACGAGCATGCCATCGGGATTTCTTGGAATATCCTTGGCTAGAAGTGCTCTCTTCGCCAGAGTTTCCATACTTGCAACCGTTGTAATAATAGTTCGCAGTCGTGTGCGTATCCATGGAGCAAATGTGGCACCATCGATCCACCTTGTTGTTCTGCTTACTGCAGGGTGGCCACTATGGTGGCCACTGAGAAGGTTGCTGCTGAGGATGTTGCTTCTGATTCTGGGGGGCTGACTACCCTTTCCGAGGCTTATGATATTTTTGCCTCGTGATGAGAGCCTTGTCTTTGAAGGCTTCTTGAACATTCTGAATGGCTTCTTCTTGCTAGAGATAATTCACCAGTTTGGCAAAACTCACCTCTATTGAGTGATGGTCAATGTGGTGATCAGTGTTTAAAACCGGGAAGGAAGAGCTCACAAGGTGAGCGGGACTAGCAACTTGTCATCTACCGGTTCACCGAGAGTAGAAATTTCTACGCACGTAACTCGGCCACACGCCGCAAGAAGGCTTCTACTGATTCACCATCATGCATACTCATTGTGTGAAGCTTTTTTTCTAAGATGCAACTTCGTCGTCAGATTCTTGGCTTCATAGATGGTACACAATGTAGTCCATGCCGAGAGGAAGTGGTTGCTTCCCGAATGTAAGGTTGAACCTCATCAGAAAGGCTCAGAGTGATAAGCATTAATGCTTTTGCATCGGCCTTTTCATACTTAGCCAATAGATCAACATCTGTGGGAGGGGTGTCTTTGCCAAAAATGATCCCCCAAAGATCTTCAAACTGAAGAATCATTCGCATCTTGGTTTTCCATGTGGTGAAATTTGGCCCTTTGAGAGTTGGGCATCGGATAACAATATTTTTGGAGTAGACATTTTCAAAAAAACTCAAAATTGTATTTTATTTATTTATTTTTCAAAAATGGTTACAATGCTTACTGAAGGAACCTATCCCAAAGATGGGCTCTATAGGCTCGTGCAGTGAGATGCGGACGCTCTTGTGGGCATTCTACTTCACATTCATCATCTGCATCATAGCCACGTTCAAGTTCTACACGAATCATCATGCTTGACATCGAACGTCGAACCAAAAATACTCCAATAGTCCTCGGCGCACAATCTCGTCAAAGAGAATATTCCCAGTGTTGCGGAGCTCGTTGACCAAAGCAAAGAATAGTCTAGCGGTGTCTTCGTTGTCACTCAATGCCCAAACATTTGGTGCATTGCTCATGGTGCTTTCTGCATCCGAAATTTGTGACATACGCTCACACATGGTTTTGCAATTTGTAGGCTTTGTTGGTGTTGGCTTAAATAATGGCCACGTCCAGACAAAAACAATGGCTCCAATGAAAGGGTAGTTAGCAGGTCGTTTGGAAAAATAGGTCTCAAACGCCAAACCAACAAGCAGGAGAATGTATTTTTACATAGGTTTATATGTGCAACAAACAACGGGCTTCACCTCTCAGGCTCTGAATGTCTTTCTTTTTACTGCAGCCATATTTTGTTATAACAACATCCACCCAAGTCGCAGATGCACTTTAATATTTCACACACCTTCTGATTTCCATGCCAGCAAGAGATGCTCCACGCCAGCAATGAGAGAGAAGATGTTATTTACGCTATGATCTGATGCTCCATGCTAATGGAAATATTCCCACTGTTTAGAAGAAATAAGATTAAAATCTTATCCTTCACGTTATGCCAAACTCTACACAAATCAAAGATCAAAAAATCAAGCATGTGATTTCCACGCCGCTTCAGATGTGAGATTCTTGATACTAGTGATGGAAGAGATAGAATATATCTCCTACTATCAAGTTTGTCCAAGAAAACCAAAAACAAACACTCCACACTCAGGAAATTCTCCTACTCTGATACCAATGATGGAAGGAGACGAATGTTTTATTTAATGCGTGTGTAGAAAAAAATACATCAAGCCAAATATATAGGCTGTGGGAGGAGAGTAGGAGAGAGGATAGTTAGATAATTGTCTACAAACAAAAACTAACAATGTATTAACTAAACTAATGCGCTAACACCTGCCGTGAGATGTGGCTTATTGCCATTGAGGAGGGGAAGGAAAACAATAGCCCTATTTTAGACATAGGAACAATAATTTATGTTATTTTGTATTGTTACTTGTCTAGGTATAGCTCTCATACCATGCTAAAATTCAGCTTTCAGGTGTTGTGTCACTAGTCTACGGACAATTCTCATGTCAATGTTTATTGCTCTTTTGAACTAGCCTCAATCAGAAATCTGGATTCATTCGCATTAGCTCTCATATGTGTTGACATTATCCTCAATGGTTTGATCATTGCCAATGATTTGTATCTTATTTTTGCTTTTTTCATTATAAGATGCTTGAATGCATTAACTAAGGTTTGATATGCCTTAACCTGATACTAAGGCTCTCAATGCCTATATGCTTCGGTCAACAATGTGCCAAGGGTACAAATATTTTGATTCAATGGTATTGTGCTTACAGGTCTTAGTTTTCATGAATATTAAGCCTGCACATGCTTTATGTGGGAAAAAAGAAATATATTTTGAATTTGCATGGAAACTTTAGATATGTTCAAAAGAAATCACTGATTCATCTTTCCTTTCTCTTTGGCACCACCCGAATGTAATTTGCATTCACAAGTATGCTTCTTCTCCATTTTGAAACATTTCAATAAAACTAAATCACTAATATCATTTGGAAGGAATAAAGGAAACTTCATTCCTAATATTGTTGTCCAGTAATTTCCTTTTTTATAAGTTCACTTATTAATTCCAGATGGCATCATCTTGAAAGGATGGTATATTGGGCGTTTAAGAAAAAGAGAGTTCAAGCTAAATAAAACACAACATTCTTGATAAGGATAAAGGCAAATATACACTCTATTGTATGACATATATATATATAAAAAAAAAGAGAGTATAAGCATATATATATAACTGTTGAATATGATATATTTTGATTTAAAAATTTGTGTGTAACAAATAGTCAGTATAGTAAATCTTATAGACATCCAAGGATTATAGATCGATGTGGAACATGAATAAATGGAATCTTCATAATGAAAAGATACATTGATCAGCTTAAGATAACTTCTATAGCTTGCATTCAGTGGGAGGTCTTCACATAATTGTATCTTCCATATATCAATACTAATCTCTTCCGAAACCTCACTCACGGTGGGCCTATGGGATGGCTCCTCTGCAGTACATGTTATTGTGTTTTATTACCTTTGTCCATGTCGTAATTTCTTAGCAGCCTCTTGTCCACCACCGCTAATATTTGTTCATGATCTTCAAACTGCTCCGCATATGGTGTGACCTGTTGAATCAAACACAGAGCCTTAGTTTTTAATACTAACATAAATCAGTGATGAGTCTAAACAGTGAAAGATTATTTGGATTTTTTACCCATTTAACGAGGTCCACTTTCTCTTCAGATAGTTTAAAATCAACTGGTTGTTTGCCACATATGATGTCTAGGAAAACCACCCCGAAACTATACACATCACTTTTCTCCGTCAACATATGAGTGCTAAAATACTTGTCCCAAACAAAATCAGTAAATACTAGAAATAAAGAAGCACAATATGTCAACAATATTTAGAATCGAAAGAGAGATTTAATTGGGGTCTAAATATCTTGCAGTTCCCCTCACACCAGTAGAAATATGAGAAGCCTCTTCATCCATTTCTACTCGTGAGAGTCCAAAATCGGCCAATTTGCCATTCAAATTGTTGTCCAGAAGAATGTTGGTTGTTTTTACATCTCTGTGAATGATTTTGGGGTGGAACCTATGTGCAAGTACTCCAGTCCTTACAAGACATCAGTAGATGTTGAATCAGGTGAAGGACTTTGATCCTTAAATATTTTAGAAATTTCTACCCAGAAAAAGAAAGCTACCTTGTGCTGCATCCAATGCTATTTTAAGTCTGGTTTTCCAATCTAGTTCTGGATATTTCAATGGATTACTACCTACGAACACAGAGTAATAATCAAACATGTTTTGGTTACTTGGCTTTCTGTTGTGAAGGCACAAATGTGAAAGAAACAGTTCAAGCAAAAATTTACCGTAAAGGTGGTGATTTAAGGATCCCCTAGGCATGTACTCGTATACAAGCATTAGGTCTCTTGATTCATTGCAATAACCCAACAAAGACACCAAATTCTTGTGATGGACTCTGGACAAAAGATCAATCTATTCATTAAGCCAAGTTTAGCTTTCTTCCATAACAGTGCAGCATAGGAAACTTTCCAAATGTGAAACATCGAAAGGTGCTTTAGCATTACCTCGTTTAAGAATTGTGCAATTCCCTGTTTTGAGAAGAAGGAGAGCATTTTGATGGCTATTTGCTTTTCATTTGACAATTTACCCCAGAACACCGATGCAAAGCCACCTTGTCCAATGTTATGGCTAAAATTTTGTGTAGATTTTTTCATTTCATCTAGAGAAAAGGCACGAGATTTTGATGGATTTGGCACCATAACAATTGAATAATAATATGCAATAAGGCACAGGATTTTGATGGATTTGGCACCGTAAGGATTGAATAATAATCTGTAATAATCTAAATTCAGCCATCGTGGATTATGCTAAAGTTCCAAATAGGAAGGCATTTCATTAGTACCTGGAATGCTACTAGCAGTGCCTTTCTTGAATTTCTTCTTCCGGTGAATTAGAGTAACAACTACTAAAGCTACACCTATTATGACAAATCTAGTTGTGACCACTCCAAGGATAACCTTCACTTTGGTCCTCTTTGAGTGGAAGGAGCATTTGACATTCTCCCTCATTCATACAAAGGTAGAAGTTGTCACCGTATCTGTGACACAACAATGGAAGATTGTAAATTTGCATCAGAAATTTTAATAAATGCATATTTGCAATCATCATTTTACAATTGAAATATGCTGTTGGATAAAGAATTTGAATTATAAATTAAAATACCTAATTTCCAGTGATGGCTGATCTAATAGTTGCTTTGGAATTACACCACTGAAATTGTTATTGTCTATAACTCTGTAACAATCACAAATGAGCCGATAAACATTGTTTACATTACATTTTTAAGGCACAACTATTGATTCTGAATAATAGCTGACGATTTTAGAAATGACACTCACAACTCATTAAGATTATGCAGTTGAGATAGCCAGTCTGGAACTCTGCTACTTAACCTGTTGTTCTGCAGGTACCTGCATCACCCAATTGTGAACCTTAATATCTGTTAATCTTAATTTTCCAAAATGTTAAAGTGTGAGTAGCAACGACTTTGAGAGGGGTAAAACTTACAGTCTCTTCAACCTTGTTAGGCCCGAAAAATTTGGTAATTTTCCAGTCAGATGGTTGTTATGAAGTGACCTGGTCATATATGCCACCAAGAATAGATTAATAATTAATATGATAAAAGTGTGAATGATATACCTTTAGTATAAGATGAATTGTGATAATGTGTTTGATTACATCAATTTATAATTTTTCTGTCTAAAATGATTACAGAATTTGAGGCTCAGATGTAAATGAGTTCGGTCAATTGGGTAAGAGCAGGTGGTATCGATCCTGCCAGATTCCTTCTGGACAAGTTGTTGAACACAAACAAGTTTTCTCATAATTTTACTTTGAAAAAAGGGAACTGTACATTATATTTTTTAATTCAGCTTACATTTCTGAAACCCTTACAGCTGAGGAGATGTTAGTACACTGGATTCCCTCCCATGGCAGAATGAAGCAAGGATCCAAAGTCCAATTCTTAATATTAAATTTTTGTTTTACAACGGCCAGAGCTTGGGCTGCAAGATAATTTCAAGAGAGTTTGAATCACAATTGCAGTATTTTAAAATATTGCAAAAACTACGAAAAATAGAAGGAAATTGTGTATTGACCATCCATTGAAGAAGTTGCAGGTTGAGTGGGAAGTAGGTGGTAATGGTCAAAAGTGTTAATGGTTGATTTATCTTTTTTTATCCCATCCTATAACTCTTTAGCGGACATTAAATTTGAGTCCTACCTAAAAAGATTAAATATTATCAAAATCAAAAAAGTGTATTCATTAGCACTTACCAGGACAAATGCGTGACTAGGCTATGGAGAATCTGTACATATCCACCCCCATTTCATCCATTATTTCCACGTCTTCCTGCAAATGTTTATGCGGAATTCATATCATCATAAACGTAGTTTTTTTAGAACAACTAGACTAAGGGTTTGTACTGTTTGATGTGAAAATACTTTGTAGTGGTGATATTCGTCTATCTGCTTTGTCTCTGTTCCTTCCGTCCGCAATTTCTCTTACAAATTCAACGGCCATGGTAATCAAAAAGGGGGAAATACTTCACAAGAATTAGAAAGGAACACAAAGTAATAAAAAAGGGGGAAATACTTACCAGGAGATGGGAGAACACATCCCAATTGTTGAGCCCCTTTCCGTCTTCAATATAACCCCCGTCATACTGCAACAAGATTTTCTCCTAAAAAGTTAGAATTTTGAAACATTAAATCTATTTTTCTCTGAAACAACAATACAGAGGGAGCCATTGAAGTGGAGGTGGAGCACCTGATACGCAGAAGACCCCACGCCAAAAACAAAATTGGATGGAAAATTTTTCCTGCTAAATTCTACGCCATAACCTCCCGTGGCAAACAGAAAAGTGGAAATTGATGATAGACGATTTGGATCGAATAAGGAATCAAAATTGATATGTGACAGGGAGAAATGCATGCATGCCAAGTGTCGGTAGGAAAGACTAACATGAGTCATCCAAAACAAATAAACTGGCAATAAAATATGTTGCCGGCAATGAAGGGAAAAGAAAGGACCAGGCATGAAGCTACCGAAGTCCTCTGTATTGTGTTGGCCTATGAGATAAGTCGTAATAGATTTCAAAGGCTTAAATGTCTATAAGCCAAAGAGATTACAGAAATTACCACAAGCTAAAACATCTATAGATTGCATAGCTCACCCTGCAGGAGGCTGCATACAAAAATGACATCTCCCTGGGGCATTACAGCTAGGAAATCCTCTCTTGGACCTACAGATAAGTGTCACAAATATGCCCAGGTGAGAGTGTTTATGCACTGTTCTATGTTAATAAAAAGACAGAACACGAAGTTTCTAAAACAAGGGACTGTAATACAATGAAGTATACAAATAACATTAAATAAAGGCCATGCTTAGTGTTTTTTATCATATTTAATACCGGCAACCAATTTACAGATAACAAAAAAAACATTAAACATTAAATAAAGGCCATGCTTAGTGTTTTTTTATGATCATAAACATTTAGCTAAATTTATTACGAATCCTATATAGCAATCCTGATCTCCGGCACTCGATTCTTTATAGAATGGCTTTGCACCGTCCAACCACTTATAGCAGTTCTTTGATTGGGTTCAAGGGGTGCAAGATACAATGCAACGAGGGCTTTGCAAGGTCTTTTTGAGTCCGAGAACATAAAAAATGCTGATGTGGCAAGGCAAGCAATAAAACCATTAGTTGAAATGCTTAGTGTGGGGTTGGAGAAAGAGCAACAAGCTGCAATTGGCGCACTAATCAAGCTATCATCTCAAAGTACTTCAAAGGCTTTAGCTATTGCTGATGCTGAAGTCAATCCTATAGAAAGTATATACAGAATTTTTACATCATTTTGTTCTTTGGAGTTAAAGGAAGACACAACATTGCTTTGCAGTGTTTTGTTTGCAAACTCCAGAGTACGAGCAACATCTGCAACTTCCGATTGTATTCAGCCCCTTGTAGAACTTATTAGTATAAATTCTAATTCAATTCAGGAAGTTAGTGTCCGTGCCCTCAATAATTTGTTGGATGATGAGCAACATGCAGAGGTTGTTGCTGCACATGGTGTTGTGGTTCTTCTTGTAGGACTGGTTGGTGGAACAAATTATCCATTTCTTGAGGCAGCAATAAGTGCTCTTGTAAAGTTGGGAAAGGATCGTCCCCTGTGCAAGCTGGACATGGTCAAAGCTGGGGTGATTGATGCTATTCTTGAAATTCTCCCTGATGCACTAAATTCTCTCTGTGGCTCGATTGCAGAATAATATGCATATTGAAAAACAATAGTAGCATTGCAAAGAGCGCAGCTGCCGCAAGAGTGGTAGAGCCTTTGTTCCTATGTTTGACCCACCCAGAGTTAAGCACATGGGGCCAGCACAGGGCATTGCAAGCACTTGTAAATATCTTGGAGAAGCCCCAATCTCTTGCTAACCTGCGACTCACCCCTAGCCAGGCCATTGAACCATTACTTGTATTTCTTGAATCACCTTCCCATTATGTCCAACAACTTGGTGCTGAATTACTTTCACATCTTGTTACCCAAGAGTATTTTCAGCGGGATATTACAACACAACAAGTTGTAGTGCCACTTGTACAGCTTGCAGGATTTGAACATAACCTTGGGTCCCATCATAGAGTGGAAAAAATATCTCTGCTCTTGTGCATTTTAACCTAACTGTACTTTCGTATTCCCATTAACGTACTCTGGGGGTCATTTGTAAAGATTAATAAATTTCTTTCTTCTAATCCTTGCCAAGCATACAGTTAAGACTCTAGACACTTCTGCACTTACCATGCCAAGCATATAACGGGCTTCAGGATTGCCTGTCTCTGCACATAGCCTCAAAAATTTGTGCGATTCTTCGACAAACTATTTCCACACGTTTACGAATACACAGGGTTTCAATAATATTACACTTTTTTTTTGGGTACAAATTTCCATTATAACCCTGCTTATGGACCCTGTCTATAAAATTCGCATTTATGAGGGAGTATTGGAAATAAACACTGTAAAATTTAGCGATTTTGATAAGGGAGCAGCTCATGAAGCCAAAGAAACCATTATCAAATACTGTAAAAAAAATCCTAAACGGGACTGTCTTAGTTGCACTTATGCAACAAGGCAATGCATCTGAGCTTTAGCAACTGACTAGCGGACAGAAAATATCCGAAGCTGCAAGTAGATGTCAAATTGTAATGGGCAAACAAAACTTTAATAAAACCGGTCATATCTGTGCAAAGGAAGGAAGGAGTTCTGGCAATGAGGGATTAAATTCCACCAATCATTGGTGACTCAAATAAAACATTTGTCTTTGAACTACCAATAATTACAAGAAATATTTATCCAAACAGTAGCTTTTGCATATTCTGCATGCAATCCCGTGCAAATTAATAGCAGAAGGTGAAAACAAGAGTATCCTGCGCGGCAGGTACTAACAAAGGTATTTAAAAGTTGCATTTTTAATTGAATGTAGTTTTGATTTTTAAATAAAGTTGGTTTTTTGTTTTTTTAGGCTATAGCTTTTAGGTGACAAAATAATCGACTTAGGTGGAGTAAACATAGCGGTGGAGTAACAAGGTATATCGAGAAGATTCATGGAGAAAGCGGAGGAGCGGATGAGGATGAGGGCTAAACAGCCGAGAGCCGTTGCAAAAGCAAAGATCCGTTGCAAAAAGTAGACTGCTGTTGAAGGGAAATGTATTATATAGCCCTGTGCGGGACTGCAGATTCATGGCTTCTTTGTGTTATTCTTTGTTTTGTTTTTTCCCTCTGCATTTTTACTTTGTTTCGCGATTTTTTCCACGGCCGCGTTCATTTTTTAGGGTCTAAATCATTTTTAATTTTGCCTGTAATGGGTATTTCATTTTTTTATAGGGTCTGTAATTATGTAGTTCGAGTCGTTTTCTGCTTATGTTTTTGATTTGGTTTGAACGAGCAAAGCGGAGCAGTCACTCATTTTCCTGGTAAGGGTTTACTCTCATTTTCTGACTAGGGTTAAATAGTATTAGTATTGCTAGGCTTCAGATGTGTTTATTTAAATGATTAAATTTCATTTTATAAATAATTTTAGTTCTTCACTCTTTTGCTTTCAGTTATGCGTTTCAGGGTAGGAGCGGAAGAAGAAGAAAAGATGATGAAACCTTGGATCGGAACTCTAAAAAAATGCCATGGAATCTCGCTTTTGGAGGGCGTCCTGCAAATTATCCCTCTCCTGGAAATCAGCCTACCAATGCAGAACTATACAGCCACAATTTTGTTGTATGCTTCTCAACTCCTTTAATTTTTTATTTTTGAATATTTTTCCCCTTATGTATTGGTTGTTTGTTTGGATTTATAGGTTGAAGTAAAATCTTCAAAATTTTGCTCTACAGATTATATCGAAGTAAGAAGGTGAAGAGATTGTGTGCTGTGCATGATATAATTTCCAGGCCCTACTTCGTCTGTTTCAGAATATTCTCTAGTCTGTTGTTACCGTTCAGAATATCAGAGCTCAATAAAGCGATTTAATTAACAAATTTAAACTTGTTATGAATGTTGATGACAGGCATGGAATTTGTCAGGCACACGAAATGGGCTGATGTGAAGAAGAGAGCCGATGTTGAATAAGAGAGCCGATATTTTATTTTTTTATTGTCTTTGCATTATTATTTTGTTTCATGATGTAATGCATAGGCCGTGTTTTTTTTTTTTTTGGGTTTTTTGGGGTTTGAACCATTTTGATTTTGGTCTGTGTGTATTGTTGTGAATGAGATTTTTTGGGAGGTTAGTAGTACTTTTGGGTTTTTTTTTGGTTTAGTGTTTTTAATCTTGGATCGGAGGGGCCAGAGAGAGCAAACCATAACCATGACCGAGGATTGTCTTCCAGGTATTTATCTTCTTCTATAATTTCCCCTCGTTTTTAATAATCAGTGAGTTGTTCTTGGTTTACAGGCAAATTGTTGTGAAAGGGTTTTGTGGGAGGTTTCTTGAATTCGCGGGTTGTCTGTATTTTTGTGTTGCGTTTTGTGGGAGCAGAGCTAAGCAGACCATATCCAAGGATAGTTGAGTATCCTCTTCTATAATCTGTTTACAGAAATGTTCCGCTTAGAGTTTAATGATATTTTTGTATAAAAATAAGCTATAATTACATGGATGTTTTTACGGTGTAAATCTCTCCAATAAATCTACTCGTAACATATTCCGTAGTCAGTTTGTTTATGCCAAACTGCAGGGAAATTGGTCTTTCGTATTTATTTTCTCCGTTAATTTAATATTTAGATTCTCATATATCCATGGTTGCTGAAATTGGTATTAACAGAAGTGAGCTATTTAAGTATTGTAAGGATCGAAGTATTGGGACTTGCAAATATTGGTTTCATAGGACATCAAGTTAGAAAAATGTGTTTGGTTTGTTACAGGATCATGAAAATGAGTTTGAATTTTTCGCGAGGAGGATAATTCAGATGAAGAGGAATCATATGCAAGGAAAACTGCAGGAGAGAGATGCTAAAACTTGTTTTTAAAAAATAAATAAGAATACTACATTCTATAGGCTTTTATTGTTCACAGCCCATGTTAACAACAGGAACTGTTTTTTTTAACAATAGGGTTGTCATTTTTAAGGAACCGTATACACAAGCCCAAATGTAATGTGTTCTTAGATTTATACTACAAGTTCCCAATGAAAATGCACTCATGCCCCACGAGCTTTGGGAGGATGCAAGAAACACGAGAAGCAGGGTTTTTTTGTCTGGGGAAATTCTTTTGCATTTGTTAACGGATTGTAATGGAACATCTGTTTTTGCATGTGTGGCAGGTTGTGTAACCTAAGGAAGAAAATAAGGGTTCCAACAGAGCATAGGAATTTTTCTATGCAACCCAACATGCAAAGAGATAATTACATAACCATTTTTCTCCTAAGCATCTTAAATCATCCTTAAAGAAGTTTGACTGGGAAGTGTAAATTTTATCGAGTTAGCTAACCATATAGCTAGGAACCTATGGACTACCTCGTTTTATAATTTTAGGAGAAAGAGAGGCCCCAAATCCTCCGGAAATGGGTAAAATAAATACAATAAACAGAGAACTGTTTATGTATGGACATAAACCAAGATAAATTTGCGTGGAAATTTAATAAAAATAATAGTGAAAACCCCCATAGAATTACAATGCTTACAATCAAATGTTGGCCTTTATGGACAAGGAGGGCATCTTAGTTTTTGATTGCCCACTTGTGAACTATTATTTCTTGTGAAATATTCTTTCTTTTATAGTAACATAATATAGGAAAGTAGTTGGAGGCTCCCTGATCCATTCACCATTATCATCTCGCCCTTCATTTCATCTGCAAGGAACAGGGGATGCTATGAAAGAGTCTTGAATGATGTTTTGTACCTTAAAATGTAGAGCAAGCCGTAAGGGACATGTGGCATCACCTAAGCCAATGCGGGAAAGCAGGGCAGCGGGAGAAATTTTGTTTAACGCCCCAAAGGGTTAAGAGGGTAACATTGACTGCGCTTTCTTGACGCCTCATGCCACGTGGTCACTCCCGATTTCTTTGCGGGCTAGCGGGACCATGGGAAAACATATAAAATTTTCTCAAAATTTTCTAAAGCACAAAAAGGAAAAAGGGACCTGCTCCTCCGTTGATGTCTTGTGACAATATGTGGCATCACCTAATTGGTCACAGTGAGGCGACGGGCGGCGAGGAGAATTTGGAAAATTTTCTCAATTTTTTTTGGATGTGCTAAGTTTAAAAAGGGGTCTGCCCTTTCGCCAACACCCCATGGTGTCACATGACAACATCTGATTGGATGCGGATGGCGGGGTGGCAAGGAAAATTTGGAAAATTTTCCTAAGTGCATAAGGGAAAAATTTGGGTTGCGGTTATCAAGAAAAAATTTTCCATTTTTTTTTGACACCAAGGAAATTTTTTTCAAAAGGCCATAAATTTTGATAGAAAACTCGGATTTTAGAAAACTAGGACTTTTGGAAAGCTCTCAACGTCCTCTTTGCACAGAGATAATTAATTTTTGATTTTGATAAATTTTAAGAGGGTCAATTTTAAGAAAACAGCTTGCAGGATTTTACGGTCACGAATGGTAAATTTTAACTTGTGATTTATTCAGTTTGATCTTCTTCCTCTCTCAACATGTCAAATAGACATGGAGAGTTGTTCTTAGGAGGAATTAGGATAAGTTTGTGAGGTAGATCTGTTTGATTGAATTCCAATTCGAAATTTACAAATTTGACAAAAAATGATTGAAAACTTTGAACTCGGTTTTGTCAGGTTTTGAAGTATTTCTACTAAGTGTTTTTGTCTAATTGAGTTTTTTAAGACCTACTTCAATTTAATCATTTAATTTGTTATTTTATTATTGCAGGTTCGATCTGTGCATTTTGTTTAGCTAATTGCCAGTTTGAAAGAATAAAACAGAGGGCAAAATTTTAAAGGATCTATTTAATTACTTTCCATCTCCCAAGTGTGGAAATTCATTCTAATCCTAGCCTAATACATTTAGTTGATTCAATCAACCCATCTACGGGCTAAAATGCAAATTCTGATTTCCAACCTTAACATTTTTTTAAGAACAAAGCATTATATTTTTCCTCACATGCAATTCTTCTTTTCAACAGAGATTTCAAAACACAATGGATGATCAATTTCAATACAAAAATACAGATTGAAAAATATAATGCAATCCTTTATTGATTCCAAAATACAACATTACAACCTTTCTTCTTTTATTCCTTCTAAAACATATATTATATACAAAACAAAATAATACATTTTCTTCTCACGTGTTTCACTTTACCACTTTTCAAACAGGGATTTCATAGTGAATGCTAAACACAGATTTCCAATGGAATAACAACATATGGACAAAGATAAAACCATTTTCATTAATTTAAATGAACTCTTACAACTTCCTTTCCCTTTGGTTTCAAAATGCAACATACAAAAACATGTATCTTTCTTTCACATTCTTTCCAAAACAAAAAACATAGTATAACTCTTTTACATTTCAATATACAACTTGCAATCAGTACAACATCTTTCCATTACAACCATTTACAAGTTCATCCACTTGATTGGGAAAGATTACAATGAGATTTTATTTCACAGGGACTGTCAAACTATCTTTTTTAGCTTCATAACATGCATACTCTTAATTCTTTCAATTTGATCACAATATTAGGGAAAAACAACGCTCTCTATCCAACTAAAATATCCAATGAAGAGGAGAGACCATCCTTCTTCATTGGCCCCCAAGTCCCAACCACAATGCAATTAAAGATGTGATCCAACTCATGTCAACAACAAGATTCCACAAGCATACAATCATCATTTACATAAAGAAACACATTCACAAATAGAATGTAGTTTATAACTACATTAAAACATGAAAAACAATACGGAGGCTTTATCAAACAAGCCAAATGAGCAAGAAGCTATGGGGATGCTACGTATGCCTCCCAAGGGAAAATGAGTATCACTACCTAAGAACAACCCACCATTATATATATATGAATAGCATTTCAAAACTTTGTCATGCCCTTATGCCTCCATCAAGTACCTTTTATTCCTCACAATTTTTTTGTCTCCCAACCTCTTATGGCACCCCATAACGAGTAAAGAAATGTAAATTATTTCTTTGTAAGGTGGAACCCAAATCCTAACTCTCTCCACTTTTATACCTCCTTAAAACCACTTGTGCTTCCCACAAAATAACCCTACAGTCTTCTCCTACACCATTATTAGGCCATCTACCCAACAATCCACAATATATACCAAAACATACACACAAGAACATTTACATATATACAAGAAGAACATTTCAAGAGCCGAGCTCCTACCTCTCCATGATGAAGTTGTTCCAAGTTCTAAAATAGTAAGCTTTATCCCAATGCAAGCAATCCAAAACAACAAAGCACAAACATGCAACAATTTTCTAAAACTTCTCCAAGCAAGAGCTCCCAAAACAACAAGACAAATTCACCTAAAATGAAGTCTTCAAAAGTGAAGCAGCTCAAAACAAGGCAAACGATTTAAATTTTATAGAAGAGGAAGAGAAGAGAATGAGGTGGATCTATGTAGGATGCCACATCACACATCCTCAACCCCAACCCCTAAAAGTCAACTTCATTCTCCAATGCATAATAAATAAGTGGGTAAATAATAAGATAGTTTATTTACACACTAAATCCAACCCACATCCCAAAGGATTGAAATTAAAACATGTAAGAAAAGTGTAATTAAAACCTATAATAAGTCTTCTTAAAATGCATAATAAAAGTCTAATTTAACTCCCCAACCATAGATATGGTTGGTAAATAAATTAAGAGGTATGAGACAAGTTTAACTTGTCCCACAAGCCTCTAAAACAACTTCCAGGACAAATTCAAATTTTCAAGGTGGAGTGTTTCACACTCAAAAGTTAACTTACACATCACTTACAAAGTCACTTACAAGGTCACTTTCACATTATTTACAACACTTTAAGACATGACCAACAACTTTATTAATTACATTCTTATGACTTTTTAAATTAATTAACTAAACAATATGATCACTCACCATAATAACACGACATTAAATAAAAATGAAAGGGTAAGTGCACCACATAAAACACATGCAAAATTTAAACAAAAAGGACCAAATAAAATAAAAACATAAAATTTCTTGGTCACATTTAAAGGTGATTCCTTTCCATGGGAATCCCTAACACAAACTAACTCATAGAAACAAATACAATTGTTATGGTGACCTTGTTGAATTCATCTAGAATTCCGAAGTCGTTGGTCTCTAATCTTTCGACGTTTGTTGTGCTATTTTAACTTTTGTAAACACAAATACTTTTTTGGCCTCGTGGCCATATTAAAACATCCAAATGAATATAAATATAATTTTTAAAATCATCTAGATATATGAATCACAATATCAAAGCAATCTAATAATATCATTATCCAATAATTTTCTATTTCTAGGTCTACTCACAATATCCAAATATTACAAGTTCGACAACATCCATAATCTAACCATGTCAAACAATATATCAACATCAACATAAAATGCCTCTAATAATCATCATGCATCATATAAGAATCAAAGTCAACAATAATCCATGATTGAATATTTAACATCATACTAAATCAAAACTATAATAATGTCTATAATATAGTCAACAAATGTGTTATGATCAATATGAAAAGGTATCAAAAGGAAGTGGGCACTACAAGTAAATGGGTTCAAAATTGGGGTGATACACCAAACTTGTTTGAGGTCTTTGACTGTGTACATGCACAATTGATATGAAAATGAATTCTAGATGCACAAACCAATAGTTTTTAACAGAATATTAAGGCAAACACTTGATGCATTGAGGGAAATTTTCACAACAATATTGTTAAACTGCACATGCACACTAATATCATGCAAAAATTATTAAATTTGTAACATGGTAGGATGATTAATCGGGAATTTAACATTCACAAGGATTAATAAGACATACACAAGACTAAATAATTTGAAAGGCAAAATATACTTCTCATGCAAGGGGCAAAAACCGCTTTAACACTCATGTCTAAAAAGTATTTCGTGTTTTATCAATGCACACAATATATAACAAAATTATCAATCCCACCCATCCTAAAAATAGACTAAAATTGTATTCGCCCATGCATCATATTTTTATCCTTAATTTATCATGAATAAATAAAGGAATAAAATAAATATGCTAATACATGAGGCATTAATAGTCTTTGTTAAAAAAAATAGAACTCAAAGTGAAACTGTAGTTGACTATTCTATTTTTAATAAGTTGGGCGAATAATTTTGCTAATTATAAATCTTGCTTGATGAGCAAATCTTCTCCCATGTGCATGCAATCTGTCTATTAGTGCTTGATGTGACATTTGTAATTTTGATCCACTTGCCCCAGGGTCTAATGTTGACATCTCCATGCATAATTTTGTTCTCTTATGGTCACATGTGAAATTTCAACATCTGCAAGAAAAATAATACCTTTGTTTTAAGCTCCCATATGAGAACCACCTTTGATGTTGACCACTTTAAGGGTACAAGGTATTTAGCCAATTTTCAAGGTAAAATATTTCAATTTTATCATTAGCCCCTTCATGATCACATGCCAAACATATTCCTTGTCTTCTCTGACTTGTGCATGTGAAAAATAATATTCCTTCATGACTAAGGTGGTAATAATAGATCAAGGGTCAAATAATGTTGACCATGCACTTTGGTATAGTCTTATCCTAACATGGACTCCTCCTTGATTCGACACATATTATGATTAAATAATCATTTAGCTTGTTTTACATGGCACAAAATTATGAGGTCTTCTTCTAGAGTTTGACTCGATCATTTCATATGCTAGGGTTTTGAAAACATAATAATTTAAATGATAATTTTGTCCCCTCCTCTACGATGACATACCCCAAGCTTTGTCATGCTCTTCTTCGAGACTAACACAAGTGGAGTAAGGGTTTGTGTGGCTTCGACACATACATAATTTTTGACCACTGGTTTGGTTAACATTGATTATAACTGTTTCTTGATCGTTGATTGAATGTACCTTGATCGTAAATCGCCGTGGATTTGTAGCTTGGTGGTTGGGTCTTTGATCGTGGTTAGGTTTTGTTAACTCACTTCTTGAGCTCATGTGGTAAAAGTAACTTGAACTCTAATGATCGTTCCATTTTCACTCTTACTCTTTGGGTGAAGTTCGGAAAATCTTTTGCACAACTTCCATTGTTGAAGCTTTTGAGTTCGATTCAGTTCCTTTTGTGGTCTCTATAGTGAACTTTACAAGCATATATTTGATTCTTCTGTGATTTTTAACCTTTCTGGGCTCTGTGTATTGTATTTTCTGAGATTTCTTCGGCATATTGAGCTCTGCTTGGTCTATGGACCTCTGTTTCTTTATCGAGGCTTCTATGGAAGGAATTATGTGGAAATATTTGATGTGTGGCCGCCATTCCTAATCATTTTCGAGCTTTGGCTCTGGTTCATTTGCTCAGATGGGTGTGATTTTTTTCCCTCAGCTTTGATCTGAAAGTTTGGCCTAGATGTTTTAAGCCCTGATTTTGCTTTAATGGAGATCGATTTCTCCTTTTCAGACCCCTTCTAGGTAGAAATGTTTATCCTTGCGAAAGTAGAGCCTTCTGAGTGTGCTCATTGTGGTCATGGCCGATATTTCTTGATTTCTTGAGCTCCTTTCCTCACTTTCTGTTAACTCTTATGAGGTTTTGTGAATCGATTTTGCTTATTCTCTGCAATGTCTTGGCGCTAATGGTGAAATCTTGGAGCTCGTCTTCTTTGTTGAGAAGGGATCTGTGAGTTCTGTGTTCATGGTGGTTGCATAACCGGTTCTTCTGGTTCTATGCGAGATCCTTTGAAGGTTTTGGTCATTTCATGTTTCTTTCAAAACGACGATCGTCATCTCTCGAGATCGATTTGAGCTAGTTCTCGCTTTTTTGAGTTCTTCTATTAAGAGGAACGCCATGAATGTTTCCTTTGAGCTCAGCTGTGCATTCTGGACTTGATATTTAGCTCAATAACGAGCATGCATGGATAAGGTCATTGTTTCCCTCTTGTTTGAGTAAGTCATTCCTCCATCTTTCCCTTTCACTGTTGCATAAAAATGTTGATGAGCCTATAACTTGAAGCTTTGGTTTCTTCTTATATACTCGCCATTGTTTATGATACTACTCTCTAAAATTGTAGATTTGCATATTTTAAGATATGGGTATTCAGGTTCTACCTTGATAGATCTGTCCTTTGCAAACATTTTAAAACACCATTCCTATGGAGAATAATTTCTTCGAGCCTTTTCGACCCACGACATCACCTAGGTTTGCATGATTCTTGGGTCTTGATTTGCTTGAGTTCTACTCTCCATCTATGTATTATCCTCTGATACTTTGATCCATCTCTGATTTACTGATACCCATTAATGGGTTTTGATTAATGACCGGATCATGTACTCTTCCCCGATTCATTCTACTCTTGGCTCTTGGGGTATAAAGTTCACTATTTTTTGTATTCGCAAACCCTCTGAGATCTTGTACACATTTGTATAAATGACTATAATTTGATACTATAATCTCTAAAAATACTTTTGGTGTTTAAACATGAATGTTTCCTTTTGGTAAGCTTGTTGTAATTTTTTGGAAATGCCATTTATCTTATCCATGCAAAATTTCCAAGTTAGATCTTTGGGCTCTAAAGCTTCACCAGGTGTTATATTTTAATGGATCCTATATGAGTTGATCTCTGACTTGTTGCAGCTTGATACTGAAAAGGTGTGGCACTTGTGGTTTTTGTGTTTTCTGAGTAACTTGGCCTTGTTGGGTTCGGTGATTCTTTTACAAATTTAATAAAATATATGAAATTGAATGATCTGGTTGATAAATTTAAACACTTCAAAGAAATTATATATATCGATGTGAACATGTAAATTCATTCCAATGAACCATCAAGATTGGATCTACTTTGAATAGCGGATATGATTGCTTTATGATTTGACTCTCGAACCTTCCAAAGAATCTGGTTATTAGACCTTCCTCGCTATCTATACAATTGAATATTTGTCGTTAGAACTAGATGCAAATATAAAAGTATTTCCACATGTCTCAAAATCTTCAAACACCCAAATAGAGGAAGTTTTTAATGGATATCTTATCGAAGCCAAGTTCCAATAACTACCGCTGACCTTGTAAGGTATTCAATATTTTCGTCATCTATAACGGGGAAGTCAACTTCTTTCTTTCCTCAATGCAACGACATATAAAATAGTATAATTTTTTTATTATCTTTTGTCGCAATAACTACAAACATACGTCCTACAAAAAAAAATGTTTCAACTTAAATTTAAATTACATATTAATTTGAATAGACATAACTCAATACAAAAATTGTAAATAACCATTTACCTTGTCGTACCAAAATCAAAATTTCGTCAAAGTCCTTAGATGTTTCAACTTCATCTGGAGAAACAAGTCGTAATGCCCATGAAAGTTGATAACTGGGAAGCAAAGTTAGAGGCCTAAAAATCCATCCATCCACCCATTCTTGTGAATCACACTTAGCAATGAAAATTTGATACAAAATTCACAAAAACATGCCAACTTTCTTGTCCATGTGGCCCATGAAGTAACATCTAAGATACAAAATGAGTGCATATCATTGGACCCTGTGACTGTCATATAATTTTTGTAGTTAAAAGTTTTTGTTCCTATATCAACCAAAAAAATATGCTGGCGTGGAATTTTTCTTGAGAATCTTGGGCCATGTTGTCAATACACCATTCCACTATGCTCTTTGCATGTTTAATCTAGCACCATCTTTGTATTTCAATTATTCTCTTACAAGATCTCTTTTCACACATTCCACTGTACCATCATGCTCTCCTTTTTCATGTCTAACCTCGGTGAAATTTCAAATATGTTTCACACCCATCTTGATATGCATCATGTTCATCCAATAAAATATTTGTGCATTCTTAAATTGAGACGTACAATTATCGACCATATATAATGTTGATTGAAATAAATGTCCCTATCGAGACAAGTTTCTATAAAATAATTGGAAACACTTTTGCACAAATTTAGTAGAATGAGTACGATCATCACCGATATAAAAGTGGTATTCTATTAAATTTTTTTGATCATTCTCTATATTGTCGGAGAATGAATAAATGCTATATGCACAAAAATGATAACTGTCTTGAGTTGTAATATTGTGATTGAACCTCCATTTGTAGTTGTAATGTGTAATTCTCTGCAAAATTAACCACCGAACTAATAGTACTAATATGAAATGTGTCATTACATATCTTGAACTATTCATCCAACCATCGGGTTACGTGTGAATGTGTAGCATACTCAAAAATTTCATCCTTCAATTTTCTCATAAATTGAAAACAAATATATGTTCAGTAACTAGCTCACACTTGTTTAATCTTCTTTTCATCTTTCAACCGGTATGATACTAATTTGTATTTATCAAACTGAACTAAAATATGTCCTACTGCACCTCTAATTTTCTCATGGATGCAACTTTCCAATTTAGGTAGTTCGTCGCATGTACCACAACTCCATATAAACAATCTTGACTATAAACAAATTATTTAACTTATTTTTCACAAAATATTGTAGGAATGAAATCCTTAGAAGATATTGGTGGAATTTGAACACCACATTTCAAAAACATAGTTTCGAATAAAAATCGAAATGAATATGTAAAAATTTAGCATAATGCATCGTAAATTTAACATTTTGCCTACAACAAGTGGTGCGAGCGTGGTTGATTTTCACATATAATGGTTTCAACATTTTAAAAAAATGTTGAATAATTTTAATTTTTAGATGCTCCTGTTCAAACTTACAAAAAAATTGAGTTTGAGTCATATTTAAAAAATTCTTTGGATGTGGTTCGCGATTAATAGAACCAACTCTATATTTTTCAACATCTCTTGTATTAGGTGAAACTCTAGTGTTATCGTGCCAAAATTGAATAACTTTTCTTATAACATCGATGTATCTTTGTCCTTACGTGGTGCTCTAGCGAAAAATGCTCAAAAATTGGTGTTATTGAGTGATTGAAGGACATTACGCCTTTCAATTACTTTCATTAGAGTTTTTGATTAATTTTCAGCATTCGACTTGTTTACGTAATCAAACATTATTTTTTTGTTGATTTACTTACAACACTAGTAGCAAGTACATGACGCATAATATTACTATCGTTTATGTCTCTTGATACCAACATTTTGATATACATCACGAATGTTATCAATAATTGTAGAGGGTTGACCACGTATATTAGATGTTGTCAATTATAAGATGTTTAATGTAGGTCCCATTTTAATCAATTTCATTAAACTAACAAATTGACATATTTGGAAATCATTTAAAATTTTAAAATGATTATCTCAAATTTCAATGGCTTTTCTTATGATTTTTTGTTCGAAAGTTTGTCGGACATTGGTTTCAAAATGTTTTCATCAATTTGATAAAATAATTAGGTTTGTTACGTAAAATCCTAGAAGGTGTTTTGTCAAATTTTGCTTCTCTACAATTTCAACCTAAATTTTCTGATTCACATTTTTATTATTACCTTCAATTTCAACATCAACTATATCACGAGTATTTAATTCTTCTTCAACATTGACAAGAAAAATATTTTCATGAGTATTTAAATCATCTTCAATATTAATAGTAGAAACATTACTTGGTTCCTCATTTCTTACAATAGTAGGGGTTGAAGATGAACCTCTTCTTCATTTGCGAAGATTTTACATTCGCTTAGCGTTTTGAAATATTTTTGCCTCTAATTAGTCTAGTGTTTTTACTTATTTACTTCCTTTTTGACTTCGTTTCTTGTATCCCATGATGTTTTGCTTCCAGGTGATAAGAAAAACATGTAGAAAGCGACAAAAATTTGCATGTGAAATCATACAAGGCAAAACAAGAAAAATCACATGGTAATTTGAATATTAGGATGTGTGTAAATATGATTTAATAATCATGATTGCGGTTCTATTTGTATCATCAAATCGACTCTCAAGGCTCGAGAAATATTTTTTCCCAACCAGAGTTATGGGAGATCATTATGGCGTGTAAAAGGTCAAAAATTTAAATTTTCTCTCCTACGGACTTGAACTATACTGAAAATTGAAAACATTTCACATAAATGGTACCAACGCGTAGGGGAGACTCAAGTAGCTTTATAGAAATAATGATTTTAAAGTGAATAAAATAAGATAAATATCATTTTATAATTTTTACTAACAATAGGTCTTTAAGACATTTTTCCCATGAATGTTCATGTCTACGTTTAAGAACGTAAATTTTGTTTTGCTTATCAAAATGTGATAAAACCTATACCATCCCAACGATGGTAAAATTTTATACACGTTAAAAAAATATTTGATTTCAATATTTTTTATATATAAATATGGTGGGCAAACAAAAGTGCTCCTTTTTAAAAATAAATTGGACCAATTTTATGGAAAAAATTATAAAAAAATATTGCTCAAAAAAATGTAAAATAAAATCCATTTCAAGATGAACAATGACATATAACTTTTCACTAAAGGAAATAAAATATAACAAGATTTGGTCATCCAAATCTCGGGCAAATGGACTACAATCTTTTAGGTTTTTAAAAAATAAAACCAAGTCATATAATTTTGAGTGTTTAATATAGTTAAACTTGTTCGTTTTTTAAAAGAAATAGTAGTTTAGAAACTAAATTTCGGATGCTATGATTCATATTTATATATTTTTTTCTAATTTTGAGTGCGCGTATTGCTAATAATCCTTACAAGTTGAGATTTCGCTATTTTTTCAATATGACTTCCACTTATGACCCCCTTTTTGGTCCACCAACTTGTCGCACTTACAAACCACATATGCAAGAATTTTGGTTGATATGGATATTGCTTTGTAGAATTTCCTACCACAATTGAACTTAGAGTGGAGGATAGAATATGGACACAAAATATGGATTATGAAGGCTTCCCTTTCAGGTGTAGAACTTGTTTTTTTCTTGGTCATTTAGCTTCAGTGTCATATGGGAAGAAAATTTGTTTAAAATGGGTGTTCTTGGTGGAAGAATTCAGATTCTAGCCACTTGGTTGTGAATAAACCAAGTGATAGTACTTCTGAGGCGGGTTCAAAGCAGTTGGATCATGATGCAGATTAGGAGGAAGTGTCCCTTCCTACGCATCAAGAGCACGTGCAACTGGAAAGTAAGAATGATCCAGATCCTTTGGTTGAAATTGAAGACACAATGCATTTAGCAAGGATGCAAAGCTATGAGACGCTGATTGAAGTGATGATTCCATTCTAGAATATTGAAAATGTTAATCCTAACAAGAAACATGATTGGAGCATTGTAAAAGCGATAAAATAAAGGGACTATCTCACCCCTTAAGATGCAATTAAGATATAAAGGGAAGGGTTTTAAGTTTTGAGATAACTGCATTGGTTGTGTGGCAGGTAATGAAATGGTTAGTGTTATTTCAACTTTTGATTTGTTGTTCATTCTAGTTTCTTTTCTTGTTTTGTTGTGCCACTTTGGAAGAGGTAGTTTTTGCTCCTAATCACTCTATCTTTATCTCCACATTTGTGGTATGTCACAAGGACTGGTGAATATAGTTTGTTTTGTGGTGATGGAACTAGTTTTTGTTGGCATGTGTGTCCAGCGCTCCCTGTGAGTGTCATGACATGGACTAACCGCCTCTCGTAGAACCTAACTCTAAACATTGTAGTGGAGACTAACACCTATGCATTTTGATCTAACAACAATCATGGTCCAACAAATGGTATTAGAGCACGGAGTTTCAAGTTTGAAACTCACTCGAGTAACGCTAAGGGGGAGATTGTTGGCATGTGTGTCCAGCACTCCCCGTGAGTTTCGTGACATGGACTAACCGCCTCTTGTAGATCCTAACTCTAGCGATTGTAGTGGAGACTAACACCTATGGGTTTTGGTCTAATGACAATCGTGGTCCAACAGATTTTTCTTGTCAATGAGATCTTAGGGAGATTTGGATGGTCTCCTAAAACATAGTGACCTCGAGATGATGTAGAGTTGGTATTAATGTTGCACTTATAACTCTCATCGAAGGTAGCATCGTGAAAAAATAAGTGATATATTAGGTAGAATTTGGTCTCAAGGAGTTTGAAGAGGAAGTGAAGCCTCCCCGATATTGTATAGAGCCAAGCACTTCCGACCCTTATATAAAGAATTCAAAGAGAACTTGGGTTCTTTGGAAGAGGAAGTGAAGCCTCCCCTTGATATTTTAGTAAATGATGTAGTGGAAGATGAAGTATTTTGTTATCTCGATAAAAGTTTTTGAAGTTGATGATATTTTTTAATGATTGATTTGAGGATTCGCCTCACTTTGAAGCTTATGAGAGCCCACTCTAAATTGTCCAAGGGGATGTGAAGAGCTTGCATCCAATGGTGAAGTGTATATTGAGGGTGGACAATTAAACTGTCACTTAGCTCCAAAAAGTGTTCAACATAAAATGTCATCTTTGGGCATAACCCTTTATGAGGGTTCATCCAAATGGCGTGAATACACTACTTGTAAATATCCTCCTTAATGGTCTTACTACTGCGATACGCAATGTCCAATTAGAAGGTTCCAATAAAATAATAAATCAATATTGCAAAAGATCTCTCGACAAACATAGGGGAGAAATTGTGCTAAGGTTTTCGGTGGTGGAGCGGGGAGGACAAAGGGAGAAGGAAGTGTGTCGGGGAGAGGTTAGGTTCCGCATATCCTCGCAAAATATTTCTAGTGCTCTATCTTCTTAGGACGGGAGGATGACAATGGGGCATAGATTGACTGTACGAGAGAAGAAGAGCAGCGGTGGTGCCAAATTTTTGGGAGGAAACTCTCTATAGACAACATCGTGAGCTGGTGTGAGAAGCAATGGGAAAGGGGGCTCAAGGTTAGATTCTTGGCCAAAGGGTTTTCTCAAGTTCTTTTCAGAAGCACAACCCAAAGAAGAGGAAACTCTCCTTCGGAGGGAAAGGTTGTTCCTTGATTAACGGTTGTATGTTAGAAAATGGGGATCAAACTTTGAACCGAGTTCGATGGTGATGAAGGATCTCCGGATGTGGGTTAGGCTCTATGCTCTTCCCATAGATTATTTGAATCCCTCCATCCTCCCTAAAGTTTGTGGGTCTTTGGGGAAGATTGTAAGTATAGATCAAAGAACCCTTTAAGGGGATTTAGAAGCTTATGCCGGGTTTGTATTTCGTGGATCGTGTGAAACCTTTTCCGGACTCCATCTCCATTAAAACTTAGGAAGGGATGTGAATATTATAAATCAGTATATTATAAATTCAAGGAAAAATATGATTGGTGGGAAAACAAGGAGGAGATTGGGTCCCCTAGTTGGTTGGTTTTTTTGAAGCGGATAATCTTCCAAAAGTTGGTGTGTTATGTTGTCTAGTCTTTAAGGGGAAATTAGTTACGCAGACGAGAAGGAAGAAGTGGGGCCTCGCTGATCCTACCAGTGTGTTTTATGCATGGAAGTTTAAGATCTAGATCATTTTATTCAATTTTTTCCTTTTTCGTATAAGTGCTTCTAACTAGCTTTGCACTAGGCTCGAGCTTGACTAGATTCAGGGGATATCGCTTAAGGACTTTCTTGTGGCTTGGACTAAGATGGGAAAGATTGACATACTTAGATCTATCTAGATTTGTGCCCCAATTCTCCTTCTTTGGCACATATGGTGGGAGAGAAATCTCATAATCTTCGAGGAGTGTCTTCGACATCGGGCGATCTTGGCCAAATTTGGAATCTCCATCTCTCGAAAACATCGGGAAAAGAGTAAGGATGTTTCAAGGTTTTCCTCCTTAGATGCCAAAATAAGGGTAGCTTGGCCTCTAATCAAGTTGTCAGATCTTGGGTCAATTATGAAAAAAGGGTTATCTTGGGTCGAAAAAGCCTTGTGTAGAAAACAAGTAAGAATAAGTCCACCCTCTCCTAATTTTTGCAAATTGAATTTTGACGAGACGTTGAAGGGTAACCCACGCATATCGGGAGTGGGGTGTTTGATTAGAGATAGTAATGGTTCTTTGGTGATAGTTGGCTCCTTCCCTCTGAAGGATGGAACTAGCGTCGAGGCCAAGGCTCAAGCCTTACTTGAAGGATTGAAATTAGCAGTGCAAGTTGGGTGTGATAGCTTGGTGATTGAAGGGGATTCATTAGTTGTCATTACAGATTTTAAGAGAGGTAGACCATTATCTTGGCATCTAGACTTCCTTTTTGAAAATATTCTCTTTTGGCTTAGTAAGATACCCAACTGGAGTATCGAACACAAATAGAGAGAAGAAAATAAAGCCTCTGATTTATTAGCAAGTTATGACATTATTAATAGAGATGGTTTGGTCATCTCAGAGCATGCCAACTCGTGGGAGAGGTTAGAGGCACTTATTGCCAGTGAAGGACGCGAGGATGTTTATTAAAGAAGGGAATGTGGATTCATTCTCTTTGTCTTTTCACTTTTGGAAAATGGTTTCAGAGGTTAGTGAGGGAGATTGGAAACATGGATTCTACTCCGCTTCCTTGCTTTTTTTTATAGGGGGAAAGTGTGAAATGGCCTTCGCTAGGAGGTGTGATGAGGGTTAGGGTTTGAATTGTCTTCTGGGCTGAGTCGGGATCGGTGTGTGAGGCTATAGAGAAAGTGTTGGGAGAGGAGTACATGGTGGCCTCTGCTCGTTCTCGAGTCAATTCGGAGATAGCCTCATGGTTCGTGTCAAGGCTTCTACTGGTTAAGAAGAGTAAGGAGGAGACGAAAGATATAGCCTTGCATTTTATAAAACCACAACATCGTGGTGGTTTGGAGGAGGCTTTGGAGGCGGTAAATATGGTGCCATATTTACGAGGTGGTGGGAGAGGAAGGGCTCATGTTGGAGGGAGAAAAGAGTGTTATTGCGTCCCTTTCACCTTAAAGGTGGATCTTATGTGTTTTTCTTCGATGTCCACACTCGTTATCTTTGCCGCTTGGAGGAAGGCAAGTAGAATAAAGAAGCTTGACTTACTTGGTTTAACAATGCCCATAATGTTAGAGTCGAAGTGGCGAGTGATTCAAGAGGAAGGAAGGGTTCACATATAATTTCTTGTTGTGGATCATGCGAGAGACGGGGTGATGGATGGTGGGAAGAAGAGGAAAAGAAAGAGAGTTCCAGCTTCAGTGGAGGAGGCAGCCCCGAATGTCAACTGAGTTAGTTGTTTGGTTCTCTTTGTTGTTCATGTGGTTTATTGTTTTTGTGTTGTTCCTACTATGTCTGCAGGCTTTTGTTTTTTGGGTGTTTTCGAGTAGTTGTCTAGAGGTTTTCAGATGTAACGGGTGGGATCCCATGCAATCCCATGGTTCATAGCTCTAGTCGAAGCATTAAAATAAAAAAATCTCCTTAATGGTCATGTTAACCTCCTAATTGTAAGGTAGATGGTGACTTGGTGTGTCCAACGAATATATAAAAGGAGGGAGATGATCTATCTGAATATCCCAACCTTAGCATATAATCAACAACGACACTGGAGAATTATATTGGGAAATAATCTCTAAAGAACAATATGCCAAGTACAGGTGCCTATCTTTCCCCTTAGTTGAGTTAGTGAAGCCTCGAATGCAATGTGACAAATAAATAAGATAAAAAATGTTCTCTATTCTAAAAGGATGGGCCCCAAAATCATACTCAAGTAAAGAGGCCCCCAAACCACTAAATTATAATGAGCAGTGAAGTTTGAGAAAGGAGTCAAAGAGGGATGCCTTAGAATATGTCTTTAAAGTCTTGTTGAAAACATTGTCTTAATAACGGCTAAACAATTGTATCCCTTTTTTACTTTTGGTTGGAAGACATCTAAAATTGCACCGTACGGTTTAGATAATTGTACTCCCAAGCAAGTACAAGTGCTAGTGAACTCGATGTCTCCCCCAAAGAATAAATGGAAGTGTGAGGTCTTTAACTTGTAGAATGTTGTATCGTTGGTTTTATAGTCCCTCGGGAGGGGGGTAAAGAGGGCATATCATTATTAAACAATATTATATAAATTAAAACTTGGAGTAGGTACCCATCACTATCCTGGATATGCTCATGAAGAAATATCTTGATCTCATTGATGTAGATCCCAAACAAGGTGTGGGTGATAGAGGCAACCTTGTTTGACTCTAATGGCAATATTGAAGAAATTTGTTATCCCATGAACCATGTAGAGAAGACCATGAAAAGTTTCGTATAAATGCATGATGGTAGTGAGAAGGATCTCGGATATTCCAATGTCTTTGAGCCTTTGAAATAAGGCCTCCATTAGAAAAGAATTTAAAAATTTCAAAATTCTACAAAGCATTAATAGAATTTCGATTAAGCAATGACAAGCCTCCTCAATGATGGCTCAAAGAGTAAATATATGATCAATGGTATGATGAGTAGGATGGAATCTTTTATGTCCCTTAACTCTCGAGGTGCCTCTGCACTAACTCCTCATAAAGTTGCATATTAACAACTATAACATTTAGTCTTAAGAAAGTATGGCCTGTCACGATTATTTCGTATTTCTTTGGGATTAAAATTGGGGCCCGATTTATGTATTGGGTGAATAATTTCATGTGATCAAGCTAGCGAAAACCGGAACATACAACGTGGTTAAAAATATCAACCAAGTAGCTACCAAGTACACCAAAACAATACTTGAAATATTCTACCTATAAGTTGATTCGTAAACTGACCAATTTTTTTCTTGACCAAGGTATTCTTTATAGGCGAGATCAACCGATTCGATTATATACCAAAATAAATCAACTTAAAACAAATGCAATGCAAGAATAAGAACCAACACTATAAAAAAATTGACAACGAAGTTCAAAAAAATGCCTACGTCTTCAGGGTCACAAAATAGATGAACCAATTCATTATAAAAATTTGATCGTTAGGTACAAATACAATTACAATACTACAAGGAATGCTCAACCTAAACTGGTGCTAATCGATTCTCGAATCTAGAATGGTTTATGAAGCTTAGTGCTCTGGCACAACTCAGTTCGACACCTCCTGATGGCCTTCACTATGCTTTTGCACAATCTTTGCCTCTACACGGTGCTAAGTTGAACAATTTATGATGTTGATTTCTAATATATTTTAAGGCCTCCAGCCTCTACGCAAAGCTAAGTCTAGTGTTGTCGACGATCTTCCACTCTATTGCACGATCTCTTTTGTACTTGACTTGTGAGGAGAGGAGCTTATGTGTTATAGAGGAGGGGCTTTAATAGGATTAAATAAATAACTTAACACACACAAGAGCCATATAGGCCGGATGTATATACATCTGTTTAGCTAGTAAAGTTGGTTAAGACATGCGAGTTGGGAGGGGGAGGTTGCAGGTTTGACTCCCCCACCCACCATATTGGTTGTGTTGTTTGGCACTTTGCTCACCATGTTGAGTTGTCCCCTCTCATTGTCGTACCATGTTGTCCTTGCACCCATTTACCTTCGCGCATTAGTGCTCGAGCATCCCGCCAAGTGTCACACTCACTGTACTTGATTGCTAATTCTAATAACGTCGATTGTCACGTATCTCGGCTCGAGATATTTGTCAAGATTTTGTGGGTTTATCCCACATTCATGGGGATATGCCATAGGATAGTCTTGTTAAGGATTTAACTGTCCCACTCCACTCGGTCTTCGGATCGCTTTGTCTGCTCCAAGTGGATCAATTTGTTCACAAGTTGGATCTTATTGGAGGTAGCTTGATCAGTGGGGGAATATGAGTTAACTCGCTCATTGTGACTCACCGAGTTGCTTGTTAGCTTGCCACGATAGATTAGTATTTGGCTCGATTATGGCTCCTTCTTAACTTACGAGTTATCTAATTGAGTGATATCACTTTGGTGGCTGGATCCCCTTCTAAAATAAAAGTGGGCCCCATAGTTGACCAAATTTTTGCATTCTCGAGCGACGATGACCGACGATCTAAAACACCCCGTATTTTTGCTCTGCGATGGTGACGACCTATTTGCCATTACAACCGTGCCTAGTCACTACATTGTCACCTATGTTTTGGCTAAGTCTTGTAAACATTTATCTCGGGTGGATTATATCTAGAGCGTCAACATCTATTTTGCATGTTAGAATAGGAATTGAAAATCTCACAACTTTGTACTTATGTAAGGTACATGTTTAGGGAGATATTTGAAATGTTGACAACTTGTTTTGACATCCGATCATAAGCCCTCCTCATAAACTACCTTGTTACTATTCATCACTCTAATCACCTCTTTGATGTTATTGTATGTGAATATGTGGTAGGAAGAAGGGGAGAATCAACTTGGATGTGATAGCCTAGGAATATCATGGAGATTGGAAGTGTGGGAGAACATCGATCTAGGATTAAGCTCTAAAGGTGTAGGAGAGTGGTGAGGATGGAGAGTTGTGAGGATGGATGGTGCATAAAAATGTTTTGGAGAGTGTCGGAGGGAAACACATAAGATATGTCTCCTCTAGAAATAATCAACTTGGATATGCGTCTTCCTAGGAATATCATTGAGAGTGGAAGTGTGGGAGAACATGCATCCAGGGTTAATCTCTAAAGAAAGGGGAAAGGGGTGAGGAAGAATGGTGCACTAAAACTTGGGAGAGTGTTAGAGGGAAGCACATAAGATTTGTCTCCTCTAGGAAATAAAGAGGCATTTATCATGGGGAAGGAGACAATAGTAAGAGGCTTTTAGGGTGGGATAAGAGGGATGGGCATGGATCAAGGAGTGTTGAAGCTAGCGGTGAAAGTCTTTTGAAACTTGTCATCGTACCATTTGTTCATGGGGTAAGATATGGTAGTGAAGATTTGATGGGAAGATGAATAAAAAATATTGAAATAAATAAATGCCTAATACTACTTATATAACAACACTAAATATATGTAATGAAGTACAAAAATCGACCTAACAAAATTAAGCTAAAAAGTATGAAACCATAGATACAAAGAAGGGATAAAAAGACTTAGCTGATTCACAATTAAACCTACACTTGTCTTTGAGGTGACGAATTGATGAACAGAAAGAGAAAATCATCGCACCAAATCTTAAAAAATTGGGTGACCGCAAGATTTTCTAGGATCTGCAGATCTTGGATTGGGTCAACCGTGGTGACCATTGTAGACTGCCTGGGCTTCGGGACTGCTCGTAACCTCGGAAAGCCAACTTTTAATGGTCACAAGATGTTCTCTGTTTATCACCTTTTATCACCTGTATGTTCTTACACTTTGTTCTTATTCACCTAAAACCTACAATAAAAAAGAAGCACCTATAAAACCCTCAAAACAAATCAAATCAAAAAAAAAATAATGCAAATGAGAGGTCGTACTATCCTCGGTTTTAAAACAAGTGAACTTATGACCAAGCGTTGTACTACATCTTAGACCTAATGTAGTTCTATGTGTGTCGCAGTGCAAATTGTGCACTAGGTGGATCTTGTGTGTGTCGCACTTGATAATGATCAAGTAGTTTGATGTAAATAGATGTGTGCATGAAAGAATGAATTTCCCCTCCTATGAAGTGTATGCAAAAGAATGTAGTCCATAGCTTTTGTATGGATGTTAGATGGATGCTTGAATTGTCTTGATAACTCATTTTGATGTAACCTTAGGTAGTGATAGCTAATGTTTAGTGCTTGGTCTCATGGTCATATGACTTTATATTTATATGATTCCCTTGCTTGAATTTCATAATTAACCCCATAAAAGCTGATTACCAAGAAGATAAGATTCCCAAACGGCTAGAAGGACCAAAAAGATGTGACAAAAGTACAAAGAGGTTAGGGGCACTTGACGCCGATGTCTTGGTTGGGCGCCAGTGTCCAAAGTGAGAGATGTCAAAGTATAAAAAGATAGATTGGGAAAGGTGTGTAAAACCAAAAAGGAGAACCTAGGAAGCAAACAAAGAGGCCAAAGACATGGGTCAATTAATACTTTTCTTACTTAGGAATCATATGAATAGTAGTATGTGATCTTGCGATCTTTTTCCCCTCATGGCTAGTTATCTACAGTACCTTGATTACATTTTATTTTCCTTCTTTAGTTTAAACCATCGTCGCCACTTCGGATCTCGGTCCCCACTCTATTTTTTCACACACTTCCTTATATCTCGTTACATCCTTGCTTGGGCTGATTGCCTCGCTTGAATTTATCACCATGTACACCCTAGTTTCTCCTACCGTTGGAGTTCCTTGGTTTCAATTCTTCCTATCTTGGATTTTATTGACACTGGTTTTCCTATTGGATTGTTATGGTATTTTGTGCATCCTCACTTAGGCTTATGGCCTTGTTTGGATTTATTTATCCGATCGCACCCTGACATCCTATTTTTTTGACATTTTGGCCTTGTTTTGTCTCTTATCTTCTTCATATCACATGGGTTGGGCTATCCTACCGATCCCTTGCCCATTGGTTTTACCAATCTAGTAACATTATCATTTTTCCTAAGTACCATGAGTATCATTACATACATACATGTGGAAAGAAAAAATATGACAAGCAAAGAAACATGCCCACAACAAATATCATATACATCAACAAAATATCTCGACATCAATACGGGGCTCTGGCCCATCTACAAAATGGCTCAAACACCCTCACCCCCTGTGGGGGTCTTTGGATGCTTTGGGTTGATGGGTTCGTCTAGTAGCTCGGATCGTGCTAGATAGAGACTCTAAGGCCACACAATTTTCTAAGTTATTTACATATTGGGAAACCTCATTAAATTTGAGTTTCTTTTAATTATTATATTTTTATATTTAAGGTATTCTATAAATATAAATTATCGATTAAAATTTAGTCAACGATGGAACATTCGATTAATATATAACACATATTTTGATGGTTTATGGTTACTACTCGCTCTAGATACTTTCCCCAGATTGATAATAAATCAAGAACTAGAAAACAAATCACATCAATAGCCATGCATTTTGAAATAGATACATTTTCATCAACCATTGATCCTAATGACGCTCTTTATTGTCCACCACCTAAAATTGGGGTGACATTTCTACAAGATGTGAAATAATGGTAACTTTTATACAGAAAATTTGTTTTCCCCATTTACAACATCTTTGAATGAGGGTTTAGATATGTTAAAATTTTTATGTTTTTTGAGTTGAAAAATTAATTAATCCACCTCATACAACCACTCACACACAAGCAAACCATATAGGAGGAAAAAATAGACCAAATATAGGGCAACCATTCCAAGGGTCAAAATTGAACCTACCAAATATGGACATCTGTAAGTTTGATGGTACATATGTAAATTCATGGATAAGTCTCATGGAACAGTACTTTAAGTTACACAATATATCGATGATGTAATGGTTGACATAGCTTCACTACATTTAGAATTTGAACCATATCAGTGGTACCAGTGGATGGTGAGTGAAAAAAGGAAGAGTATCGGTTCGAAGCTTTTTTTAATGACATAACAATCCAATATGAGTAGCCATAAAAAGTAAGTTACTTCACCCAATTAAGGAATCTTAAACAAATAGGATTTATAGATGAATATAATGTTGAGTATAAATGATTTGAACTCTAGAAGCAACACCTTACCAAAGACTACAATTTTACATCAATGGACTAAATGATCAAGTTAAGCATGATGTTCATTTGTTGAAACCATGTATACTTAGTAAAGCCAAGTAGCAAGCACTAAACATTGAGCAACAAAACTTAGATCCTAAAAGATTCACACAAGGTCAAACTATGGAATGGAGAGATAAAAATGTAACTAATAATATTAATAGAAATGTGGTAAACTCTTTTAATTGAAGTCAAATTACTAAGCTCTCTCCTTAAAAGGAGGTATAAAAAAGAGAAAATGCCTATGTTGACATTATGATAGTAAATAGTCTAAAGGTCATAAGTGTTGATGGAGAGAAAAGACTCATGGTTATTGAAAATGAGGCATTGGATGAGGAAGAAATTGATAATGCAAAACCAATAGTAGAACATGAGCATGCTAACTTGGAGGAGGAAGAAAATCCTACTATCTCACTACATGCATTAAATGGGATAAGCACACCACAAACACTCAAAGTTATTGGTTATATTAAAAATAAAAAGGTGATAGTTTTGATCGATACAGGGAGTACCCATAACTTCATTGATAGAAAATTAGCTAATGCACTCAACTACTTTGTGTTTCCTATCTCCAATTTTCAAGTCATGATTGTTGATGGGAAACAACTCTCTTGTGGTAAATGTCATCATATCAAACTATCAATGGGGGACTATCTTCTCGATTTTGAAATGTTTTCCATCCCAATTGGGGGAGCCGATGTAGTTTTGGGAGTGTAATGGCTTAAACAGTTGGGAATAGTGTCTTTCAATTTTCAAGACTTATTCATGACTTTTAGTATGAATGGAAAAAATTACAAACTTCATGGGATGCAGTCACCACCAAGCCAAATTATTAGCTCTCATAGGATGGAGAAACTACTTAAGAAGGGATCTTATGGTGTGGTGGCACAACTACATTTCTTAGAAGCACATGATGTAGAAAACTAGGCTCCATCAACTCTTCAAGAGATTATTCAAAACCATCAACAGGTATTTCAAGAACCAAATATCCTACCTCCAATCCAAGATCATGATCACACAATTGAGTTGATTCTAGGAAGTATCCCTCTTAATATTAGACCTTACCGCTATCCCTATAAAAAATGTTAGAAATGGAAAAATGGTCATGAAAATGGTTGAATTAGGCATTGTTTTTCCAAGTAAAGATGTGTATTCATCTCCAATGATTATTGTTAGAAAAATGGATGAATCAGAGACAAGGTTCCTAGACTATAGGAACCTCAACAAGATCACTCTCAAAGATAAGTTTCTTATTCTTATCATTTATGCATTATTGGATGAATTGAAAGGTGTTGTTTTCTTTACTAAGTTAGATTTATGTGCAAGGCACCATCAAATTATAGTAAAGAATGCAAATGTACATAAGATTGTAATTCAAACACATGAGGTTCAAGATTTAATTTGTGGTTATTCCATCTTGTCAAATAAGGGTCACTAGAAAAGTAATTAGTACTAAGCTCTCGGTTAGGTTAATTTACCTAAGGTATATGAAAAAGGAATGTTCCTTACGGAATTTGACAATTTCATCAAAAAAAGAGTTAAGTAACTCATATATCAAGTAATTATAAAAAGGATCATCAAATGGAAGAATCTACCATTTGTAGATGCGATATTGGAAGATGAATAGTTCATGCTACAACATCCTAAGTTGCTAAGTGTTGAGGGAAAATTTTGTTTGAAGGGTAAGGGCATGTTATGTCCTTAACATTATATATTCATATGATTATTAAGGTTATGTAGTGGAGTGCATAACCTTAACCTTTCATTTATTAGTTCTTAATAAATAAGTTAGGCCGACCTAATTAGGATGAAAGGGTGTGACCTAATTAGGATGAACGGGTGCAACCCTTCATATTTATGTATATAAATATGGGTGGGTGTGATTCTCCCAAAGGCATCACATATCATATCATTCAATCTATTTAATCATTTATTCTAATTTCTGGAGGTATCCCCCTTAAAGTGGACTATATTCGAGTAATTTGATAAGAAATATCTTTTCACAAAGGGCGAAACAATTGTGCAAAGTAAGTATTATATGATGTTTGAATTTTTATTAGTGATAGATATAAATATTGTTGTTGAATTGTTAGGTACATATATAGATATCTTGATGATCGCAAGCGATACCTATTGTACCACCACCGTAGATGCATTTGTATGGACATTGCTTCATAATATTCTATGGGATGAAGTGACAGAGGCATGTTAGAGCATGTGGATGATATAGTGGGTGAGCACATGTATTTGTTTGATCCAATTGTGGTGGTGGAGGCCACATGAATAATGTTACAGAGTGATCATGATGACAACTATGTAGAGCATATGTAGCAGTGGAGGCTAGATCGAGGACCGATTTGGTGCAATATTTTTAAACTAGCTATTGAAGTCCCCGACTTAGTATACACAATTGTCGAATATAATGCCACATTACGCGAGAGTTTGACACACTATTAAGTGAGGTCATAGTCTAGATATTGTGGTGATACTAGAGGAGCCCCAGCTCTCAAGTTCCTATTCTTATTGAGAACATGATCTGAAAATGGTACTAAAACTTTTTCTATACTTTTAAAATTTCTAGATACTAGGAACTTAACATCAATTTTACGGCTCTTAAAATCCAAAATTGATTAATTTCTCTTAATTTATGCACCTCAATCTGAATTTGAATCATAACATTGAAATGTGCATTCATTTGTTCTTTGTAGATTATGGACACTGAATTGAAATCCTAAGTCCAATTTCCCATTTTTAGTGAATGATTACTTAATCAAATGAATTAAAATATAATACTGATTTTTATCTGATAAAAATCTTCATCCAAAAAATGAAATCAAATCCACAACACAAAATTTGATAATGAAGTTCACCAAAGGCTACGTCTCCAGATTCTCGAAAAGAGAATTGATCCATTATTTCCCAATGAAGTACAATATCCCTTCACTAATGACATAACAAACCTTTATACCTACAAATGGGCTGATACCAGACCTCATTGAACTCTGCAATTTACCATAAACGTTCCCAAGTCCATCCGTGGCTCCTACAGTGTCTTCACAGTGTGATCCCCTTGCAATTATGCTTGAAAAATACCTAAAAGTGGAGATTTATAAACATTACATGAAATAAAATTACATTTCTCGAATCCTTATGAAATTCTAAGAAACTTCCCCTTTTACACTAAGATTTGGTTCCGCCGTTAGGTGCTTGAAAAACACAGATCTTTGCTAGTTCCTTGTGTTTTTCATGTGTAAATGTGATGGAATATTACCTACACAATAAAATATACAGAACCTCATGAGAAAATAATATGACCATTTTCTTTTTCTCGGAATTTCAAGTAACTTTTATTTTTACATCAAGTTCTAAAAGTGCCTCTAAGTGCCTCAAAACCTTAGATGAATGCCTGTTGCCCTGTTTGGTCTTCTCCACTATAGAGCACGATGCTCTATTTATATTGGTGGGTTATTTTCTAGCTTGTCCATGTTGAGTACCGAGTGGTTGGGAGGATTGACTTAGGATCCCGTGGTGTATGGTTCGAATCCCATCGCTGCAACTCTTTTGGCGGTGTTTTGTTTGCAATGTGGGGAGATATCCCACATTGAGAGGGGGTCGATTGGGCTTGCTATTTAAAATCAAGCCTCCTCCATATTCGTGGCTTTGGCCACAAATGAAATTTCCCCTCCATTCTAACACTTCACCGATCCATTTTTTTGAAATGCCACCGCATGGCAAGTCGGTCATTGTGGATGTTAATTTCACCCAAAGCTTGGGCTTGCCATATAATGTGCCAAGCTAAGAAGTGACTATACATTGTTTGAAATGTCCGTGATATGGGTCAAACTTCTAGGTTGACTTCGAGGTAAATGGGATAAAATACATCTTGAGTATTATTGATCTCCACGGTAATATTAAATACCAATCTTCACAAACCATTAGGAATCATTAACCAATCTTGAGCAATGTGGTAACCGTGATCAACTCGGTGGGGAGTTGATCACCCCACTGAGCTAGTAAAATAGCTCGTTGAGCTGATTATCAACCTGCAATGCAAAATCAAATCATAGTGCAAAAATCGAACTCAAAACACAATATCAAGCTTGGAATGCAAAATTGACGTCCGTGTGGTGGTTTGAGAGCCCACCACGTCGAAAAACAAGAATATAGCTCTCACGGCGGTTGGGCTCCCCTCCATTACAAAAGTTGAGCCTCTTGTTATTTTCTGCCATATCGTGAGTCAAAGACCGGAGGTGTGAAATCATATGGAACACCAAATTTTTATTTTTCCTTCTCATCACTTGCCACCTTTGCCAGGTGTCATGTCTGGATTGGATTGTTGATTAGGGTTGACTTGTTTAAGACCTTAACTTTGACCAACAATAGAATCTACATACGGATTTTATTTTTGAAGTTCAACATACCATCGAAAGGTCTTGACAATCTCTTCAGTATGTTCTAGGTTTAGGGAAGTTTCGAGAATATTGGCATAGTGAAAATACTTTGGATCACTCCTCCCCAATAAGACCATTTTGACCTCAAAATGGAAATTTTACCCAATTGAATTGTACACACGTTCTCTGCATATCACAAACACAGAACCCAATTTATAACATGGTAATTTTTCCAAAAATTTGCAATATTCAAATGCCAATAAAAGTAACATAACCCAATGGCCTGAATTGTAACTGATATGACACTGCAACTGCCATATTCCTTTTGTATAATTTGAACCTGCACTCACTACTATCAACAATGCAAATTGTAACCTACATTCATAGCTTTGTCGGTAAAAACTTGTACATACTATTTGTAACTATATTTGATAGTTACAAATATTTAAGCCTATCAATAAGACTTACACATGTGCAAAAATCATGTATAGCAAACAAAGAGTTTGTATAAGTTGTACACTTACAAACAATGCCTACATGAGACAAATTGCACTATAACAACATACTCAATACAACTTCTAAAAATAGACATCGATCATTGATCATGCCCACTAAAACTGTACATGCTTCGAAAGATGAAGTTTGTAAAACCATCAAAAAAGAAAATTACACCAAGTATTTTAAACCTATCACCTGATTATTTTCTCTTCAGGATACTTCACCAACACCAAAGCAGATAAATAAATTTGGAATTATTCCCTTTTCACAATTCAACAGGATTTCCAAAACTGCCTAGTTAGTTTGCATACCATTCAACAAATCAACTATGCAAACATAAAATTGATAAACTGTTTTCCCACCTTTTTCAACACATTTTCCTGTTTAGGTGGTTGTTTAACTCATTTTTTACCTGTGCCACTAAAGAGGTCATAATGGTTGGTTTTAAAATTTTATCCTTTTTAACAAATTTTAATTTTTGTTCTGGATGTAGTTGCCAACATTTTTCAATTAAATGACCTTTCTTTTTATAGTGATCAAAAATATCTCGATCCACTTTTTTAGGATCCACATTTTTAGGAACCTTACCTTGACTACTCTTAGTTGAGCCAGGTTTAGGAGAATGCATTTTCTCAATCTGTTCCATTATGGATTTTCTTTTCCTACACTTGGCCACACAATGATTAGACAACCCACAAAATGTGCAAGGGTAACTATTCAACATTGCTTGAAAATCATAGCCAAATTTTTCCAATGTAAAAGTGGATTAAGTTGTTTACCTTTTCTTTTAGAACCATGGTAAACAGAAGGTGGAGGGATTTCTATACCTCTCCGTGGTGAATTATTTCTAGATCCTCCTGCTGAGGATGAATCACCTGAAGCTAGTAGTGATGAACACTTGGGCCGCCGGAGCTTGTCTTCTTCCAACTTTGACTTGGAACTCTCTCCAATCACCTTTCCCCGCACTAACATATCCCAGTCCTGCATAATGAGGCCTTTCCTCAACCAATATTGGGTTAGTTATACCTTGATTATTCTTACCAAGGTTAATTCCATTAAAACCCATGCTATTCAAAATCTTAGATCCTATACCTTTAGTGTGCTTTTCAAATCCACCTAGCACTACAGTAGAATCCAAATTATCATGGGAAGAGGAATTAGATGTTGCTATACTTATTGTGCACTCATCTGTCATAGTGGATGCATCAATGTAGTACATTTTTAGGTCCATCAATTTACAACACCATCAAGATCTCATCCTTAGATTCTAGCTCTCTTTTCAATGTGTCAAGTTGCTCTTCAAGAGTCAATAGTTGACATCTCGGAAGGCATTTTCTTCCTGTATCTGTTGATTGCATGCTTCAAGTTTCTCCTGTTGGATAACTTTCCCATGGTTTTCTTGCACACCTGTACTTCCAAAATTGCACACTGCAACTGAAAGATCAAGCCCAAAATGCAAAAACCAAACCGAACCAAATCAACTAAAGCAAATCAAGAGCTAAACCAGCTCTGATACCAACTTGATCCGAAAATGGTACTTAAATTTTTTTGTACTTTTATAATTTCTAGATACTAGGAACTTAACATCAATTTTATGGCTCTTAAAATCCAAAATTGATTAATTCCTCTTAATTTATGCACCTCAATCAATTTGAATCATAACACCGAAATGTGTATTCATTTATTCTTTATAGATTATGGACACTTTGAATTGAAATCTTAAGTCCAATTTCCCATTTTTAGTGAATGATTTCTTAATCAAATGAATTAAAATCTAATACTGATTTTTATCTGATCAAAAGCTTCATCCAAAAACTGAAATCAAATCCACAACACAAAACTTGATAATGGAGTTCACTTGAAGGCTACGTCTCTAGATTCTCAAAAAGAGAATCAATCTATTATTTCCCAATGAAGTACAATATCCCTTCACTAATGACTTAAAAACCTTTATACCTGTAAATGGACTGATACCAAATCTCATGGAACTCTTCAATTTACTGAAACGTTCCCAAGTCCATCTGTGGCCCCTACAATGTCTTCATAGTGTGACCCCCCCTAATTATGCTCAAAAACACCTACAAGTGGAGATTTATAAACACTACATGAAAAAAATTACATTTCTGGAATCCTTATGAAATTCTGAGAAACTTCCCTTTTTACACCAAGACCTGGTTCGGCCCTTAGGTGCTTGAAAAACTCAGATCTTTGCTAGTTCCTCATGTTTTTCCTATGCAACTGTGATGGAAAATAACCTACACAAGAAAATATACAACACCTCATGAGAAAATAATACCACCATTTTCTTTGTCTCATAATTTCAAGCAACTTTTATTTTTACATCAAGTTCTGAAAGTGCATCTAAGTGCCTCAAAACCTCAGATGAATGCATGCTACCCTGTTTGGTCCCCTCCACTACATAGAGCACAATGCTCTATTTATATTGGCGAGCTATTTTCTAGCTCATCCGAGCTGAGTGCTGATTTGGTTGGGAGGATAGACTTAGGAGGCTGAGGTGCATGGTTTGAATCCCATCGAGCCTCGAGAGTAACACTTATTGTGGGAAGATGTTGTGAAGGATGTGACGTATATTTGGCATAATGGTGTCTCGAAAGTGATAATGCCTTTATCCTCAAGTAACTTAAGTTTTTGATTAAATGAAAAACAATCAATGTCACAATTTTCATTAATGTGATGGAAATAACAAAACGTATTTCCCTTTTCTCAATCTAGAAGGTGAGGGAGATGATGGTCATTAGACATGTTCTCATGTTAAATGTCTAGCATGCAAAATTTTAAATTTTGGTCATGACAACAAAGCCTCCACTTGACAAGTTCCTCACCAATCATTGTAAACCCTTCTTCCAACTATCCTATCAACTATGTCACCATCATTATGGATAAGAAGAACATGCTAACATAGTTTTCAAGTGTGTTTCATGTACATGGAAGTATACCTAGTTTGAATCACAAAGTTGCTAAGATCTAAGGTGGATTAATTATTTCTAGAGGCATAAAAAGGCTATTTTTAGCCATTTTACAACAAAGGAATACCCTCCAGAGGATGATTGCAAGGTATCAAACCCATATGGGAGTTGTGAAGAGGATTATTGAAGATATATAGGATAGTTTCAAATAATTATGTGGGTCCATATGGTGTCGGGAGTCATTCAAGCAAAACAAGGTCATTGCAGGTGCAGGGAATGATAACTTCAACAGAGAAAGAGGGTTTTTTCTAAAAAATATAGCAGTTATAGGAGTTGTAAGCTAAACAAATAAGTAATGTAAATCACTTAGAATTGCCCATATGGTAGACACATCAGTTTTGGTCCAAGTCCTTAAAAATATTCTCACATAGTTTGAGTCACTCCATCTCCGCCCCTTTGTGCCAAAATGTGATTGGGGCTAAAAATAAAATTACAAGAATAATTATCTCTTGTAAATTGTTGGCATGAACTTAGTAGGTGTTTTGAATTCAAAATCATATAATTTTTTACCTTTGAACTCCATGTCTTGTTCCCGAGGCCCAAAAACACTCTTCGTGTTCTAATTTCATGTTGGTAGGATGACATCAACATGGTTTATGAGCTTGAGCACACTTTTCACCCTCATATGTCCATTTTCCCTTGTACCAACTTGTAAGAGGATATTGGGGACAAAAATATGTCCCCTGTTAGAGATACACTTTCGTCACTTAAGACTTGCAACTTGGTATGTTAGGAACATGTGCAACTTAAAATCATCCCCCTCTTCATGATGACTTGACCCATGGCACATTTTTCACCCTTAATTGTCCTATGTTCCTTGTCTTAACATCTAAGGGGAAAATAAGGACACAAGAATACACCCTCCTCGATGGACCTAGATTTGGGTCACATGCATAACCCAATTTCATCCCTCAAAAGCTTGTTTCAGCCCTTTTAATCTTCCTCACATAAAACCACATGCTACCACTTGTCATGATCTTGTAAAAAAGTGAAATTTTGTGTACCTATTTTCCCCTTACTTTATATATCCCCTATTTTCTAGGGTACAACTCAACTTCCAACGATTGATTGAGTTGGTTTAAGCTTTGTGAGTTAATGATGATTTAAGTTGTGCAAATGGAGTAGAATGCTTTATATTCAACACTTCATTTTTTTGATTTTTCAAAGCTTTATTCTTCCCCCAAAACAAAATTTTTGCATAAACATTATGCTGAAAATTTCCAGACACCTTCATACCTAAAAATGGAAAGTTGTTCATATCTCCAAAACCCCTCATCCGATCTCCATAAGATTTTAACAACAACCTCTTCTCAAAAACGCCTTTGCAATGAGTATAAGCTCATCCCCATTGATGATATAAATATTTTTCTACATCTAAATGAAAAATATAGCCATTACACTTCCCTTTTAAGATCTACGAGTTTTGGCAATTGAAAACCTCTAAAAATTGGAGCAAAGCATCCTTGTGAAAAACCTAAACTTTTGAGACTAGTTTCATTCCATTCTGACACCTAGAGGTCCACCTTCTAAAAATAGTAAGTTTCAACAATTCCTCTTAGTATAAAAATATTAATTTTCAAAAACATAAATCTTTCAAGATTATCATAGCACTCCTTGTAAGTCAAAAACACTAAAAAGTGACAATTTTAGAAACTTACTAAAAATAGCCATCCGAATAGGACATGCTAAAAATAGAAAGTGTTGGAATTAGGGTTGAATCATTCATATACATTCATACCCCACCTATTTTTCTACTTCCCAACATCATGAAGATCAAAATTCATGTCTAGAGCCAATTTCCACATTGAACACTAAATATCCCAATGTGGGTGACAATGATGTGACACATATGGACCTAGAAGATTTGGAAGTACATATGCTAAGTGAACTTCGTGAACCTGTGGAGGAGAGGATCTTCTTGAGTGGTATATTCGAGTAAGTGGTCATCCTCTGTCTATTCAAAGAATGCAACTAGTCTTACCTTATGCACAATGCTATGATTCAAATTCAAGAATGATCCTAGTGGATGAAAATTCCATTCTTGCATTCCTCACACCAAAAGGTAATTCTCAATTCCTGCAAATTCCTAGTTGTAATAACATGGTAATCATCAATCGAGATTTTCCTCACATGGATGGGCAAGAAAATAATCATACTTATAAGCTTGGAAGTTAGTACGTGGCTTAAACAAGGGAGGAAACCTTCTTAGATCCCTAAGACTTGGTCCCAAAGTGAATTTCATGAAGCATACTCAAATGTAATTATTCTACTAAATAGGGTGATGGGAGAAGAAACCATAAAGGACTTCAAAGAATGGATGGATCGATCATTATGTTGGTCACATAAGGAGATCAAATGATTGACCAGGCATATCATAAACAATAACATTCATCGATAATTATTACAATTACCTACCTCTAATAAGTTCACCATGAATACCTATTAGGTATATTCCCTCACATACATAAGGCCTTTTTGAGTTCTCATCCCACCACACTTAATGTGCCACAAAACTCACTACTTTATGAAAAATACTCATAGCTCACATATTGGGAAAGTAACTCACACTTCTATAAGGTGAATGATGCATTCACCATGTATGTCATAAGGTTACTTGAAGGAAATCCTGCATAAATAATCTCATCTCAAGAAGCTTGTTTGATCAATAAGTATGGAAGTTACTTCATTCAGTTTCCCACCTTCACCTATCTTAGGGTCAAAGGATTTGATCTTGCACCTCGTAGGCTACCAAGGTATCCAAGTGACAAGATCATCATAATTGAGTTGTGTAGGTAGTTATCCCATGTTCACACCATGTGAAAAAGTGCAAAGAAGAAAGGTGTATATTTTCCTATTTCCCTCGAGATCTACTCATGTAAAAATAATAGATGTAGTAAACATTGAGTCTTCATTTGAAACATTAAATTTGTATTCCTATGAATCTCGGTCATATTTTGATAGTAGGAAGACCCTTGAGAACTTCTTTTTTCCGTGTTTGCATCACATTCCAAAAATTAAGGATTATTGAGATAACTTCACCGACGACTTCGAGGCCAGAAAAGAGACTACATGAGAATGACAATGGATCAGATGAGGGAATTTAAATTTTAATGGTTTGTAAAAGGAATTAAGGATGATGGATCAAACCAATTTGATCCTTAATATCAAGAAGTTCCATATTCTCCTCTTTCGCCGACCCCATAGAACATTTGCGAGTCTAGTGACATGAAAGAAAGAACCCTGGTAGTAATTTAGAGATCAAAATATTGGTTCAAATGGAAGAAGGATTCTTCCATCGAATCTAGTGTTTTTGTTTATTTACATGCAAGCGACTCTCACTTCCCTCTCAAGGAACCCGAAATGGCCACATAGACTTCTCATTCAGAGAAATATTCCAAGAGGAAGCTTTTAGAAGCTGAGTGCACTAAATTTTTTCTCCTATGAGGCTTCACAAGAAATAAAAAGTATGATAATATCCTATGGATCCACTTGAATTAGGGAAATTGATCCATCATAATCTCCTAATCATCCCCGTAATCCAAGTGTTTCCTCCTCAGGTGTTGTGTCACCTCATCTTGGGAAAGCCCTAGTTTCTTATCAATTTCATGAGAGTTCCCCTATGCCTGAATTTGTGTCCACACAAGCTGATACCTTTCCATGAGTACAAGATTTGTTTGGAGGATAATTGAGAATGTTACAACAATCCATGACACCTAAGTTTAAGGTCGTTCAACGTACATCAAAACCAAGCTCTCAAAGAAAGCACATATAATTTTTTTTCTTCACCGAGGCTTTTGAATCTCACTATGTGGAAGTTACACGTCCAAAAGTTGTTAAACCCATGGGAGAAATGACATAGTATAATTATAAGATAACTAGTATTTCCTTGGGGCAAACCAATCACAAGGGAGATATACACATATTCAAAGATTTTGCACCCGATTTCTTACAATAAATGAAAAAAATAAATAGAAAGTGGAGAAATGGGAAGAGCATATGAGAACCTCATTACCTATGTACAATCATTCTAGAACCCAATGCAATGTACCTTCCTCTAGCAGAGGTTATCTATCCCATCAACAGTTTTGATCCTCAAGTGATCAAGAGATCTCAAGGGTACACCATGCAAAGGAGAGCCAATGAGAAATGGATGAATAAGATTCTATAAAAATAAAAGGTATTATTGCATGAGGTTCTCTCTCTATTCAAATTTCCCTTCCCACTATTTATAAGGTAAAGATGACTAAGGAAGAGATTGAGAAGGAAAAGGCCCATTGGGATAGTGTGTTCCCATTAGTGTATGAGATTATTTCTCTTTATTCTTACTCCTTACGAGAAATAATGTATTCACATCTATATCGAACAATTTTTGCATGTGTGATCACACAAAATGAGTACTAGGTGTGATATGATAAATGATGCTATCTTAGAACTTAAGTCTTATGGAGAACATGCATATGAAAAATTGGAAGATGTCAAAAATAGTGTGTAGAATATTGGATCACCTTTCGAATGAACAATCATCCTTGGAAGATTTCCTAAAGTGTTTTGAAGAAGTGGTCCAGAAAAGATGCAGGGGATCATTTCTCTTTCAATGAAGATACTTTGGAATCTCTCATGAAAATTAGAGGCTCAATCTCTAATACTACAAGAGATAATCAAGTTTGGTTTAGACAACGTAATACCATTGGTCGTATTTTAGATACTTAGATCACTACTTTAAGTTGTGTTTGCATTCCACATGCAGAGAAGGTGGCACTCACAACAACTCATTGTAGTAAGGAGTTCTTTCCAAGAGAATTTCCTTAAGAGTTTTCTAAGAGCTAGTTCTTCATCATCATAATCTTCCTCATCCTCGGGCTAATCACTCTCTTCTTCTCTCTCTTATTCCCTCTCTCTCTCTCTGTTCTAATTCTTCATTGGGAATGTACTTTTGATTTTTTTGTCTTATTCACTTAATTTTATTTTAATTTTACATTGTAAAATATCATTTTCATTAATAAGAAAGGGGCTTATTTTTATTCCTATAGGAATATGAAAGGTCACAAGTGGTAGGGATGTGAAAATTCATGTGGGGGAGATGAAGAGACATATTGTAAAGCTATATATTGGGATGGCTTCTCCATTCCAAGGGGTTGATAAATTTTGTTCTCCTACTAAAAGCAAGAAGTTATTTCTTCTATTTTCTTATCTATGTTCTTCTATTTCCTACTTTCAACTTTACAAGCATTGTAATCTTGAATAACCAAGAAAGAGCTTTGTATCTTTAAGGAATAAATCAATTGAAATTTGTATCTTTGATTTGTTAATCTTGTTATTGCTTACACGATTGTTTTCTTCCTATTGGATGTGGACCTATTTTGGTTAATGTCAATGAATTTTTCAAGTGCTTACTCACTACCTTAACCCTCTCTCCCTATATTCTTATCTCCCCTTCACCTCTCTCCAAGAAAATTCCTCCCTTGTATTCCATACAAGAAATTTTCCACATGTTTAGTGGAGTATTCATGTGTGATCCCCGACCTAATGACCACCACATATTTTACATTTTCTACATTCAATAAATGGGAGCCTCCCCATTTCCAAGAGGAAGGACCTAGTCCTGTGACCATTGATAAAAACCATTAATTTTCCCTTGCAATAAATTATTTTTCCAACATTTTTTAGCACCTACTATGGGGCATATTTTACTTTTTTGTACCCTATAAAGATCCACAAAATCATAAAAATAAATTATTTGAAAATCATAAATATTCAGAAATACCAATTCAAAAATTCAAAACTCGTTGTTTAAAAATCCATTACTAATTTTTTCATAAAACTTCATTTTTCCAAGATGAAAATTCCATTTCTCATTTGAAAAATATTTTACAAGATAGCAGAAAGAAGGTATATAAGAGCTAACTGAGAAAGTAGCCTAACCCACCATGTATTTAAAAAACAATAATAAGCTGATTTTAGACTTCCTATTGTCCAGATATCAAGACAAGTTGGGAGAGAATTATTCCCTGAATTTAACCCTAACTTTCCTCTTGAAAATCATCTTAAAGAACAATTCTCAGTGCAACACCCCTACATATTATTCCTCTAGAATAAGAAGGAGAAGAAGAGGGAGAATATGAAGAAGAAATGGTTTCACCATGTGCCATGAGGACATAATACATGCCCATTAGCCCTACCTCCTCCACTTAATTAGTTACCTATAGGGTCAAGGAATCAATTCCTCAAGGTCAAAGGGGATGGAAAACAAAATATAGATGAGAATTTTTTTGCATTCATCATAGTTTATGGTGTATTAAGAGTTGAACATGAAGATGTATCGGTTTGTTTGTTTGTGGAGTCATTACAAGAAGTTGTTGCAGATTGGTTCTACCACTATAAAAGGAGATCTATCACAAATTGGACACAGATGGATACCAAATTTGAAGCTAGATTCAACCCCGATAAATATGCTCACACACGACTTGCACAATGGTCTTGAATGAGGAAGGAACCAAAAGAGGATATGAGAGACTTTGTTGCCAAATTTAATAGGTTTTTATATAATATTCCCAAAATTAAAAGGCCTACTTAGGACAACTAATTGAGATTCTTCAAAATGCTCGATTTTCGAAAATGGTGTTCATCCTTAGAATATCTCAAACCACTACCCTAGATGAGGCTCAAGAACTTGCAGTAGAATATAACCTCATCATGTCCGGAAAGATCATGAAAGGGTCACACAAGGACAAGGCACTTACACTTCTAGTTTCGAGCTCAGATCCCTTAACACAAAATCCATCCAATGACATGCTTTCTCTTAAAAATATCTTTCCCAAAGCACTCCATATAGAGATATTCCAAGGAAAAACTTCTAGAACAAGCAAATAATTTTTGTTGAGCCTCAAAGGCTTACACTTGAATATCCACATTTGAATACCACTTGTGGTACATTTTCAAATGGATAATATGAGGAAGAGGTTGCTTTGTTGTTGCAGACTCATAGCACCCCCTGATGCAAATCAAGGTTCTAAATGATTTTTAGAGCATCCAAAGTGATTGCACAACATGGAAACCTCTCTCCAAGTGTGGGACTTGTGAAACCGAGAGAGGAATCTCCGATTAGAGGTCTGGTTCCTCAAACTCCTCTCGATTTAGATCTATATTTGCACAACTACGAGAGGTTCGGATCCTAATCCTACTCTAAATTGCAAGGAGACAGGGGATAGAAATGTAAAATTGAAACTAACTAAAGATGGTGATGCACCAAAAGGAGTGGTGAATATTTTTGTCATGCAAATAGACACAAACCAAAGATTGCAACATAAAACATACACAGGCTGATAAGATATAATTTAGGATCTGAAATGAAGAAAATAATACAAACAAAGGATTGAAACCCATTCACAAAGCTTGCATTATCATTTCCAATGTCAAAACCACTGCATTACAACCTCAGAGAGGTAGAAAACTGTTACAATCTTTGAAGAGGTCTGATTCTTGCAAAAATCACCAGTTGGAGGTGAAAGAAGAAGTTTTTTTATGTCAAAAGTATTCCCTTTTGAAATGAGCCAAATCTGGATTTTACATTGCATGGGTCGAGCCCAGGAGAGAGAAAATATACAAAACGTGGGAGCCCATTCCTCATTGACTACAAATGCATTAAATCAGCATGGAGGACCTTACAAACCCATGCCCTGTCATTTTTGACCAAACTGGAGGAGAGTGCGACCCATTCTCAGTATTAAATTTGGTCACTAAAATGTCACTTGCGCCCGCACACACGCGTCGAGCCGTTTCCTGATTTTCTCTCTCCAAAATGAGCCAAAATGCAAGATTGACCATGGAATCCTCAGTAGAGAATTTCATAAGCTTTCCAATGATATAAAGAACGTGCAAATCTGAGCTCTGGATCAAAAGATATGGGGGTCTAAAGTTTTAGGGCACAAAACAGGCCAAAACGGATTTTTGAATTTTTTCCCGCGCTCACGCCACTGGATGACATGTGTCGGGCTCAATGGCTGCGCAATTCTCTCTCCTCCACCTTTCCACGGGTTTCCCTTGAAATTTTGAAGTTTTTTATCACTTTGGAGAATTTTCCATTTTTTCCTCAAGGCCCCCGCCACTGGGACACGTGGCATGCTTTGGTTGGTTGTGACAAGGGTGCGAGGCATCTTTACCTTTTAGCTTTTAGCCAAAACTTTTGCCAAATTCTCTAAGTCCTCCCCGAGCTCCGCACTCCCCGCCTTAGGACACGCGTCCTCTTTTTATTGGCTCGGGCCAACGCTCCAAACTTCGCCTTTGGAAACTCGGTAAAACATTAAGTAAAAATCTCTCCCCTTCCTCCGCCGCTCCAACCCACGAAGACACGTGGCACGTTCTGATTGGTCGGCGGCTCTTTCGGCTCCGCGTCCGCGTGTACTTCTGGCTCGGATGTTCCAAACTGTCTGGGACAAATTTCTCCGATCCGCCCGATTCGGGCTTCCTTGTCCCTCTTTGAGGCAAAGACACGTGGCACGCTTTCATTGGCTCTCGGCTCTTCCGGCTTCCACGCCCCACGCGTCCCTTTGTCCCAATCGTCCCGGACGAAAGTTCCTCGCTACTGGCTGATCCGGTGGTTCTGCATCACCAATCCGGCACTATGATAATTCTTCACCGGGAACTCCTCGTGCTATGATTATTTACTAATGCACAACCTTTAGTTTGGTGGATGTAACTGAAACAAAACAACAACATAACACAAGAATACCATCGACTATGATAAGACAAAATGACGACAAATCTGAAATATCAAAATAAATTATAATATTAACATGAAATCACAATCTCACCCATGAGGTACTTCAAGTGTTATTGACTTCACTTGCCTTTCACCAAGACTATGGGAGAAACTTTACAATTACACCTCTTAATGGCTTCTTCAACACACCTTTAAACCGATGGCTTCCTTCGCACACTTCCTACAATATTTCTCACTACTTCCTTCTATACTAAATGAGGGGGTGGCCTCTCTATTTATAGAACTTCCAGTGCTTATCCATCTTATCTATAAGAAATCCACTCGACGAATCATATTCCATACCTTAACTCTTATCTCGTACATGTAAGCTTATTTGTTAAGATAAGATAACCCTTATCATTTTACATGGGTTCCACATTTTTAGACTTTTTATAAATAAAATACACAAAATATTTATGACCTCACTCCTTGTCTTTATTACTAATATAATATTTCTAATTCCTAATCATGTAGACCCTACTTCTCTAATTACCTAAACTTTGACATTTTAACATTACCGACCACTTACGACAAATATTTACTTTTTACAACATTCCTATTGTACTTTGATCATACTACCGTACTCCACATTATTGGCGGCACCGCATCGACAAATACCGTTATCTTCTATCGACGCTACTACTAATTCTACTTAACAACATCCTATTCCTAATACATACATTAATGAAATAGAAATTATGGAGGAAAATTTTAGTGTCGACATCTTCCCCCTTCCTAGCTTCTACTCCGTCCCTGAGTAGACTATTCTGGTGCTTGGAAAATCTTCAACTTGTCGTGGTTGACCCATTTCGTAATGGGAGTGCCATCCAATTCCTCCAATCGGTACGTACCATTTTCATGCACAGCTGCTATTTTGTAGGGCCCCATCCATTTTGGAAGAAATTTTCTCTGTCTTCTTTTTTTGTATCTGGAATCATATACTAGAACCAAGTCATTCACATGAAATGGAGACCACCGGATCTTTTGATCAAAGTATTCCTTCTGCTTCATTTTCTTCTTATGGCTTGTATCCTTTGCTATTTCTCTCATTTCCTCCAAAGAAATGAAGATGTACCAACATTTCTTTTATCAATCACTTTCATCCATCCTTTCATTTTTCATAACTCTCACAAAGGGGGAATATCAAACTCAATAGGAAGAATCGGATCAATGCCATAGGCCAACCGAAATGGGGAGTATCCTGTTGTTGACTTTGATGTTGCCCTATATGCCCACAATGTTGCATGAATCCTTTTATCCCATTTATACTACCGCAAGGCCGCATCTTTTGCTAGAATTTGACACAACACAAAATTTGTTCGCTCCACCTGGCCCATTTGTGCTTGGCTTGTATGTTGTTGCCTTCCCGTGCTTAATAGAAAACTTATTGACTAGGGCTTCTACCACCTCATTAATGAAGTGGCTTCCTGGATCTCATTACAATTTCTAATGGGCAACCAAATCGTGACAATACGCTCATACATGAACCTGCCACTTCATCAATGGAAGTCAAGTTTTCAATGGCCTAGCTTCAACCCACTTGGTTAAATAATGCAGGCAACTACAATATACTTATTTTGGCGTGATGTAGTTGAAGTGGACCTACAATGTTTATTCCCACTTTTCAAAGGGACCAAGGGGAAGAATAGGACATAATGGAGCCGATGAAGTCTTACGGTAAATGATCTCAACTTCTATTAAGAAGAAATGGTAAATCTTTAATTTTTGAAACTTTATCGAGATCGCACCAATACCATCTCTAGATACAACATGCCCTAACAAAACACCTTTATAACATCCAAAGACACACTTTGTAGGGTTTAGTGAGGCTTGTGCTTCATCTAACCTTTGAAATGTTGTCTCCATTTGGTGCAGTGGTCCAACTTGCTCCCATAGATACAAAAATCATCCAAAAATACTCGATGAAGGTCCTAATGTAGGGTTCGAACACCCTATTTATCAAACGTTAGAATGTTGCTTGAGCATTACACAACCCAAAAGGCATAACTCTATAAGCAAACGGTCCCCAAGGAGTGGTGAACGTGGTCTTAAGTTGATCTTTGTTTGTTATACGAACTTGGTTGTAGCCGCTATATCTATCAGCAAAACTATAGCACTCTTGGCCAGCTACTTCGTCCAGGATCTGATCTGAAAATGGAAGAGGGTAATGATCCTTTTTTGTTGCCTTATTGAGTTTTCTGTAATTAACACAAATGCGTAGCTTCCCATTCTTTTTTATTGAGATCACAATGGGAGAAACCCATTCTAAATTCTCTACATCAAATATGAATCCCGCATCAAGTAACTTATCTATTTATTCTTTTACAGCCTTGGAAAAATTAGGATTCATTCTATATGGCATTTGCTTTATGGGCTTAAGCACCATCTACCACCTTAATAGAATGTTCTACCCAACTTACTTGATGGAGTTCCTTGTAATCAAAAGTGAATAGGTGTATGTACCTTCGAAAGAGCCGGAGGTAGGATTCTTCTCACTCTCCATCACAAAGATCACCAATCTTTATTTGTTGAGACGATCATCAACTTCTTCTTCGAGATAATTTTATGGGGTCATGAGTTGGTGTGACTGGAAGGATATCCATGACTGAAACATCCACCTCGCTTTCTTCATCTTCGTGTCCACTTCACTTGTACTAGAGTAATCGAGGATGTCCAATCATCGGGCTTTCATCACTTGAATCCACATGTTCTCGCTTATGATGTCGAGGGATCACATTTATCTTCACCCTCTCTCTACCACGTCCAAGTGTCATGAAACCTTCATTCCAAAGAGTTTCTTGCATGAACTCTCCTTAGCCATGGTCTTCCCAAAGAAGATTGGGTACGCAACGTACCATTTTTCATCACCCGAAAGTCTACCACACATACCACACCCATAATGATATATTGTCACATTTGAAACTACACCTTCTCGGTTTAGTTTTTCCTTTATTTAATGACCTTAACATAAGTATCAAGGGCGATCAATTTTTAAACCCAACATATTCATTACAGCACTTGGTCATTACATTAATCGCAGCACCTCCATCAACTAAGACATCATGAATTGAAATACCATTACATAATACCTCACTTGTGGAGCATAGGGATCTCGCCTCGCTTCCAAAACAGGGACCTCAACCTCCTTCCTTCTTCGAGCATCGAGTCCACCTCGCAACTCCCACCTCTTCTCGTCAAGACATAGCCAAGAGTTGACCATATGTAATATTTACAGCACTTTGGACAGATCTTCCAAGATGGATTATGGTCCTTGCCCCCGTGAAATCGAAAATCCCGCACACCCAACTTTCTTCTCCTATGTTTCTTACTAGTTTCTTCTTTCATCTTCTTAGGATCATTTCCATCTTGATTATCTTTTTCTTTCTTTCTTTTTGTTACAAACACATCTACTTCATTATTTCGCTCTTATCTACTACATCAAAAGAATTCACAGTGTTTTCCTTTATCATTATCTCCTTACCAGTATGTAGAAGCTCTATCTCGACAATTATACTTATAATGACCCTTTTATAACAACCATAACAAACAACTTCAGAAATATTTCTTTTTGGACCTCTATCTCCTCCCCGAGAACTAAATTCCTTTCCTCAAGAAGATTAATAGTTAATCGACCCATCTTTTTTAGCAGATCTTCATACTCAGTAGATGTATTAGGAGAAATATTTGTGCTCACCGGGAGTGGTTGTGGATTCAGGACCAAAGGTGCTGGTGTAGGCTCTACTTTAGCAACAATTTCTTTGGGCTCCTCTTCCATGCTTTCTTCTTGCCTTCTTGCAATCTCCTTTGCTTGTTCAATGGTAGCTGGGTGGTCATACTTCACTCGTTGTCTGATCTCCGCTTCATCCCAAGAATGAAGTGCTTACAGAGGAGATTATCCACGCCATTCATCAACCCATCCGCTAGTCCTTCCTTCCGGATCTGGGCATCAAGCTTCCTCCTTAGCTCTAGAACACGAGCATGATAATCCCTTATCTTCTCCTTCTCTCCTTGGGATAGCTTTGTGATCTCGATCATGAGATCTCGCATATTTTTGTTGTTCACCAAATTCTTCAAGAAAACTTTCGCTTAATAAATCCCATGAATTTTTCACATTATCACCTAGTGTTTCAAACCACCTAAGTGCCAACCATCCAAAAAGGTAGGAAAAATTCACCCATTGTTCCCTTCTTATAAGGCCATTACAAATACAAGATCGCTTAAACTCTTGAATGAAAGAAGAAGCATCTTCATTAGATTGAGCTGAAAAATAGGAATCTTTCCCATTTTCAAAAGTAACCACCGTGAAATACCAACTCACAAATACAATTAACAAGACTTATGTGTACAAATAATTGGAATCACTATACTAGAAAGTGACTTTACACCTTTCTACAATAAAATAGAAATGACCACGGTAAACTATGGTAAAACTTGACTTACTACGGTAAAAACTGACTTTACTGTGGTAAACACTATTCACGATAAAAAGTGAAGTTATCATGCGGTAAATACTATTCACTGTAAAAAGTGACTTTATCATGTAAATACTATTCCAAAGAAAATGACTTTACCATGGTAATTACTATTCATGGCAAAAATGACTTTACCATGGTAACTACTATGCACAAAAAAAACAAGGTTACCCTCTAATTGATTTTTGACTAAGTGGGAATATCTCTCCGTAAAATCCACCAACGAGGAATGGTCCTTAAGAACGGAACCAAAATGTCATCACCAATCCGCACTATGATAATTCTTTACAATTCCTCCTCGTGCTATGATTATTTATTAATGCACAACCTTTAGTTTGGTGGATGTAATCTGAAACAAAACAACAACATAACACAAGAATACTATCGACTATGATAAGACAATGATGACAAATCTGAAATATCAAAATAAATTATAATATTAACATGAAATCATTACAATCTCACCTATGAGGTACTTCAAGTGTTATTGACTTCACTTGCCTTTCACCAAGACTATGGGAGAAACTTTACAATTACACCTCTTAATGGCTTCTTCAACACACCTTTAAACCGATGGCTTCCTTCACACACTTCCTACAATATTTCTCACTACTTCCTTCTATGCTAAATGAGGGGGTGGCCTCTATTTATAGAACTTCCAGTGCTTATCCATCTTATCTCTAAGAAATCCACTCGACGAATCATATTCCATACCTTAACTCTTATCTATACATGTAAGCTTATCTCATTAAGATAAGATAAACCTTATCATTTTACATGGGTTCCACATTTTTAGACTTTTTACAAATAAAATACACAAAATATTTATGACCTCACTCCTTGTCTTTATTACCAATATAATATTTCTAATTCCTAATCATGTAGACCCTACTTCTCTAATTACCTAAACTTTGACATTTTAACATTACTTGGACCACTTACAACAAATATTTACTTTTTACAACATTCCTATTGTACTTTGATCATGCTACCGTACTCCACATTATTGGCGGCACCATCGACGGCGCCATTATATTCTATTAGACGCTACTACTAATTCTACTTAACAACATCCTATTCCTAATACATACATTAATGAAATAGAAATTACGGAGGAAAATTTTAGTGTCGATTCGCACCCTTCGCGTCCCACGCGTCCCCACGGCCCGGATGTCCTTTGCTTTGCGGGACCGCCCGGTGGCCTTTTCGGCCGATTCGCGCCCGACGTCCCAACTGTCCCAATTGCTGCGAGGACTAGGACTTAGCCGATTTTCATGATTTTTCCTGCCCAAGCTTGTTTTTTTGCAACTTTTTCACCCTTTTTTAGAACTTGCTCTTTTCTTCTTGACAAGAGAGTTAGAAAAAAGCCGAGGGGACCCTTAAACATGATTTTTTGCCTCAATCAATCTACTTGCCCTCGCACTTGAATATTCTCGATGCATGTGATCAAAATTTACCCGGGGTGAATTTTGGATAATAATTTAGTGACTCAAATGGGGTCACTGCCTGCTAGATAGTAGAAGATACCAAATACTCAAGCGAGTCCATTGGGCATGGAGTCATCAAATATTCTTTAGAACCTCAACTCGACTCAAAATGTGCAAGGAGGAAGATGGAATATCACCGATGGAAGCAAGGACTGCAAAACATCCCCATGGACAACAAGTCAAAGCCAAAGCACTTAGGGAAAACAAAACAAACCTAGAGCAAAACAATGTGCACAAGCACTTGGAGGAATGAAAATCTAATCTAATATTTACAAGGTGATAATTTTTCTCTAGAAGCAATGCTTGAGATAGATTCCATTTATTGGAATCTCAGCTTCTTCACCATCCAATGAGGCCAATTGAAAGCATTATCGTTTTGCACTTCGTGACCATGTATGGGCCACTCCAAATGGCATCAAATTTTGAATGCCTTCCCGGTTTTGCTCTATCCACATCCCATTTCAACACTAGATCTCCAACCTGAAAAGATCTATCCTTGGCCTTCCTATCAAAGGTCTTCTTGATCAAAGGTTGATCCTTTTCCATTGCTTGGGATGCCCGATTTCGATCTCTTGCAACTCCATCAACTCGCATACCTCACTTCCATGGGCTCAAACTCTAGCAACTCCAGTTGCTTCATGAGTTCCAATGTTGGCAACTCAAGTGACATGGGCAAGATTGCCTCTCTTCCATATACAAGTTTGAATGGAGAGTTACCCGTGGATCTTTTGGGAGTTATCCTATCACCCCATAAGGCTGATTTCAGCTTGTATGCCAAGACCTCTCGATTCTCGTCAAGAGTCCTCCTAATGATCCTCAACAAGTTCTTGTTTGTAGAGATTCTCGCCCGCCATTACCTTGAGGGTAATGGTTTGATGGAGTGCTTAGGTAGATACCGTTCTTGACACCCACCCCAAATCACCTTAGATCCAATGAATGCCAATGCATTATTAGAGATTATTGTAGCAGTACACCAAATCTGGTTGTTATCCCCTCATAAAAGTCTAAGATGTTAGACTCGGCTTGCCTTTTGAGTGCTACTACTTCGTCCCATTTGGTGAAGTAATCCATGGTCACAAAATCTATTTGTGCCCTTGGCTTGAATTGGGATTAATGAATCCAATGAAGTCCAAACCCCATTGCATGAATGGCTGGTCAACTGAGATTGATGCAATGGAAGGGCAGCAAGTCTCTCTTTTCCCGTGAAGAATGCACAATTCTTACACCTCTTGATCCATGCATAGCAATCATCAAGATCTTAGGCTAATAATAACCAGCCTTCATGATTTTTAGAGCTGTCACTCTTGGTGCAAAATGGCCACCAAATGCTGGTCCACTATGGAACTCTTTCAAACCCTTTGAATCTGATTTGTGCTAATGCATCTCAAAGAAAGACTCCATTCACATCTTTCTTGAACAAAACTCCATCAATAATGGCATACGTAACAACCCGTAATCAAGTGTCTCCTTTGGGTCTTGTTCATCTCCTGAGGGCATAGGCCCGTGCCTAGAAGTGTATAATACCTTGGGTCCAGCAAGGAGTGGGGGTAGCATTATCTTCTTCTTGATTGCCACTTGGCTCATAGCTGTCCTGGTGTCAAAACAGCCTCTTCTTCGTTGCATACTTCTTTTTGCTTCCCAAAACCAGCTGCTCACACAATCCTTTCCCTCTTACCAGCTTGGTGATCTTGATCTCAATGTCATACTCCATGACACGGGTGATCCAACCTGCCCTTTTCTCATTCAAATCCTTGTTGAGGAGGAATTCCTTAACCCTAGCATGCGAAACCAACAACTGGACCTTGTTGTTTGAGACTAAATGCTTGAATTTCTTCAGGCTTCTGATTACTGCAAGTACATGCTTCTCAATAAAAGAGTACCTCACCTCATAGTCATCTAGGCTCTGGATAAAGAAGGCAATCAGTTGCTCATCATTATCTTTGTTCTGCTATACCAGAATGGCAGAAATAGTGTCATTACCTCCAAATGCATAGAGGATGAAATCCTTGGAGAAGTCCGGGTTGATGAGAGTTGGTGATTGAGAGATAGCTTCTTTGATTGCTTCAAAAATCTCCTTGCCTTCTACTGTCCACTTGAAAGCCATGCTCTTCTTCAACATTTTGGTGATGGGCTTGACAAGGGCTGCAAAATCTGGGACAAACCTCCGAACAAAGTTTATCCTTCCCAAGAAACTCTTAAGGGCTTTCTTGTGGCTTGGCAACGGTAGTGCTCTTATGGCTTCAACCCTCTCGATCAATTGCTAATCCTTCTTTGGAGACAATATGGCCAAGGAGCTTTCCTTCATGTGCAAGAAAGATGCACTTCTTAGGATTCAAAGACACTCCGAATCTCCTACACCTCGAAATACCCGCCTCGATGAAAGAGGTGATCCACCACATTTTTGGAGAATACAAAGATGTCATCAAGATATATTAGAACTATTTTATTGATCAACCCTTGAATGCCATATCCATTTCCCTTTGGAAGGTAAAGACTAGCTGACGTTGGACAGCCCAAATGGCATTTTCTTGTATGCAAAAGTTCCCCATTTGGTTGTGAAGGCTGTCTTGAACTGGTCCTCTTCCTTCACCATAATCTGATTGTAGCCTAAGTAGCCATCAAGTAGTGAAAACCTCTCGAGCCAGCCACAACTTGCAAGATTTGCTCCATGGAGGGGAGTGGGTAATGGTCCTTGAGAGAGGCTCTATTCAAGTCTCTCAAGTCAACACACGCCTTATCTCTCCACTCTTCTTTCTCGATCGAACTAAGTTGGCAACCCAACTAGAATGCTTGATTGAGAATATGATCCTTGACTTAATTAGCTTGTCCAATTCCTTCCTCATGAGAGGCTCCATGTGTGGATTGACTGGTCTTTGTTTCTACCGATGTGCTTAGTATTTGGATCCAATTCGATGGTATGCCGAGCTAAGTGGGATTAAAACTTTTCAAGTCTTCATAGCTCCAAGCAAACACGTCGGAACTCTTGACACAGCTTGTATGAACTCATACCTTTCTTATTCAAATTGTCATCCTTCCAATTTGCAATGGTTTGTTCTCTTCTACCAAGATGGATACTAAATCCTCTCTCTTGACCTGAATGTTTGCTTTCTCCTTTCTAAACTGATCATTGGGGTTAAAAATAGACTCCAAAGTGATAAGTCCCTTCGGTAGCTTGTTAGTTCTCAGCTGTACCACCTGGTCACCATACTTGTTGTTCTTACTTTTCTTGATTTTTGGCCGAGAACTCACTTCTTCTTCGCAAGAAATGGATGATTTGCTGGTCATTTTCAAACACTTGCCAACTGACATTGTTATCCGGCACTGAAGGCCTCACAATCACGTGGATGTTTGGCTGTACCTTGTCTTGTTGAATGCTTTCCACAATGTCAAAGGCTGCCCTCATCACGCCGCAAGCCTCGCCGCCAGCTTGATTCTCTTCCCTAGGAATGGATTTGATGCCAAAACCCTCAAAATCTTCCATGAGGTCCCACACCCTATTCTTGTAGCACTTGAGAAGATCATTTTTGGTAGCATGTTGTCCCTTGACCTGATTTACAATCAATTCACTATCACCAAAGACTTGCAAGTTCTTTATTTTCTTCTTTATTGCCCAATGCATCCCTTGCACCAAGGCTTCATATTCAGCAGTGTTATTGGAGCATGCAAACTGAAATCTAAAAGCTGAGTAGTACTTTACTCCTTGAGGTGAAACAAGTACGGCTCCACCTCCTGCACCTTGCCTACTCCTTGATCCATCAAAAACAATTGCCATACCTCACCGTCATCCTTGTGGTTTGGCTTGGTGATGCTAGGAATAGGTTGATTTTCTTTGTGTATGCAATAGACCCCTAGCTCATATTCTTCCACCTCTTGATAAGGATCAAATGCATGTATCTTGTTTGCCCATTCATCAAGAGTTAGATCCGGGATGCTTCCAACCTTGGTGTCAGCCTCATCGGTGCTTGGGTGATCTTCTTGATCAAATGTTGAGTAATTGGCATTAATCTGACTTGGAGTGTAAGGCTCAATATGGAAGTTTGCAATAGGTTCGACATGATTGTGGCTTTGGTGCCATACCTGCTCAACAACATGTGTGACCAATCAATGCAGACAAATATCCCCAATCTTGGGCAGAAGTCCCTTGATAAGCATAGGGTAAAGAGTGGTGGAAGGTCTATGACTGATACATCTTGTAAAACAACAACATTTGGACATGCATGTAAGGTAAGACTCAAGTTTCTAATCACCCCAATCACATGTACTGCTGTCCCATCCAAATTTGCACTACCCTTTGGATATTGTTTCATCTTTGGAGCCCTAGCCGATTAGCTATTTGTTTAGGCATCACCGAGCTACTTGCCCCGAGTCTATCATGTAATTGTGCACTAGTTGATTTCCAATGATCAATGAAACATAGAAAGGAGGAGGCTTCAACATTTTACCTTGCTGTCCTCCATGATTTCCCTCAGTCAAGGCAGCATTTGTAAGCACTTTGTCTTGCATCCGAACTTGCTTGATTCAAAGTTGGCTGGATCCTTCATGGCAGCTTGCATAGAGATCTCTTTGACCTCGGGATAGATAAGGATTCCCACATTGATATATTGACGCTTGTCTTCTTCATCCGATCAATGATACTCAATGGTGATGAAGGATCTCTTTGTTGTCCCTTGGAAGGTACATTCACTCCTTGCATGTGGGCAGCAATAATCGTATTTGAGTTGGCCTAGGGGCTGTTCTTGGCTGCTCTTGTGCATTTGAAATTGGATTCGTTTGCCAACCACTTGTGGAACCGAAAAGGTCGTGGATTGGTTGGGGCTAATGGTTGTTCTTCACCCAAATTCCTCCTTTTTGACCTTTTGTTGGCTGCAACACCTTACGAAACTACTTGATTCATGCCACAGAAATCTTCTGCTTGCCAATTTACCAATGCGGTGTCATTTGAGGTTGATTGCTGTTGGAATGTTTTTGTTGTTGGCTATTTCCTTGACCGCCTCGCCCTCCACACCAAGAGTTGTCACCATTAATGCTTGATTCAAAGCACCATTGAAGCACATGGATTGGTTATGAGGCTCATTGCATGGAAAACACCAATCATACTCCTGAGCAATGTTGTTTTGTGTTGGCACCAATGCCTTAGAGGTAGATATGACATTTGGATTATAGGGCTGAAATGGTCTATTGGCAGGAGGCCTTGTTTGATTCATATTTGCAATTGGATTAGGTGGCCTTTGTGGTTGGTATGGCTGCCTGTTAGGTTGAGCTTGGGGTTGATAAGAAGGTCTAAAACCTTGGGCTTGTTGCCTCTTGAGAGTAACCAGCTCATTGCCTAGGTTTTGCAATTGCTTCATGACTTCTTGAAGCTCATTTGGGGCACTTGGAGATGAAGTGGAAGCTTCATTTGAACTTTGATTTCTAGGAGTGGGAGAAGGAGCCAAATTAGGTGCTTGATTGGTGTTTGGACTCTCTAAACTTGGAAACAATGGCATGGGAGGTCTAGGGGCAAGTTTGCCAACTTGGATTAAACAATTTTCAGCCCTAATGGCAATGCTATAAGCCATAGGGATAGTTATGCCTCCCATGGACTGAATTAACATAGAAATATCAGAATTTAGAGCTTTGAGATAGTAGAGAAAAGCACCTTCTGCTGTTGGTCTGACCGCCACTGGAATTCTCTCCCAAGTCTTTTGAAATCTGAAGTTGAAATCGGTCAGCTGCTCATTGGGAGCTCTCTTGATGGTTGTCAGCTGCTCCAAAAGAGACAAGTTGTCTCCCTTTTCTCCAAATTGCTCATGAAGTGCTATACACAATTGATTCCAATTTGTGATAGAACCAGCTCCAAGGCTTCTAAACCATTGCAATGCTTTACCCTTGAATGAAGATGCTAGTAACTTGACAGCCACTTGCATCTCATTGATTTCATGAATTGCACAAAGGTTGGCAATGTCTTTAACATGATCACCTGGAGTAGTCTGATTTTCTCCAATGAAGTAGGGAATGTTCTTCAAGGCTGCAATAGGAATTGGATGTTGTGCATTGAGGGCAAGTGGGCTCACCGCTGTGAAGTTGACATAGGGGTTGTTTTGTGCCATTCTAACTCGGTCTTAAAACCCTTGTTACTGTGTGGAGGAGTTGAGAGAGTTATGTTTGGTGGAGATGGAGACCTTTGAATCCTTCCTCCTCTTTGCCTTCTTCTTGGAGATAATTGTAGGTATTCAAACAACACTTCTTCTTCTCTAACTCTTGACCTTGTGGTGATTCTTCTCATGAGTTTTCGTGCTGCACCGCTGAAACCAGTTGATTCTTCCCCTTGGAGTCGCCAGATATGCAAATAATAGCTCTTTTCAAGCAAGAAAATTGCAGCAGATGCACATCAACTTTGCTGCAAATAAAAATGAGACCTCTAGGTCCCACCGCGTGCCAAAACTGTTTTTGTAGACTCACAAAGACCCCCGGATGCAAATCAAGGTTCTAAATGATGTTTAGAGCATCCAGGTGTGATTGATAACATGGAAACCTCTCTCCAAGTGTGGGACTTGTGAAACCGAGAGAGGAATCTCCAGATTAGAGGCCGGTTCCTCAAACTCCTCTCGATTTAGATCTATATTTGCACAACTACAGAGGTTCGATCCTAATCCTACTCTAAATTACAAGGAGACAGGATAGAAATGCAAAATTGAAACTAACTAAAGATGGTGATGCACCAAAAGGAGTGGTGAATATTTTTGTCATGCAAATAGACACAAACCACAGATTGCAACATAAAACATACACAGGTTGATAAGATATAATTTAGGATTTGAAATGAAGCAAATAATACAAACAAAGGACTGAAACCCATTCACAAAGTTTGCATTATCATTTCCAATGTCAAGACCATCGCATTGTAACCTCGTAGAGGTAGAAAACCATTACAATCTTTGAAGAGGTCTAATTCTTGCAACAATCACCAGCTGGAGGTGAAAGAAGAAATTTTTTTATGTCAAAAGTATTCCCCCTTTTGAAATGAGCCAAATCTAGCTTTTACATTGTATGGGTCGAGCCCAAGAGAGAGAAAATGTACAAAACATGGGAGCCCATTCCTCATTGACTGAAAATGCATTAAATTAGCATGGAGGACCTTACAAACCCATAGCCTGTCATTTTTGACCAAATGGAGGAGAGTGCGACCCATTCTCAGTATTAAATTTGGTCGCTGAAATGTCACTTCTGGCCATGAACACGCGTCAGAGCCGTTTCTTGATTTTTCTCTCTCCAAAATGAGCCAAAATGCAAGATTGACCATGGAATCCTGTAGATAATTTCATAAGCTTTCCAATGATATAAAGAATGTGCAAATCTGAGCTCTGGATCAAAAGATATGGGGGTCTGAAGTTTTAGGGCACAAAACGGGCCAAAACAGATTTTTGAATTTTTCCCGCGCTCTGCCACTGGATGACATGTGTCGGGCTCTGAATGGCTGCGCAATTCTCTCTCCTCCACCTTTCCGTGGGTTTCCCTTTGAAATTTTGACGTTTTTATCACTTTGGAGAATTTTCCATTTTTTCCCCGCGTCCCCGCCACTTGGGACACGTGGCATGCTTTGGTTGGTTGACAGGGGTGCGGGGCATCTTTTACCTTTTAGCTTTTTGGCCAAAACTTTTGCCAAATTCTCTAAGTCCTCCCCGAGCTCCGCACTTCCCCCGCCTTAGGACACGCGTCCTCTTTTATCGGCTCGGCCAACGCTCCAAACTTCGCCTTTGGAAACTCGTGAAAAACATTAAGTAAAAATCTCTCCCCTTCCTCCGCCGCTCCAACCCACGAAGACACGTGGCACGTTTTGATTGGTCGGCGGCTCTTTCGGCTCCCCGCGTCCGCCGTGTACTTCTGGCTCGGATGTCCCAAACTATCTGGGACAAATTTCTCCGATCCGCCCGATTCGGGCTTCCTTGTCCCTCTTTGAGGCAAAGACACGTGGCACGCTTTCATTGGCTCTCGGCTCTTCCGGCTTCCGCCCCACGCATCCCTTTGTCCCAACCGTCCTGCATAAAAAGTTCCTCATGCGGCGGCCGATCCGGCGGTTCGCACCCTTTGTGTCCCCACGGCCCGGATGTCCCTTTGCTGCGCGGACCGCCTAGCGGCCTTTTCGGCCGATTCGCGCCCCGACGTCCCAACTGTCCCAACTGCTGCGAGGACTAGGACTTAGCCGATTTTCATGATTTTTCCTAGCCCCAAGCTTGTTTTTTGCAACTTTTTCACCCTTTTTTAGAACTTGCTCTTTTCTTCTTGGACAGGAGAGTTAGAAAAAAGCCGAGGGGACCCCAGAAACATGATTTTTGCCTTGAATCAATCTACTTGCCTGGCACTTGAATATTCTGATGTATGTTATCAAAATTTACCCTGGGGGGTGAATTTTGGATAACAGTTGCTTCAGAGAAATATGAGGAAGAAGGTGAATTTTTCATCAAGAGATATGCTCCACATAAATTGGTTTCTTTGAATATGCATCTTCTTCTGAAGATTAATATGAATACTCCTTAGCTAACATGAACATCCATTATACTATTTTCACACATTCTAAAACACTTGAAAAAGATAAATCATCTAAATATGTTTAACATAAGAAAGAGGACCTCCAACTGATGACTCTATAACTAGAAATAATAGTAACTAGGAGAGTTTATCCACTTTTGTCATCTTGGGAGTCATCTAAGAAGAATCCCGGGTCTACATCATCTCTCAAACATCCTCTATATGGGGTAAGTCGAGAACTTCCAGGTCATTCTAAGAATAGTGATTCTACTCTCGTATCTCAAAAGAGTAATGAAAAATATGCCTCTACTTATCCTAAATTAATTCAACCTACTCCTAGTGTTTCCAATGTTCCCGAAAGTGCTTCTTCTACCTTTGATATCATAGATCATGTAAAGAAAGATAAGGTTCATATTTTTGAATAAGAATATCTACAAACTCATCCTGAACAATTTGACAAGTTAGTTAAATTTATCAAAGGAAGTAACTCTAAATCAAATATGTCAAATAGTTCTAAATGTTTGTTTCTCATTCCCGAACAAATAAAAACCATAATATCTTAGCTTATGCCCCTTCCTCTACTGGAAATATTGAAAACTTCTATTTTTCCTTATTATTTAGTAGATATTGATTAAATAACTAAATCTTTTATTCCCGTACATCCAATAATGTCATGCCTGCTAAGGTTTCCCAAGCTCTTATTTTGATTCTCTCCTAATAATTCAATCATTGTTAATCCATGGAAACCAAAGAAGTTCCTCTTATTGGTAGGATAGAGGATGCACAACTTGCTTTCATGGCTTTTATGGAAAAATGAATCAAGGAAATATATTTTGTAGTAGACATCTCAACTACCTACGATATTCTTCTTAGAAAAAATTTCTTCTAGGGTATGGGAGGTGAAATACAAAAAGATTGGTCTTCCACTTTAATACCAAATCAAGAATGAAATGAATAAGCTTATCCTTGAACCAAAACTGAAATATGCGGTTCGAAATCTAATGATCCAAGAGCATACATCATATTCTAAAGTAGATAAAATGGAAAGGGTTTTTTTAAGGATAGAGGTAATGGGAACTATTGCATGAGTTATGATCAAGGTGAAGAGCTTCCCATTCTTGAAGAAATACCAGCGAAATTGTTGATGAAGTTTGGAGTATGGATTCGTGGAAGTTGTTCATCAATAGGATAGGTGCCAAAATTTCCTTATCTTCTCTCGCAAGGGAATTTATTTACTTTTTCATATAATCTGTTGTTCTCTAATACCAACAACGCTACTGAATATGAGGCCTTGTTTCTTGGGTTACAATTTTTTGAGGAAATGGGAATCAAGAAGATCGTAGTGCAAGGAGATGCAGAGCTGATTATAAAACATGTGAAAGATTTGTTTCAAGTGAAAAATCTCGTATCCGCCTTACCAAAAAGGAGTATGGGATTGTATTAAGGAATTTTATGCATTTAATATCAAGGTAGTTCCTCATGATCAAAATTTTATAGATGATTCATTGGTGGTATCCGCATATCTAATCATTCCTCATCTTGATTTTGGTGAATGTAAGTATTTGGTATAAATGGTTTTCCATCCAAGTGTGCTAGACAACTCGTAGAGAGCTAGAAAGTGTTCAATGACGATGGTCAAATTTTATATTTCTTGCAGCAAAATGGTTATTTAAGGTCTCGTATATTTTAAAGTAAGTGATACCCTCCCACAAGATTTTACTACTAATGACAATACTAGTGCCAAGGTTGATCTAATCTATGAAGATGGAGTGATTCAACCAAAAGGAAATAGAATTATGAAAATATTCATTTCACTTTGGAGGAATTATTTGATAAACATGATAGGTACATCCACAAAAAAACAAGGATCAATCTAGATATTTTGCTAAAATATGAGAAAATGAATATCGAACAAGTGAGCAACCAAGGATGGTGAACATTGGCATGAGTTGTTCACACGAGGAACACATAAAATTTTCAACTCTTTTGAAGAAGCATTTTGATTTCCTTTCTTACTCATATGAAGATCTTAAGTCCTTTTAACCACAATCCATACAACATTATATTCCCTTAAAGCTCGATGCAAAGGCCTTATAGTAAAATCAAAGGCAAGACAATCCCAAAATTGTTGGAACCATTAAATAAGAGGTTGAAAATCTACTTAATGCTTGTATCATTTTCCTTATCCATGACTCGACATGGATAGCTAATATCATGTGGATAAGAAAGAAGAATGGTGAGATCTACATTTGTGTAGATTTTTGGAATTTGAATCAAGTGTCACTAAAATAATAACCACCCCTTATCGATCGTGGATCATATGTCACAAGAGTTCAATGGTTCATAAATGATTTCCATGCTTGATGGATTCTTGGGGTACAACTAAATAGAAGAAGACAAAGAGGATTAGTTTAAAATCGCCTTCACTACCCCTTGGGGCACCTTTTTTACCACCATATTCCCTTCAGTTAATCAATGCAGTGTCAATTTCAAAACGGAAATGTATTTACCTTTCAAGTACCTAAGAGTAAAATGTATAGTGGTATATTTGAACGACCTCATGGTGTATTCAAAGAAGAGGATAATTTGGAATAGCTAGAGCAAGTACTTATCCGATGTAGAAAACATCTCATCTCTCTTAATTTGAATAAGCCAATATTTGGTGTAAGATAAGGGAATATCATTGGTAATATTGTGAGAAAGGAGGGTACAAAAATTTGTTTAGAGATATTTTAATCCATCCAAAGGTTATCTCTACCTATGAGAAAACAAGTTGTGCATTCATTCTTTGTCAAAGTGATTTTTTTGAGAAGGTTCATTCCTATTTTTTTGAGCTCACTAAGGATATTATTAACATGATGAAGTCCAAGCAATCCTTTAGACTGAGCAAACAAGATAAATAATATTTTTAATCAATCAAGGGTGCTATTGCAAAGGTACCCACTTTGGTCCTGCTTTGGACTTTAACAAGGAATTCATTTTTTACTACTACGCCTCCGAGAACACTATCTCATTTGTCCTTATTCAAGAAAATGAAGAGAAGTTTTAGTCACCCCTTTCATTGATGAATGAACCATTGAAATTAAATGAACTCAATTATTCATAACATGAGAAGCATGAATATGCGGTGGTCTGAGCTTTGAAAATTTTCAGGTTTTTTCTCTTTAAATCACACACTATTGTCATGGTCCATATCCTGATTGTTAAGTCTATTTTGATGCAACAAGATCCTGGTGAAAAAAGAGGGAATTGAACATCAAAATGTTAGGATTATGATCTTGATTTTAGACATTCTAAATTGGGATGAGTAAATGGTTTGTGTGAACTTCCTGTTAGAGAAGAATGTGAAGATTGCTCTTACTATTATTATTGTTTGATCAAATACCTTCCTCTTTTTCTCTTCGTGAGTATTACTAATCCTTGGTATTCAAACATAACATACTTCCTGACCGATGGTGATTTTCCCTAGGCTTGGATTACAAGAAAATATGTACTCATCTCCTAAAAGTGGAAAAGTATGTTATTTGGGAAAATGTATTGTACAAGAAAGTATTGGATGACACATTCTTAAGGTGCATTAAAGAGGAATAGAAAAAGAATATTTTCAATACATTCCAATGTCAAGCATGTGAAGAGAATTTATCATCAATGGTAACAATACCCAAGATCCCGAGAGGTGGTTATTATTGGCCTACTCTCTTTTGGGATGCCTACAAATGGGTAGGAAAATGTGATCCATGTCAACAATTTGTAGGTAAGCCAAGGATAACCAATTGTTGGAAGCATAATGGAATGAGAGGGGGTGAATTAGTCTTTTAAAACCTTTAATTAATTCCCTTAAGTTTCATACACCATTCAAAGCATAAAATCAACATTCATTAACCATTAAGAGTATATTAAGCATGATCAACCATACACATGAATGAGAGAGTACACAAGACACCAAATATAAAGTGGGAAACCCTCAAGGGGAAGAAAACCCACTGAAACTTTTGAATATATTACTCAATTTAAAATACTTTTATGAATATTATACATGACACAATATTTGTTTAGTGAAGCACCCACTTCACAAGGAGCAATGACCCCTATTTAGTATAACACTCACTTCACAAGGAGCACCCACACCTATTTAGTATAGAACCAACTATACAAGGAAGATACCACCCCCTAATATGACTAAGCACCCACCTATCCACCTAATAATGAAGATCACTTGACCTTGTTGCTGTAACAACCGCTGGTGATCATTGATTCAACTCATATACCTCAAAACTCTCTCAAACAACACACTCTCCTACTTTGCTCAATATTTCTCCTTCATAAGCTGATTAGGTCTAATGACCTTTATGAGCTTACACTATAGCATTATAACCTTCTCATCCTTATTTTCAACTCTTCCTTGGATCCCTCTAACACACTCTTTCACCTCCTTTAGTTTGCACTTTCCTCTCTCACTCAACTAACTCAAATGAGCAAATACATTCACTTTATATACATGACTCAAATCCTAAACACCTCTAGGTCAGACATGACCATTAAGTTCAGTCATACAAACAATAAAATACATCTAATAAATCATATAAAAATATATGAAGAGACCATATAGGTCAGAAATGGACTAAGGCACTCAACATGCACAACCGAGGCCTAAAATAAGCTCTTTCTCTTCAACGAATACAATATGGAATCCAAGGACAAAAGTAACTCGATAATGAATTAAAAACCTTAAAACATGTCAAGGAAAACCTATAAATAGATTCAAATGCTCAGGAATCTCTTCATCATCCATTCTTCTCATGACACCATCAAGTAGGACTATTTCCTACTCATTTTGAGCACCTCCAACAGACCAGTCTTCAAAGATGAAGACCTAGCTTCAACATACCACCTCAACCATGGAATACAACAATTCATTAGAAATAAAATGAGCCAATGAAAATTCAAACCATGTTATACATAATTACTCATCCTAAAAATCCATCAAAACATCATTGTCCTTCAGGATACATATGCTGCCCAAAAACTAGTTTTGGAAATAAGACCTTCTCACACATGTGCTGAAACTTTAAAGACTTATAAATTCATGGAATAGGATAAAATTTAACCCCTAATAACTCTCAAATTGATAGGAATCATGAACCAAGATAATATATTGGTCTTTCAGACCAATTTCATCAAAGAACCTATATTGTCCTAAAACCCTGTCAAGTAGTAGGTCAACTTGTGACCTCATCCTTGCCATCCAAACCTGACATGTAGACCCCCATAAAATCATGCATCATGTAAAATTTTATTTTTAAAACACCGTCATAGTAATTATAAAATTCCTCTTGCGCAAGACATTCACAAGAACCTCCTTTCACCATGATTGCTACAAACTACATATTAGGCCCAAAACCAGTCTTCACTTGTGCACCTATGCATTAATAAAATTGGATTCACCAATAGCTAAAATCACCTCAAACATCTAGCACACCTTCTCATATAATCGAACATCAATTTAGATCATAGGTCAACTAGAAAATCAAACTTTCCTCAAAACAAACAAATCTAAGTGGGCTCTACCTATATTCAAGACTCCAACTCACCACCATACAAAATTTAGGAGAGTCCTTTCCATCATCCAATCATCACATTTGAGGATTCAATGCATGTTGAGCTCACACCAACATTATTATCTCCATCACTCTTGAACTAGGGTTTAAGTATGGTTTTGACCACCTTGGCTTCTTAGCAATTATTCATAAAGCACAAGACCTCATTTGATCTCATTCTACCTATCAAACCTTCTTAGTTCCATGCCTTACCATCCTTGAAAGGATCAGGTCCCCATGCAAACTTTATACATTCCAACCAACACAAAAAATTTCATGTCGAGGTGGAAAACTCACCTTCTTGAGATCGATAGAGGTAAAAATGTCATATCTTGCGAAATTTTCATCATACCAAATTAAATATTTTCCTACAACTCTAGAAAAACCTCTATCAACTTCCCAAATGCTTACTTGATCATTATTATCTCGCATCATCTCAACCACCATTAATTACATAGCAAGGTCATAGAATTATTTATATTTTAGACCCATAAAATCCTTGAAAAACATGTCTCACTCCTCTGCATGCCCTCATGGGCCCATAAACCTCTATACCTAACCTTCATGCTTCATCAAGTTGCCAATCACCTAGACTAGGTCTAGATGGACACTGAAACAATGCTCAAACCCTAAATTCACCTTCTAATACCTGTATGAGTATCTCAACACATCACCAACATGTTCTTCATGTTTCACAAGCCTACATGCATCTATAACCTTCATGTGTTATCTCCCATGCTAACTACACCTCCCGATTGAGCGTAATTGGAAAAGGAAATCTCACCATATTCACTCTTACAACCGTGCCACTACTTGTTAGCTCATGACATCATCCCTACAATATTATTCTTACAATCCTTATCATCAAACCTTTGTCATTAATGTACTTACACCTTTTACATAAATAACAACACTAGCACATACATACCAACACTACTTTTCCACTCTAACTCATGCTCATTTAAGAACCTTTCCAAGAGTGGGGTTTGAACTTCGTAGGTGTATTGAATCCAAAATCTTGTGCGGGTCATATGTATGTCCTCACCACAACAGACTACTTCACAAAATGGTTGGAAGCCATTCTAACTAAGCATTCCAATTCAAAGATAATGTGTAACTTTTTGAAAGAAAATATCATTTTCTGGTTTAGAGTGCTAAACAAGATAGTATCTGATAATGCTACTTGTTTCTCTTCTATTGAGTTGATTGATTTATTCTAAAATAATGATATATCATTGTCATATTCTACTTATTAATATCCACAAGGAAATGGCCAAACAAAGTCTAGTAATAAGAACATTGTTACTATTGTTGTTCGAAACTAGTAGATGTTACAATCAAAGATATTGGTATAAAAGGTTATATGATGTTCTATGGGATGAATGGATCATGCCCAAGAAAACCATTGACACTTCCCCTTTCCATCTATTTTACGGAGTTGAAGCTCAAATCCCTCTTTCACTAGAGTTATCTACCTTATAACCGGTAAAGGCAATAAAAATGGAGAATACACTGGATGCTCTTAGGGTTCATTTTAAGAAGACCCCTCTAAAAATTACTTTTGAAACATTGGCAAATCTCAAAAATTGAATTTCCAATCATTGGCGAATATATGAAAAATTGTGTCGTGGCAAAGGCAATTTTGCAGAGAGAATTTTTCCTTTATTTCGCAAAGTTGTTTGGGTAGGTTGTTCAAGAGTTTCTGTTGGGCGGGAAGTCATCTGGATAGAGTGGCGGGTGAGGGTTAGTTGGACGGGTGGATGTTAGATGGCCAAGCATTGGAAGGATGGTTAAACAGGGGGAGGGGTTGGATGCCTAAGGGTTGGACGGGTGATGGTTGGACGACAAAGGCTTGGATGGTGGGTTGGATGGGTGAGGGTTCGGGGTTGGATGGGTAAGGGGTTAGATGGCTAGGGTTGGATGGGTTAGGGTTGGACAGTCAATGGTTGGACGGTGGTTTAGACGAGAGAGGGGTTGGATGGCAAAAATTTGGATGGTGAGGGTTGGATGGGTGAGGGGTTGGATAGTTCAGGGTTAGACGGGTGAGGGTTGAGCAGTCGAGGGTTAGACGGTGAGTTGGATAGGAGACCGAGAGGGGTTAGACGGCTCGGGGTTAGGAGCGGGTAAGGGTTGGAAGGTCAAGCTTTGGATGGTGAGTTAGACGTCGGGTTAGATAGGAGAGGGTCTCGACAACTTAGGGTTGGATGGGTGCAAGTTGGATGGCCAAACATTAGATGGTGGGTTGGACGGGTAGGTGGTTGGATGACTCTAGTTTGGATGAATGAGGGTTGGTCATGTGGGTTGGTTAGACTAGGTGTTGGAAGGTTAATGGTTGGGGGTGGGTTGGACGGTATATGGTTGGACGTGTAAGGGTTCTGCGGGTGGGTTGACGGTTAACATTTGGTCACGTGGGTCAAACGGTTAACATTTGGTCACATGGGTTGGGCAAGTAAGGGTTGGGCTGCCACTGCCAGCCAATAGTTTGCTACCACGTATCCTTTGAACCATACAAACCCCTATAAATACCCATTCAAGGTTGAATTATTCACTTTTCTACGAAAATTTCTAGTGCTCTGACTCTCTGAGCTCTCCAATCTTCAAACTTCTCCCAAATTTTAGAAATGGCCAGCACCACATCTATTCCTACACCCAAATTTCAATACAAAAACCTCATGTGCCCACAGATTGTAGCTCTATTAAGAGAAAATACGCACAAAAGGATTGGGTCGAAAACTTAGAATTTACTCGGGCTTGTGGACATGCCCCAATTCGATACTGATACTTCAGTCCTTGATTACCTTCTCACCTCTTACAATGAGAATGATGGTAAATTTTCCATTCTCCTCGTGCATCCGAGACGTCGTCAAATTTCTTTCTCAATTGAACCCGAGGACGTACATCGGTTAATAGGTTACCATTTGAAAATAAACTGCCGTTACTACAAAGGTTGTTCTTACAGATGAAGACAAAAAAATTTTGGAGTCACATTACAATGTACAGGTTGATGGTAAGTTTATTGTTTTCAAATGATTTTGTTCTTAACATTACTGGACCACCCAAGGCTCTAATGTTTCTTCTCTATTATTGTAGCTCCTCTTAATCATTCATCAAGAGGCCTTCTTCTACAAGGTATTGCAAACAAATTATTTATTACAGTTGCATCACTTTTTCAAGAAAGGATTGTTTTACAGGGAAGATCTGTAGACATTCCATATTGGGTAGTTCAATATTTACTGCGGACACTAGCATGGAAACAATTCGATTGGTGTAGTTATTTTTCCAACAAAATAAAATCATATATCTCCCATGCCCGCAAATCCAACCAATCTGATAAATCCAGATCGTATTCTCTTGTTGCAATTATATTCTTGCATTTTATTATGAAGCGTACTACGAAATTCTAAAAATAAAATTCCAACTGCAATCAATGATCAAATGATTGGTCTTACTCTCGAAGAACAACAGGTAAGTTGGTAATAGTTACTTTTAATGTTTACTTGTTCTAAGGATTTCAAATTCAATTTTTTTGGATAAAATAATAATTGTGTGATTTTGTTTTGCAGAGAAAAATTATAGCTACAACATCTCATAAGGAGGCAATTGCTAGAGGTAAAGCCCCTCCAGAGGTCTCTGCTGATTCTGACATGGATTCAACAGAATCAACACCAGTAAGACCTCCTCGTCAAAAGTGACCTCGGGGTCGATATGCACAACACATTTACCATCACATTTAACTTCAGGTATGATGTTATCTTTTTATAAATAACTAATTCAAACAATTAATATATATTTTGTATGTACTATTGTATTTTAATATTTCTACTGTTCTTTTATACATTTATTGTATTTAGAAACTACTGAGTTTGATGATGAAGATCAAACTCATTCGGATTTGAAGATCGAAATGTCACGATTGTGTCTTCGTCTATGCAAGGTATATTGTAATGTATAATATATAGCATGTTTTGTTTCCTTACAATTTTTTAGCATTTACAAAGCACAATCGTAATATTACTGACAATTTTTTGTTTGCTTTATGTAGGTAATGTGGCGTCTGGGCACATTCCACTTGCAAGGAGGCCACCAATACCTCCAACATGTCCAGTCCAAACAAAAATAAGAATTGCAGGAAAGAATATAAGGTTTCCTATAGAGTCAGTAGGAACAGTTCATCCTGCTACCACAAAATTTCTTGGACTGTCACTAGGTGGTGTTTTAAGTGTAACAACCACATAGCTTTTCAACAACATCACCCTTGACGAGGAGTATTTGGGCTTTGATAGTGGCGATGCAGACAAGGGTAACTATTTTGACACCCACGATATGATTCAATCTACTCCGCCTCAACCACAACAAAATGTGCATGTAATAAAGGCAGTGACTCTCCTCCTCCTCCAAGAAATGCTCCACAAACTGATGATGAAAAGACACATTTTATTTTAGAAAATCTGATATCAGATAGTATGGGGGCAAAAATTCAAGAGGTTGTAATGTTTGATGTGGATTTGGTGCGGTCTTGGGAGAAGAGAGCAAAAATTTTGATAAAAGAAATAAATACACGATACCATAATCATGCTCAAAGGCATTCATTGTTCACTTTGTCGTAGAGAGCCAACCAACATGGCAGGATGTTTTGCTAAACAAAGCTCAGTCAGGGACTATTTCATATAGTAATGACTACAATGATGAAATTATCGACATAATGCTAAACAGGTTGGAGAATCTCAATGCCGAAGCACAGGCTTACTACAATAAATGGGCTAAAGACAAGACAAATGTCTTAATAGCAAATGCTGAAAAAGAAAAAGTTGTTGTGAGTGGGCTTTTAGTTTTATATGCAAATTGCCAAAATCCTTATCTTATATGCACTGCAATATATTTTTTCATTTTATCTAATACACTAATAATTAAAAAAATTGTGTTTTGCAGGAAAAATATGAAAATTTAAAGAAAGAAGCAATTGTTTTTGAAGCACATTTGAAGAATGCCCGCAAAAGCCTCAATTCATTTGCACAGTTGAAGGAAAAACTCATTGTTATAAATAAACAAAATAATACATTGAGAAGGATAATAAAGGAGCATAAGATGGATCCAAAGGTCTTACTTAAGGAAAAGACAAACGCAGATGCAACAATTTTGTCTCATAGGAGATGTAGCAAGGGAGGAGATGAATATTCTAGAGAATATCAATACCGCAGCATGAGATCTGCAAGCATCAGGAGTTATAGTTGATAGCTCTACACAGATGCAGCAGAATCCTCCACCTCTAACGCAAGAAAAAGAACAAGCCTCACCTGCAACATAAAATAAGATATGTTAGTAAAGTTCACCATGTGACAGGTGTTTGTCACAATTCCAACATTAGCGTAGGAATTAAAAGATAGTGGCCAGCCCCTTTTTAGTTTTTTATTCTGTGGCAGATGTAAGGAAAACTATGATTTTGAATCATAGGTAGAAAAGAGGATGACCTCGTAATGTGTCCTTATATGACAGAACTTGTCGGAAGCTTTGATATGTTATGACAACCCCTTTTTTGTAATTGTATTGGCCGACAATGCTTTATGAATTTGTACTTTTCTTCATAAAGTAATCCGCCAGGCTCCAGCGGCCACATGAGAGATAGATTTCAAAAGAACTTTGGAAATTATAATTGTACAATGTTATTCTATGTTGTTAATACAAATTATGTTTCTTTTTTATTGTTTACGTAAATCTTGCTTAAATATTTATGTTTATGATTTGTTGCACATGAAAATTAAATCAATTAACAGATATAAAAGACAAATGAATAAATATTTCACTCTAAAAATGATAACTAAATATAAAACACATATGGGATAATTGAAACATATAATGACATTGTTCCCATAGAAAATTTTTAATCTACGTGACTTGGAATAGTCCTGGAGCAACGCTTTCATTTGTGTCTTGGAAATCAACTAGTAGCATGATTTGGTGATTTGCCTCAATCCTTGGGTCAGGAAAAATATTACTAACTCCTCTTCTTTCAACAAGTGAATTCCACAATTCCAGTGCTCTATCATAAGGAAAATACTCCATTGAGTAACGTGAAACATACAATCTGAGACAAATTTCTAGATTCCTATCCAATCTATTTTGAAGTTTAGACTTTAAAAAGAATAATGCATTGAAAACCCTCTCATCTTCCACTGAACCTAGAATCATTGTTTGGAAAATCACATACAAATTTATATACTCACTCAAATCTTCACTTAGAATACTACTGGAACAGATATCCTTCCAAATCCTTTTCATGGCATTGTAATCCTGTGGGTTTTGAACTTGTTGTATCATAGTATTAGCAAAATCCATTGACTGTGAACTAAGTAGTTTTATTTTCAAAATACCTTCTACAGAAACTCCATTTATCTCTACAGTCTTAGAGAAATGATCAGTTAGATCACCCATATTTTTGAGAAATAAAGGATGAGATAGATGTGTGTGGTTTCTTTGCCTAAAAATTCCGTATGTAGATTTACAACTCCCATTGCTTCAATAATTTTATCATTTTTGAATCTTTCCTGGATCTCTTTAGCTAATGATTCAGAGATCTTTCTCAACTTATTCCTAGTTTCCATTAATACTGCATCATATAAATTTCGTGTCACTTGTACTTCTTCTATTTCTCGATTAGGCATATCAACTCTTTTTTGGAACATATGAAGTGGAATCTCTCTTCCATGTGCTGTTATACACAAATGATCATGTATATTGTATTTTAAGAAGCACTTGGAATTTTTCAAATATGTCAATGCATTCTAGTTTTCAAAAGCAGCACCCTGAAAACTACCATCAGAAAGATATAAACTTTCTAAACTCTAGCAAACACGTCTTCTGAGTCTTATGAAGTCTGTAATGTAGAAAGAACAATCTTGTGCATGCTTCGTTAAAATATTAAGCTCCCTCAACATGGGAAAAATACCGCAGTGTGAGTAAAGTTTCTATGTTAGTTAGACAACACAATAGATCTTTAGCTTTATCTACATCCCTGCGGTATTTAAACATAAATCCTGTCAGTGAAGGATATTCATCAAATATTCTACACGTAGGTTCATACATAGATATCCATATGGTATCTACATCTTTGAGAAGTTTTTTTCCCCTCTCACACCCAATAGCAAATTTTTGAAATTCTTAAAATATCTTCTGATTTGCTAGAATAATAGGCATGAAGATCATGTATCAATTCCTCTACTTTAGCTACATTTTCAAATGTGCTCATAATTTTATAGGTGAGATTCATTCTGTGAGCCATGCAGTGGATAACAACCATATACGGAGCAATAGCTATCTGAAGTCTAACACATAGACCATTTCTTTCTCCCTGCATTACAACTGCACCATCGGTTCCGACACAAAATAATTTTGTTGCAATGGAAAATTCATCCATTCCAGTGATATCCTTTAGATTTGACAACACCAATATATATATATATATATATATATATATATATATATATTCATTTTATGAATTGCTAAGAGGTGTGGAGTCCTTATTTCATTAGCAAATGTGTAAACATGAATACATATCCATGAAGTATTATCGACTACAGTAACCTCATCTAAGGAAAGGGAAATATACTTTGCCTTTTGAACACATAGTTTCAGATCCTCCTTTTCTACTATAGATAGACATTTTTCAATCTCCCAGCCACTGGTATCTGACCAATGAGATTGAGGAACGTTCTTTAGACCAATAACTTGATACAACATTTTATTTTCTCCAAAATCTGACATCGGTCTTCCCCTTTTCATTATATGAAATACGGTAGAAAACTGAATACCTTTTGCTTGCATTTCTGCCTCCATAGCTTTGCTCAATCTAGCTACTATGGTCCCACATTTTTCATTTATATATTTGATACGTTTTTGTTCCTTTTCATACTCTTCTACGTATTTGACATGTAGACAATCTTTTGCATCTTTCCATTTATGTGTTCTGACTATGTTGCCATCCTTTAGCTTTTGGGAAATGTACATTTTCCCACAGTGCTTTTCAATTGTGTCCAGTTTGAGCTGCATCGTGTGCTCCTTCCCCTATTTCCAACCACATATTTTGCATCGACATTGTGTTGGAACAACATTACAATTTTCAGTGTACACAGGTTCAATAAAAGGATATTTTGCAACCCATTTGAACTGGAATTTTCTTCCAATAGTCCAATTTTCCCTCTTTCTTCTGACATATTTTCTTTTTTTCTTGGGATTTAATTTCTACATCTGAGCTATCAGTAGGAATATTTTGATTCTCATGTCTCCTTTTCCTAGAAATAGAACTCGGAGTAGAAGCTTCATCTGCTGGTGTACTTTGAGAATTCAATGAATTTTCATGTACTTCTAACTCGTCAAAGGACAAAATGTTTTCCTCAACATATAATGGATCATCGATATCTATAAATTGATTATTCTAGGAAGGGATTCTAAACACCTGTAAATAATTCTATAAAATTGTTACTTATTTATTATTAATTATATCTACAGTTAAATTTTTATAGAGTATGAAGAATTCCAATAAGAGTATGATAAACATAATTATAAAATTCTGTAAGATTAAATAACCAGTAAATAACAAGTGCCACATACCGATATTTTCAGCTGATGCAGAAATGAACTTCATTTTTGTGATTTTCCAAAATAGCCAAGCAAAGTATTTGCACCCTTTTTTGGACTGGCTGAATTTGTAATCTTCTTGCCCTGATTTCTAGTATCCATGACTTCTTACTGCTTAGGCCCCTAGGGTTGGATGGTCAAGGGTTGGATGAATGAGTCATTGAGTGGTTTGACGGATCACGACAGAGGGGTTGGACACCTAAGTTATTGGATGGCTTAAGCCTTATGGGTTAGATGACTAAGGGTCCGGATGGTGCGGTGGTTGGACAAACTTGGGGTTGGACGGATAAATGTTTGATGGCTAATGGGTTGGACGGCTAGGTGTTGGACAACTAAGGGTTAGACAACAAAGGGTTAGACAGCTGACTAGGTGTTAGACGGCTAAGGGTTGGATGGCTAAGGGGTTAGATGGCTAGGTGTTGGATGGATCAACGTTGGGTGGATCAGATTTGGAATTCCCAGAGAGGTTGTACGGCTCGATTTCAAAGTTAGATGGGTTAGGGTTGGACGACTCGAGTTGGGCGGCTCGAGTTGGGCGACTCGAGTTGGATGGCTCGAGTTGACGGCACTGTGGATTTTGAATTTTCTTATGTTTACTTAGGTGAATATGTGCACGATATGATTTAAAATTATGGTGAATTACATTCATAAGATCTTATATATGTGTAAAATATAGGCGAAACGAATAGTATAAGGCACATGTCAGTCAATTTTTTTGGTGAATAAGTTGGCTGCGAACCACATAATATTTGCTAATTCAAATTTCTATAATCCTTGATTTTCGTGAGTTTACGAAAATTCACCACTAAAATTTTCCCTGGATGCTCTTGATAAAAGGATATGCTACTTGGAGAAATTAAATCAAGACAGAGAAGCAACAAAGTGGATGTACTTAGAAAGAAATAATCAAAGTAAATAAGTTAGTTGATCACAAGGCACAAAAATAAACTTTCAGATTGGAGATATTATAGTACTGAAAAAGAAGTGAGAAACCAAAGGAAGTCATGGGAAGTTTGACTCTCTGGTTTGGCTCTTTCAAAATAAGGACATTACGTAGAGAGAACACATACTATATTGCATATCTTGATGGGACCTTGATGGAGTTTCTTTGCGGGGGAAACATCTATTATTTATCCCTAATCATGTATCGTAGTTTACCTTTCAATTGTGTGTTTCCCTTTCCACTTTGTTTGCTTATTTTCGCTATTGTGTGTCTATTTTGTTTCTCTTCATTCATGTTATTTTCTTATATTGGTTGGTGAATTATTGAATTTATTTCCAATGGATAAGACACTGGTCTACCCCGCCATTATATTTATGAAGATATTCATTTTCCCTTATGGTCTATGTCCCTAATTTAAAGCTAGATGTTGTTATGTTAAATTTATAGCATGTGAAATTTGAAATTTTGGTCATGACAACCAAGCCTCCACATGAAAACTTCCTCCTTGATCATCAGTAAACCCTTATTTCATCCAACTTATCAATTGTGGCATGTTCATTCTAGCTGAAAAGAACATTCTAGCATGGTTTTCAACTCTATTTCATGTGTAAGGAAGTAAACCTAGTTTGACTCATGAATTTTCTGAGATGAGAGATAGAGTAATTATTCTTGAAGGAATAAAAAGGGTTATTTTAAACTATTTTGCAAAGCAAAGGAATACCTTTCAGAAGATAATTGCAAGGGCTCAACCCATTTGGGATATGTGAAGAGGAGTATTGAATAAATGCAAGGTAGTTTTAAAGAAATTTTCAGGGCCATATGGTGTTGAGAGTCATTCAAGAAAAATAGGGTCATTGCAGGTGCAAGGAATGATAGCTTCAACAAAGAAAGTGGAAATGTAATGAAGATTCTGGGAGTTCTCGAAAGGATTTGGAAGATTAAAAATAGGCAATGTAAATCTCTTAGAGTTCACCACATGGTAGACACATCATTTTTTTCCAAGTCTTCAAAATCTTTTATGATAGCCTTAGTCACCGCAGATTGCCCCTTTGTGCTAAAAGGGCAATCACCAAAAATAAAATTTCAAGAATAATTGACTCTTGTAAATTATTGTAATTATCTCATTAGGTGTTTTGGATTCAAAATCATATATTTTTTGAACTCCAAATTCCATTTATTTTTCGACCTCCAAACTCCATTTATTTTTCCCATGGCCAAAAAAGCACTATTTGTGTTGTAATTTCACATTGGCAAGTATGACATCGTATGATTTATGAGCTTGAGAACAATTTTCACCCTCATATATCCCTTTTCCCTTGTCCCAAATTGCAAGTGGATTTTGGGGACAAAACATTATGCCCCCTTGTTGGAGTTACACTTTTGTCAATTAAGACTTAGACTTGGTGTGTTAGGAACATGTGCAACTTAAAATCAGCCCCCCTCCTTGTGATGACTTGACCCATGGTAATTTTTTTCCCCTCATCTATCCCTTTTCACTTCTCTAATCATCTAATGGGACAATAGGGACACAAAAATGTTCCCCTTCCATGGATATAGCTTCCGGTCACATGTAAAACCGAGTTTCAGTCTCTGAAATCTTGTTTTCATCCCTTTCAATATTCCTCATGAAACCACATGTTGCCACTTTTCATGATCATATGAAAAGTAAATTATGGTCCACTTTGTGTCCCTTTTCTTCATCTATCCCCTATTTTATAGGTTACAACTCCACCTTGAACCCCCAATTGATCTGAGTTAAGCCTCGGTGTTTTAATGGTGAGTTAAGGTGTGAAAATGGAGTAGAAAGAATTTATATTCAACACTTAACCATTTTTTAATTTTTGAAAGATTTATTCTTCCCCCAAAACTCCATTTTTTCATAGACATGCTATAGAAATTTTCTAGACACCTTTATGCCTAAAAAGGGAAAGTTGATCATATCTCCAAAACTCGCATCCAAACTCCATAATACTTTAACAACAACCTCTTCTCAAAAATGCCTTTATAATGAGTATAAGATCATCCCCATTGATTCTCTAAACAATTTTTTGCATCTAGATGAAAATTCCAGCCATTATAGTTACCTTATCATCTCTACAAAGTTATGGTAATTGAAAACCTCTAAAAATTAGGGCGAAGCATCCTTGTGAAAAACCTAAACTTTTGAGATTGGTTTCATTCCATTCTGACACCCAAAGGTCCACCTTATAAAAATAGTAAGTTGTGATAGGTCCTCTTAGTCTAAAAATTGTAATTTTTAAAAATGGAAAGCTTTCAGTATCACCGTCACTCCTTACAATTCAAAAACACTAAAAAGTGATAATTTTAGAAACTTACTAAAAATAGCCATCCGAATAGGACCTATTAAAAATAGAAAGTGTTGGGATTATGGTTGAATCATTCATATCCATTCATACCCTTCCTGTTTCACTACTTCCAAGCATCATGAAGGTCAAATATTCTGGTTTAGAGCCAATTTACACATTGAACACTAAATATCCCAATGTCGATGATAGTAATGTGAAACACATGGACCTGAAAGATACTAAGTGAAGCTCATGAAATTATGGAGGAAAGGATATTCTTGAGTGGTCTATAGAAATAACAAGGTCATCCTCATTTTGTTCAAAACACTGAGCTATTCCTAGCTTGTGCACAACATTATGATCCATATTCAAGGATAATCATGATAGATAAAAATTCTATTATTTCACCTCACACCAAAAGGTATTTCTCAATGCCTACAAATTCCTACCTATAATAACATGGTAATTATCACTTGGGATTGTTCCTCACATGAATAGGCTTGGCATTTGGATTGTGGCTTAAATAGGGAGGAAGCCTTCTCGTATCCCTAATACTTCATCCCGAAGTATACTTGGATGTAATTGTTCTAATGAATAGGGTGATGGGAGAAGAAACCACAAAGGCTTCCAAGATTGGATGGCTCAGTTCATTCTAGTGGTCATAAAAGGATATCAAATGATTGACTTGGGCCATATCATAAGAAATAACATTCATCAATATTTTATACAGTTACCTACCTCCAATAAGTTCACCATGACTTCTTATCTAGTGTATTCCCTCGCATACACGAGGCATTTCCAAGGTCTCTCCACTACACCTGATGTGCCTAAGAAGTCACTAGCTTATGAAAAATACCCACAATTCACATATTAGGAAAATAAATTACACTTCTCTAAGGTAAATTATGCATTCACCATGTATATCATAAGGTTACTTGAAGGCAATCATGAGTGGATAATATCATCTCGGAATCTAGGTTGATTAAGAAATATGGAATTTACTTCATTCAATTTCCCACCTTCACCTATATCATGGGTACAAGATTTGATCTTTCACATTGCAAACTACTAAGGTATCCAAGTGACAAGATAATAATTATTGAGTTGTACAAGCAATTATCCCATGTTCGCACCATGTAAAAAGTTCAAATAATAAAGTTGTATCTTTCCCTATTTCCCTCGGGATATATTCATGAAAAAATATAATAGATGCAACAAACATTGAGTCTTCCTTTGCAGCCTTCAATTTGTATTCCTATGCATCTCGGTCAAATTTTGATAGTAGGAATACCCCGAGACTTTCCTTTTGCTAGGTTTCCATCACATTCCATAAATTGAGGACTATTGGGATAATTACACCGATGAATTCAAGGTTGGGAAAAAAACTACATGAGAATCATAGTCAATCAAATGAGGGTGTAGACACCAATTTTTAGTATCATTCCATCGTGTTTTCTCTCCTTGGCGGGATTATCGGTTGAATCCCATTTCCCAACAACACTACATATTTAATCGATCTTAATTTATTAATTTGTATTATGTGCTAATAATATCTTGATATTCCAATTAAGTCAAATCACCCCACTCAATCAAATCAAATCCAATCAATTATCTCACCTAATCACTCAAATCATGTCCCCCACCATCCAAATCATGAACCCCACTCAATCAAATCAAATCTATTATCTCTCGGTAAAATCATGCCCCCACTCACCTGACCAGGGTTACTTTATCAAACCTTGGTTACCTGATAACCCTTGATCTAACCCTATCTCCGGCTATAAATACAGGCCTCCCCCTCTTTCAAGAGGGGGAAGCAAGATAAGCAAGTGGAAGATTTTTAGTTTGAAGTTTTAGGATTAAGAAAGTTTGAGGTCAAGGAAAACTTTTTTCATTGTTAGAAGTTAGAGGTGAGGAGTGTTGGAGAAAGATTTGACATTGTTGGGGAAGCTTTGACATTGTTCATCATCTTGCCATCTTGATGCCCATTTCATCTCCATATCAGAGCACCAACTAAGTGCCCTCATCATTCCATTTACTTGGCATATTGCATTTCTCTACTTCTGCATGTTATCTATCACTCGTCATTTATTTTTATCTTGTTGAACATGGGGGTTGACATCCTCCAAGGGAGTTAATAGCCTCTTAGAACCGGCATTGTCCAAGCAGCCCCCGAATATATTTATCTAATCATATTTATTTCAGTTTTGCAGACATCATCACATATCCATTTATTTGGCACCCGCAAATCTACATCCACATCTCGAGGCACCTTAAGCCCTCCATACTTCGAGGTTGCTGGTGGATTTCAGTATGAATGCATTCACCTACACGAAAATGAGGTTTCTTTTCAACATTTCTGGCACACCCGGTGGGAATAGACCCAAAATCTGGTCATTTTTGTTACTTTACTTGTCTTCTACAGTGTCATAAGCATAACGGTTATCCTTATTAATAATTGTTGTATATTTAGAGATCGTGTGAATATTTCATTTTTAGACTTACATGTTTATTGAACTTTAGCATTGTCTCCACTAGTTTGGTATGTTATGTACATTCAATGGGTCTATGTCATCTTGGAGGTAAGTGCTCTTCTTGTTTTCAACCGGCTTGGTATTTGGTTGTTTATAGTTAGTATCAAGTTTATTTTTATTATTAAATAAATAATAATAATTAAGTGAGAAATTAAAATAAAATAAAAATTATTGTCCTAAACTATCCCACCCCACCTATCCCCTAATTCCCTTAGCTTAGCCAACTCGGCTGAGCTATTTCCTCACCTCTCCACTCACCACCTACTTACCCACCTTCCTTATCTACCCATACAAATGGACCAATCTTCACATGAATATACCTAAGCTACCCCTCAAATCACTACCCCATCCTACTACACGACCCACCTTTCCTACCCACATCACCGACCCCTTTCTTGCTTCCTAAAACCCGAGCTACCTTCCCACCACATAGCCACACTCCCTACCCACACCAAGCCTAGCTCACCATGCAACTCCTTACTCCCGAGCTACACCCTACTCGAGCTCCTACCTCATGACTCAACCACACCAAGTCCTCTCGTTCCCAACTCCACTCAGCCCTCATCCCACTCGGCCAATATATCTACCCACTCCACTCGACTCTCAATCCAATGCTTCGCTTCCAACTATTTCCAAATCAATTTCAAATTCATGCAAAGCTTTGTGGGTAGTGACTGTAAAGTCTCTTTATAGCAATCGACTTATAATTCTTTACAACACATTTATAAATAATGCTCACAACATGATATCCTATTATATATTTCTCGTTTATATTTTTTGTGATTCTCATTATGTCATCGTACGTGTGAAGAGCCATGTCCATGTGTAGTATGACCAACCATGGAGAACCTAAATGTAACAAAGAGATGTGTCAATAAAGAAATTTTGATAAGATACTGCCGTCAACCGACCCATCTCCATCCTCCACCCTATGCCAAGCTCCTAACTCCTCTTTCCCAACTAACATCACCTCAACTTCTTTTTCAACTCGCCATATCCCTCCATACCCCACCTTGTATCTCCTACATCCTTAACTACTCCACGCCACTCGGCTCTACCTACTCCCTTTACCTAATTTCCTTAGTACCAACTTCATATGAATCACCCTCACATAACCACAATCCTATTCTGCTGAGTTATCCCTACCTAACGCCACTCAAAACCTCCTCCACAAGCCCAATCGAGCTCCACATAGTCTCTCCTAGTCACCTCACATCCCAACCCGCTCTACCCTGTGCCTCCCGCAACTCGTCTTACACCGAGCCACACTCTGTGCGCACCCAAAGCCACTTGGCTCCTCTACCTATCTATCTACATTACACCACACTCCACTTTCTTCATTCTCTGTTACTAGGCTATCACGTTCTGTGTACTTTTCCTAGATTGAATCCCTGAGTTGACACTTGTTCAGATCCTTCCAGATCTCATTGTTTGGACGTTCATCAAGAGGATCACGACTGAAATGACTTGTACTCTCTAAAAAATCTAGGCATAGATGTGAGACATGAGCGCAAAGCATGTCAAATCACTAACAATTTTTCCATCTACTCACTCCACTGATTGAAACAATGCTTAAATTAGGGTAGATTTTCCACTGCTTGTTTTTCCCATTATCCAAATTTTCACTGGTCGATCTCTAGGGGACCACTTTTTTTGTCCCATGCACCATCCATATCCAAAGTGATCTCCTCCTTTATTCAATGGGAGGTCTAGTTATTTGTCCCATATGTGTGGGTGCATAAAGTGAAAAAACCTTTTTATTGCTTGGCGGACCAGGAAAACCTGTGGCTTGGGCCACGTTAATACTAATTTTGATTGAGCTCCTGATCTCTTGCCTCAAACTCCTCGCCACCCATCTCACTCTTGACTGCTCAGCCGAGAAACTTGGTATCTCTACCCTAATCACATGATCAATCTTCTTGAACGATCCATTCATCCTTGTTTTAATTTTTGTAGGTTTCTTTATGTACAAAATTCATCCTTGTTTTAATTTTTGTAGGTTTCCTTATGTACAAACCATAGTTTATAGACATATCATTTCATTAGTTTAACTTTTGTATAGTTATATCATTTCCTTCATTTATCTTTTATATAGCCTATCATTTTTAGTCTAAATTTTGTATAGTTATATCATTTCCTTCATTTAGCTTGTATATAGCCTAACATTTCTAATCTAAATTTTATATAGTTATATCATTCCCTTCATTTAGTTTTTATATAGCCCATCATTTTTAGTCTATACTAATTTGGCATTTATATTCATTTGACTTCATCTTTATGGTCAAACTCATTTCATTTATCTATGTTCGTCTTGTGTTTATGTAATTTATATAGTTGATCCCTTCCTTACGATTGATCATTCATTATTTCATGCATTTTCTTTCTTTATATTATTTTATAGTCTATCATTTAATTTTTGTCACTTATTTACACTAATCAAATAAGAACATTGTCCTATAATTTTTATTAATTCATTAGATTAATTATTTTTATTTTTATTTTCGATAAAGGAATTTTTGTAAACAAAATACTTATGACATCCACATCATTTTTCTTAACCACCTTAACTAATACCATTTATTTTCTTTTTCTAGGGTAACATCTATGACACCACGAACACAAAATTACACTATCAAAGACAAGCATTGAAACATAAACACGCGAAAAATCCTTTTATCGACCCCATCCACAATCGTGGATGGTACAATTATAAGGTACTCAGACATTCTAGGTCACCGATTATCCCCTTCACAAACGTCATTATCACGTATAATCAAATAATGGGGAAAGTGACATGCATGTATTCCTTGTTTTTCCCAAATTTCTCCTTTCTTCATCATAATTTCCCTTTCCTACATGTGTCCTCATCGAAATTTCACACTCATTTTGACTTAAAAAGAACCTTTCTTTTCTGCATCCTACCTGATCACATAGCTTAAATAAGGGTTTAACTCTTTGCATCACACATTTTATCACACACTACTTGAAACTTCACGAACAAAATCAACACATCAAAACATTCCTTTCACCTGGTTCACTAATTGGGATTTGAACACCCAACAAGAAACCGTTTCAGACACTTCCCTAGCCAAAACTACTCTAAAACAACCTTAGAATGTCATTCTCTAGGCACCTTCATTATCCACTTTTCTTTTCTTTTCACATCTTCTAACTAATCATGATGATAAAAAAACTTGTTGCTTGATTTTTTTGTTAACAAATTTCATAAACAAATGTTTCTCTATTTCATGTTTATTATCACTCTTTCTCAAGAAAAAACAAAACAACAATTTGATCCATCAAATGACATCCCTTCCTCTAATGATATTTCCCAAAAATATTCTACACTTAAGACCACACCTTTGGTTACCCAACCTCCAGTCTCCATGGCCTCACCTCATGAGGACCATGTCATCCAAAATTGTCCCCACCTTGAAATCAATCCCCATGTCCCTCATCAGTCTAACCTTCCTAGACCAACTATATCTCTAACTCCTTTAGAAACTCTTGGACCTCCTCATAACCCTATATATGATTTTTTACTTTGTAAATCTCCCACAATTTCTCCATCCAATCAGTCTCCTCAGTTGGTGAATCCTATTCCACCCATGACAGTTCATGTCAACCCTATTCGAACCGCTATTAATATGCTTATCCAACTATCTCAACCTCTTCACACTTACATTCCTACCCATCCAATGCTCCACCCATCTCACTCTCATAACGCGTTCGTATCCCCACTTTTCATTTACCACAACAACCTACCCAACTTCAACAATCACATCACGTCCCTATTTCTCAACACCAATCATTGCAACAACTTGCCCAATCTCAACCCATGACACATATTAATCCTTATCAAATGGCTTCTCAAACACCTGCACATCTATAAATTAATCAACCACCTTATCTGTAAACATCCCACCCACAATTTTATCAATTACCTTATCAAACAATTCCCCAAACACCCACACATCCACAAACATATCATCTCGCCTTATCAAGCTACATTTCATGCCACACAACCAATCCAATCCCAACCTAACATCGCGTCAAACGATCCTATTCACACTTTGATGAATAAGCTAGCTAGTCTAGAAGCCACTACCTTGGCACCCAAGGATACCTTATCCTACAAACAAATCTGTAACAAACCGATTCATCCATCGGTTCATATCAAACCTTACCCTCCTCATTAGAAACTTCCCGATTTTATTAAGTTCAACAATAAGGAAGATCCCCAACAAAATCTTTGCACATTTAAACACGCATGTTGTCTTATTGTGCATGATCAAGACCTACTACTTCATACTTTCCCCATGTCCTTGTCTAGTCCCACATTGGACTGGTACAACAATATCCCACAATATTCTATATTCTCCTTCCCCCAACTTGCGCAACTATTTTTAGAACACTTTTTTATTGACATCATGTGCAAAATCACTATATCTAACTTATACACCATAATACAATTTGACGATGAGTCCATCACATAATTTTTCACACGATGGCATAGAATTATAAACCAATTATTCTTCTCTCTTCTCGCATTGGTGAAGTATACCTAAGCTAGGGAGGTTATTTCAAACAATATTATTCTTGTTGAATTAATTAATGATTACATGAAATCAAAATGCTGACTATGTGTGCCATTGCAAACATAACAGATCATATAGTCTACAATTTCATGTTATCTTTAGCGAGAATAACACAAAGGCACACTTGATGAAGACACCGAATTATAGAATAGATGAAGTGTTAGGTTTTGGAGCAACAATCATGACTCAGCATTACAAAAATCAGAGTTCATTACTTGGATGTTACAAGTATTCTTTAATGTTCTTTCCTTCATGATTAAGACATTCAATTATATTATTGGGTTGTTTAGTTCATCATACAATCCATATCAAAAAGTAGAAATGCAGAAAGAAATACACAACTCAATTTCACAATTCAATGTTTTATTCATAAGGAATTTCAAATGTTCCCACACAAGCCATGGGATGTAACTAGAAAAGTAAAGTACAACTACTGAAATAAGAGGTACACATGCATGAAAGAGAAAATAAAGGAGTATGAGTGAACCCATCATTGCCTTGGAGGTTTCTCCTTTAGTTGATGCATCCTCATCTTCAGCTTTGTTCCTCTCCATCTTCACTATCAAAAAAGCATTGTACCTGAAAAGAAGAAAAGAGGAAAATCATCAGTTATGAGCTCAAGTTAATCCATATTCCTATACTATCCTAATTCATGCACATGGATCTCTTAATAATAGGAGATATAGATTACTTGAAGATCAAATAGTATACATGATTTACTCACTCAGAAATAAGGAGAGAAGAAAAAGAAAACCATGGACATAAGAGAGGCCAAAAAGCCTAAATATTTTCTAACTATTTTCTCAAGTGTGTAGGTACAAGTTGTAGCCAAGAAGAAATAAATCATATCTTACAGTCCTCACTATAGATAAAGATTACAGAGTTCAATAACTTCTATCCTATGGTACATGAAGCAGATGAGTCATAAGTACATGCTTTGGAATGAAGGAAGAATGCAACTCAAAGTTCAACAACTATTCTAGGGATAAAAGAAGTTGCAATAATAAAAATGAGAGAGAATTGCAGAAAAAAAGTACATGTTTCAGATTGCAACTGAAGAAGAAGAATCAGAATTTAAAGGATGAAGTTAAATCAAGATAAGATTACAGATGAAATAAGAATGAGAAGGAAATCTAAGAAAATTTTGACAGGGCTTCACCATGTAAAATGGACATTTACAACTTTCCATCATGTTGTTTTAACTAATACATGCTTTAAAAGTTGTATGTAAATCAAATAAGTATATGAAAAGCAAAAAAAGCATGCCATGATCAAGATAACAATTATTATGTTTCAGTTTCCAACAACAAATCAACTTCAATAGAAAAGTGATACATTTTGTATTTTGAATAAAAATACATCTATTACAACTTGAAAAAAGGATAAAAGAAAGAATATGGGAAAATTTTGATAGGGCTTCGCCATGTAAAATGGACATTTTAAATTTTCCAAAGATACATATCTAAAGTTGTAATAAAAAGAAATGCAATATTTAAACAAAAAAATGAACTTTCAACATCATCAAATTGAAGTACTTTGGAGCATTCATTAGTTCAACAAATAAGGAATGAAGTTTAAGAAAATCCTAAAAAACATATCTTTCCCAAGTTTTTTCAAATAAGAAAGTTTCCAAAAATCAGAAAATGAAATTGAAGAATTAAATAAAATTGCACAATTTATTAAAACAATTTATAGAATAATAAAAATAATATAATAATAGATAATTGAGATTAAGGGTCAAAGCACATATTCAAAGAGATGAATGGTCCATCCATGGATTTGATTAAATACAATTTATCAGATTCATCAAAAATTAAATCCAATTATCATTTCCTCCAAAATGATCATATAATCAAGGTGGATCAAAAATATATGAACATGTTTTACTGACTCAAAAAATAAAAAATTTCCATAAATCATGCCCAATTTTAGGGTAAAATAAATTCAAAGTTAAGCATTAGGAAACAGTGAGTCTAAAAAATGTAAATGGAGAACTCCTGATGGAGAGGGGCATTCCCATCAAATCAATGTTTTCAAAACAACACAAGGAGAAAGAACATTCAAAATCAATGCCTTTGAATCAATACTCAAGCATACACTATAAAGCAAATGGTTAAGTTTTATACCAACTTTTAGAAAATAAATACAATTAAAAATATGGAGCTATGAAGCTATAAAAAGTCATCCATAAAGAGTTGAACCCAAAAGTTGGGTATCGTAAAATATAGAGGGATATCTCAAGATTAATGAAAATAGGATGCTTATGCATAGATTAAGAAAAATTGATCACTCAAAAAAAGATCAGAAAAAGTCAAGATATAATTAAGCGATCATGATTTGAAATGAAATCATATGAAAACTCAAAGGATAAATATAGTGGTAAATAAAGATCAAAAGAAGTTTAATATCAATTCATTCAACTCAAATCGTTCATTTTCAAAAAAAGTCAAGACTTCGGTCTAATTATGAATTCAATAAGCAATAAACATTATGAAGAAACAAAATCTTCATCTTCCAAAAAGAAAAATTCAATAAGGAAAAAACAATCCAAAATCGTGGTGGTTTAAAGGCAAAATTCAAGCTCATAATAAAGGAAATGTTGATAACTCAATACCCATATCTCAAAATGCAAAATCTATAGTTTAAAGATTCAAATTATCAAATTAAATCCAATGTTCAAAGCTAAAAAAACTTGGTTTCCAAAAAAAAGGGGTCAAGGATCGAAAATCAAGAACTTACCAAAAATAGGGGTTAAGGTGGATGACTCTTGAAGATCATCCATTTCAGAGCTAAAATAAGAACCGAGAATGAATTTCAAAGAATTCAACTCAAATCCCCAAAGGAAAAAAGAAAAAAAAATCACAAAAAAATGAAAGAAGGAGCAAGTATCAATATCAAAAAAAATCAAAAGTCATAATGAAAAGTAAAGTTACCATGCTCTAGAGATCAAAACTTATCATATTTTATCAAACATTGATGCTAGTTACACAAAAAAAATGGAATCTCGAAAAAGAGGTCGAGAATGGTAAGGCTGATTTCTTTCATAAAGCCAAATTAACAAAGCTAAAAGAAAGGGAAATAAAATGGTGTCCAAAAACCTCATTCATGAATTCAAAAACTCAAAAAAACAATTCACATTTTGGGAACTCGAGCTTGAGGGTTACCCTAAAAAATGATGAGCATCATCCAAATTCACTCAAAAAGTTCTAATAGAGAAAAAGACTGAATATATAAGATGCTAAAAGATATCAAAAGAAAAAAAACCTCAAAACCTAGCTAATCAAAGAAATTCAAAAAAGTGGCTCAAAAAAATCAAAACTCACCTTAAAGCTCATGAAAAAAGCTCAAGACTCATAAAAACCAAGAAAAAAAGAGATCCATAAGTTTAGCTCAAGCTCAAAGTTCACGAAATGGCGAAAAAAATCCCACAACTAGCTTGCTCAAAAAAAAAACAAAGTAAAAAAACAAAATATACATAATGCTTAAAAAGAAGGCCGAAAAAATGGACTGATTCGAAGCTTCAAAAAAGCTTCAACAAGGGCGCGTCGAAAAAATTTTCCATGGGCTTTTCCCGCAAAGCCAAAAATCCCAAAATGAAGTGATCAAAGGTCAAGATGATCTTTACCATGCAAACTCTCAGAGATGAGTTAAATGAAACTCAACCAAAAGTCATAGTCAAATGAATCAAAGGTAGAGAAGAAAAACTAAAAAAATCAAATCCCACAAATGGTGGGAAAACGATCCATCATGTAAGTTTCAAAAAACCATCATGGTTAGATTCCATTACTATGCCAAAATCCAAGTCATAAACCCTAACCACGAGTCAAAGATCAATGACTTCGAGATTCCAATGGATCGAGATCAATGATTAAAACCAATCAACATATTTCAAAGCAAACCACCATGGTTACATTATGACAATAACTATTATTCAATGCAAATCAAAAACCCTAATCAAAGATCAAGATCGAATGATATGATAAAGATAAATCATGTCAAAGATCAACGACCAATTTTTCATTATCAATGTATACTCAAGGTTAAACTAACTTGACCTTCCGAAGTTAAATGCCACCGAAAAAACATGTGGAGGGGTGAGTCATCATCATGAAAGGGACAACCCCATGATTAAAAACCTTATAAGATTTGAAAACATTATCATTTTTAGATAATTGTCTCAAAAAAAGGCCGACAACATTATGTCCATAATGAAATGATTCTCAAAAGGGGTTGAGACCAAATGTTGTTGTCAACAAAAGTGATCACCTTACCTTTTAATCATATAATGGTAAACCATATAAATAAAATGCAAAAAAGAAAAATAATGTCAAGGTATAATGTATGGCCCAAAAGGTAAGCCATAAGGAGGACATTGATAGTTAAGTGAATGTAGCTCAAATAAATTTTACCTTAACATTTGTAAAACAAAGAACCTCCTAATCTTAAAGTGGTCTCGTAACAAGACATCAAATGGTGAATGCAAAAGGTGGTCCCCACTATGGATGGTTTGGAAAATGACTCGAAATGTGTTATCCATGTGACCACTAGAAGACAAGGAATGTCAACATCAAAACCTGAGCTTGGAGGTGGTCCCCATCAAGTGGATGATTTTGGATGAATTATTTTTGCAAGTATTACAAATATTGTATTTTGATTTTTCTCAATACACAGGAGTATTTTTGCATGCCTTCACAAGAGGACAAATCAACAAGAGGACAAAATCTGCATCACTAGAAGAAAAAAATTTGCAGCACAAGAGAGGAGACTTGCTCATCAAGCAAGATTTATTATTAGCAAATTATTCACCCATGCTTTTCTTAAAAATAGAACAATCAACTATAGTTTGACTGATGTATGTAATCAAAGGCTATTAATGCCTCTTTTTATTAGTTTGCTTTATTTTATTCCTTTATTTATTATTAAATAAAGGATAAAAATAGAATGCATGGGTAGTACAACCTTAGTCTATTTTTAGGAAGGGTGGGTGAATCAATTTTGCTATATATTGTGTGCCTTAACAAAGCACAAAGAGAGAGGAATTTTTAGATACAAGAGTGTTGAAGCAATTTTCTGCCAGTTTTTCCCTTTGAATGTGAAGTATTTTCTGCCTTTCCAATTATTTGCAGTCTTGTGTATGTTTCCATTAATCTTGTGAATGTTGAATTCCCTGATTAATCATCTTACCCTATTACAAATTCAATAATTTCTACATGATATTAATGTGTATGTGTAACTTAGCAGTATTGTTGTGATTTTATCCCTCAATACATCAAAGTGTTTACCCTTAATTATCTTCAAAAAATGTTGGCTTTGTGCATCATAAATTCATTCCATATCAATTATGCATGTACTCAGTCAAAGACCTCATACAAGTTTGGTGTATCACCTCAGTTTTAATTTCATTTTACAGTCATCTTTTACCCTTAAACCCCGAAAATCAGTTTAGGATACATCAATAAGGAACCGGCCTTGATACTAGAGACTCACCTCAAAATAGGTATACCCACAGACCTGAGGTGTTTCCATTGTATCTACGAAAGAGAGAGATAAAATTTGCAAGCTTAGAACACCTGCAACCATCTCTCTAGGGTGCACTTTTGAGAGATAACAATTTTTGGCATGCCCAGTGGGACAATGAATCAAATTTGCATGCAAGTTACAGATATTCACAGTAGATCTATGACAGATTTACAACAGAGATAAAAGTTACTTTTGGACAACAAGCTGCAACAATTTATTCTAAAAGATTTAAAGATCTATTTGGCAACTCCGTAGGGCTGATTTCAGACCAGTATTGCAACATGTTCCATGCCTAAAGTAACTACAAGATCATCGGTAAGAGGAATTCCTTTTGAGTTTATTTCTTTACCTTTGAATTCTGTAAGAAGGAGAAGAGTTGGTAATACTTTACCTTATAATAGGCCTGGTTTTGATAACCCTCCTCCTAATATTCCTTCACCACGTATCAATTTCTCTATTCAGATCCCAGTTTTTCAAATGGCTATTCAACCACCTAGGAATTTTGTGACCTTTACTAATGGCAGCCCATTAGTAATCCCAGTTTATCATGACATCCCTAATGCTGCCATGAAAAGTTTTCCATCATTCACTAGTGAAAATCAGGTTACACCTACAGAGCACATTAAAGATGTTGCAACCTTATGTGTAGTTCATAATATCACTCATGAAGATGTAGCTTTGAGACTTTTAGCTGCATCCTCTTAAAGGAAAAGCCTTGTAATGGTATAGAAATCTAGAGATTGGATGCATAAGAACTTGGGATGATTTAGGTGATAAATTGCTGAAACAATTTCAAGATAATTTAGATCATTTATCTCTCATAGAACAACTTTCTACCATTAAAAGAGCTCCCAATGAATTTATGTCTAGTTTCAACATCCATTTTTCTAGAACTTGGGAAAGAATTCCAACAAGTGTCAAGCCTCAAGTTGATCATGCTTTTCTTTATTATCTTAGAGCATTAAACAATGATATTTCAACTATGATTCAATCTATGGGAGGAGAGACTCTCCCAAAGATGCCTATGATATCACCATCCGAGCTGAAAATAGTCTTATTCAAGCTGAAAAATTAGCACCAAGGCCTTCAATGCCTTTTTTGGTAGATTTAGCTCCTATCCCACAACCTATCACAATTATAGAACCCGTTGTTGCAGCCCCATCAGATGATGTTTTTAAATCTTTGCAGACTATGGGGAACAAGCTGACTTCAATCGAGAATAGGCTTGCATTACCTAGTAGACCTTATCAGGCTCCTTATCAAAAAATTAGCAAAATAGGCAACCTTACCAAAAAATCAAAATTATAGGTAGCCTTATCAGCAAAGGCAATTTGACCCAAAGGCTCCTAGTTCATCTAACACTTTAGTCCTAGTTAATATGGCTACAAAAGAGTGGTGTCAACCTTGTAATCAACCTCATTCAACTACAAGTTTCCCAAATGCTTTTCTTGAACATAAGTCTTGTTGCACAACCTCAATATGAGACATTGTTCATGCCTCAAATGGAGGGTGGGAAGCAAGATACTCAGGTTCAGAAGGCACCTGAATAGAACTTAGTCAGTTTTAGTGAGGATGATTTCATTGTAGTTACTACTAGGGCTCAAGAAAAGGCTACAGAGAGTAAAAAAAATAGCAAAATAGGCTTGTTCTACCTACTATCACTGATAAAACAACAACTATAAGCCCAAAACTAGCTAACAATGTTGTTGTTCCTAAAAAATAATAGGTGTTACAACTGGTAAAGAACAACAAAACAACTACAACCTGATCCAAGAAGGTTATTTATACCTCAAATATCAAAAGCAACTGAAGCAAAATCAATTTTCACCAAAGCCTATGCTAAAATAATAGAATTTGTCTCTAAAATTATTACTTCTTTTAACATTGTTGATGTAATGAAAAAGCATAATGTTAACATCTCAATGTGGGATGCTCTAAGTATTCCAGGACAACAAGATTTACTTTCTCATGAACTAGCTAAGTTGCAAATTTCTTCTAAAACAACAAAAAAAGAAAGTCTAGAAAGTAGACATGGTCCTTGGAACAATGGAACAAGACCACATCAAAGAGGTTAAATGGATGGTTCAGAAAGTCTTAAATGCTCATGACATCAAGAAGCCACCACCATTTTATCTATCACTGATTATTGGAGAACATCTTGTTCATAACTGTATGGTGGACAATGGTGCAAGTAAGCAGCTTATGCCAAAAGCAATTGCAGAAAAATTGGGTCTGCAGTATGAACCTATAGAAAAAGAGTGTCCTACAGTTGGATGGAACTACAACTAATACAGTTGGTGTCATCAAAATCTAGAGGTAACATTGCATGCTTGCCCAAATGTTTCCATTCTACAAGATATTACTATTGTAGATTTACCTCCTTACTTTGCTATATGTTTATCAAGAGATTTCACAACAAAAATAGGAGGTTATCTCTCTTCATATTGGTCTTTCTTATTTTTCACTACACGTTATGGGACCAAGGTTACTATCAATTCAAACCATTGGCCATATTTCACATTGAGCCTCACACTTCTAATGCATTAGCTAATTATGCAGCCTTAGACCAGTTTGATTTTGATAATACAACTCATATTTCAGCATTAGATGGTGTTTCTAACCTATTTATGGATGAAAAGACACATGAAGAACATGCTCATGATCCTTTCAAAGAAAGTTGAAGAACATTTGTTTGTGTGTATTGCTTGCATGAAGAAAACACACCAATTCCCTTGTTGTCCAAAACAAAAAATGCAATGGAAGGGATTTGGAAGCTTCATTTTGATGGAGCTAAAAACAAGAAAGGACAAGGAGCAGGTTTGATGCTCACTTCCCCAACAAACAAAAGGTATTTCTCATCTTTGAGTCTCCAATTTTCATGCACTTGTAACGTAGTTGAATACGAAGCATTAATTCATGGCTTACTTTGGGCCAGAAAGAGAGGTATTAGCATGCTACATTTTTGGTGATTCTGAGTTGGTTATCAATCAAGTAAGAAATTTTAATGTTTGTAAGAATCCATTAATGAAGTCTTATAGACATAGAGTTTTAGACTTAATGGAAGATTTCAAAGCTATTAACATCCAGTCCATTCCTAGAATAGAAAATAAGCATGTAGATAGACTTGCAACAATTGGTGCTAGTTTTGAAGTGCTGGAACAAATTGAAAATAGAAAAATTCAGCCTCATATAAAGCTAATTGTTAGGCCTTCAATACCTGATAATGATTTGAATTGGCAAGGTTTTTGAAAATGATGATCAAATCTATAGGTTTTTTGCAAAAAAAGAAGCTGAATTTTCTAGTAAAATCAAGATAAATTACAACACTTATATGGTGACCAGATTGTTCAATTAAAGAAAAATAAACTACCTCGAGGTCTGGTCACATTAGAAGACATCTTCAACACTGACGATCAGTTAAGGAAGGTCAAGACTAAGATGTCAACAAATGCTGATAATTATGAAGAGATCTCAGTTGATGAAGGTAAAAAAAAATTCTTGAAAGGTATGTTCTTTAGCTAAAAACATTCTTTTATTAATCTTTGCAAGGAATTTAAAGATGTTTTCACTTGGAAATACCAAGACCTAAAAGGGTTTGATCCCAGTTTAGCACAACACACTATTGAATTACAGCCAAATTCCAAGCTAGTTAGGTAAAAACAGAGGCCTATAAATCCCAAAATAGAGCCTCTAATGAGGAAAGAGTTATCTAAGTTGATCGAATCAGTATTATCTTTCCAGTTAAGCATTCAAGTTGGGTAGCCAATCTTGTTCCTATTAGGAAAAAGAATGGAGAAATCAGATTATGTGTGGATTTCAGAGATCTTAATAAAGCTTCATTAAAAGATCACTACCCACTTCCAAATATGGATCAGATTTTGAGAACAGTTTCTAGTTCAGATAGACTATCTCTTCTAGATGGTTATAGTGGATACAATCAAATTTTAGTCCGAGAAGAAGATAGGTACAAAATAACTTTCACCACTAAGTGGGGTACTTATGCTTACAAAAGAATGTCTTTCCTTTCAAATGTTGGTGCAACATTTCAACATGTAATGGACATGGATTTTCATAGCTTGTTAAATAAATGCATCCTTGTTTATTTAGATGATGTTACTATATTCTCAAAAAATTTAGAAGAACATCTAATACATCTAAGGCATACTTTTCAGTTATGCAGATAGTTTGGAATATCTTTGAATCCACTAAAGTCTATCTTTTCAGTACATCAAGGTAAATTGCTTGGTCATATTGTTTCTAAACAAGGTTTAGCAATTGATCCTTTTAGGATCAAGCCATATCACAACTATCATTACCTCATCATAAGAAGGCATTACAAAGTTTTCTTGAAAAATCAACTTTGTTAGAAGATTTGTTCCAGATTTTGTAGCATTGGTGAAACCATTGACAACTATGTTAAAGAAAGAGAAGACTTTCTCTTGGACTAGTGAAGGGAGAGAAGGGTTTGAAGCAATTAAGGCAGCCATCTCTCAAGCTCCTACTCTTGCAAATCCAAATTTTGATAAAGATTTTACAATGTATGCACTTGCAGAGAGCTTGAAACAATATCAACCATATTAACTCAAGTTAATGATGAAAATGTTGAACAACCAATTGCTTTCTTTGGAAAAAGCTTGCATGATTATGAAATAAGGTACACATTTCTTGAAAAAAAGTACTTTCAGTAGTCGAGGGCTAAAGAATTTTAAGTACATGCTTTCAAACAACAAAATCATGTTCTTGTTTCTCATCCAAGTGTGAAAGCTTTCTTGTTAAATAAAGAATTGAATGAGAAAAGAGCAAGCTGGATAACAAAGGTCATGGAATATGATGTTGATATTCGTGTTTCACGAAGACAGTTTGAGGAAAAGGCTTGTGTGAACATCTAATTGCTGATATGGAAAAACAATAGACTACAGAACCTAAAAATTCAAAATAACATGCTGAAATTACGTATCAACAATCAGACATCATGGTTCACCAAAAAATCAGTAACTTGAACTTGCTCAAGAAGTTCGGAATCAAGATGGATGACTGATTTAGTTAACTATCTACAACATGGCATCTATCCGGAAGGTATGGAAAAGAATAAATAAAGGTATTTCAGATTACAAGTTGTACCCTATGTTTTCATTGATGGTGTATTATTCAAAAAGGATATAAATGGAATCTTGTTGTGATGTGTTGACTATGATAAAATTCAACAATTATTATCAAAATTCCATGAAGGACCTCAGGAGGTCATTTCTCAACGCACGTACCACAACCTTAAAATTATGAAAGTTGGTTACTATTGGCCCAACATATTCAAGGACTATTTTGAATGGATTAGAAAGTGTAAGAAATGTGCTTTCTTTGTTGGAAAAGAATGTTTAGCTTTGCTTTGCCCTTACAACCTATTTCAGTTGATCAACCTTTTATGCAATGGGGCCTTGATTTTATTGGCATGATAAACCCACCTTCATCACAAGGACACAAGTGGATTTTGACTACTATAGATTACTTTACTTTACACGTTGGACTAAAAGCAATATCCTTGAAAGATGCTAATGAAACTTTGATACTATCCTTTTATGAAGGTATAGTTTGCAGATTTGGTGTCCCAACAACTATCATATCAGATAATGCTTTAGCATTTCTTGGTGCAAAGGTAACAAATTGGGCTGTTAACCATGGAATTTATCTAAGTTCTTCATCTAATTATTACCCATAAGGTAATGGGTTAGCTGAAAGTACTAATAAGAATCTTTTAAGGATCATCAAAAGAACACTCAAAGATAACCAAAGAGCTTGGCATCTAATGTTGAATTCAGCACTTTGGGATGATAGAGTGACTCCTAAAATATCAGTTGGCAATTCACCATACAAGCTTGTTTATGGAAGAGAAGCAAGAATTCCTATTTCAGTTGAGTTACCTACATTAGATTTGTTGCATCAAATGGAGCTGCTTGAAAATGAACCATTACAGGTTCATTATGTAAAATTAATGGAATTACAAGAGCTAAGAGATCAAGCCATGTAAACATGGAAAAGAATCATAAACAGATGAAGAATAATTTTGATAAGAAAGCCAAATTCTTCAATGAAGGAGATATTGTGTTAAAGTGGGATGTTGATCATGCAAAGCTAGGAAGACACACGAAGTTTGATACAATCTGAGTGGTCCTTACATGATTTCAGCTTGCAAAGAACACAATGCTTTTCAACTCTTTCAAGGCTGAATGGAGAGGAACTTCCCATTCTTGTGAATGGTATGTTTCTCAAACACTGTTATTGAAAATCCTATAGTTTCTATTTAGAGTAGGATTTCCCTTCAATAAGTGCAGTTCCTACACATTGTAATGTTTTTTCAATTCAATAAGTGCATTCATGCACATGATCTGGTTTACTAGATCTTTTCCTAGTTTTAGTTCATTTTGAAGGGTTGACCTTCAGAAAGGCATATTTTGGTTACATGCTTTAGAATCCATGCCCAATGGACAAGAGCAAGGCACTGGTTTACAAGCTAGTAGGCAGCTTTCCCATAGATCGCTAAAAATGTTGACAATTTTTGCACTTGTGTAAAAATGGGAAACTCAAACTTCGTTACGATGGATAGCATTGGTGAAGTATACCTAAGCTAGGGAGGTTCTTTCAGACAATATTGTTATTGTTGAATTAATTAATGATTACATGAAATCTGTAGCAGCTATGTGTGTTGTTACAAAACATAACAGATCACATAGTCTACAATTTCATGTTATCTTCAAAGAAAAGAACACAAAGCCCCAAAGGACAACTGTGTTTTCTTGATGAAGACACTAAATTGCAGAATAGATGAAGTGTTAGGTTTTGAGTAGCAATCATGATTGTAGATTACAGAAATCAGAGTTCATTACAGATGTTACATGTATTCTTTAATGTTCTTTCCTTCATGATTAAGACATTCAATTATATTATTGGGTTGTTTAGTTCATCATACAATCCATATCAAAAGCAAAATGCAGAAAAAGAAATACACAACTCAATTTCACAATTCAATGTTTTATTCATAAGGAATTTCAAATGTTCCCACACAAGCCGTGGGATGTAATTGAAAAGTAAAGTACAACTACTTGAAATAAGAGGTATACATGCATGAAAGAGAAAATAAAGGAGTATGAGTGAACCCATCATTTCCTTGGAGGTTTCTCCTTTGGTTGATGCATCATCATCTTCAGATTTTTCCCTCTCCATCTTCACTACTGAAAGCACTGTACCTAAAAAGAAGAAAAGAAGAAAATCATCAATTATGAGCTCAGGGTTAATCCATATTCCTATACTATCATAATTTATGCACATGGATCTTAATTACAAGAGATATAGATTACTTAAATATCAAACAATATACATGATTTACTCACTCAGAAAGAAGGAGAGAGAAGAAAAGAAAACCATGGACATAAGAGAGGCCAAAAATCCTAAATATTTTCTCAAGTGTGCAGGTACAGGTTGCAACCAAGAAGAAATAAATCATATCTTACATTCTTCAATATAGATAAAGATTGCAGAGTTCAATAACTTCTATCCTATGGTACATGAAGCAGATGATTCATAAGTACATGCTGGAATGAAGGAAGAATGCAACTCAAAGTTTAATAGCTATTCTAGGCATAAAAAGAAGTTGTAGTACAGAACAGAGGAGAGAATTACAAACAAAATTACATGTTTCAGATTGCAATTGAAGAAGAAGAATCAGAATTTAAAGGCTGAAGTTAAATCAAGATAAGATTACACCGAAAAAAATGAGAATAAGAAAGAAGTCTAAGAAATTTTTGACAGGGGCTTCACCATGTAAACCATTTACATCTTTCCATCATGTTGTTCTTAACTAATACATGCTTTAAAAGTTGTCATTTTTTAGTTTCCAACAACAAATCAACTTCAATAGAAGAAGTGATACATTATGTATTTTGAATCAAGAAAGTACATCTATTTATAGCTGAAACAAAATAAAGAAGGGAATATGGGAAAATTTTGACAGGGCTTCGCCATGTAAAATGGACATTTTAAATTTTCCAGCATGCATACTAAAGTTGTAATGAAGATCAAATACAATATTTAAACAAAAAGGGAATGGAACTACAACATCTCAACAAAAACTTCAATGTTCAACATGTAGGAATAGTGAACAGAAAATCCCAAAAATAACATATCTTGCCCAAGTTTTCAAATAAGAAAGTTTCAGAAATCCAAACAACTGAAGAAGAATAAAATTATAGGACAATCTTATTAGGTACAACCCAATGAACAACATAGAGGCAAATTCTAAAATACAATACCACAGTCTTGATAACTGAGATTAAGGGTCAAAGCACATATTCAAAGAGATGAACGGTCCATCCATGGATTTGAGTAAATAAAATCTATCATATTATCAACAATTGGGGCCAATTATAGTTTCCTCCAAAATGATCATATAATCAAGGTGGATCAACATGAACAGTATTTGCAACTCAAAAATACAAAGCCACAAATCATGCCCAATTTTAGGGTAAAATAAACTCAGCAAGCACAAAGGAAACTGTGAGTCTAAAAAGTACAACATGGAGAACTCCTGATGGAGAGGGGCATTCCCATCAATGTTTTCAAAACAACACAAGGAAAAGTTACAGTCATGCCTTTCTGAATACTCAAGCATACACTGCAGGAAACAATGGTTAAGTTTTATACCAGCTTTCAGAAAATAAATATAGAAAATATGGAGCTATGAAGCTATAAATTCATCCATAGAGAGTTGAACCCACAAGTTGGGTATTGTAGTATAGAGGGATATCTCAAGATTAATGAAAATATGATGCTTATGCACAGATTGAGACTAGCATTGATCACTCATGAAGATCAGACCTATAATTAAGTGACCATGATTTGAAATGAAATCATACGAAAAATCAAAGGATCAATACAGTGGTAACAGACTGAAAGAAGTTCAATATCAATTCATTCAACTCACTAGTTCATTTTCAAAATAAGTCAAGACTCGGTCTAGTTACAATAGAATAAGCATGAAGAAACAAAATCTTCATCTTCAAGCAAAAGAATGAAGGAATATACCCAGATCTGGGTTGTTTAAAGGCAACAATTGAGCTCAGAATAAAGGAAATGTTGATAACTCAATACCCATATCTCGAAATGCACAAATCTATAGTTTTAGAGAGTCAATGAGCTCAATTAAATCCAAGGTTCACAGTTAACAGGACCAGGGTTTCCAAAAAAAGGGGTCAAGGATCAAACAAGAACTTACCAGTAGGGGTCGAGGTGGATGACTCTCAAAGATCATCGATTTCAGAGCTAAAATCGGAACCCGGAAGGAGTTTCTATTTGAAATCCCCAAAGGAACTGCGAAATCACAAAAATATACAAAGAAGGAGCAAGTATCAATATATTGAAGTCAAAGTGATAATGACGAAGTAGTTACCATGCTTAGAGATCAAAACTTATCATCTTTTATCAAATAGTGATGCTAGTTACATAGAACCGAGCTTAGCAGAGGTCGACATGGCGGCCATTCTTTCATAAAGCCAAATTAACAGAGCTTGAAAGGGACATAAATGGTGTCCACAAACCTCACTGAGTTCCAAAACTCAGAAAACACATTCACAGTTGGGAACCGAGCTCAAGGGTTACCCTAAAAATGACAAGCATCATCCAAATTCACTCAGAAAGTTCTAATAGAGCAAAAGACTGAATATATAAGATGCACAAAGATACAAAAACCAGAAAAACCTCAAAAATGAGCTTGAAGTTCACAAGAAAGATGTGGCCATGACCACAATGCTTCACCTTGAAAGCTCGGGACCAAGAAATCGAGACCTCACAAAGTACATAGAGCTCAAAGTTCACGAAAATGGCGGTAAACACCCACAACTAGCTTGCTCAGAAAACTTGGACAAAGAGTAAAAACCACAAAATATACAGATGCTCAAAGGCTAAGAAGGCTGAAAAATGGACTGATCTGAGCTTCAAAAGCTTCAACAATGGCATCGAGCCAAAAATTTTCTAGGGCTTCACCCACAAGCAAAAATCCAAAATGAAGTGATCATTAGGGTCAAGTGATATTTACCACGTAAACTCGAGAGATGAGTTAAATGAAACTCAACCACAGTCATAGAATCAAAGGTAGAGAAGGAATGATTTGAAAATCAATTTTAACTAGCGATTGTGCACACACAAAACTTTGCTTTGTAGTGATTTTCAATGTAAAAATTGAGCATTATATCCTTTTGTATTTTTAATAAAAGAATTAAAATTGAAAGTACTGTGTAAAAACAAAAAATAAAGAGATGGATAACCAACAATTTGACACAAGAATTGATAACAAAGTTCAACACTTGTGGCCTACATCTCCGGGTCTAGTTGAATGGGACCGATCTATTAAAATATTAAAAATAAATCTTTACAAATATTTCTACAAGAATCTGATCTTCTCATCACATTCCTCTACCAAAAATAATAGGATTCACTTTTTACTTCATCTCCAAATTCCCTCCCTAGCTCAAGTTATGAGCATTTCAATAAATTACACAGACCCCAATCCTGTACATGTACAAAATAGCTCCTTTTATAATGTTTCCCAAGTAGTGGCACGACGGTCAAGAGCCATATCTCTTACCACGGAGATCAAGGTTCAAATCCCCTTATCTCTGTCTCCTTAGGCGCATATCATGGGATTTATCCCACATTTGAAGCTAGATGGTGAGTTGGGCACTTTTTACGGCTTATTTCCCACGCATGTAGGTGGCTATATGAGCCATTGACCATTCAAACCTGTTTGGGCGCCAAAAAGGGCACTTGGGTATGTGTTGGCATTGTTTTAGGCACCTTATTCAATAATGCTTATGGAGGTTTAGCAAATAAAATGCATGGAATATGGTTTAGCAAGTAAAATGCGTGGAATATGGAGGTTTAGATAAAATGCGTGGAATATGGAGGTTATTTAATTGCATAGTTTAAATGGCATATCAATTAGTCCCACATGCATAGAAAAATGCAATTAGAGGCATATATATACACAAGTTGGTATAATGATAATATGAGAAGGAGGCCAAGACACCCCTCCATAATCAAGTGTGTCGAACCTGGCTAAGGGCCCCAGACCCAGTAAATAGCGGGGTCCATTTGTCCACAAATGAGTGTCCAAGAGCGGCGTTCCAAAACCACTTTTATTTTGTCACACAAATTGTCCACATGTCGCAATATGAATGAAACACTTGGCGAGTGTGCACACGTCCAACTTGCACAAAACTCCACATTTTGCTGTTGCCCAAAATTTTTTTCTATGCGGGCTATAACTTTTGCAAACGAGCTCCGTTTCCTACAAACAAGATATCGATGAGAATCATATAATTTTTCTCCACACTTTAAAAATGACTACAACTTATTCTGAGAAGATCTTAGATCGATGTTTCTCTATGAGGATCCTCTAGATCATTCCTCCCCACTAAGAAACTTTTGGACCCCAAAAGTCAAATTAATTGGTGAATAGGTGAGGGTATTTCTCCCTCACCTTTTTGGTTTCCATCCATTTAGCCTTGTTCAGATGCATGCCTTTGAACCCAACACGAAGATACTGAATATCACCTCTTCGCAAAGTTCTTACTTTCTTGTCCAAAATGATGTCTTCCTGCAACTCATCAAGATACTCAGAGCAAAATCATCAATGGAAGGCATTATGTTAGCATCATCATGATCAACAATCATAGGCGGTTCATAAAATCTTAAATTCTCAACATTTACAACTGAGTAGATTTGCATATATGGAGGTAAATCCAACCGAAAAGTGTTGTCACCAATTTTTTCCAATATTTGGAATGGACCATACCGTATAGGTTTCAATTTTTACCTTCACATGTCAAGTCTTTCCTTGCTGATGTGAAGCCAAACTGAATCACCAACTTTGAACTTGTGATTAGTTCTATGTTTATCATGCCTAGCTTTGTACTTAGCCTGACTTTTCTCCAATTATTCACGGACATACTGATGAACCTATTGTATTCTCTGCACAAATATTTTAGCCTTGTCAGAATCACTTAAACCATTAACAATAGTTTCATGTCCATAATATACATCTAAAGGAGAATTAGGAAGATATCCATAACAAGTCTCAAATGGAGACTTTAAAGTAGAAGAATGTAAGGCATGATTATAAGCATGTTGCACATAATATAGATGTTCATCCCATAACTTAGGATGTTTTCCACAATAAAATGTACTACTGTGCGGTTTACAACCTCCATTTGACCATCAATATGTGGATGAAAAGCGAAGTGCTCTTTTTCGTTTTGTGTCCATTAACCCCTACAATGTTGACAAAATTCCCTAAGAAATATAGAATCCCGATCAAATATAATTGAAGTAGGTAAACCAAAATGAACCCAAACAAACTGAAAAAACAAATGTGCGGTTTCCTCACCAGTTATTTGTTTGGTACATGGAACCAACACACACATTTTGCTAAATCTGTCCACTACCACATATAAGTAATCATGTTTCTTCTGTGTCATGGGAAATCCTCCAACAAAGTCCATGGAAACACTTTCCCAAGGCCTTGCTTTGGAATAGGAAGAGGAGTGTAAAGTCCTAATTTCCTATTACTTGGCTTGCTTGTGGCACAAAGAACACATCCCTTAATATACCTGTTTACATGTTCATGCATTCTAGGCCAATAACAATATTTATGTAAATGTGCAATTGTCTTACTAACACCAAAATGCCCTGAAATAAGAGAAGTATGTGCTTCCCTAATCATATGCACACGTTCATTTTCTGGAATACAAAGTTTACCAGAATGATATAACAATCCTTCATGCAAATGATAATCTTTTTCTCCTACTTGTTTCCCACTTACTAGATCCTCATACACTTCTTTAAAATCAACATCATTTACATAGTGTTCCTTGTAACTAACATGAGCCAAAGAACTATGCTACAAAATAATAGATGCTACCACCACTGGTGGTCTAGATAACATGTTGGCAACCTTGTTTTGAATACCTTTTTTATACCTAATTACAAGATGAAATTGTTGCAAAAATCCCATCCACCTGAAATGTCTAGACTGCTGCAATTTGGTTTGTGTTTATAATTACTGAAGCGGTTGATGGTCAGTATGTATAATTGTTTCTTTTCCCATTAAATAATGCTTCCACTTTTTATCACTTTGAACCAAAGCATACATCTCTTTATCATAAGCTGGATAGTTTCTTACCGCACTTGCAAAGGTTTGTTGACAATTTTGCACTTGTGTAAAAATGGGCAACTCGAAACTTTGTTACGATGGATAGATTTGGTGAAGTATACCTAAGCTAAGGGAATTTATGTCAGATTATTTTGTTATTGCTGATTTGTGAAAGAGATCAAGTGAAATTTGCAGCTATGTGTGCTATTACAAAACGTAACAACTCACATAGTCTGCAATTTCATGAATATCCTCAGCAAAAGAACACAAGCCCCGAAGGACAGCTTGTGTTATCTTGATGAAGACACCGGATTACAGAGTATGTAAGGTGTATAGTTTTGGAACAACAAACATAGTGGCAGTTTTCAAGTAATCAGATTCACGGTTATTATTTGTGTGCCTATCAGATTTATTGTTCGTATTCATCGAGTTGTTGTGATTAATGAGTTTGCATTTATCTATGCTGCCATAAAATATTACAATTGACTCCTTTCCTACTACTTCCATCAAGAAAATATTGACAAACAAACAGTGACAATAATGTCCAAATGGAGATAGCAGGAAGGAGTCAAAATGAAGAACGGATGCCAAGGCAATCAAACAACATACAAGGAGACATATCTCATTCAAAGGTTGCTTACTGAAGTTACAGGTATTCATTTTAGTTATCCCTTATGTTAATTCATTTTATTGAGATATTGAGTTGTCTACATCATGGTACAATCAAAGGAAAACTGAATGCGGAAAGAGATAATCAACTCATTATTTCAATTTAATGCTTTATTCATAAGAGATCATAAGTTTTCCCACAAGCCGTGGGATATGACTAAGTGACTCATCATATACATGGAAATGAGAATATTGCATGTGCTAAAGAACAAGAGTAGAGGAGTAAAAAGGAACCCATCATTGCCTTTCCATATTCTATCCCCACTCTGCATCATCTCCATCTCCATCTCAACTCTCTCATCTTCCGCTTCCATCTCATCTCCTAATACCCGTAAAATCAAGAGAAGTATCATCACAAATTGAGCTTAAGGTACAATGTTATTCCAATGCTCATGTTCTAAAGCAAATACATATTCTAAGTTCAATGCATCTAATGGTACTTGAAGGAAAGAAATATAGATGAGCTAGCAACAAAAGAAGAGACAGAGCACATAAAGTGAAATGAGTAGCAAGAGAGATCAAAGAAGCTAAGGATTGGGTTAGAAAGGAAGAATCTGAAGCAACTTGCAAAAGAAACAGATGTGGAAAATGACACTTGAAAGAAGTTGGAAACATTTTGTAGAAGAAGGAAAGAAGGAGAAATAAAACACATGGATACAAGAGAGGCCAAAAGCCTATTTATTTCTAACTCATTTCTGAATTTTGCAGGAACAGGTTGCAACATTAAATGAAAATCAGTTTAATTGTTTAAGAAGGAAGCATCTACTGAATGAAGATAAATATCATTTTCAGATGGTTTACAGAAGAAAGAAGCATCAGAATGAGTCAAGAAAGAGGTATCTTTGCAAATCAAGATCAAAAATCTGGAAGGGGAGAGAGAAAAATAAGATTTTAGAAAATTTTTGCTAGAGTCTCCCCTTGTAAAATTGACTTTTGATTTAAAACAGAATTGAAATACATGCTTTTAAGCTACTACATTGCTTTCTAAGCTATTTGAGCTTCAAAAGAAATTAAAAAAGTCAAGAAAAGTACATGTTTCATCACTTCTAAGTTGATATCATGATCAAATGAAACATACAGGTATTCTAGATTTTCATCATGCTACAACTATCAAAAGTTCCTTTTAATTTCCAAATTCAAGTGTGAATCAAAGGGCAACTACTTTACAGATTTTTAGAAGTTGCAATGAATCAAGTAAAGACATCATGGACAACTCATTCAAGTGATCAGACAAACAAGAAGAGATGTTTACATCTTTTCCAGAATAGACAAATCATAAGAATCTGGAGAGAGAAGGATTCTGGAAAAAATTGCCAAAGTTTCCCCTTGCAAAATGGACTTTTCCAAAAAAATAGAAATGATATTTTAATGCAAAAATTGAAATATAATTGCTACTATGACTTCGAAAAGTGAAGTGCCATTACAGAAAAATAAACTAAGCATTTTCTTCATTTTCCAGAAAAGAAGTATTTATTTCATTATACAGAATGGGATGCAATCATGTTTGCAACAAAGAAACAACATAAAACTTCTAGAAAATCATTCGGATGTAAATGTCAAGCTACAGATTTACACAGTCTGCAATCAAATGAAGAACTTATTTTTAAGTTTGCAAATGCTTAGCTATAGTTTACCACCTGCATAGAAATGGAAGAAATTTACAAACTACCAGGAAATGAGTGAATATCCAGACAAAGTCCAAGCTCAGAAGTGAAAGTTTTCTTTCATTACACATAAAGAGAAATGAGTCACAAGAGAAGTAGACTACAAGTACCCACAATATACAAACAGTAAGCATCTACAGAATGAAGGAGAAAATGATAAACTCCAAGTATGCATCTATCACAGGAAGATGAAACAAAACAAGATCTTGTGTATCAACATGAAAATCAAACAATCAAACACTTCCAAGTATCGAGTCAAGTTTACAAGCAGTTCGTCAAAAAATGCATAGAAAGGAGCTGAAACAAAGTTTGAATATCGAGGTGAAAAATAAAACAGTCAACACTTCTAAGTACTGAGCTGGTTTACAAGTTAAATATCCAAACCCATGCACAGAAAGAATTCCTCTACAAATGCCAATGAAGTAAGACTTGAGCTCAAGTTTTAAAATTAGAAAGACTGAACCAACAAAATACTTTCATGTTACGAATATTTTAAATGATATTTGACAAGATTCAGAGTTGAAGAACGTAAAACCTGAACTCGAAAAGAAAGTAGAAAATAGTGCAAGAACTCATCGTACTAGAAACGAGAAGACAAGCAAAATAATGGCGGCATTTCCCTCTGCAGGCTCGTGCTGAGCTCAACAACTACTGAGAGCATGAAAACCAGAAAGAAATAGAGATTTATCACTCCATGAAGAGATACAGAACCAGAATGAAAGATCTAAATGATCTTTAGATCATATACAGGAAGGAATCCGAGATACGAAACCAAAAACAAAAAAAATACCTCCAGTTCTTCAAAACGCATGCAATAGTCAAGCAACTATGGCGTCGAAGGATCAAGAACAAAGTATGCAGGCTCAAAGGCTTCCAAATTTCCAAGTTTCCATCAAAGTTGCAGAACGAGCAAAAAATTTGCTGGGCTTCGCCCGCAAAATGAAGACCAAATGAAATGACCAGGCAGAGCTCATGAGTGTATTAACTTGCATTCAAAACTAGGGTTCCAAAACCCTAACCCATGGTAAATATCAATGACTCATTGAATGCCAAGTGCCCAATCGACGGTGATCAGTCCACATAGGTTCCAAAGTGGTAAGCCCAATTAAACGCCACCAATCGGAATTAATGCTTAGCGAACCCTAATATTGGGTTAGAAAATCAATGGTGGCAGAGATGCCAGTACAAAGATCGAAGGCCTAAAACACTTCACAAAATCTGAGCCAAACCACCCACGGTAAAGTTACCACATGCTAAGGTTCGCTGAAGGGTGAGTCATCATGGAGGGGGCCAGCCCATGTGGACCAACAAATAATCATTCGCCAAGACTTTACAAAGTCTAAAGTGTGCATGCCCACAAAATTAAAACATATTATATGCCATGATCACCGAAAAGGTGATAATTGTATTATGTGCCAAGGCTCAAAGGTGGCGGAACTAATGCATGGTGGGCTAGCCCAAGGGTGACCCCCTTTAAATATTATATACATGCTAATGCCTAAGTCCACAATGTGGCAGCATCTAAAACCAAAGGTGGTCCGCACATGGGGTTTTAAATAAAATTGCAAGTGTCACTCATGTGACTATCCATAAAGGTGGAAAAATCAAAACATGTATACCTTAGAGGTGGTCCCCACTTCATTTTAAATTTTGCAAATATGGCTAAGGTTGCATCCTTTTGCCTACACACAGGAGATGATTTTGCATGCCTTCACAATAGGACAAAACAGAGAAGATGACAAACTTGCATGTGCAAAGAGAGAAGACTTTCCTAGCAAGCAATTTGTAATTTTAGCAAATTATTCACCTTTCTTTCTTAAAAATAGAATAGTCAACTTCAGTTTGACTAAATTGTATCTAAGGCTGATAATGCCTATTTTAATCACATGCTTTAGTCTATATTATTTTATTCCTTTATTTATTATTAAATAAAGGATAAAATTAGGATGCATGGGCGAGTACAACCTTTAGGCTATTTTTAGGAAGGAAGTAAACTTTTGCTATATATTGTGTGCTCTTGCAAAGCACAAAGAGGGGTGATTTTTCAGAGAACTTTTGATATGAGTACTGAAGCAATTTCGTCAGTTTTCTTTGCCTTTCCAAGTTATTCTGCAGTCTTGTGTATGTCAATATTAATCTTGTGAATCAATATTCCTTGATTAATCACTTTACCTTGCTACAAATTTACCATTTTCTGCTAAATCTTATTGTGCATATTAGCTTACTAGTGTTGTTGTGATTCTCCTCAAAGACAAATTAAGTTTTTGCCCTTATTCCCTACGTAAAGTATTAATTGGTTAATGCACTTAAAGAATTCTTCACAAATCAGTTGTGTATGTCACTCAGTCGAGTCCTCATCTCAAATTTGGTGTATCACCTTAGTATTATTAAATTTATAAGTCATCTTTTGCCCTTAAAACTCCTAGAAAACAATTTAGTGAACACCAACAAGGAACCAGCCTTTTAACCCCGGAGGTTCACCTCAAAATAGGTATACCCACAAACCTGAGGTGTCCCCATTGTATCTACAAGAGAGAGATATTTTGCAGACTTAGAAAACCTCATTACCATCTCTTTGTCGGGTGCACTTTCGAGAGATAATAGGTTTCGAATGGTAACACACTGGTCATTTGTTCTACATCAAAATTGCCCCCATTGCGTAGTCACTAGCATTTGTCTCAATCTCAAATGAATGTTGCAAATCTGGAAGTGCCAAGATCGGAGCGGTACTTATCTTCTCTTTCAGTGTATCAAAGGCTTTTTGTTGTTTTCCTCCCCACTGAAAGACTTGTTTAATACTTGTCAAAGCATGCAAAGGAGATGTAATATATGAGAAGTTAGAAATAAATTTTCTCTAGTATTGAATTGCACCTAGAAAACTCCTAACTTCCGTCACATTAGTGGGTCTAGGCCATTTCACAATAACCTCTATTTTTGCAGGATCAATTCTCAATTCTCCATTTCCTACAATATAACCCAAGTAAATTAAAGATGTTTTTCCAAATTCACATTTTGACATCTTCAAATACAATTTCTCTTTCCTTAGTGCATCTAAGACTTTCTGGATGTGTTTAACATGTTCATCCCATGACTTACTGAAAATAAGAATATCATCTAAGTAGACAATAATGAAATTATCAATGAATGGTCTAAAGATTTCATTCATAACTCTCATGAATGTTGCTGGTGCATTGCACAAACCAAAAGGCATCACTAACCATTCAAACAATCCTTGTTTCGTTTTAAAAGTAGTTTTCCAAACATCACCTTCTACAATTCTTACTTGGTGATAACCACTTCTTAAGTCTAACTTAGTGAAATAAATTGCATTCTTTAATTGATCTAGTAAATCATCTATTCTAGGAAGAGGGTAACAATTCTTTATAGTAATCTTGTTTAAAGCATGGAAATCAACACACATTCACCAAGTGCCATCTTTCTTAGGAACCAATATAATTGGTGAACCACATGGGGATGTACTTGGATGAATTATAACTTGAGCCAAAAGTTCCATTACATGTCTCTTGATTTCCTCATTCTCTACTACTGACAACCTATACATTCCAATATTGGGAAGAGGTGCATCCTGAAGCAACTGTATCTCATGTTGAACCCCTCTTTTGGGAGGTAGACCTTGTGGATCCTGAAAAACATCATCAAAATGAGAAACAATTTTTACCAATTCATCCTTATGTTTCAGATCACAAGTCTCAAAAGCCATCTCATGTTCTTTCTCTTTGGCTTTGACTACCATGAGCACAAAATTTTTCTTGAGTTTACAAGCCTTTTCATTTGACCTGCAGTTACCAAGGATAGATTATTCTTTTCACGGTGAGCTCTAACAATAAACTCAATTCCATCCTTTACAAGCAAATATTTATTTTCTTCCCTATAGAAGATTTCTTTACGATCATACAAATAAGGACTTCCCAAAACCACCCCACAAATATCCAAAGGAACTACATCCAATTCAACCTCATCTATAAACTTGTCTGTAATGGAAAATCTGAAAGTACAAGTTTTAGTTACCTATAGTTTTACATCATCACAAACCCAACCCAAAGGATAAGGCTTAGGATGTGGTTTAGTTTTGAGTCCTAATTTCTTAACAACCTCCTCAGAAATTAAATTAGCTTGAGATTCACTATCAAAAAGAGTATCAATTTTCATATGCTTTGAAATTACTCTAATGTGGAAAAGCTCATTCCTTTTCTTATCATCCTGTATAGTTTGTTTACTAGAAGAAGATGCAACATTTGTAGTACTATTGTTGGAAATTGAAAGAGTTGATTTACCTTGAAAACTCATATTTGTGATTTTGATTTCATCACCGAATCGTAACAAAGATCATGCACTAAAGTGTTAGTTTTCTTTTCTTTTCCTTTCTTAACCATCCATTTAGGCTTCTTTTCAGGATGTAATTTCCAACATTTAGACTCATCATGGTTTTTTTACAATGATTACAAAATGGTTTTTCATCTTCCTTCTTAATAGTAGAGTTTGTTTTATGCTTACCCTTTCCTTTTCCTTGTTCTTTCGAACCTTTTCCTTCAGATTTCTTGTTATTTTGATTAAAAGAAGAGAAAGAGGACTCCTTTGTCATTTTCCCTCGTGCTTCCAAATGGGTTGCTTGAACACATACTGCATCAAGATTAGTAGGACCTAAAACAAGTATCATATGCCTTAGATAACTATGCAATCCACCAATATATTTGAGCAATGTTTCTTCTGTGTTTAGAAAAATTCCCATAATTAGAGCCATTTTCCTAAATTCCTGTGTGTATTCTTGAACACTTTGTCCCTTAGTTTGTCTTAATGTTTTCCAATCCATCATAGCTTGTTGCTTATAACCAAGAGGATAAAATTTTTGCCTAAGATTTGAAACAAATTTAGACCAAGAAGTGATTTCTTTACCTTTGGTTTCTTCCACTTCTGAAGCTTACTCTCCCACCAAATGAGTGTTGTGCCACCCATCCAAAGAGTTTCCAAATGAATCTTTGCTTCATCATCAACAATTCTCTGAACCCTGTAATATACTTCTATCTGCTTGACCCAGTTATCCAACTTCTCTGCATTTAGCTCTCCAGTATACATAGGCAATTCAAACTTGATATCTAACTTTAATGAAGGAAAATCAGATTTTAAAGGGTCTCTTTTAGGAATATCAGAACTAGAGCTTTCTTCTTTCTTACCTTCTCTAGTTCCCTTTTCCCTTTGTCTATCTTGGTACATTTCTTCCACCATTTCCTTCATCTATAGGAATGATTGATGAAAGTTTTCTTCCTCTTGATCCGCCATTGTAGGACTTTGAGATCGTCTGGTACCAATTTTGGGATCTCCTTCAACTAACTCTCCTTCACCCTTCTTAGATCGAGACCTTGTTAACATCCAACACATAACTTGCAATCCAAAACACGTTAATTTGAACCAAAAATCAGTCAAAACCAGCTCTGATACCAATGATCTGAAAATCAATTTTAACTAGCAATTGTGCACACACAAAACTTTGCTTTGTATTGATTTTCGATGTAAAAATTGAGCATTATATCCTTTTGTATTTTTAATAAAAGAATTAAAACTGAAAGTACTATGTAAAAATAGAAAATAAAGAGATGAATCACTAGCAATTTGACACAGGAATTGATAACGGAGTTCGACACTTGTGGCCTACGTCTCAGTCTAGTTGAATGGGATTGATCTATTAAAATATTGAAAATAAATATTTACAAAGATTTATACAAGAATATGATCTTCTCATCACGTTCCTCTACCAAAAATAACAGAGTCACTTTTTACTTCATCTCAAAATTCCCTCCCTAGCTCAAGTTATGAGCATTTCAATAAATTACACAGACCCGAATGCCTGTACATGTACAAAATAGCTCCTTTTATAATGTTTCCCAAGTAGTGGCGCGGTGGTCAAGACCCATATCTTTTACCATGGAGATCAAGGTTCAAATCCCCTTATCTCCATCTCCTTAGGCGCATATCATGGGATTTATCCCACATTTGAAGCTGGAGGGTGAGTTAGGCACTTTTTAAGGCTTATTTCCCACGCATGTAGGTGGCTATATGAGCCATTGACCATTCAAACCTGTTTGGGTGCCAAAAATGGCGCTTGGGTATGTGTTGAAATTTTTTTAGACACCTTATTCAATAATTCTTATGGAGGTTTAACAAATAAAATGCGTGGAATATGGTTTAGCAAATAAAATGCATGGAATATGGTTTAGCAAGTAAAATGCGTGGAATATGGAGGTTATTTAATTGCATAGTTTAAATGGAATATCACTTAGTCCCACATGCATAGAAAAAATGCAATTAGAGGCATATATATACACAAGTTGGTATAATGATAATATGAGGAGGAGGCCAAGACACCCTCCATAATCAAGTGTGTTGAACTGGCCGAGGGCCCCAAGCAAAATAAGCGGGTCCATTTGTCCACGAACGAGTGTCCAAGACTGGCATTCCAAAAACCACTTTTAGTTCGTCACACAAATTGTCCACATGTCACAATATGATTGAAACACTTGGCGAGTGTGCACACATCCAACCTGCACAAAACTCCAAATTTTGCCGCTTGCCCCAAAAAAAATTCAGCGGGCTAAACTTTTGCAAACGAGCTTCGTTTGCTGCAAACAAGATATCCACGAAATCATATAATTTTTCTCCATGCTTTAAAAATGACTGCAACTTATTCTGAAAAGATCTTAGATTAGTGTTTCTCTGTGAGGATCCTTTGGATCAAGGAAAATTACCAAAATCAACGGTCAGGGATCGATCCCCAAGTTTGAAGCAAACCATCATGGTTAGATGTCATTACTATGCCAAACTCCAGGTCAGAAACCCTAACCATGAGTCAAAGATCGACGGCCTGAGATTCAATGGATCAGATATCAATGATTAAAAACATTCACCAACTTTCGAAGAAAACCACCATGGTTATGGTACCACTGCCTCATTTAATGAAAATCAGAAACCCTAATCAAATACCAAGATTGATGGATAAAGATAAAGCATGTAATAAGATCAACGGCCACATCGGTTTTCGATTATCAATGCATACTCAAGGTTACAGCTAACTCAACCCAAGTTAGATGCCACCGACAAAGCATGTGGAGGGGTAAGTCATCGTTGAAAGGGGCCAACCCCAATGATTCAATAATTATTTGCCATGACCTTCTAAGGTCCGAAAACATTATCTTTTTAGATAATTGTCTCAAAGAAAAGGCCGACAACATTATGTTTCACAATGATGATCTCAAAAGGGGTTGAGACCATGACATGTCGTATCAAAAGTGAACCTTACCTTTTATATCATACGATGGTGGCATAAAAGTGTATGCTAATGACTAAGCCATAAGGAGCAAATGATAGGTAAGCGAATTCTAGCCCAAAGATATTTTACCTTAACATTTGTAAAAGATACCTCGTACCCTTAAGTAGTCAACTGCAAAGGTGGTCCCCACTAGTGGATGGTTTGGAAAATGACTCAGAATGCAATTATCCATGTGACCACTAGAAGACAAGGAATGTCAACATTAGAACTTGAGCTTGGAGGTGGTCCCCATCAAGTGGATGATTGGATGAATTATTTTTTCAAGTATTACAAATATTATATTTTGATTTTGCTCAATACACAGGAGTATTTTTGCATGCCTTCACAAGAGGACAAAATCTGCATGCACTAGGAGGAGACTTGCTCATTAAGAAAGATTTATTATTAGCAAATTATTCACCCATGCTTTTCTTAAAAATAGAACAGTCAACTATAGTTTGACTGTATGTAATCAAAGGCTATTAATGCCTCTTTTTATTAGTTTGCTTTATTTTATTCCTTTATTTATTATTAAATAAAGGATAAAAATAGAATGCATGGGTGAGTACAACCTTAGTCTATTTTTAGGAAGGGTGGGTGAATCAATTTTGCTATATATTGTGTGCCTTAGCAAAGCACAAAGAGAGAGGACATTTTAGATACAGGAGTGCTGAAGAATTTTTCTGCCAATTTTTCCCTTTGAATGTGAAGTATTTTCTCCTTTCCAATTATTTGCAATCTTGTGTATGTTTCCATTAATCTTGTGAATGTTGAATTCCCTGATTAATCATCTTACCCTATTACAAATTTAGTAATTTATGCATGATATTAATGTGTATGTCTAACTTAGCAATATTGTTGTGATTTAATCCCTCAATACATCAAAGTGTTTACCCTTAATTATCTTCAAAAACTGTTGTCCTGTGCATCAAAAATTCATTTCATATCAATCGTGCATGTACTCAGTCAAAGACCTCATACATTTTGGTGTATCACCTCAGTTTAATTTCATTTTACAGTCATCTTTTACCCTTAAACCCCAGAAAATCAATTTAGGATACATCAATAAGGAACCGGCCTTGATACCAGAGACACACCTCAAAATAGGTATACCCACAGACCTGAAGTGTTTCCATTATATCTACAAAAGAGAGAGAGATAAAATTTGCAAGCTTAGAATACCTGCAACCATCTCTCTACAAGATGCACTTTCGAGAGATAACACGACCGGTGGAAAACTTGTAAGCCAAGCCTATTTGGTATCATGAAGCCCACTATTGTAAATATCATCAAGTCAAAGGTCATGACATTGAGAAATTTCATTCCTTCAAATATCATATCCAACAACTTATAAATCAAGGGGATATCCAACTAGACAACTCCACTACTTCACCTAGCAAACCCCTCAATAGAATTATGCAACCTTTTCCTAATCAACCACTAACCAATCAAGCCACCCCTTTTACATCTCAACTATCAAATGCTCACGCCATTAACATCATCAATCAAGATCTCATCTCATCACAGAATTTGTATTATCCTACCCTAGACATTATTCTTGCTCCTTGTTCAAAACCTATCGTATCCAAAACTACCAAACCTATATCAACATTTACTACTTATCCTACACTTATGACTATTCCTATCCTTACCACATCCAAATCAACTTTTACTATACCATCTACTTCATCCATTTCAATCATGCCCCAATTTATCACATTAGATTCATCCTTATCACTTATCTCCACCCCATTGATATACGCTTATATCCCCACATCTATCCCATTTGTTCCTTCACCTACATCTACATCAAATAAACCTATCCATACATCCACACATATAACATCAACCCCATTAACAAACATATCATTCTTACCCCTTGAAACATTTATGAAACAACCATTCCCACCTATTTCTGCACCCGATATTACTCCTGCATTTACCGCATTACCTATCATATCCACTCCTAAAATTACCACATCCCATTCATTGGGTTTAAGTACCTTACCTACATCCATTCCACATTTACACATCATACCATCCTTAGAGTCAATCCCAGTTCCTCCTTCCACACTTTCTTCCGTACCAACCACACCAACTACCTTTACCACATCCACATCAACTTTGACTATACATATAAATTCATCCACATCTATCATACCCCAACCTGTCATATTCAACACCTTGACCACATCTACATCAAACATACCCATCACCACATCACTTACATCTCCAAATATCCCAATTACTCCCACCTCCATATCAATCCAACTATTCCTATATCCATCATATCAAAAATCCACTTACCCCTATCTTAACATCTTCTTCCATGACCACATCACCCATTTTATCCCAATATTATTTACTTAATCCTTCTATCACACTGAGATCAAAAAAGGGTGATCCTTTCTCACTCTCTAAAATCAAATATTTCCACATTGACCAAACCACAACCTATACAATCCAAATCTCATATAGACCTTATTAATCAAATCATACAAACACCTATTTCTTCATCAATATCCACCCCCACACAACAATATTCTGATCCACCAGGTTGAAATTATTGTCATCCCTATCAAGAGTAAATTGTCTCAATCAAAATCTAAAGCTCATAGTAAACATCCCCATAGTATCTTACATATCCTCGAAAGAAGTTAGGTTTTCCTCTTTTCAGCAATTCAATGTTACAACATATGTGTTAAGTTCAATCCCTTCACCTAATACATCTCGTAACAATAAATCCCAATCCAAACAATCTAACCCTCCTCTCAAAATTGATTCATATTTTAAGACATCTAGTTCACCCATCCGATCTACAACCACTTCTTCCCCTCACTCCAAGCCAAAATATTCTATCAAAACCCACAAGAGTTTCCTTCCTCATGAAACTTCGATTGGGTCCTATGCAGACATTTTTGACATTTAATTCAAATATTTTCCATCATGCTTCCTCCCATTAAATATTTTAATCCCTATAGTCCAAATCCATTGTGGTTCAATCCCAATTACATTTGTGCTTATCATCATACCCAGGCCATGACATTGAACATTGTAAGGCATTTCAGACCATCATCCATGACCTTATTAAGAAATATGATTTCCTCATTAAGGGGGAACATCCTTCTCTATATACATCTAATTTAATTCGTATCCCATCCATTGGGTTTCTACCGACTCCTCTCCGTCCACATCATCCCTTAACATATCTCCTACACATGACATTCCTCACAAGGAAGGTCCTTCATTGTTCATCAATACTATTTATCTTGTTAATAACTCTTGTGGTATCTCGAATGGTTCTCTAATCCAAATCCAAAACAATCCTATCTAGAATCCTTCAACATACATTAACTCCCATGCATCTAATCACTAGAGGCACATCCTCCCCTCATCCTTAACATCTCTTCCACATCAATTCATCTCTTATCCATCCATACAACTTCCTTGATGTTGGGGGACTTCACTTTTGACATTGCTTTATTTAATCTCATCCAATCCATCTCATCTAATCTTAAATCCAAATTAATCTTGTCCAAATCTTCATCTCTTTTTAAAGCCCACTTTTGTGGCCATATTCGTCTCTCCCTTGAGGGACCATGTTTTTCATTTTAAGTTCACCATTGTGGCCATACATGTGCCTTCCTCTAGGATGCCATATTTATTTCAAATTCCACCTTGGTGGCCATATTTATCCTTTCCTTAGGGGACCATTCATCCTCATCCTAAGACCCCTCTTTGTGATCTTATTTGTCTCTCCCTTAAGGGACCATTTATTTTCATCTTAAGTCCACTATTGTGGCCATGTTTTTCCTTCCATTGAGGGACCATATTTCCTTTTTCATCAAAGTCCACCTTTGTGGCCATACTCGTGCCTCCTTTGAGGCACCATATCTCCATCTTTTTATCCACAGTACACCATTGTGGCCATGTTTTTCCTTCCATTGAGGGACCATATTTCCACCTTTGTCAAAGTCCACCATTGTGGTCATACGTGTCCCTTCCTTTGGGGCACCATATTTATTCCAAAGTCCACACTTGTGGCCATGCTCTTTTCTCAAAGTCCACCTTTGTGGCCATTTATTTTCCTCATTAAGGGGCACATATTTATTTCTCTTTCTCAAGGATAGCGCATATTTTTGTTTCTTCGCTCATCTATATCATTGTATCCTATTGTATCCTATCTTCTTCCCCTAAGACTTTATCCTATCTTTCGATCACACTCTAGTATGGGTTTGGGGTCTATCATTCAACTTCCCTTGATGGTAAACCAGAGACAAAACCTCTTAATGCATTTCACTTATGACCATTCTATTGTTAACATATGTACCAATTATAAAATAGTCATACCCTTAGACCATTCCTCCATCATGAACCTCTTACATACATCAACGTAATGATTTGAAATTATGCGCTCTGCCATCACTTTCCTAGACATGAACTTAAATATGGGAACCATGGCTTTGTCCATAAAATTTTCCTTATGGACAGTTCTCTCTTTTTGTGATAAATATGTGATCATTACATCCATCACTCTCTCATTATCATATTGGAGCCATACAAAGGGTCTAAGGATGTCTCTTGTACATCTTTATCCCCTCCTAAGTGGTCTACTTAGCTATACCCAACTCTTCCCCATCAAAAAAGAAAAGAAAGCACAAATTATGGATGCTTCTATCCCTGCTATCTTATCTAACAAATATATTGATCCCTCAATGGATAGCTATCATGCACATCTTATCCTGCCATCTAAAAACAAAAGTAAAAAAATCCAAATGCAAAAGCAAAAATTAGACCATACCCTCAAAGGATGGCTACTCTCTTATCATGGCAACAAAGGCTTATTACATTGATCAACCTTATATTATCATATCATCCTAATAAATCTTCCAGTAATCGATCAAATTTCTCATATACATTCTGACTTCCCACATTGATCAGTTTACATCTTCCCCTTTCCCAAAGCTGGGGCATAGTTCTAGGAACAACCACCTATGGAGATCCCTCTTCCCAGTGTACAAGTTACATCTCTAATACATTTGTTGTGTCAACATTAGCTTTATGAGAATCTTTCATCCATATTTCCCTCATGGTATTTTGGTATAACTAACTATCATTGGTTATGTGTTAACACCTATTATTGGCTGCAAGTGCAATGCCTTAAGTGGTCCTCTATCTTGTTTACCTCTAATCCGGTTTGAGGCATGGTTTACTGTATCCTCCTTACTATGATTATGTGTCTTTTTCTCATCAATATCACCATTTATCAAGATTTTATTCTTCCATATTTCATTTAAGTCCATCTTGTCATGCCATCTTCCTATCTATCAATCACTTATTTCTTATCATCATTCTTCTTCTTCTTCGGCTTGGAGATCCTACTTAACCATCCTTGTCACATGGAAATATTACTTAAGAGTCCCTCTTAAGGTTGATTTGTCATCGTCCCTTCCCCATCTCATCATATTTCCTCCATCCTATTTCTCCCGCCCCGGCATCATCATCTTCTCCAACCAACCATTCCACCCCTATACCCATTACACTCTTGTCTTTCTCCTTTAATATCATCATTTTCAGTTTGGTGATCTTACTTAACCACTTATGCAACATGACGATCTTACTTAAGAGTCCCTCTTAGGAATGATTTGTCATCTTTCCTTTCCCCATCACTCCACATCCTCATCATCCACATTTTCTCGTCATTCCCCATCATCACATCTTCTCACCTTTTCTTTCTTCCTCACACACACTATCTTCGACTTCCTCAGTCATCATCTCCATCATCCCTCACTTGGAAATCTTACTTAACCACTTCTATCGTAAGACAATATCACTTAAGGGTCCCCTTAAGTTGAACTCATCATTCTGGACTTCTCCCTCACCTCATTCTTCCTTCCATCTGTGCTGATTATTTCTTCCTCCTGGCTTCCCCTAATGACCACATTTTCACCCTACCATATCCCTTTCTCATCCTATCATATCACAAAGTGCATCTCCTATCTTCCACTTATCAACACGTTCATTTCCCCATTTTCACCTTCTTGATCCATCATCCTTCATACCATTTCTTGTCATTATTTTCATGTCTTGTTTCTTCATCTTTCTCTCATTCATTCTCATCCACTGCAACCTCCCATTTCCTTCATATTTGCATAAATTGTTATCCCTCATTTCTTTACTCTTTCCACTTCATCTTCTCAAGTTTTCCCACATATCTACCCCCATGCTTACCCTCCATTGTTGTTGATATTCCCCTAACATTATTTCATCATCATCTTCTATTTCCATGCTAATAATTATCAATGGAATTCTCCTAAAATTCACTCATCCCCATTCTACACAAGTTGGTTCCCTCTCTTTGAACTTTTACTTTTCTTCTCCATTCCTTCCTTCCTTTGTGCCCACTAATCATTATCGAGGGACTTCTCCTAATGTCCCTTCATTGGTGTTTCCTCTTCCATTCCTCATTTACTTTCTCCCTCTTCTCACTTTTCCTCCCATCCTTCCCTACCAATCATTATCGGTGGACTTATCCTAACATCCCTTCACTGGCATTGCCTCTTCTATTCTTCCCTCTCTTTTTCTTCGCCACCTCTCCATCTTCCATTCTTCCTTTCAAATTTTTTATTTTCTTCATCATACAACCTTTGTCTATTATCTCGTAATCCTTATATCCTCATCTCATACATCTCCACATATTTTCCAATTTGTGTCATTCCTCCCCCCATCCTCTTTTTTCGTTCCTAATATTGCTCACTCTTCACTAAATATCTCCGTTCTAGTTTCCCTTCCTTCTGCATCATTTTCACCGTTGTCCTCTCCTCCTTCCTGCTCCTCATCTTATTTTATTTCCTCTGTATCATCTTCATCCCCTTTTTACTTTGTGTTCCCTTCTTACTTCCTCATTCATAACCTGTCTCTTTAGGGTTATCCCATATTTTTTATCCTCTCCCCATCCACATGCATTTCCATGCGGTCTGTTCCATATTCTTGACCTTGGTTTTCCTCATGGTAACCTGGGCCCTTTGATCTTCTCCCTATATCCACCTTCATTTCTTCCCATGGTATTTTTTGTCTTCGAGGATACCATAACAACCATCACCTATCACCTTTTTCCTCGCAAGTGCATGCTTTAATTTTTTTTTTGCAAACGTCGATCGTAATCTTCCCCCTATTTTCATGAATCAAAAAAAATTCTACTTTCTTCTTCTAGTATTTTCTTCTAAAGTATGTATTCAAAATCATATTTCCCCTCCCTCTTGGGGCATTTTATCTCACACTTCTATCCAATCTACTCTTCATGTCCACATTTGTGACCCTACTCGTTTCCCCTTTGGGGCATTTTATTTACACATTCATCTTCCAATTTTTCCTTTTCATGCCCTGTGCTGGGCATCATTATTTTCATCCTTGTCCCTTTGGCGGATGCATGATTTTTCACTCAATTCCTCACATACAAAGGATTTCACATACCTTTTAGCATTTATTTGTGCATAATTTGATGTTTTCCTATGACCCATTGGTCATTGCAGTTTGCATCCATACTGCAATGATCTTCACCCACTCACTATTTTAGTAGAACATTGTCATCCGTCTCCGTTGAGACTGCAATTTTCCTCTACCGATGTGATATTGGAGTCACCGCCATATTTTTCATTGTTCTTGCAATCCTTTTTGCCTGGGGCATCTTTCCTTGGTTATGCGTTTCATCCATATTTTCATCACCCACCCGATCTTTACCATTTATCTCTTTCAAACTCGTGATCGACGTCCCTTAGCTCATCCATCCCAAGTTTGAGGGGGACCACTCAATCAATAATATTTTCATCATTTTTTTCTCGTGGCTTGCCCAATGCAAACCACTCATCAAAAAGGGGAAATGTAGACACTAATTTTAGTATAATTTCTTTACATTTTCTCTCCTTCAATAGAAGCCTATCCATTTGAATCCCATTTCCCATCAACACTACATATTTAATCAATCTTAATTGATTAATCTGTATTATGTGCTAATAATATCTTGATATTCCAATTAATTCAAATCACCCCACTCAATCAAATCAAATCCAATCATCCAAATCATGAACCCCAAATGAACCCCACTCAATCAAATCAAATCTATTATCTCACCTAATCAATAAAATCATGTCCCCTCACTCACTTAACCAAGGTTACTTTATCAAACCTCGGTTACCTTAATAAACCCCTATCTAACTCCATCTCAAGGCTATAAATAAAGTCCGCCCCCTTGAAACAAGTTGGAAAATTTGGGAAATTATTTTTTGAATTTTAAAGCAAAGTTGGAGGAATAAGTTTTGAAGTCATGACAAACCTTTGACATCAGATGATGATATTATTAGTCTCTCCCACATGTAGTATTGCTCTACATATTTTACTAGGTGTATTGTATTTATCTACTTGTGCATGCTATCTCTTTTGTGCTCATAATTTATTTCCATATTTATAGACATGGGGTTGACATCCTCCAAGGAGTTCACAGACCTCTTAAATTGACATTGTCAGAAACCCCGCATATATTGATCTAATCATATTTGTTTGACTTTTTGTAGGCATTATAACATATCCATCTATTTGGCACTGCAGATATACATCCACATCCGAGGCTCCTTAAGCCCTCCATATTTTGAGGTTTTTGGTGGCTTTTCAAGATCAATGCATTCACATGCATGAAAATGAGGTTTACTTGTCCCAAGAGAGGGACTTAAAATTTGACTAGTTTGTAGAAGGAATTAAGGATGATGGATCAAACCTATTTGATCCTGAATATCAAGCAGTGCAATCTTCTCCTCTTCCGCCCACCCCATGGAACATTTGAGAGTCTAGTGACATCAAATAAAGAACCATGGTAGTAATTCAGAGGTACAAATATTGGTTCAAATGGAAAAGGGCTTCTTTCATCAAATCTGGTGGTCTACTATCTCCATCCAAGAAAGTGTCTCTCACTTCCTCTCTCAAGGCACCTGAAAGGGTCACATGATTTTCTCATTCGGAGGAATATTCCAAGAGGAAGCTTGTGGGCCGAGTGAACTGATGTTTCTCCCCTAGGAGGGTTAACAAGAAAGAAAAAATTAGAGAAGATCTTATGGAGCCACTTGAATTAGGAGAAATTGATCCTTCACAATATCCTAATCATCTTAATAATCCAAGTGTTTCCTCCTCGGCATCCGAGTCACCTCATCTTATGAAATCGCTAGTTCCTTATCAAGTACCTAAGAGCTCCCCTATACCCGACTTTATGTCCACACCAATTGAGACCTTCACATGGGTACAATATTTTCTTGGAAGATAATAAAAAAGGTACAATAATGCATGACACCTAACTTTGAGGCCATTTCAAAGTAAATCAAAACCATGTGTATCAAGAAAGAACATATAATTTCTTGTTTCTTCACTAAGGCTTCTAAATATCGGTATGTGGAAGTTGCACTTTAAAATTTTATTAAACCCATGGGAGAAATGACACATGATGATTATGAGTTGACTAGGATTTCCTTGGTACATGCCACTCATGAGGGAGATATGCACGTATTCAAAGATTCTAAATCTTGATTTCTTGTAAGAAATGAAGAAAATAAACAGATAGTGGAGGAATAGGAGGAGTGTGTCGAACCCTCTCTTCCTATGTACAATCATTTATAGAACCCAATGTAGTGCCTCTTCCTTTGGTAGGGGATATATCTCCCATCAGAAATTTTGATCCTCAAGTGATCAAGAGAGCTCAAGGGTACACCATGCAAGGTACAAAGAAATGAAAAATGGGTGGAGAAGATTCTAGAAAAAGGAAAGGTATTATTGCTCAAGGTTCTCTCTCTATTCAAATTTTCCCTTTCCACTATTTCTAAGGTAAATATGACCAAGGAAGAGATTGAGAAGGAAAAGACCCATTGGGATAGTGTGTTCCCATTGGTGTCTGAGATGAGTTATCTTGATTCTCACTCCTTAGTGAGCAAGAGATTTTCACATCCATCTCGGATAACTCGTCTCTCATGTGGTCACACAAAATGAATGATAGGTGTGATATGATAAAATATGTTATCTCAAAACTTGAGGCTTGCAGAGAACATGCATCCAAAATCTTTGAAGATGTCAGCAATAGTGTGCAAAAGATTGGATCACCTCCACTCATTGAAAAATCATCTTTGGAAGAGATCCTAAATTATTTCTAAGATTCAATCTAGAAATAGGAATGGGATCCTTTCTCTTTCAATGAAGATACTTTGTAATCCCTCAAGGAAATTAGAGGCTCAATATCAAAATTTTGGTTCACACAATGTAAGACCATTAGTGGTATTTCGAGAATTAGATCACTTCTAGGTTGTGTTTTCATTGCATAGGCAGAGAAGGTGGCACTCAAAACAGTTCATTTCAGTAAGGACTTCAAAGGTAATGAGTTCATTCCACAATCATTTCCTCGAGTTATCCAAGTGCTAGCTCTTCATCATCGAAATATTTCTCATCCTCAAAGCTAATCTCTCTCTTCTTCCCCTCTCTCTCTATGCTATAATTATTCATTGGTTCACTTAAGTGACCTTTTAATTTGACACTGTAAAAGTTACTTTTCATTAATAAGAAATGGGCTTGTTTTTATTCCTATATGAATATGAAAGGTCACAAGTGGTGGGGATATGAAAAGTCATGTGGAGGGAGATGAGACATATTGTAAAGCCATATATTGGGATGGTCTCTCCATTTCAAGGGGTTGATAGCTTTTGTTCTCCTACTACAAACAAGAAGCTATTTATTCTATTTTCTTGTCTATGTTCTTTTATTTCCTACTTTCAACTTTACAAGCATTGTAATCTTGAATAACCAAGAAAGAGATTTATATCTTTGAGGAATAAATCAATTGAACTTTGTGTCTTTGATTTGTTAATATTGTTATTGCTTACATGGTTATTTTCTTCCTATTGGATGTGGACCTATTCTAGTTAATGTCAGTGAAGTTTGCAAGTGCCTAATTAGTACCTCAACCCTCTCCCTATGTTATTATCTCCCATTCACCTCTCTCCAACAAAATTCCTCCCTCATATTTTATATAAGATTTTTTCATAGTTTTAGTGGAGTATTCCCATGTGATATCTGGCCTAATGGCCACCATTTATTTTAATTTTCCTGCATTCAATAAATGACAGCCTTCCCATTCCCACAAAGAGGTACCTAGTCTCGTGAGCGTTGGTAAAAACCACTAATTTTTGCTTGCAAAAATTATTTCACTAACAAGATGGTAACTAAATTAATGTGTTATCTATTAGTATAATTAAGATGTTATGAAACATATCAATAGATTAGTATACTAGTCTATGCTTAGGCCTAAGAGGATCCTTGATGATAAGTTTTAGTTTATGCTTTGAATGATAAATTTTTTTTACCACGATGCAAAACCTTAACTTGAGTATCATTTGGTATCGATTTTGGTTGTGCATCATAATCATGCATAATGGACGTAATGAAATTTTTCTTATCTGGATACTCATGTTGATGTGGGAGTAAAAATTCTTGCTCTAAATCAATGACATCTAGACAAAGTTCTATAGAGGAATCAAATGTGTTGTAAAGTAATTGTTCCTTAAGAGGTTGTATGAGACCTCAACAAAATATATATTGCATCTCTAGGTCAATGGGTTGATATAATAATAAGTACATGTTTTCTTTGAAACGTAAGATATAGTTAGATACTTGTTTGGTATCACCTTGATGTAAGGAAGGTAAACACTCATAAATAGCCTTAGGGCCTTGATTGCAACTAAAGAGAGCTAGAAAATCATCTTCAATCTCTAAAAAGTACTGAAATGATTACTAGGAAGGTGTGTAAACCAATACATAGCATCTCTAGTGAGGCTCTTAGCAAAATATTTGAGAAGAAATCTATCTTTTTATGTGAATCCATAAGTTCCCTATAATGTTTAAGATTTAGATAAGGATCTAAGGTATAATCAAACAATTGGAATGAAGGCATCACAAAATTCCCAGTGAAATGAGATTAGAAAATTTAATGCCAAATAGTATTTCCATAAATAGTACTGGAATCAAATCTAGCATAGTAAGGTTTTCTCTATAGATTTAAAGTATGTACTTTGCATAGAAAATAGCCTTCCATGTGCATAAGAGAGAGCACATCTTGAGGAGGTATGACATACACATCTAGAGGATCATTTAGGGGTTGTACCTTACCATTAATAGTGGTCATAGGAATACCATTATTTGTAAAAGAAATATGGGTGATGTGTTATTATTTAGAACTTGGGGTTCTATGGGCTTGGTTGCACATTCAGGATCTAAATGAGTATTACTGTTATCAACAAAAAATCATCGAAACTAGGAGATGAAAGGATCTGTGTGTATCACATGAAATTAAAGGGAAATCGACATGTTCATATTTTATAAGGGAAATAAAAACCATGCAATCGTTATGCACATTATCATCTACAAGTAATGGAGAAGTAATAATAGAATCATTGCATTTTCTTTCAAGAGGAGAAGTAGAAACACAAGTTGTATCAATCATAGTATGTGCAATATGAATATAATAATTTGTATCATTGTTGCATTCAAGAGTATTAGAAAAAACATTAATGGTGAAATCAATATTATTCCTTTCTCATTCAATGGTAATAGTATAAACACAATTAGAATGATGTAAAATTGAAGTAGAGATGTTACGGTCAATGTCATTATATTTGTATTGAAGAGGAAGATTACATACACAAACAAAATCATGTGTAAGGAAAGAAGAATCATCATATGTGTCATCACTAGGAATTCACTATGAATAGATTATATATCATTATCAAAAACATAAAGAACACCATTGATCAATGTATAAATAGAAGTAATTTCATCCTCATGTATGCTAGAATAATTTCATCATCACTAGAGTAGATAGGCTCTGTGGCACTAGGAGAGACATCTATAGGTAGAGGGGAAGGTGGTTTTTCACCATCACTATCCCAAAAACTACATTACCTCAATCATAGGAGTTGCGGAACTAGCGGTGGAGGTGTGGGTAACACAAGTAATATAATATCATATATAGTTTGGAATGGTGCACCATATGAGGTATGTTAATAAATATTTTATACACACTAATAAAACAATATAGAATAGGTAGAAAGTGTTTAATTCTCTCTCACACTTATTTTATAACCCTAATTTGAAATGTGGATTCAATAGACAAATTACTACAGGACATATAAATTTAGTTAGAATGCATGTAGCCTAGTTTCAACCTACATAGGGATTTGTGTGTCTTGGAAAAACACTTGTTATGATTCGCGAATATGAGTTCAAATAACTAGAATTTCAAATTTATAGCTTACCCTATGAATATTTGCAATGGTCTAAATCCAACTAAGTGACTGTGATTGTCAAAAGAACTAAAAAGGGAAAGAAGGGTAGGGTGGGAAAGAAAATTTTACTTTCTCTTTTCACTCAATATTGTCAAGATACCTTTTGTAATAGTCAAACCTCACATCACTAAAGCATATAAGAAATTGTATTCTCAATTATTTATAAGCTCTAGGATATCAATCAAAGGATATTACACAAAATAATAATAACCCTACATCATCTAAGTAAATAATTTATTATTCCATTCACAAAGCATATATCATATTTTTAATTACCATGACATTTGTTTAAGCTAATTATATTTTTAACATAAACAAAATAATATCCACTAGTTAACATTCCTTAACTAGTCAAACCCATGTAATTTCCAAGAACATCAATAAATATAATCCCATGAAATACCAACTAGTGGAATTGATATCAATATAACTCAATCTCATACCATGTAAAAGATCTAGCTAAAAATTTAAGTGTAAACTCTAATCAATGAGAAAAGAAATTTATATCTAGGAATCGAGACATGAATCAACAATTAAAGACAAAAGAAATCGCAAAACCAATTTGAAGCTCCAAATTGTTTCCGTACATTAATTCAATAGTGTTTAGATCCCTTTTTACAGTATAATAATGTGCTTTTATAGAGCCATGGGATGCATCCTAATTATTTATATCTATTTTTGGATCTTACAATCAAAGGAAACTAAATTGTGACTATACTATAATTAACTCCAAACTATCTAAAGATTAAAAATTTATAAATGAGAAAAACCTCTCGTATTTATAAAATCCCATTCTAAATATAAACTACCCTACTTGAATTATCCACCTAATTTGAATCATCATAATTGGGGGACCTTACATATACTGAAGAGACAACAATAGATACTTTTAAAAAAAAATTGTGGCTATGTGACTTTATCTTCTTCATCCTAAATGTAGTGATACTCCGAGATTTTGTCACAATCTATAATTATGTTCCACTACCTATGTATTTATTATCAATGGTTTACATGGTTCCAAACTTTTTTGCACCACTTGATCAATAACTTTTAACATGTCATCCAAAAACTATTTTATTCCTTTAGCCTTTTCCAGCTTGATCAATATGACGAGGATAAACTCATGCATTCCAATGTTGTTTGTTAAGAGAGGGTTTTGTGTCTATCGGTCAAATAAACACATAAAATGAATCAAGAAACCATCAAATTATTCTATTGATAAAACCTAACCAGATTGCATCCAAATTTTGTAACAAAACCAAATCAACAAATAGTGAAATAATATTAGCATGGGACATGTCTAAATGTTTGTATGTGGTTTCCAATTTGATGGAAGTTGTTGTCAACTTTATTTTGTCCTTTGTTAATTTATTTTTAATAGTGATCACATAATTGACATAAATGGGTGGAAAATTTAGTAATAAATTACCCTTCAATATCTTTGTTATGACTGTGATTTTGTCTTTAAGTTCCATAACCTCTTGTTTCAAGCTATTTAGTTTTGAATTTACTAGCTTTTCCTTATCCTTGACATTAAAAATGTCTCTGAATATGAAAAATAAATCCTTTAAGGCATGGTATACCTCTATCTTGAGATTTGGAGGTAAACTAATATGTGACCAAACTACCATTTCATCATGTTTTGCTTCCCTTATGACCTTTGTATCCATCTTTAGTGAGGATTTTGCTATATTGAATAGTTCGATGATTGGTTCTCCTTCTCTGCCTCTTTTACTTGACATGTTAATTACTTCCTCCTTGGTTTTCAATAATATATCCTATCCTTGAGCCTTAATGTTGTTTTTGGTCACCTTTTGTAATTTATTTTCTTTCTTGTTGTGAACCAAGGAAATATAGGGAGGCATGTTGGTAGGGTGTGAAACTCAGTAACAAATTGTTGTCGATCTTATTGTTGTTTAGTAAGTTGTGCTTAATATTTTATAGTACTTACCATCTTTTTGGTTGTAGACGATGTCATTACTATACCAATAGTAGATGAGGTAGTTATGGGATCTAGAGGAATCAATACAATATAAGGTTGAGTTAAAAATTATCCTAGGAGATGAGCCCTAGGTATCGCACTTTGAATTTATTTCCTACTTTTCCTAGTGGGATGACCCATTAGGATCTGTATTGAAATCCTATGAATTTTTGGAATGGTAAACCTAGGTGTTGGTAACCTTAGAGCCAATGGTAAACTTGGACTAGGATTACAAATTGGCCTGTGATAAATAAAGGCATCGATGGTAATGGGATGAAAATGATTATCCCCTCTGAAGTAGTCATCTCTATGAAAAATATGGGTTTTGTTTTATCCATTATTGGAACTATCATAATTTTTGAATCATGGTGGATTTTGGTGGTAATGTGGAAGGAGTGGGGATGGTAGAGGAAAATAGGGGAGATGAGAGATGGGTAGGAGAATTAGTAACAATGGGAGAAAATGAGGATGATATGAGGTTAGTGGTAGGGATGGAAGGGATAAAAAGAGGGAAAAAACCACAATGGGAGAATTTGGTGGTGATATAACAGTAGGAGAAAATGGAGGAGAGGAAACCATCGTGGTTGACATTAAAATAGTACTTACATTCAAAGTGGAACTTACAATTGAAAAGGTTACATTGGTACTCACCATTGTTATACATATAACAAATACATCTGATTGTATGTGAGGAGTAAATCATCCTACCAAAACTTGAATTATTGATGCTACATATATTTGTAAAGTCTTCTCCTTTCCTTTTCTCAAAACATTCATTCCTTCTCCAATATCTTGTCTTAGTGTAGGAATAATTTTACTTGATGGTAATGATGTCAAGTAGGGCTTAACACTACCTTGACTTGTATGAATAGAGACATAAATTTATCTTCTTACTTGAGTTTATATTATGAATTTAGGAGGATGATGAACACCTGAAGAATACTTACCTATATATCAATGCTGGTAGAATCTAGTGAACATGGATCAATTTGAATTGGTCGAGCAATCAACATCAATCTTATTACTTTTATTTTGACTATGACTTCCTCCACAGACTCATAATTCAAGTGATATTTATCTATCTCCATCAATACATGAATGTAAGGCACATAATACATATTCCTCATCTAGTTTATGTGGGCCCTTACATAACCATTAGGATCATGATTAACATAATGTAATTTTTTCCTTGCAAAATTCTTAATAGAGGATACTTAATAAACCTATACTTTCCAATGTTAAAGGGAAGAGGTGGAAATGGATTTTGATTCTTGTTCTTTCACCAACCACCTATCCCATTCTCATATTGATGATCCACTTCTATATTTTCTAATATTTTAGTAACATGCCTAGGTAATTGGAAAGGAAGGGTTAGAGCACCTTCTTATCGATCACAATGAACTCCCGATAATACTAATAGGTCCCCACATTCTTGATTGACTCCCTTAGTTCATGAAGGATTCTATGCCTTCTTATTCCATAGATGGTATGATAGATAATATGATATAATATGTCAAAAATATCCCCAATATGTGGCTCGTGATTGTGGTTGTATACTTAAACAAAAGCAACTTGTCTTTGAAAAAGAAGTGTATGTACCCAATTGGGAAATGGTGCATCAAAATCCATTAAAGCATAAAACAAGTCCAATGAATAAGAAAATATATTAAAATTCTTTTTTGCATATTACATATCCCAACATAATCCAAAATTGAATTCCAATAATTAACCAAAGTTAATTTTATTTCCTTATATGATCATGCTTAGCAAGGGAACCCAAGCTTGGTTGACATGATCATATTTTTCCACCCCATAGAGCATGCTTAATAAAACTATGAAAAATATAATCACTCTCGTGAATGGGGCAATAGGTAAATTCAACTTTAAATTTTGTTTTGATTTTGATTCATTTGTTTCACAATACCTTAATTCCTCCACGATGTCTTCTCCACCCATGTATTCTCCAATAGTTTGTTGATTATAAGATATGTTTGGCACATGAATTTTATACATAATGTTAAGAGAATCTCCATGACATAAACAATACACTTACCAGCATTCAAAATAATTCGGTTGTCTTGGAGCATGCAGGGATATGAAGATATCTTTAAATATGATCCAAAAATGGATCTAAAAATACCTAATTCTATGTATTCTCCATATTTTATACTTGCTGATGTAGAATCACAACTTCTTCTTTCTTCAGGAGATGGTCCAGTCAGGTTAGGGGTGATCTAGACACCTTTGAATGACATTTTATGACATCATTGTTTTGTTTAGTGTATTTTACAGGATGACAATTACGTAACCACCCCAATGGTTACATAACCTCCGCTCTTCACTAAGCCACAATTTTACAATGCCATGGTGGTTACTTAACCACCGGTTATAGGGGATGAGAGTTGCGTAACCACCACTTTGTTTTCAACGGTGGTTTTGTCCACTGATGGATCCGAATTTGGGAAACTCAACTGTTGAAAATTTTTGGCCCTCCAAATGGTTTGATTCTTCTTTCCATTTGACCTTGGGCGGAGTAATTATAAATGTGAGGTTGTAGAAGCATTCAAGTAAGTTATTTTGAGTGAATTTTAGTGTGAGCGAATAGGGGAAGTCGAGTTTTTTTTTAATTCATTATGGGTGAGTTTATTATGTTGATAGTTGTAAACAAATAAATACAAAGAGGAGGAGTGAATAATCCTTCACAAATCTAATGTCAACAAACGACCTTCAAGAAGGATTATTCACTCCTCCTCTTTGTATTTATTTGTTTACAACTATCAACAATAATAAACTCACCCATAATGAATTAAAAAAACTCGACTTCCCTCTTCGCTCACACTAAAATTCACTCAAAATAACTTACTTGAATGCTTCTACAACCTCACATTTATAATTACTCGCCCATGGTCAAATGGAAAGAAGAATCAAACCATTTCGAAGGCCAAACATTTTCAACAGCGGTTGAGTTTCCCAAATTATGGATCCATCAGGGGACAAAACCACCACCAAAACAAAGTGGTGATTACACAACTCTCATCCCCTATAACCGGTGGTTAAGTAACCACCATGGTAGTTGTAAAAAGCGTGGCTCAGGTGAAGAGCGGAGGTTATGTAACCATTGGGGTGGTTACGTAATTGTCATCTATAAAATACACTAAACAAAACAATGATGTCATAAAATGTCATTCAAAGGTGTCTAGATCACCCTAACTTTGACGGACCATCTCCCGAAGAAAGAAGAAGTTATGATTCTACATTGCAAAGTATAAAATATGGAGAATACATAGAATCGGTATTTTTAGATCCATTTTTGGATCATATTTAATGATATCTTCATATCTGCATGCTCCAAGATAACCGAATTATTTTGAATGCTACAGTAAGTGTATTGTTTATGTCACTAAAGATTCTCTTGGCATTATGTATAAAATTCATGTGCAAGATATCTTATAATCAACAAACCGTTGGAGAATACATGGGTGGAGAAGACATCGTGGAGGAATTAAGGTATTGTGAAACAAATGAATCAAAATCAAAACAAAATTTAAAGTTGAATTTACCTATTTCCCCATTCACAAGAGTGATTATATTTTAGGAGATGGTCCAGTCAGGTTAGGGGTGATCCAGACACCTTTGAATGACATTTTATGACATCATTGTTTTGTTTAGTGTATTTTACTGAGATGAAAATTGCGTAACCACCCCAATGGTTACATAACCTCCGCTCTTCACTAAGCCATAATTTTACAACTGCCGTGGTGGTTACTTAACCACCGGTTATAGGGGATGAGAGTTGCGTAACCACCACTTTGTTTTCAGCGGTGGTTTTGTCCTGATGGATCCATGATTTGGGAAACTCAACCGTTGAAAATTTTTGGCCCTCCAAATGGTTTGATTCTTCTTTCCATTTGACCACAGGTGGAGTAATTATAAATATGAGGTTGTAGAAGCATTCAAGAAAGTTATTTTGAGTGAATTTTAGTGTGAGCGAATAGGGAAGTCGAGTTTTTTTAATTCATTATGGGTGAGTTTATTATTGTTGATAGTTGTAAACAAATAAATACAAAGAGGAGGAGTGAATAATCCTTCTTGAAGGTCATTTGTTGACAATAGATTTGTATTTTGGAGAATTACATAGTGAAAGGGAAGCAATTTTCTTACCCACTAGAGTTTTTCCCACCTTGGGTTTCTCCAGGATAAATTCTTGTGTCTCCTTTGCTTTTGTTCTCTCAATTTGTAGTATAGTTGTGTTTATTTCTGCACATTATATTGGTTAAAAGGAACTTGGTCATTTTCCATTCAATTATCACTAAATAGGATATATTAATTGTTGGAAAGAGGTAGTTTACTGATCAAATTAGTATCATAGTAGTTAAGATTTTAGTTTTTGTGTGGTTGACTTGTGTTGAGATTGCAGTTAAATTCCCCTTACCCAAAAGGGAAAAGAAAGCGGTGAAGGTATCCTTATTATTTTTAAGCAAATATTTCCACCAAGAAGTGGAAGCAAGGAATTTGAGACATGGCTCGTAGAGAAGATGCGAATGACACTTTGGAGAAGAGTGTTTCTACAAGTTGGAGGAAAATGTGGAAAGTTTGTCCAAGGATGTGGGAAATATTTCCTTTTCCATAGGGAAATTAGATTCCATCATGGGATTTCTCATGGAGAAACTTGGTGTTCCAAATGAGACACTGGTAGCCCATGAAGAAGATACTCATGAGCATGAATAAGACCAGCTCCATGTCATTCCTACAAATCCTCCATTCAAAGTAGAGGCAAAGATAGAGATTCAACCTTATGATGGACACGTGAATGTTGAGACGATAGACCATTGGCTAGCTAAAATTGAGGTATATTTCATTTTGCATTAAATCAATGAGAGTCAGAAGATTTCTGTAGAAGGTTAAAATTAACCAATCATGCTTTAAATTGGTTTGAAAGTAATGTTCATTCATTTCTTGTTAAGAATATTCCTCTGATTACTAAGTGGGATGATTTTAAAAGCTAATCAAAAAACAATTTTATCCTATTTGTTATGAATAAGACAGTCCATGTATTGTCAATATGTCGGGTAGAAACAAGGCTAGAACATGCAGGAGTACACTAGTGAGTTCCGGAAGAAATTTTTCCATATGGGCAAAGATGTAGAGGACTGAGACCTTCTAATTAATTATATTGGTGTACTTCATAGCCACTTGAGGAGACTAGTCCTCTTGGCCAAGCCAGAGGATGTTGACGAGGCTTATTCTCAAGCCCACTATTTAGATATGGATAAGAAGAAGAGTTCATCTATCTCTCAGTATGATTTGAGAAAAACAAGGTGACACCAAACAAAAGGATAAAAGAAAAGGGAAAGGTAAGAAAAATTCGACTTCCATTTTTGAAAATGATACTAAATTTTATTGTGGGCATTGTGATGTTGACACTCATTCTAAGGAAAAATGTTGGAAGCTCCTCCAAAAATTACATCCCTTTAAAAATAAGAAAAATAAGAAGAAGGGCATGAATATCCTCCAGGATATGAATTATTTTGTAGTGAAGAGGTGGATGAGACAATGTGTTGTACCTCCATTCGCAGAGGTATGTTTGGGTAGTAACAATGTTGTTCAAGAAAAGGAACTAACCAATCTTTTTCATTTAAAAATTCAAGTGAATTTAACTAAGGTGGATGTTCTTTTTTATACATGTTCTCAAGGTAATTTTATTAGTAAAGAGTTAGTGGAAAAGCTAAAGTTGGAAACTTACAATCACCCATATCTATATTCATTGGGTTGGGTAAAGAAAGGTGTAGACATGAAGGATACTAAACAATGTATAATAAATTTTGGCATAGATAAGAGATTCATTGACAAAATTATAGTAGGTGTTTTTCCTTGAAGTGTGTGGTGTAGTGTTTGATGGCCCATATTTTTATATTAGGGACTTTATCTTCATGAGAATATCAAACTGATACCCTTTGGTGAAGGATGGTAAGAGCTACCTCATTTCAGCCTTTGCATGAGACACAAAATTCTCCTTGGTAAGTGCCACTGAATCTCAAAAGCTTATTAATTCCAACGGTAGATTTGCATTACTTATTTTTTGGGATATTCTAGAGGATGAGATTGTTGCATCTAAAACCACTTATAGCATGTTTTCTAACAAAGAGAAAACACAGATAAACGAGTTAGTTCATCAATTCAAAGAATTTTTCCAAGATCCTACAAGGTTGCCTCCGAGTGGGCCAATCGAACATGAGGTACACTTATTACCCGATAGTCTGCTTCCAAACATGGAATTTACAGGAGTATTTGAAATATGCTAATAAGGTAAAATAACAATTGCGAGTCTCTAATTAAATAATGTATAATATGTCCTAACACTTCTCCATGTGTTTCTCCTATTGTTTTAGTACCTAAGAAAGATAGTTCATGGAGAATGTTTGTTGATTATAGAGTGTAATGCCCCCATGAAATTAGATCAATGACAATATAAATAAGAATTAAATTATGTTACATTTCAAAGTAAAAATTTTGAATTAAAATAATAAATAAAAATGCTGGAAATCTTGGAGTTCACGTATCCCTACACTTTGTTTTTTCCAATGTCCTCCCCCTCATTGGCTTTTTATTTTTCCTACCTACGCCAATATGGGGGACATGTTGAATTTTCTTTTGAATGTAATTTTAATTGGTTTGTAGATCTATGAAAAGGGTTTTTGATATTGCCTAACAAACCTTGAAGGAAACACTTTTTGGGAGGTGCAAAAAACAAGACTTTGTGTATTTGTTTTCTGCCTTCGCTTCGCCTATGCCAAAAATGAGAGATTAGAACTTGGTAGGTTTTGGGGTGGAAACACCTTGGAGAGGATTTTTGTCGATTTAATTCTGTGGTAACATGGAATTGTGCTAAACAGAGCTCTCACTAATATCTGTCCAAAAATCAATACCAATATGGGTTAAATCATCCTGCGCACAAAGAGATAAATATTTAACCGTAATATCTCCTCATTTTACCATATACAAATTGATTGATTTGGATCTGTAGTTGTATCTAAAGTGGGTTCATTTACCTCTCGAGAGGATTTAGTAAACTGCTATGTATATAAGAAGAGAGAGAAGATTGAGGATTAGGATAAACTTCATTAAATTGTAATGTCTAACAATATTGATTTCACTTCTTCTATTTCTAAGCATTTGTGCTACGTGCGGTATAACCTTTACAACACCATTCTCAAGATAGATGATGACTACCAGGTTCATTTTTCATGCTTTTATCTTTTATTTAGAGTATTTGTTTTGATTAAGAAATTGAAACCGCCCTTTCCTACTATCCCACTTATATCTCTGCATGATTTGTCTCTTTTAATCATTCTCCGCATGAAACCCTTAATTTTTCCATTCTATGATAATGCATGAAAAGGGGTTTTTGTTTTTAATGAGTCATACACGTCTAGACATCCAGGGAGTGCAATTTGGCTATGTAGGCTTTAATTATTGTCACACTGCTTGTTCCTAAGTGCGTAGATGTAGTGGAAGGAGTGGAACAACCCCCACCATTTTTTTCCAACATATTCTCCTTCTTGTAATCAGAATAAATATGCTAGAATTGTTTTATGTCAATCATCAAAGCATAAAGGGGAGGACATATATTATATGATCTAGGCATGAGAGAGATGCCAAGATTTTGGTTTGTTTAAAATGCATTGGGAACATGGAAGAAAATCTATGGGCATTCACCAAGCATAATGGAGTTTGGAACGAGTCTTTTATCGAGATGTTTTAGTTACAAATGTTAGGAAGACATGTATGCAAAATATGGGAGCATTATAATGCACATTAACGGGTTAGTGAATGATTTTGTGGTGATGGACGTGTAGCTTGTGCATGTTCAAAACTAGATTGGAGCACCTCCTTTTTCACCTCACTATGAACAGGCATGGTTTTCTCCTATTTCCAACATGCTTTCATATTTATGGTTTTCCCTTCATAGTGCTAGTGAAATTCTTAATTAAATGAAGAGTATGGTTATGTTTATTAAAATGACTTGTTGCACATAATGGATATATTTACCTTACATCATGTAGAATTGATATGACCCTTTTAGTGTAAGCTACACTCTACAACCATCTCATGTGACAACTAGAAATTTTGGATGATAGAACTAGATAACTATATCCACCTGATTAGAGAATTAAACTTGACTTCCTTGTAATCCCGTCATTTGTTTACCTTGCTAAAACTTAATAAAACATGAATTTTCAACGATGCGCAAACCACCGCTCCAAACCCCGTAGTGGGTAAGTTATGGAATGATCATGTTCACTAGTGACATGAGATGTCATGTAAATCTCTATAATGAACTTTAAATGATATTTTGACCTATTTTATTACTCATTCGGGGGCCCAGTCATATACTATTTTACCACTTTGGTCAGTTGTTAAAAATTGAAAAGTTAGTTTGGTTTTGGCCCACGATTTAGGCCCCCATACCGAGAAAATAAATTTGGTCACCACACACCTCTATTATTTCTCTAGGACTATCATAATCAATCAATAGCTTTGAGAAATTCACCTCAAAAGATTTTTTTGTAACGGGTTTTTTGTAGGCCTCGGGATGTTCAACGACTAATTCCAACTAGCATAATTACAACAAGTGGCTTTAGAAATGTAGTGGCCATTTTAATCTGGTCACAAGATTTATGTTCTGTAAACTCCAAGGAGTTCCCTGTAGATAGGGGAATTGATATAAATTTACACATGGTGTGTTTAAGCTTTAGAAAATAGATTTTAACCTCAGTTTCTGGGCACTTTGGCCAAATTGGTCATTTTATAATCTGCAAGCACTAGTGAGAAAATTTTCATGGAACTTTCTCTTAGCAAAAAAATATTGCAAAACCTTTAAACTCTATTATACGACTCTATAGATCTCCTTGATGACACTTTTTTGTATTTTATTGCTTATGGGAAATTTGGTGTGCTTTTCTCTCTCTCTCTCCCTATCTTACTCCATTTGAAAGTGAAATGAAACTACATTTGTGTTCTTACCTCTATTGTATCGTAAAAGTTTTAATTTATTATAAGTGGAAAATAATATATATGTGAAAATGTTAGTCATAGGGGGAATTCCATGCCAATGTTTATTTTTGTTGACCATGTTTATACTAACTTTTCAGGTTGCAGGTAGCGGAAGCAGGAGGAAAAATGGATGTTGGAAATCTAAATTTAATGTTTATTATAAAAAATGTGTAATCAAGATGGAATTAGAATAGTCATGTATTTTAGCAATAGTACTTGTTGTCTTATTAAAGAAGAAAGATCTCCTCTCATTGTGTATATGTGTTAAATATAGTGATGGTGTAATTTTACTTGAAACCTTACAATTCAACTGTATTGTAGAATAACGTGTTTTTAGTTAACTGGGGTGAATCTTCATAATTTTGTATATTGGTATGATAGTGAGATAAAACTTGAAAGTAATTCTATCGTAAGCATGTAAAGAAAAAGGTTGGTCATTGATAGTATGACTTGTGATGGTTCCTTGAAACATTTTACACCCTTTTCCACCTTGAATAAGTAATCATGTGATTTCAACATAACGTAGTTAGTGCACTTATCATCTCGCATGTTGTTTTTAAATAGTAATTAGTGCATAAGAAGGTTAATATTTAATTGATAGATGTTGCAATGACATTCGATATGTAGTTGGTCATGGTTGTCTTATAATACACTCAAATCATTTTTCCTTGATAAAATAGCTATGGTCAACCCTTCCTCCCCCAAAGTAAAAATATGTTTCTCTAGGTTACTTGGACATCTTGGTTGTACACGAGTCAAAAAAAATTGTAAGAGGGAAAGTGGTTACTCCATTGGAGGGTGCTATAAGTCCATTTGAATTATAAGTGTGCTTGGTTATCTTATTTTTCCACTTAAAAAAAAGCATTCCCTACCCACCATGGCCATGAAAAATCCCAACCTTCCCGAAATAAACCACTTTCAACTCTGGAGAAAGATAGTGGCGGGTTATAGGTGTTGTGAGAAAAAAATGAATATTCATATAAATTTGACCACAAGAAACAATGGGTGAAGAGTTAAATCCTATGGGCCTTTTGTCTCTTCAAATAATTAATAAAGGACAACCATTAGGTGTGAATCCTTCATGAGGTTAGAATACCATTATGCCCTATTGTTTACCCATGGAGGGTCATGTTTTCTTTTGGATGAAGATAAATTAGTCTTAAGACCTCTTAATAGGATTTTAATGGATGAAAACTCGATGTATATTTCCTACCACTTGGAATGGTTCCTCAGGAAACCTTAGATTTTTGTATGCAAATTTATTTCTCATTTATATTCCTGCATAATACTTGGTGGTCAAATATTAATGAAAATGCTTTCTTATGTGGGACTTTTCCCTTTGGAGCTCCTAAATCTCTAAATGGGAAACTAAAGATTCATCACTTTGCACTTCTCTTTAAGAAATGTTAATGGGAGACTTAACTACTCAATGTAAATGTAGAAAGAATACAGTTAAAGAGAAGAACCTTAGAAATGTATGGTCTCTTAGAACATAAGCACCCCGATTGTTATCAAGTGAATAAAATGCAAACATGATTGTAATACAAATAAAAGTAAAGGAAATTACTCTTGATGTGCTAACAGAAAAGATGAGGAAACACTTGTAAATTGTAAATGATGGTGGATGGTTTGATGATCGTTATAAGTGGAACAACACGGTGTATTAACACAAGGAAATCTAAGGAAAAATATAAATCTTGAGACCTATGTGAATGATTGTTAAGAACTCAATCTTTCCTTCTTGTAGTCATCTTTACTTTTGTTAGACTACACTTGCATGAGTGATTGTGGTTTTCAAGGTCGTCTCATTCATGGAATGAATGTGCTCATGAGGCTTGGTTAGCATTAACCCTTGTTATTTACCAATGGATTAGAAGAATAAAATTTTATGTGTTATAGGTGCATAGTTATGGTTGGAATACCTCTTCTTTCTTCTTTGAGGTTGCACTTATTTCCTTCACTTTAGTTCACTGAATGTATGAAATGCGTAGGTGCTAGTAGAACTTTCTCAATTGAGGAATCTAACTAATGGGACTATTTGTGACCATAGTGGAAAATGGTGGTAGATACCTGATATGTGTACCATCCTAAGGGAATTGTTATGCCACACTTCGAGAGGGATCAAATAAGGTAAAGTTTGTAATGTTGCAAAGAATATTGGGTGACGATGACACCTCAAGGATTAAGGGATAGTAATTTCATACTCCTAAGTAGGAATTTAAGCCTCCTTATCAATAGTTTGTGTAATAAATCTCCTTTAAAATTTACGTGAACTATGTTGTCACACACCTCGAACAATGGTGACACACGCATATGTTATTAGATGAGTTTTTCTTCGTTAACTATTTTTGTGGAATGACTTAAAATATTATGTGAGAAGGGTAACGTAAATCAGGTTTTGTCTTACCCTAGAGGATGTCATATATGAATCCTTGTGGTAGGTAAGTGATCCTCTCTTCAACCTTTGCATGTATGTTTAGACTTGTGTGAATGATCTCTTATAGAGGATAGTTTTGGTTTCTTTGTGGCATTGGGGGACTATTTCCTACTTAGTGTAGGTATAATGTGCATTATGGGTCACACCAAATTGTCTTACAGACTTGGACCCAACCTTTGTGTTGTGAATCTAATTGGAAAGAGGTAACACGAAAAATTATGGAATGTAATGCACGGTCAAACCCTAGAGCATAATAAACCTCCTTTGTTGTGAGGTATTGAGAGCCATGATGGTTGTAACCATGTTTTATATAGGATATTACTCCTAAAATAATAACATGTGATGCATACAAAATTATGATACTAAACCTTTATTACATTGATTTGTTGCAAAAGAGAAAGTGTTAGTGTTACTTGTGTCTAGTGAGTTGGGCTAGTGCCTTTAGTTTTTATTTCATTAATGAACAATAAAAATTGCTAGTTTTTCAGTGACATTTTGAGTGGTAAAATTGAGGGCATTACAACTGGTATCAGAGAGGTTCAAACACTTGAGCCTCTGGGATGTATTGGTAATGAATCTTGTGTACTTGGTTGTTTGTGTATATCATGTGTGTCATGTCAATTCATGTTGTCGTGTTATGTGGAGTCATTGTGATGTAACTTGGTCCACTTGTTGTACTATGTGGCTCCTTGTGCATATTGTATAGTGGGTCCCCAATTCCTTGTATAGACTTGTATTGTGACATGACAAAAACCACAAATATCTTTAGATTTTGAGATATTGATTATTTATTACAGTTATTCTGGATAATATAATTATAGCTGAAAATTGGAGATAGATTTGGAATTTAACAAGTGGTTTGTCGGTAGCTCATGAGTTCTCTTCAGCAGTGGCTATGATAGTTGGGATTGGGATTGAAATTGACATTTAAGAATGATAAATTTGATAGTTAGATTATCTTATACATGGCAGTATGTGACAGTTGAGAATTTGGTTTCCTCGGGAATAATTTACTGGATTTTTCCCATTCCATTTCCTTGCATACTACATTATGGATATTACATTGACTTATCTTGATAAAATAATTATAATGATATGACTTCTCTTTCAAATCATTAAATTTCTATGTTATTCAATCTTGCATTGATGCATTGAAATTTTCTATTTTCCTCTCAGATCTTCTAACTTATAACCCTTTGACAAAACACAACAAACACTATTGGACTATTTGACATTACTAATCACAAGAATTTCTAAGTGATAACCTTTTAGGAGAGAACATTTTCGTTCTGGTCAAGGTGAGATTATTTGGGTATATTGTTATTGTTGGATACAAATGTATTTATTCGAGCCATGCAGATATCTTGTGGGAGATTTGACTCAGCCATACATTATGGTAGTTACATTATCTTTTCAAGTATCATAATTATATGCTATGATGTTCACTTGATGTTTTGGGTACCCCTATTGGTGGCCATTAAAGGCCGCATAGTGAATGTGATGTGAATATTTCTATGTGTATTTTATTTGTAATTTGGAATTTCCATAGAACCAACATTTTATTTATTGAGAAGATTTGAGACTCTTGTTCATTTTTTATTTCTTGCAAGATTTTTGAAGTTTGAACGCGGCTACTTGGCCATTTTCTTTGGTTGCTTTGAGATTTCTTGGTTTTATTTATTTCTAGAACTCAAAGCTTATGGTTTTGAAGCCACTTGGCTAAATTTCATCAAGAGTGTAATGTGGATTTTATATTTTGCTTAACGATTTGGTTTTATCTTGTTGTATGGTATGTGTTGATGCGGAATCACAACACCCCTGAATGTCTGCAATTCGATGGGTTGAGACTTTCAATGTGATTGCATAACATGGAGCATCTCTCAAAGTGTGGGACTTTATGAATCGAGAGAGCTCTCTAGATGAAGGCTGGTTCCTATTACTCTGTTCAGGTGCACACGTTCATATTGGAGAGGATCTACTCTAAAATCTACTCTAATTTTCCAAGGAGACATGGTTAAGGAAATTCAAGAAAATAAAACCTAAAATAACAAGGGTGATGCACTAAAGGAATGTTGAACACCTACTTTGCAATAAACACAAACCATAAAAATGCAATACAATCACCATGCACAAATAACCAAGACTGTAATGAGAGATCAAAAAGGAGACAATGAATGCAAGAGAGGGTTGAAAATCATCCACAAACATGCATTATCACTCCAAAAGTTGATACAGTGCATTACAATGGCCAAGAGGCATGAACTTGCATTACAATTTGAATGGGAGGCTTGGACTCCACAAATCCACTTACGGGAAAGAGAAGAAGGGAGGGTGTAGAGTAGAAATGTCCAACCTTTTGAAAAATGCACCTCCTTACAATATATAGGAAGAATGAGAGAAGGAGGTAGAAGAAATCCAGACTCTTGTTCAACCACCCCAGAGATGCATTTAATCCACCTGCAAAATTAACGGGTCTCATGACACAACCCACGCCTCCATTTTCGTTTCTTATTGGGAAAGAAATAACTCATTACGAAGTGGGTGAGAAGCGTGACAGCCTCAAGAATGGTGGCATGTATTTACTCCAGTCATAGTCGAGGTCATCTGAAGGTCAGGGTTGGGCACTCAATGTAGCTCTCACAATATTTTCAAGATCCAAGAATTTAAAAATCTTGGTAGGATACATGATTCACCAAATATTTTCCAAACTGATTTGGGTTTGGAGTTTACCCATGTGAGATCTTTGTGGAGCCCCGCGTGTTCTTAATATTTCACTACCCCTTTTTCACTCCTGAAGTTGCGATGGTTGGAAACTTGGTCTCACTGCGGGCCTGCTCTATTTTTTTGTGTTTTGGCTAAGTCTTCTCCCCACTGATTGACGGAGACAACTATGTATGACCCTAGACACGTGAAGGGCTTGCGATTTTTTGGGACCTGCCTCCGGAGTTGATCTTTGAAGTTGCACCAAGCTGACGTGTGGCACCTTCCGCTAGCTCTTCCTTGTTTAGAGTTTTCAATGGTCGGTTCTGCCTTTTCGAGCTTTGGACATGTGGCAATTCTGTGCTCATTTGGGGGCTGTCTCCAGATTTTATTTTTGTAGTTGTGCGGGTGAGGCACATGGATGCCTCCACACGCTTTTTGACTTTTCAATGGCCAGTGTCCCCTTTTCGGATCTGGGACACGTGGAGGGCTGGTGCTAGTTCAGGGTCTCTCTTTAGGCCACGCCTTTGAAGTTGCATTGTTGAGGCACGTGGAGGCTTCCGTTGACCCTTTTTTACTTAGCCGATTCAGGCTTGCTCCCTTTCTCAATGCTTGACTACGTGGTGGGATGGCGCTCGTTCGGGGACCACCTTTGTATTCGACCCTTGAGGGTGTGCCGATGAGACACGTGGTTCCGTCTGCTGGTCTATCTCAAGTTTGGACCTTTTGACAATTGGTGAAACCTTTTTGAACTCTGGCCATGTGGCAAGCCTACACTCATTTGGGGACTCCTCTGTCGCACCTTTGATGTTGCGCAATTGAGACACGTGGAGGCTTCTGGTGGCCCTTTTTATACTTAGCCGATTCAAGCCTCGAGTGAACAAATTATATGCGCTTCCTTGGTGGGTCCCTCATTTTTGACTCCACGTGGAAGTCTTGCGGGGTTTTGACTTTCATTGTTCCCTCTCACTCTTATAATTGTGTTGAGCTGACACATAGTGCCTTTCGCGAGTCCATTGCTTTTCCTCAACTTTTCAATGATCAGTTCCACCTTTTTGGGCTCTAACCATATAGAGGCTTCGCACTCATTTGAGTCTCCATTTTGAGTCATGCCTTTAAAATTGTGCTTATGAGACACATGGAGGCTTCCACTCACTCCTTTATACTTATCCGATTCGGGCTTCGAGTGAACGTTGTCTTTCTATAATTTTTCTGATGAGCTTTTGATCCCCTTTAACGTTGTTTGGCCTCATTTTCCAACCTTTCTCCTCCATTGTCGAGTCCACCTTCCCCTTTGATTTGGGATCAAATATGAGCTCACAAGACTGAACCGACCCTTTGATTTTCTCCTATGCAGGGTCGTGTTTGATTAATTTTTCCTAAGGGGAAAAATTGGTCAACAATTTGGTGACTCACGGGGACATCTTCCTGCTAGATGAAAAGATCAGTTTCTTGAAGTATCCATTGGGCGTGGAGTCATGAATTGATAGCCTAGTATTGATCATGTTCCTAAAACCTCGAGCCCTGGCTACTTGCGACTTGTTGGCCCTTAACCTACTCCACCACTTGCACTCTCAATTTTTATAAGAAAATCTTGAAGGTGAGATTTTCTAAGAGTAGAAAATTGTCTTGACCTGGAGCATTCACCTACTTCTAGAAATGGACTATAGGCACACATTCACCTTTAGAGGCACACTGAACTACACAATGATTCAACCTAGGAGCAATGAGACTTATGCTTGAAGCACTTAGGGAAATTGAAACCTACACTACAACAAGACAATGTGCATACGCACTTAGAGGAATTAAAATCCTAGGCTAATATTTACAATGGTGAAACCTTTTCCTTTCAGTAACAATGTTTAAGATAGATTACTGTTAACTGGAATCGAAGCTCCTCTCCATCCAACGTAGACAATTGGAAGGCATTGCTACTCTTACATCCTGTGACCATGTAGGGGCCACTCCAAATAGCATCAATTTAGAATGCCTCCTGGATTTTCCCGATCTGCATCCCACTTCGGACTAGGTCCCCTTCCTGAAAGGTCCTTGCTCTTGCTTTCTTGTCAAACCACCTCTTGACTAAGGCTTGATCCTTTTCTATCATTTGAACTAAATGTTCTCTGATTTCTTCCAATTCTATCAGCTCTGCATACCTAGCCTCCATTGGTTCAAACTCAGATAATTCCAACTGTTTCATGAGTTCCAATGCGGGAATCTCTAATGATATAGGCAACACTACCTCCTTCCCATAGACCACTTGTAAGGGGAATTACCTGTAGATCTCTTTGGTGTGATCTTGTCAGACCATAATGCTGATTTTAGCTTTGTATGCCATATCCTTTGATTTTCATCTAGAGTCCTTCTGATGATTCTTAGCAAATTCTTGTTCATGGACTCTGCCTGCCCATTACCCTGTGGGTAATAATTCAAAGAGGTGCTCAAGTAGATCCCATTCTTAACAGCCCATTCTATGATCTTGGAGCCTAGGAACACCAAGGCATTGTTTGATATGATAGTGGCCGGTACTCGAACCTAGTCACTATCCCTTCATAAAAGTCTAGTATGCTAGACTCATTTGCTTCTTTGAGTGCTACCACCTCGGTCCACTTGGTGAAATAGTTTGTTGCCATGAGAATCCATTTGTGGCCTTGGCTTGAGTTTGGATTGATGACCCAATGAAGTCCAATCCCCATTGCATGAATGGTTGGTCAACTGAAATTGGGTGCAATGGGAGTGTTGTTAATCTTTCCTTGCCTGTGAAGAATGCACATTTTTACACTTCTTGATCCAAGTGTAACAGTCACTGAACATTGTGGGCCAATAATATCCCACCTTCATTATCTTGAGAGTTGTTACTCATGGAGAAAAATGACCTCGACTTCTCCATCGTGAAACTCTTGTAACACCTTCTTGATTTGACCTATTCTAATGCATCTCAGTAGAACACTATTGATGTCCCTTTTGAACAAAACACCATCAATGAGCACATATGGAATGGCTTGTAATCTAAAGTATCTCCTTTTTTCTTTTCTCATTTCTAGAGGGCATAGGCCTATTTGTAGGAAGTGCATCATATTCTGAGTCCAACAAGGAATAGACACATTATCATTTTCTTGTTCTTGACCATCTTGTAGTACCAAGACAACTCCATTTCCATTACTTGCATCAACTTGTTGACTCGAGGCTAGTTGTTCACATAGTCCCTTTCCATGAACCAGCTTAGTGACCTTAATTTCAATGTCATATTCCATGACACGAGTGATCCATCCTTACATGTTTCTCATTCACATCCTTGTTCAAAAGGAATTCCTAACTCCCGCATGAGAAACTAACAATGGATCCTGTTGTTTGAGACTAGGTGTTTGAACTTCTTTAAGCTCCTGATCACTACAAGGACATGCTTCTCGATGAAAGAGTACCTCACTTCATAGTCCTCCAAAGCCTTGACTAAAGAAGGCAACTGGTTGTTCAGATCCCCTTTGTTTTGTTGCACTAGGATTGTAGAAATTGTGTCCCCACCACCAAAGGCATAAAGCATGAAGTCCTTGGAGAAGTCTGGATTGATTGGAGCTTGGGATATGGCTTCTTTGATGGCTTCAAAACTTTCTTTTCCCTCATTTCCACCTAAATTCCATGCTCTTCTTCAACATCAATGTTATTGGCTTCACAAGAGCAGCAAAATTTGGCACAAACCTACGAACAAAATTGATTCTTCCTAGAAAACTCTAAAGAGCCTTCTTATGACTTGGCAAAGGGTAATGCTCAAATTTCTTCAACTCTTTCTGGGTCGATCATCAATCCTTCCTTTGACACAATATGGCCTAGGAGCTTGCCTTCATGAGCTAGGAATATGCATTTTTGGGATTCAATGATACCCCAAATCTCCTACATCTTTGAAATACCTGTCTTAGATGGAAAAGGTGATCCTGCTACATTTTTGGAGAACACAGTGATATCATCAAGATATATCAGTACTATTTTTTTGATCAACCCCTTGAATGCCATGTCCATCACCCTCTGAAGGTGGCCCCAACATTAGACAATCCAAATGGAATCTTCTTGTAGGCATAGGTGCCCCACTTAGTGGTGAAATCCATCTTGAATTGGTCGTCTTCTTTCACCATTATCTGATTATACCCTAAGTATCCATCCAGGAGAGAAAATATTTCTGAGCCGGATACTACTTGTAAGATTTGTTCCATTGAAGGGAGTGGGTAGTGGTCTTTGAGAGATGCTCTGTTCAAGTCTTGAAAGTCCACGCACAACCTAATTTCTCCATTCTTCTTCCTGACTGGTACCAAGTTTGCAACCCAAGCTTGAATGCTTGATTGGGAATATAATGCTTGCCTCTATCAGTTTGTTCAACTCTTTCTTCATTAGAGGCTCAATGTGGGTTGACTGGTCTTTGTTTTTTCTGATGGGCTTAGCCTCTGGATCCATTTCTATTATATGTTGTGCCAACTTTGGATTGAATCCTCGCAGGTCCTCATAACTCTAGGTGAAAATCTAGAAATTCTTGGAAAAGTTGTATGAATTCATATCTCTCTTGCTTAGTGGCCACCTTGCCAATTTGGAGTGTCTTTCCTTCCCCAACAAAAATAGGTTCTAAATCATCTCCCTTGACCTTAATGTTTTCTTTCTCTTTACGAAACTAGTCATTAGGATTGAATATTGACTCCAGTGTCACCAAACCTCTGGGAAGCTTGTTGGTCCGTAGCTGCACTACTTGATCCCCATACTACTGCTCTAATTTATCTTGATTCCTAGCTAAGAATTCAGCCTCTTCTTATAGGAAATTTATGATCTATTGATCATTTTCAAACACCTGCCAGCTTGTGTTATTGTCTGGAATTTGGCCTTACAATCACATGGATATGTGGTTGTGTTTTGCCTCTTTTGATACTGTCAACCACATCAAATGTTTCTCCAACTACTGCAAGCCTATCTAGCATCTTCATTCTTTTTCCTGGGTATGGACACAATGTTGAAAGCTTCAAAGTCTTCAATTAGGTCCCATACCTTGTTCTTGTAGCTCTTGAGTAGGTCATTCTTTATAGCATTTTTCCTCTAACTTGATTCACAATTATCTCACTATCACCAAATACTTGTAAATTTTTAATGCCTCTCTTTCTTCCCCAATGTAATCCATGGATTAAGGCTTCATACTCAGCTGTGTTGTTTGAGAAAGAAAACTGGAAATGGAAAGTGAGTAATATTTCATACCTTGTGGTGAAATGAGCATAGCTCCTCCTCTTATGCCTTGTCTACTCCTTGAACCATCAAAAATAATTGTCATACTTCATTATCATCCTTGTGATATGGCTTGGTGATGCTAGGGAGAGGTTGATTCTCTTCATGCAAACAATAGAATCCTAGCTCAGATTCTTCCATTTCTTTGTAAGGGTCAAAAGCATGCCTTTTGTTTTCCCATTCATCAAGAGTCAAGTCTGGAATACTTCCGACCTTGGTATCTCTCATAGGTGCTTGGGTAATCTTCTTGATCAAATGTTGAACAATTTGCATTAATTAGACTCAGTACATGAGGCTCTATGTGAAATTTTGCAATGGGCTCAGATCTAATTGTGGCCTTAGCCCCATACCTCATTCTAAATAACATGTGTGACCAATCAACAAACAAATTTTCTCTTAACAAAACACAATGCAAAGAGTGGTGGCAAGTCTATGACTGATACATCTTGCAGCACCGTTACATTGGGACATGCATGTAATGTGAGGCTCAAATATTTGATTACTCCAACCATTGTTACTATTGTTCCATCCAATTACACCACACCTTTGGAGATGACTTCGTATTGAAGACCTAATTAGTCAGCTATTTGTTTCAGCATGACTGAGCTACTTGCTCCTGAATCAATCATGTAATTATGTATCAACTTATCTCCTATGATCAATGAGATATAGAATGGAGGGGGATTCAAATTTTTACCTTGATGGCCTCCTCGATCTGATGCTCCTTTGCTGAGTTACATTGGTAAGTACCTTGTCTTGTTGATTGGGTGGCTGATTTGATGCTGACCAGTTTTCCATAGCAGCTTGCAATAGGTCTCTTTATCCTGGATAGCTAATGACTCCCACATTGAGATGTTTACATTTTTTTCTTCATCTGCTCAATGATGTTGAATGGAGATGAGTTATATCTCTCTTTTCCCCTTTCCTTGCACATTCTTCTCTTGCACATGGGTTGTTACAACCGGCACTTGAGTCGGTCTAGAAAGTGGCTTGGGCTGACCCTACACATTAAGAGACTGCACTTTGATTGCTAACACCTTGCAGAGCAATAGAGGGTTGTGGATCATTTGAATTTGATGACTGAATTTCTCCAATATTCCTTCTCTTGGACCAAGTATTGGCCGCTACACTTTGAGAAGGGGCTTGGTTCACACCACAAAAATCTTCAGCCTGCCAATTGACAAGTGTGGTCTCATTTGGAGGTGCTTCTTGTTGAGTTGATTCTTGCTTGCTTATTTCCTTCTTGGCTTGTCTCTTGTTCTACACCCATCGTTGTTACCATAAGAGCTTGACTCAAGGCACCATTAAAACACATTGACTGATTATGAGGTTGATTGCATGGGAAACACCAGTCATATTCTTGAGCCATGTTGTTTTGTGTTGGAACCAAGGCCCTCGATGTTGAAGCCATATTTGGATCATATGGTTGGAATGGCCTAGCAGCTTGAGTTTTCCTTGGCTCTGATTTTGATTTCCAACCTAAGTTGGTGGTCTATTTTGCTGGTATGGGGTCTAGCTTGATACTAATTTGGAGGTTGATACGACCTAGAACTTTGAGCTTGTTGTCTCTTGATAGTCACTAGCTCATTTCCTAGGTTCTGCAGTTGCTTCATAACCTCTTGTAGCTCTTTTGAGGTGCTTGAAGAAGTAGAAGCCTCACTATTTCTTTGATTCCTAGGGGCTGGAATGGGATTCAACTCTAGTATTTGGCTAGTTGTAGGAGATCCTAGTTCTAGGATATAGAGGCATAGGTGGCCTAGGTGCAAGTTTACCAGCCTGAATTAAAATTTTCAGCTCTAATAGCAATGTTATAGGCTACAGGTATAGTTATACCTCCCATTGATTGAATCATCATGGCAATATCAGAATTTAAGCTTTGAGGAAGTATAGAAAAGCACCTTCATTGTTGGTCTCATGGCCACCAAAATCCTATCCCACATCCTCTGAAATCTGAAGTTGAAGTTCGTCAGTTGTTCATTAGGAGCTCTCTTGATGGTTGTTAGTTGTTCTAACAAGGATAGATTGTCCCCCTTTTCTCCAAATTGGTTATGAAGGGACTATGCACAGATGATCCCAATTCTAGATAGACCCTGTTGTTAGACTCCTAAACCATTGCAAAGCTTTACCTTTAAAGGAGGATGTTAATAACTTAACAACAATGTCCATTTCAACAATCTCATGAATTGCATAGACATTTGCAATGTCTTGGATATGGTCAATCGGAGTTGTCTGGTTCTCTCCAGTGAAATATGGAACGTTCTTCAATGTTGTAATTGGAACTAGATTTTGTGCATTGAGATCCAACGGGCTATTGCTAGTGAAGTTGACATAGGGGTTGGGTTGTGCCATCTTGATTGGTTGAAGAACTCTAGTTGATTGAATGAAAGGCCTTCTAGGCGGAGGTGTTGACAATGTCCTATTTGGTGGAGATGGAGACCTTTGAGCTCTTCTTCCTCTTCTTGCTCTATCTGGGGATAAATGTAGATAGACAAATAGCCCCTCTTCTCTAGTTCTTGACCTTGTTTGTATTCTTCTCATGAACTTGATAAACTTGGGTTACTGAAACCACTGGATTTGAGTGACGAAGTCACCATATGTGTTTCTCCAAAGCCTCCAAAGGCTAGAAGTTTACCAAGACACACACCCAATCTTGATAAAACTAAAATATGACTTCTAGTCCCACTGGGCATGCCAAAATTGTTGATGTAGAATCACAACACCCCTGAATTTCTGCAACTCAATGGGTTGAGAATTTCAGTGTGATTGCATAACATGGAGCATCTCTCAAAGTGTGGGACTTTGCGAATCGAGAGAGCTCTCCGGATGAAGGCTAGTTCCTATTCCTTTGTTCAGGTGCACATGTTCATATTGCAGAGGATCTACTCTAAAACCTACTCTAACTTGCCAAGGAGACAGGGTTAAGGAGATGCAAGAAATAAAACCTAAACTAACAAGGGTGATGCACCAAAGGAATGCTAAACACCTACTTTACAATAAACACAAACCATAAAAATGTAATACAACTACCATGCATAGATAACCAAGACTAATAATGAGAGATCAGAAAGGAGACAATGAATGCAAGAGAGGGTTGAAAATCATCCACAGACATGCATTATCACTCCAAAAAGTTGATACAATGCATTACAATGGCCAAGAGGCACAAACTTGCATTACAATTTGAATGGGAGGCTTGGACTCCACAAATCCACTTACGGAAAGAGAAGAAGGGAGGGTGTAGAGCAGAAATGTCCAACCTTTTGAAAAATGCACCTCCTTACAATATATAGGAAGAATGAGAGAAGGAGTAGAAGAAATCTAGACTCCTGTTCAACCACCCTAGAGATGCATTGAATCCACCTGTGAAATTAATGGGTCTCATGACACAACCCATGCCTCCATTTTCCATTTTCGCTTTCTTGTTGGGAAAGAAATAATTCATTATGACAATGGGTGAGAAGAGTGACAGACCTCAAGAATGGTGGCATTTATTTACTCTAGTCGTAGTCAAGGTCATCTGAAGGTCAGGGTTGGGCACTCAACGCAAGCTCTCACAATATTTTCAAGATCCAAGCATTTAAAAATCTTGGTGGGCTACATGATTCACCAAATATTTTCCAAACTACTTTGGGTTTGGAGTTTACCCATGCAAGATCTTCATGGAGCCCCATGCATTCTTAATATTTTGTTGCCCCTTTTTCACTCCTGAAATTATGACGGTTGGACACTTGGTCTCGCCCATGGGCCTACTCTATTTTTTGTATTTTGGCTAAGTCCCCTCCCTGACTGATGGAGCAACTATGTATGACCCTAGACACGTGGAGGGCTTGTAATTTTTTTGGGACCTACCTCTGGATTTGATCTTTAAAGTTACGTCGAGCTGACGCGTGGCACCATCCGCTGGCTCTTCCATGTTTAGACTTTTCAACAGCTGGTTCTACCTTTTCGACTTTGGACACGTGGTGATCCTATGCTCATTTGGGGGCTGCCTCCGGATTTTCTTTTTGAAGTTGTGCAGATGAGGTATGTGGAGGCCTCCACAGATATTTTGGACTTTTCAACGACTAGTGTCCCCTTTCCGAGATCTGGGATATATGGAGGGTTGGTTCTAGTTCACGATCTCTCTTTGGGTCATGCCTTTGAAGTTGTGTTGATGAGGCGTGTGGAGGCTTCCACTGACCCTTTTGTACTTAGCCAATTTGGTCCTACTCCCTTTCTCGATCCCTAACTACGTATTGGGTTGGCGCTCATTCAGGGGCCACCTTTGGATTTGACCCTTGAGGGTGCACCGATGAGACACGTGGCACTGTCCATTGGTCTGTCTCAATTTTGGACCTTTCAACAACCGGTGAAACCTTTTCGGACTCTGGCCATGTGGTGAGCCTGTGCTCATTTTGGGACTCCTCCTCTGTCGCACCTTTGATGTTGCACCATTGAGACACGTGGAGGCTTCCACTGGCCCTTTTATACTTAGCCGATTTAGGCCTCGAGTGAACAAATTATATGCGCTTCCTTGGCGGGTCCCTCATTGTTGACTCCACATGGAATTCCCACAAGGTTTTGAGTTTCATTGTTCCCTCTCACTCTTGGAATTGCACCGAGCTGACACGTAGTGCCTTCCGCGAGTTTGTTGCTTTGCTTCGACTTTTCAATATCCAGGTTCCACCTTTTTGGGCTCTAACCATGTGGAGGCTTTGTGCTCATTTGAGTCTCCACTTTGGGTCGCGCCTTTGAAATTACGTCAATGAGGCATGTGGAGGCTTCCACTCACTCCTTTATACTTAGCTGATTTGGGCTTCAAGTGAATGTTTTCTTTCTCCATTTTTTCCTAATGAGCTTCGAACCCTTTAACTTTGTTCGGCCTCGTTTTCTTACCTTTCTCCTCCATTTTTGAGTCTTCCTACCCCTTTGATTTGGTATCGAATATGAGCTCGCAAGACTAAACCGACCCTTTGATTTTCTCTTGTGCAAGGTCGTGTTTGATTAATTTATCGTATGGGGCAAAATTTGTCAATAGTATGTGCATTTCGTATGGGGGTACTCCCAAGGTTTCATGATTGTATACATGGTGCTGCAGTAACATGCCCTTGGTTTTGAGGTGACGAGGCTCAATGTGTCTAGGACCATGGAGTGATCCGACCTCACTTGGATACTTGGTACTCGGTCCTCCTATGGTGGAGTGACACTTATGATATTCAGTCCTCCTATGGTGGAAAGACATATGATACTTAGTCCTCTATGGTTGAGAGACTTTTATGGTACTTAGTTCTCCTATGGTGGAGTGAAACTTATGATATTTAGTCCTCCTATGGTGGAGATACATATGATACTTAGTCCTTTATGGTTGAGAGAATTTTATGGTACTCAAATTATTCTCGGTGGAGTTGCCTCTATGACATGCATTATAGTTGGTGGATTTGATAGTGATTTTCATTTCTCCTTGCATCCTAGGATGATGTTTTTACCATTGTAAAAGATAAGTTATTCATTTTAAACTTTAGGGTTGAGCTTGAGATTATGCACTCTTTCATATTTTGGATTACTTGAGAATAGTGTAATTTTGGAATGTGGGACTCACTGAAAAACATACAGATGGGACACTTGATACTTTTTCTTGGGTTATTTTAGATTATTTGAGGAAGGGTTGAGATGAAAAACTACATATTTCGTTAGCAGATATTGTTATACTTGGATTCACTAGGCATTGTACATAGTGATAATGTTACTTTTGGTCTTAGGGACCTAACTATAGGTGTGTTTCGTCATACCCATTTTTCTTATGTCTTATACAAACCTCATGATATACCTGTTTGTATGGATTATATGTTGTGGGGGAATATGTTTGGGGTGTTATGCTACATTCCCCTCATAGGTATGTGGTTTCCTCTTGGTGAGGAATGGTTGTGTTTTTATGGTAATCTATTTGTGTCATCATAGACTTGTGTCTAGATAATTTTCTCTTCCACATTGATGTGGTGAATGTTATGTGTATACACTTCCTTGTTGTGGAATCGGTCTTTACTTGGGATAAAGGTCTTGTTTGAATTATTTTCGTGTAAATGTGAAGTGGTCTATGTTATGGTTTTAGGTCTTGGATGACCTCGTGTTGTATTGCATTGTTGAAAACCTTGTAAAATAGTGAAATTTACTTGTAAAACAATAGAAGTAATGAGATAGAACTAGTAAAGGATGAAAATTATTATGGAACATAGATCCAACTCATTTGCACTTATGAGAAAACATTATCAAATAGGTTTGAATATGACTATGAAATTTGGTTTAGATTCACTATAAGAAAGAGAAAAAAACCATTCTTCACATAAAATTAACAATTTGAGGAATTTATAGATGTTGATGTTCCCTTATGATCACATGTTAGCGACATAGCCTTGGAAATAAATGACATTATCATTGGTGAGCCCTTTATTCTATTTTATCCTTCAACCTAATCTTAGTGTTATGTTGCATTGAGGATGATGCTCTTATAAGGGAGGGAGATATAATTCCCCGTAAAATTAGATCAATGACAATATATATAAATAAACAAATTATGTTACATTTCAAAGTAAACATTTTGAATTAAAATAATAAAGGAAATTTTGGGGTTCAAGCAGTCCTTACACTTTTTTTTTTCAATGTCATCCCCCCCTCATTGGATTTTCATTTCCCCAACGTGTGCCAATATGGAAGACGTGTTGAATTTTCTTTTCAATGAAATTTTAATTGGTTTGTAGATCTGTAAAAATGGGTTTGTTGATATTTCCTTAAAACCCTTGAAGGAAATACTTTTTGGGAGGTATAAAAATATAGTCTGTGCATTTTTTTCTTCCTTCCCTTCTCACTTGCGCCAAAAATAAGAGCTTAGAACTTGGTAGGTTCTGAGGTGGTAACACCATGGAGGGCGCTTTGTTAGATTTTAATGTTGTGGTGACATGAAACTGTGCTAAATGGATCTCTAACTAATATCTATCCAAAAATCAGCACCGGTAGGGGTTAAATTATCCCCGTACATACATAGAGAAATATTTTACCATAATATCTCTTCATTTAACTATATACAAATTGATTGATTTAGATATTTGGTTGTATCTAAAGCGGGTTCATTTGTATATGAGAGGATTTAGGAAACTATTGCTGTCATTATTTTATTGTTGTATGCAAAAGAAGAAGAAGAATGAGGATTAGGAGGCGCTTCATTTGGGTGTAATGTCTAGTCAGTATTGATTTGTCTTCTTATGCTTTTGAGCATTAGGGTTTATTTTAAGAATCCTCTAGTAAAATGGAGGTGGAAAATCCTTGGTGAATATACCTGAACCACTTTCGCGTAAAGGAGAATTTTCTAATTTTTGAGAACGAAATTTTTACCTGCTATTATTTGAGTGAGAGTGAGCACCCTAAGGGAAAATAAATTCTGCAGATGCAAAAATAGATTTGGTCATTGTTGACACATAGTTATCATGTGACAACAACAAGTGTTGCTATCACACGTCAATAAACTTCATTGACGCACGACAACAAGTGTTGTTTTTGTGTGACAACAACACTTATTGTCACGCGTCAACAAAGTCTGCCGACACATGACAATAACACTTGTTTTCATGTGTCAACGAATTTTGTTGATGTGTGACAATAATATTTGTTGTTGCATGCCAATGAAGTTTATTGATGCGTGACATCAACACTTATTTTTGCACGTTAACAAACTTCACTGACGTGTGACAACAACACTTGTTATCGCACGTTAGCAAAGTCTCATTATTGCGCAGTAGCAACACTTGTTGTCGTGTGTCAACAAAGTAACTTTGCTGATGTGTGACAACAACACTTGTTGTCATGCATCAGCGAAGTCTCGTTGTTGTGTGGTAGTAACACTTGTTGTCATACGTCAACAAAGTTTACATTTACTGTGGATGACGGTCATATATTCCAATTTAGTGTCAATCTAGCTCTATTCATTGGTTGATAGGCCTTCCGTATAAAAATTCTCCCATAGTAACAATGAAAGAAACCCTCACCGAAAATGATAAGAAGTATCTCGAAATTACTTTCGATTTCCATGTTGATTGTACATGTAATATATTTTCAATTTTCATTTGATATTTGTAGTTTTTTATTTTGATACAATTCAAATTGATATTAATTCCAATGACTTTTTGCAGCTCACATCAATAAATCAAGACGAGGTGTGGATACACAAAGAATTGCACACCACTTTCTTGTTGCCATGATTTCTTTCTTTCAAGCCAAAATTGTTTTACAGGGTCGGTAAACGGATATACCAAACTCGGATATTGCATACATTCTTACAACTATCGAAAAGCTAAAATTTTATTGGTGCACCTTTTTATCCAATAAAATAAAAAATGACATTACAAATGCATTGCTTTCTAAAAAATCAGTTATTCACTCCATAAACTATCTCCTTGGCCTTTATTACGAGGCTCTTTTTAATTTAAAAGAAAAACCAATTCCTACTTACACGGATGAGACAATGAATAATTTGTCAATTCCATTTCAACAACAGTATATAGTTTATATTTCGACATTAGAATTTAGTATGGTTATTGTCTTGATTATGTACTTCTGATTGAATATTTATGTAGTACTAACATTATGTACTTCTGGAATCTGATTAAATATTGACAGTTTGTAGAGAATATTTTTAGAGGCCCTTCTACGAAAAAAGTGGCATCAAGAGGAAGAGGCCAACAACACACTAAGGTGTCGGAAAATTCACAATGAGATGGAATCTCACTCATCACCAAACCACCAAGCATTTGCATTAGTTAAACGTCGAGACATAATACCCTAATATTTACTATTTACAAATTACTATTTTTTATTTACAATTTATCATTTACCATATTGAATTGACTATTGTTGCACTTGCAGGGAATTTGGACTATACACGTGCTTCTCAACCGTCTTCGCCAACTCACTCAGTTTAATCGCATGCAATTGTCAATTCTCAACACCCTGCTTAGCAATCCCAGCCACACATAACTCAAACACAACCAATTACTACTCCAACATGGCCACCTCAAGTACCACGATAGGTTACCCCTCAACAAAAGGTATGATTTTATTGCTTTAGTACAAGTTTTGAATAGTTTTTCATATAATTTCGTAGTTTTTACATAGTTTAACAATTTTTCATATGATTTAGTAATGATTTTTTTATTTTTCTTGGACTTTTCAATACATTACATTCCTTCACCGTCTATTCAAATAGTGGTATTGCCACATCCTCCACCATTACGATTCAAAATTCCAACCAGAGGTTCAAGAAAAAGAACATTGGTAAATGCATGCCAATTCCTTCGGTCCTTAGTGGGACACTAAACATTACCTCCTAGTTTTGAATTCCAACCCTCTCTCTTAGTAGCTTTCCTAGCACAACCGGTGTATCAGTTTTAAATAATATAACTTTAGATGAAGATTACTTGGGCATTGATAACAATGACCCAATAGGATTTTTCAATACATGTGAGATGATTCAAGGCCAACAGGTATACTTCTATTTCAACGTAATTTATTCAACTTTATTTACATTTCAATTTCGATTTCAATATTTCAATATTGATTTATTTTATCACAAATAGGATCGGGCACCCAAAGAAAAAAATAGGTAGCAGTATGATGATCAACCCGAAATCCCCCATACCTCTCCAATGACATCATCTTCTTTAGATACAAATGGTGAACAATTGCTACCATTTCCTTTAGAGAACTTGATTGGTTATGATTTTCAATCCCATGTCTAAGAGTTTATTATACCTCATATTATTCATCTCATAGAATGGGAGAGAAGGGAAAAAGTACTAATCAATGAGATAATAAGTTTTTTTGAAAGTTATTGACAAAGGGACAGTTTATACGTTGCGATCCGAATCAACTGCGAAGATGGATGCCTTACTTACTTGAGAAAGAAGTGGGACTGTCACATATAACAATAATTATAAAGACGATATTTTAGATAAAGCATTAAACAAATTGGAAAATATTAGTGGCCAAGCCTGCATATTTTAACAAATGGTCTAAGGACAAGGATATGGTGGCAATTGCAAATGCCGAGAGAGATAGAGCGGACGTAAGTATTATCACTTTGAAACAATAATTTTTGTTAATTTTTTATTTTTTTATTTTAGTAATATGTTTAATTAAGCTCACTATTTTTTTTACAGTTGAAATATGAAAACTTGAAGATTCGCGAAGTTGTTCCAAGTTCACTTGGAAACAACAAAGAACAGCTTTATCTACAAAGAATGAAGATGAAAGAAAATATTGTTTTAGTTAACAAACAAAATAATACACTAAAGTAGATAATTAAATAGAATGGCTTCGACCTTGGAATTTTATTCAAAAATAAGGCAGCTCTGATTCTAGTTTGGTATCCCATGCGGATGGAAAAAGGAAGAACAAAGAATTGTAAAGAATCTAAACAGTGACTGCTAAAAACATCCGATTAGTTCTAGGATTATTCAAGCCGAAAGGAGGGGGAGCCATTGGGGAAAGGGGTGCAAAAGATGTCAGTTTGTTTGGGGATAAATTTCATGATTAAGGGTTGAAAAATTGAAACTTTGAATTTCAAAATTTGAAATACTTTATATATTGAAGTATGAAACTTGAATGTGATGGTGTTTGAAAATTTGAAATACTTTATAATTTGGATTTTTTATATCTTGTTATATATTATATATAGAATTTCTAGATTGTATATGGTGTTTATGTTTGATATGAATGTGATGGCATTATGATAATGGTTAATTATTTGTTTTAAGAAAATTTGGAATGTGGTATGACAGAGACATCTTAATAGAGTTAAATCTTCTTCTCTCTACTTGTAAAATTCAAACTATGTATCGGGTTTCATTATCTCTCTCGAAAGTACACCTGCAGAGAGATGGTAGTAGATTTTCTAAGCTGAAAATGATCTATCTCTTTCAAAGATACAATGGAGACACCTCAGTCTGTGGGTATACCTATTGTGAGGTGAATCTCCGGGATTAAAAGGTCGGTTCCTTATTTGTGTAGACTAAACTATTTTTTTGGAGTTTTAATGGCAAAAGATGACTGAAAATTAATAAGACTAAGGTGATACACCAATTTTTGTGAGAACTTTGACTGAGTAAATACACAACTGATTTGTGAAGAATTTTAAAATGCACAAACCAATTAATACCCTTTTTGCAGAAATCTAAGGGCAAAAACACTTAATTGTACTGAGGGAGATTCACAACAGTACTAGTAAGCTAACATGCACAATAAAATTTAGCAGAAGGGTAAATTTATAGCAGGGTAAAGTGGTTAATCAGGGAATTTTCATTCACAAAAATAATGTTGACATACACAAGACTGCAAAAAAACTTGGAAAGGCATAAAATAAATCAAACTCAGAGGGAAAAACTGGCAGATATTGCTTCAGTACTCTTATATCCAAAAGTTCTCTGGGAAGTTCTCTGAAAAAGTCCCCCTTTGTGCTTTGCAAAGGCACACAATATATAGCAAAAGTTCACCCCCTTCCTAAAAATAGCCTAAAGGTCAGATGTACTAAGCCCATGCATCCTAATTTTATCCTTTATTTAATAATAAATAAATGAATCAAATAATACAAACTAAAGCATGTAGTGAAAAAGGCATTAACAACCTTAAGTACAATACAGTCAAACTGAAGTTGATTGTTCTATTTTAAAGAAAGAAAGGGTGAAAACTTTGCTAAAAATACAATTTGCTTGCTAGGAAAGTCTTCCTCCTTTGAGCATGCAAATTTGTCATCTTCTCTATTCTGTCCTGTTGTGAAGGCATGCAAAAATATAATTCCCTGTATGTGAGAAAAATACTGCAACCCTTAGCAATATTTGCAAAATAATAGTTGTGTGGGGACCACCTTCAATGTTCTCATGCTTTGATATTTGTCCTTTTATGAATGGTCACATGAGTGACACTTTACAAATTTTATGAAATCCCATGTGGGACCACCTTTGATTTGCTTGGTTGATATTACCACCTTGTGGACTTAGGTGAATTCATATATATTTTTTTAAAAAGGGCACCACTTTTAATTAGGCTACCATTGTTTGTTTGGGATGACCATACTATATGGTCTGCCACCTTTGACCTTGGCATATTATAATTTCACCTTTTCGGTGATCATAGCATATGATTTGGTCTTTGACTATTTGCTTGACTAAGTCGATTTTTTTTAGAAAGTCATTGGCAATGGCTTAAACTTGGGACACGTGGGCTGGCCCCTTCCCACAGCTGACTCAACCCTTTTGTGAACCTAGTTGGTGGGAACCCAACCCGTGCTTGATTAAATTGGATATTTGGGAATATTTCAGGCCCTTGATCTTTGTCTTGTTGTTCACGTTGCCATTGATCTTCCACTTGCGGTTAGGGTTTCCGACCCAAGCATTTAATGTGGTCGGTGTAGCTAACTATGGTTATCATTTTGAAAACTGGGCATGGAAATTTGACCTTTGATCTAGTCCTTCATCTTTGCTCTACTATTGATCCTTTACTACAATTAAGTTGTAAATTACCCTCGGTTAGGTGGGGAGTTAAAAACTCGAGCTCTTCGCATTTGGTCATTTCATTTGGGTTTTGGATCCGTGGGCGAAGCCCTGGTAAATTTTCTCCAGCTCTACATTTTTTCCCAAAGAAGCATGGCAGTTTTGATGGCTTTCGAGCCTGCACACTTTGGTTTTTTCCTTAGAATCCATTTTGGTCTGTTCGGCCATGCATTTTCGAAGAAACCCTGAAGGTATTCGTTGTATTTTGCTCTTGTATCTTATTTCCAAATATTTTTCTCTTATACAGAGACCTATAGATCATTTTCAATCTATTTTAAAAGATTCTTTGATCTCTCATTGAATGACCAACTTGTATTTTTCTCCGGTTTTCTGTTTCAATCTCCAGCTTTAATGAGCTCGAACACGAGCCTGCAAAGGAATTTGACCGCCTTGGTTTGCTTCTTCGGCCTCATTATTTGAACGAGGTGAGTTCTTGCACTCTGTAGACAGAGTCTTGGCTATATCACGTGTTTAAAAGGAAACCGTTCTTGAGTGTGAAGTTCTTCATTCTTCTTCAAGAAACGGCTTTCAACTTCTTTTATGTGTCATCTCCACATCGCTTTCTTTTGTAAGTGTTTCAAATTTTTCTTTTCTATTCCAATCCTTAGCTCTTTCATTTCTTTCTTCCACTCATTTCTCTTTATGCACTCTGCCCTCTTCTACTACCAAGCCTATATGTATCCCTGAGTTACCCTGTGTCATGTGCCTGTATTTCTTTCTTTCAAGTACCATTAGATACATTGAACTTAGAATATGTATTTTCTTTAGAATAGGTGTATAGGAATAAAAATGTACCCAGAGCTCAAAATTGATGTGTACTTGCTCTTTTGTCTTGTAGGTGAAAAGAAGATGGAGATGGAAACAGAAAGATGGAACGAGATGAAGCTATAGATGCAGATGATGCGGAGCGGGAAAGAAGATAGAAAAGGCAATGATGGGTTCACTTTTACTCCTCTACTCTTATTCTTTAGCACATGTAATATTCTCTTTTCCATGTATATGATGTTGTTACTTAGTCACATCCCACGGCTTGTGTGAGAAAATTTATGATCTCTTATGAATAAAGCATTAAATTGAAATAATGAGTTGACTATCTCTTTCTGCATTCAGCTTTTCCTTTGATTGTATAATGATGTAAGCAACTCAATATCTCAATCAAATGAATTAATATAAGAGAAAAAATTAAAATGAATACTAGTAACTCCAGTAAGCAACCATTGAATGAGATGTGCCTCCTTGTATGTTGTTTGACTTCCTTAGCATATGCTCTTCGTGTTGACTCCTTCCTACTATCTTCATCCGTACATTATTGTCACTATTTTTTTGGCGGTATTTTCTTGATGGAAGTAGCAAGAAACGAGTCACTTGTAACATTTTATAACAGCATAGGTGGATGCAATTTCATTTATCACAAACAACTTTGATGAATACAGAGCAATAAATTTGATGAGCATAATCATAATAATAGTGAAGTTGATCATTTGAAAACTGCAACTATGTTTATTGTCCCAGAACCATACACTTCACATATTCTACAATCCAGTGTATTCAAGACAACACAGATGTCCTTCAAGGCTTGTGTTCTTTTTTGCTGAGGATATTTGTGAAATTACAGACTATGTGATCTATTACATTTTGTAACAGTACACATAGCTGCAGACTTCAATTAATCTTCTTCACAAATCAACAAAAGAATAATATAATCTGATATAAATCCCCTAGCTTAGGTATACTTCACCAATGTTATCTATCGTAACAAAGTTTCGAGTTGCCCATTTCTGCACAAGTGCAGAAATTGTCAACATTTCTAGCAATCCTGCAGGGAAAGCTTCCTGCTAGCTTGTAGACTAGTGCCTTATTCTTGTCCATTGGGTATGGAGTCCAAATATGTGACAAAAATCTGCCCCTTTTCTGAAAGGTCCAACCCTTCCAAAACAAACTAAAGCTAGGAAAAGATCTAGTAAACTAGATCACATGCACGAATGCACTTATTGAATTAAAAAATGATGCAATGTGTGGACACTATGCTTATTAAATGGGAAATCCTACTCTAACAATCACTGTAAGATTTTCAATAATAGTTTTTGAGAAACATACCATTCACAGGAATGGGGAGTTCCTCTCCATTTAGCTTCAAAAGCTGAAAAATATTGTGTTCCTTGCAAGCTGTGATCATGTAAGGACCACTCCAGAGTGTATCAAACTTTGAGTGGCTTCCTGGATTTACACGATCAACATCCCATTTCAATACAATATCTCCTTCATTGAAGACTCTGAATTTGGCTTTCTTATCAAAAGTCTTCTTCATCTGCTTTTGATTCTTTTCCATATTTAAATGAGCTTGATCTCTTAGATCTTGTAATTCCATCAATTCTACATAATGAACCTGCAATGGTTCATTTTCAAGTAATTCCATTTGATGCAAAGCAAATCTAATGCAGGTAACTCAACTGAAATTGGCATTCTTACTTCTTTTCCATACAAAAGTTTGTACGGTGAGTTATCGATTGATCTCTTAGGGGTTACCCTGTCACTCCAAAGTGTTAAATTCAACATTAGATGCTAAGCTCTTTGATTATCTTTGAGTGTTCTTATGATGATCCTTAACAGATTTTTGTTTATACTCTCAGCTAAGCCATTACCTTGTGGGTAATAATTAGATGAAGAGCTTAAGTAGATTCCATGGTTGATAGCCCAATTTATTACTTTAACACCGAGAAATGCTAGAGCATTATCTGATATGATAGTTTCTGGAACACCAAATCTACAGACTATACCTTCATAAAAGGATAGTATTGAAGCTTCATTAACATCTTTCAAGGCTATTTCTTCACCCATCATGTAAAATAATCAGAGCAATTAAGATCCACTTATTTTTTTGTGAATAAAGTAGGTTTATCATGCCAATAAAATCAAGACCCCACCGCATAAAGGGTTGATCAATCAAATAAGTTGCAAAGGCAAAAACCCAAACGTTCTTTTCCGACAAAGAAAGCACATTCTTTGCACTTTTTGATCCATTCAAAATAGTCCTTAAATATGCTAGGCCAATAGTAACCTACTTTCATGATCTTTAAAGTAGTAGTACATGCTGAGAAGTGACCTCCTGCAGGTCCTTCATGGAATTCTGATAATATTTTTTGAATTTTATCGTAATCGACACATCGTAGCAAGATTCCATTTATATCTCTTTTGAACAATACACCATCAACGAAAAGATAAGGAATAGCTTGTAACCTGAAATACCTTCATTTATTCTTATCCATACCTTCCAGATAGGTGCCATGTTGTAAATAATTGACCAAATCAGTCATCCACCTTGATTCTTGAATTTCTTGAGAAGGTTCAAGTTGCTGATTTTCTGGTTGCAACATGATATTTGATTGTTGATACGTAGTTTCAGCATGCTGTTCTGAATCTTCGGGTTCTACAGCTTGTTGTTTCTCCATATCAACGATTAGATGCTCACATAAACCTTTACCTCGAACTATCTTGGCAACTTGGATATCAACATCATATTCCATAACCTTCGTTATCCAACTTAGTTATTTTCTCATTCAATTGTTTGTTTAGCAAGAAAGCTTTCACACTTGGATGAGAAACAAGAACATAAATTCTATTATTTGAAAGCATATACTTAAATTTCTTTAGTCCTCTCGACTACCAAAAGTACTTGTTTTTCAAGGAACGTGTACCTTGTTTCATAATCATGTAAGCTTTGTCCAAAGAAAGCAATTGACTATTTGATATTCTCATCATTGACTGGTTAGAATAGGTGAGACTATCTCACCTCCTGCTAGTGCATACATTGTAAAATCTTTATCAAAATTTGGATTTCTAAGAGTAGGGGCCTCGAGAAATAGCTATTTTGATAACCTCAAAACCTTCTCTCCCTTCGCTAGTCCAAGAGAACGTTTTCTCTTTCTTTAACATAGTTGTTAACAGCTTTAACCAATACTACAAAAATCTGAACAAATCTCCCAACAAAGTTGATTTTTCCCATAAAGCTCTGTAATGCCTTCTTGTGATGAGGCAATGATAGCTGTGATATAGCTTTGATTCTGAAAGGATCAATTGCTAAACCTTGCTTAGAAACGATATGGCCAAGTAGTTTACCTTGATGTATTGAAAAGATAGACTTTTTGGGGTTCAAGGATATTCCAAATTGCCCGCATAACTGAAAATTCTTCCTTAATTGCATTAGATGTTCTTCGAATCTTTTGAAAATACAAGAACATCATCTAAATAAAAAAGTATGCATTTATTTATTAGGCTGCGAAAAGCCATGTCCATTGCACGTTGAAACGTTGCACCGACATTTGAAAGACCAAAAGGCATTCTTTTGTAAGCATAAGTACCCCACTTGGTGGTAAAAGTTGTTTTATATCTATCCTCTTCTCGAACTAAAATCTGATTGTATCCGCTATAACCATCTAGAAGGGATATTCTATCTGAACCTGAAACTGTTCTCAAAATCTGATCCATATTCGGTAGTGGATAATGATCTTTTAACGATGCTTTGTTAAGATCTTGGAAATCCACACATAATTTGATTTCTCCATTCTTCTTCCTAACAGGAACAAGATTCGCTACCCAACTTGAATCCTTGAATAGGAAAATAATTCCTGATTCAATCAATTTTGATAATTCTTTCCTCATAAGAGGTTCTATTCTGGGATTTACAGCCTTTGTTTCTACCTAATCGGTTTAGAATTTGGCCGTAATTCAATGGTATCTTTGTCTTTAGACTAGGATCAAACCCTTTCAAGTCTTGGTATCTCTAAGCAAAAACATCTTTAAATTATGTACAAAGATTAATGAAAGAATGCTTTTCGGATAAGGAACATACCTTTCCAAGGAATAAATTCTTTCCTTCATCAACTCAAATTTCTTTGTAATTATCGGCATGAGTAGACATCTTAGTTTTGTCCTTTCTTAACTGGTCATCGATTTGCAAAGATTTCTTCCAATGTGATAAGTCCCCGAGGCAATTTGTTTGTATTTAGTTTAACGATTTGGTCACTGTATAAATGTTGTAATTTATGTTGTAATTAGTGCCATAATGTGTGGTGAAAAACAAGAAAGACCAATCTGAGGAGAGATAACCTCCTATCTTTGTTGTAAAGTCTCTAGATAGGCATAAAGCAAAATATGGAGGTAAATCCACAATGGTAACATCTTGCAAAATGGAAACATTTGGGAAAGCGTGCAACTTTACCTCTAAATTTCTTATTATACCAACTATAATAGTTGCAGTCCCATCAAGTTGTAAAACACTCTTTTCTGTAGGTTCATATTGCAGGCCCAATTTTTCAGCAATTGCTTTTGGCATAACTGTGCTACTTGTACCACTATCCACCATGTAGTTATGAACTAGATTTTCTCCAATAATCAACGATAGATAAAATGGTGGTGGTTTCTTTATGTCTTGAGCATTTAAAACTTTCTGAACCATCCATCTAACCCCTTTTAGGCAGTCTTGATCAAGTGTTCCAAGGACCATATCTATCTTTTGAACTTCCTTTTCTATTGTTTTTGTTGAAATTTGTAGTTTAGCTAGTTCATGAGAGAGTAAATCATGTTGTCCTAGAATGCTTAAAGCATCCCACATCAAGATATTAACATTATGCTTTTTCAATACATCAACGATATTAAAAGAAGCAACCATTTTAGAGATAGATTCAACTGTTTTAGCATAAGCCTTAGCAAAAATTGACTCTGCTTCAGTAGCTTTGGATATCTGAGGAATAAATAATCTTCTTGGATCAAGTTGTAGCTATTTTTGTTGCTCTTTACCAGCTGTAACTCTTGATTTTTTTATGGGACAACAGGACTGTTAGCTGGTTTTGGGGCTGTAGATGCTGAATTATCAGTAATAGTGGGCAGCATAGGTCTATTTTGTTGTTTTTTATTTTCAGTAGCCTTCTCCTCACTCTAGTGGTAACAGAATGAAATCTTCCTCATTGAAGCTAACCAAATTCTTCAGGTGCTTTCTGAACATGACTTTCTTGCTACCCACTCTCCATTTGAGGCATGAACAATGCTTCAGATGGAGGTTGTTCAACAAGATTCATGTTCAGAAAGCATTTGGGCAATTTGCAGCTGAATGAGGTTGATTGCAAGGTTGGAACCACTCTTCTGTAGCCATATAAATTGGGACCAAAGCATTAGACGTACTAGGAATGTTAGGATCAAACTGCCTTTGCTTATAAGGATGCCTATAATTCTGATTCTGTTGGTAAGGCTGCCTATTTTGCTAATTTTGATGATTTTGTTGACAAGGAGCCTGATAAGGTCTGTTAGGCAATGCAAGTTTGTTTTCAATTGATGTCAGCTTCTTTCCCATGGTTTGCAAGGCTTTAAACATATCTAGGGATGGGGTTACAACAGTAGGCTCCACAATTGTAATTAGCTGTGGAATAGGGGCTAAATCTGCCAAAAATGGCATTGTAGGCCTTAGCGTTAATTTTCTAGCCTGAATAAGGTTGTTTTCAGCTTTTATGGCAATGTCATAGGCATCTGGCGGAGTAAAGGCTCCCATGGATTGGATCATAGTTAAAATATCGCTATTCAATGCTCGAGGTAATAAAGGAAAGCGTGATCACTTGGGGCTTAACACTTGCTGAAATTCTTTCCCAAGTCCAAGTGAAACGGATGTTTAAACTAGACATATACTCATGAAGGGCTCTTTTGATAGTAGATGGCTGTTATATGAGGGATAAAAGATCTCGAATTATCTTAGAATTGTTTCAACAGCTTTCCACCTAACTCATCCCAAGTTCTTATGCTTCCAATCTCTAGATTTTTATACCATTGTAAGGCTTGTCCTTTAAAAGATGTAGCTAAAAGTCTTAAAGCTACGTCTTCATGAATAATATTATGGACTACACAAATGAATGCAACGTCTTTAATATGTTCAGCAGGTGTAACTTGATTTTCACCAAGATGATAGAAAACTTTTCATAGCAGTATTGGGAATATCATGGTAAACTTAAATTACTAATGGGCTGCCATTAGTAAAGGTCACAAAATTTCTGGGTGGTTGAAGAGCCATTGGAAAAACTGGGATATGGATTGAAAATTTTAATACGTGGTGAAGGAATATCAGGAGGAGAGTTATTAAAACCAGGTCTATTATAGGGTAATGTATTACCAACTCTTCTCCTTCTAGCGAGATTCAAAGGTAAAGAAACAAACTCAGGAGGAATTCCTCTTACCGATGATCTTGTTGTCACTTTAGGCATGGAACATGCTGCAATACTGGTCTGAAATTAGCTTTACGGAGTCACCAAAAGATCATGAAATCTTTAGAATAAATTGCTGCAGCTTGCTCCTGAAAGTAACTTTTATTTGTTGTAAATCTACTTTAGATCTGCTCTAGAATCTGTAATTTGCATGCAGATCTGATTCATGGTCCCACCAGGTGTGTGCAAAAACTGTTATCTCTTGAAAGTGCACCCTGCAGAGAGATGGCAACATATTTTCTAAGCCTGCAAAATGATCTCTCTCTTTCGTAGATACAATGGAGACACCTCAGGTCTATGGGTATACCTATTGTGAGGTGAATCTCCGGGATTAAAAGGCCGGTTCCTTATTGGTGTACACTAAACTATTTTTTTTTGGAGTTTTAAGGGCAAAAGATGACTGAAAATTAATAAGACTAAGGTGATACACCAATTTTTTTGTGAGAACTTTGACTGAGTAAATACACAACTGATTTGTGAAGAATTTTAAAATGCATGAACCAATTAATACCCTTTTTGCAGAAATCTAAGGGCAAAAACACTTAATTGTATCTTGAGGAGATTCACAACAAGATTTAGTAAGCTAACATGCACAATAAAATTTAGCAGAAGGGTAAATTTGCAACAGGGTAAAGTGGTTAATCAAGGAATTTTCATTCACAAAAATAATGTTGACATACACAAGACTACAAAATAACTTGGAAAGGCATAAAATAAATCACACTCAGAGGGAAAAACTAGCAGAAATTGCTTCAATACTCTTATATCCAAAAGTTCTCTGGGAAGTTCTCTGAAAAATTCCCCCTTTGTGCTTTGCAAAGGCACACAATATATAGCAAAATTTCACCCCCTTCCTAAAAATAGCCTAAAGGTTGTACTCACCCATGCATCCTAATTTTATCCTTTATTTAATAATAAATAAAGGAATAAAATAATACAAACTAAAGCATGTAGTAAAAAAGGCATTAATAGCCTTAAATACAATACAGTCAAACTAAAGTTGACTATTCTATTTTAAAGAAAGAAAGGGTGAAAACTTTGCTAAAAATACAATTTGCTTGCTAGGCAAGTCTTCCTCCTTTGAGCATGTAAATTCATCATCTTCTTTGTTCTATCCTATTGTGAAGGCATGCAAAAATATAATTCCCTATATGTGAGCAAAATACTACAACCCTTAGCAATATTTACAAAATAATAGTTGTGTGGGGACCACCTCCAATGTGCACATGCTCTGATATTTCTCCTTTTCGAATGGTCACACGAGTGACACTTTACAAATTTTATGAAATCCCTTGTGGGGACCACCTTATAGAATCACAACAAGAGAAACTAATATGCGTAAAATATTACGATCTCAAATAAAAGTGCGTAATAAATAACACAACACAAAGAGACAAGATTTAATGTGGTTCACCCAATTTGGGCTACGTCCACCAAGAATCACTTGCTCAGATTTTATTACAAGCCTTCACTCTCTCAATACAATACCCAGATCCATTTGGAGATATGCTCAACAAACTCTATAGAATTCATACCGAATTCAAAGCACATCTGCAATACATTTGTTTGTCTATGTATCATATGCATAAGACCATATAAATATACAATTGCTTAAGTATTTTGATACAAAATCGTGGGTATCAAAACCATGGGCAAAAAACTATGGGTATCAAAACAATGGGCAAAAACCATGGGTATCAAAACAATGGGTACCTAAAACCATGGGCCCAAAAACAGCCCATAACATAATACCCATTACCCATGGGTTAATAAACCACCCATGAAAATTTGCTTGGGGCTTCGCCCCGAACCCCCGACCACTCACCGTGCAGCGGGACTATCGTAAAATTACCCGAGTGTGTAACATATAGAAGGTGTACCACACTCTAACATGAAAATAGGCTCCACAAACATAACAATCTCCCACTTGGAGACTGATTTCCACTGAGAAAGCTTCTCAACCCTTCACTGTCATCCGTGAAGGCCAACCAAAGCTGAACATAGCTTTATTTTATCCCTTGTGACCACCTTGGTCATCATGTCTGCAGGATTCTGACTGGTATGAATCTTCTCCAACTTCAACTTATCTTCCTCCAAAGTCTGTCCTAATGAAGTGATATCTCAACTGTATATGCTTCATCCTGGAGTGGAAAACAAAGTTCCTAGCTAGGTGTATAACACTCTGACTATCACTATGCATCTTACATTCCTCCTGCTTATGCCCCAACTCCTCAAGCAATTGTTGTAACCAAAACATCTCTTTGCTTTCCTTTGTGGCAGCAACATACTCAACCTCTGTGGTTGATTTGCCACCGGCTTCGTAGTCGTGAAATCCAGCTCACTGCTGTCCCACCTACAGTGTAAATATAACCTATCGTGCTCCTCCTGCTGTCTACATCTCCAACCATGTTTGAATCTACATAACCACGTAAAGTGGTGTCTGATCCACTGTAGCACAAAATTTTCCCCATGGTTCCTCTCAAATACCGAAGGATCCACTTTACTGCTTGCCAATGCTCTTTACCTAGATCACTCATAAATCTACTCACAGCTCCCACTGCATGGGCAATATCAGGCCTAGTGCACACCATAGCATACATCAAACTACCAACCGCTGATGAGTAAGGTACCTTGGACATCTGGTTTCTTTCCTGCTCTATCTTGGGACACTACTCCTTTGATAACTTAAAATGGCCTGCCAAAGGAGTCCCAACCGGTTTAGCATCTTGCATGTTAAACCTATCCAATACCTTCTTAATGTACTCTTCCTGAGATAAAGTCAGCTTCCATTCCTTCCTATCCCGAGTTATCCTCATACCAAGGATTTTTCTGGCTGCCCCCAAATCCTTCATATCAAAGGATTCACTTAGTTGTTTCTTGAGTACTTTTATTTCCTGCATGTTTTTACCTGCAACCAACATGTCATCAACATACAAACACAGGATAATATAAATTCCATCCTCAAATTTCTTTGTATACACGCAATGGTCAGAATGACATCTAATATAACCTTGCTCCATCATGAAGCTATCAAACTTCTTATACCATTGACGTGGAGCTTGTTTCAGGCCATACAAGCTCTTCTTCAATTTTCACACCATCTCCTCTTTACCTTTGACTTCATATCCTTCTGAGTTGTTGCATATATAGCTCCTCCTCCAAATCACCATGGAGAAATGCAGTCTTTACATCTAATTGTTCTAAGTGCAAGTCTTCTGCTGCCACTATTCCAAGAACAGTTCTGATAGAAGTCATTTTTACTATAGGAGAGAAAATCTTATCAAAATTTATACCTTGTTTCTGTGCAAACCCCTTGACCACCAACTAGGCCTTATATCTTTTCTTTCCTCCTTCTTCGTTTTTAAATTTGTACACCCACTTGTTCTACAATGCTCTTTTGCCTTCCGGTAGCTTCACCAGATCCCAAGTCTGGTTCTCCATGAGAGACTTATGCTCCTCATCCATGGCTTGCTCCCACTTCTTACTGGAATCTACCTGCATTGCTTCATCAAATCCCTCTAGCTCTCCACTATCAGAGTAATAAATAATAAAGAGAAGGAGAAAAACGTTCAGGTTCTTTTCTTACCCTAGAAGACCTCCTCACTGTAGGAGTTTGGGGTTTCTGTTGAGTCGGTTCCTGAACTGATTCATGGGTCGCTGTCCCATCCAGAAGATCCTCTACCACTGCATATTCTTTCTTGGATTCTTCCCTATTTTCCTGCAACTGTTGCTTATACATGACTTTCTCATTAAAGACCACATCCCTAGACCAAATGATTTTCTTGTCCTTAATACTCCAACATTTAAATCCAAAGTCATCACCACCATAACCAATGAAAGTACATTTTTCTGATTTAGCCTCTAGTTTGGTCCTATCATCCTTGTCTATATGAACAAACACCTCACATCCAAAGACTCTAAGAAATGAATAATCAACTTTCTTACCATACCAAGCCTCCTCAGGTATGCCTCCATCCAAGGCACTTGAGGGTCCTCTGTTTATCAAGTACACAACTGTGCTCACTACTTCTGCCCAAAAAGAAAGAGGTAGTCCTGCATGTAACCTCATGCTCCTAGCACGTTCCATTATTGTTCTGTTCATCCTTTCTGATACCCCATTCTGCTGTGGAGTTCCTGGAACCATCTTTTACCTATGGATTCCATTCTTAGAACAATAATCATTAAATTCATTGTTGCAATACTCCCCTCCATTATCGACTTCGAGACATTTTAGCTTAAGACTGTTTCATTCTCTACCAAGGCTTTCCATTTAACAAAAGTGTCAAATACATCAGATTTGTTTCTAATACAATAAACCCAAACTTTCCTTGTTGCATCATCAATAAAAGTAACATAATAACTTGAACCCCCAAGAGATGATACCTGAGCCGGCCCCTACACATCGAATTCACTAGCTCTAACTTACTCTCTTTCTTTGTAGGTCCAACCTTGAGAAACCTTACTCACTTTTGTTTCCCATATATGCAGTCCTCACAAAACTCCAAACCTGTTTATGTATATCCAGGAAAATTCTTCTTTATGATGTCCATGCCCTTATGGCTCATATGACCGAGCCTATAGTGCCATAATGTTGTATCTCGCATCCGAGCTACAAGATTACAATCATTAGTACTATCAGTGGATAAATACAAGGTTCCAACCTTCTTACCTCTTGCCACCACAAGAGCACCCTTGGTAACCTTCCAAGAGTCAGCTGTAAATATCACAGTACAACCATCACTTCCCAATTGCCTCGCCGATATCAAATTTCTCCTTAATGTAGGCACATGTCTGACATCCTTCAATAGCCATGTATTCTCATTCTACATCTTAACCTGAACAGAACCTTTTCAAACTATACTGCAAGGCTCATCATCACCAAGAAAAACATGCCCAAAATTCTCTTAAACATAATCAACAAAATAATGCCTATGTGGAGTAGCATGAAAAGAAGCCCCTGAATCTAAAACCCAAGATTCAGTAATATTATGTAAAGAAAGAATCAAAGCATCCTGGGATACATTACCCAATGCCACATTTACCTCTTTGTTTTCTTCCTATTGTTTCTTCTTATCTCGAAGCTCCCAACAGTCCTTCTTTGCATGCCCAGACTTTCCACAGTTCCAACATACAATCTTGCTCTTGGATTTTGACCTTGCCCGATCTTTCAATTTTCCACAGTTTCTTCTATTCTTCTGTCTCCCTCTAGTTTCCACTTTGTCAAGCATTCCCTAAAGTAGAAGATTCCCTGAGCTTTTCTTCACATTTCCTCACTTAGAATCACCCCTACAACATCCTCAAACTTCAACTTCAAGTTAGCTGGAACCGAGTTGCTTACCGTCATTACTAGGCTATTCCAACTTTCAGGTAAAGAGCACAGAATTAACAAAGCCCTAACTTCTTCATCAAATTCTATTATAACTGAAGCTAGCATATTCACAACCATATTGAAATCATTTAAATTATCTACTACTCGAACCATTCTCGACATCTTCATATTAAACAACTTTTTCATTAAAAATATCTTATTAGAGGCATAGGGTTTTTCATATAACTTCACTAATGCATCCATCAGTTCTTTTGTAGTCTTTTCCTTTGAAACATTATGTAACATCCTCATTTTATACTTTAGAACAAGTGAATTTTTTTTTTTGTTGATAATTGCATCCTGGTTCTAAACACATAATTTAGAACTCACAAATCAATAACCATTCATATAACAGAGATAACCATATGCATTGTAATGACTCGAATACCTCCGATCTATTCATTCCATGACTCGGTAATCTCACCGATCTATTCATGAGTAATAAGAGTTGGTGTTTTTATTTAACACATTACTCTTGCGGTTCTCTTCCCTAATATGGGATTCGGAATGCTCTGTCCCAGGAATCTAACTCAATAATTGTTACTATTATTCATTGGCATCTCATCCCTTAGACTAGGTGAATTAGGACAACGCAATCAGCAGCTTGCGATACTTTGGCCAAAGATTTGAAACATACTGTTTATGTCTCGTATTCCTTAACGGCATACTCGTCAATCTGGAATACGTCCTTCACCCCATTCTTATGTTATATAGAATGTCCTACACTGACTACTGTCAGTCCTTCCTTTCACAACTGAATCACTCGGAGGCAGATTAACAAGGTGATAATGTTATATGGATGCCCACGAGGATTAGGGATATGGTGACATACTGGTTCAACCTTGCAGTTCAACCAGTGTGTCATGATACCCCGAATCTCCTAGGCAGCCTTATAACATGACCACGTTCTTAATCGGACCCTGGGTAACTCGTGTGAAATCAAGTGTAAATCTTAGCGATCAATGCAAAGGGTGTCGCCATAAGTCATCTGCATTGTTGTAACTTCGAGAAGATCCTAATCTTCTCGGAGGTACAACCCTGCAGTTGACTTGTGTCGTCAACCTTTAAATCCGCCTCGAAAAGATCTACTTAATAACATGCGTTACGCACTTGAGTTTAAATTACTTTAAAGACTTTTCCCTAAGGTTAGCCTTTTCCAATCCCTGGATTCTTCGTCTTAAGACGACCCTCCTCTATTAAACCCATTACATGGTAGAGGTATTAAGGTCAAGTTCTCATCAAGGAGTCATTAGAATACACCTGATTCTAAAGCAACAGAGTTGGACAATATCTCATAACCTTTACTTGAGATTGCCATCTGAACTCCTTTTGATTTATATCAGTTCTCTTAACTGAATTTATATCATACTTACTAGTATAAAGATATAAATGATTAAGAATCCAATTTAATATTGTCCTGCCATACTCAGGACTAGGGATTAGTAATTTAATCCAGCTTGTTTAGCGTTCTGCTTAGGTTCATTTTTTTAACCTATCTTCTAGAAAGACAATTATTTAAATCCAATATTGCTTTCGCTAGAACAATAAGATCTGCTAAACACTCATATGAATTCGACCACATTTCTTGTAAGCTTTCATTGTCAATCACAAAAGCATCCAAATTATACAATGGTAACATTGCCCCTTCGTTACATAAACCGAAGAAGGTCAACTATCAGAATGAGAATACAACACATAAGTATCAAACACTTATTTCCATTCCTTTCAAAATTATACAATTACATTTTATGCAAGCAGCATACTTGATACAATGCTTAACGGAAAAGAAACATCTTTCCACATACAGTACATTTATATAATCAAGCTGTAATTCATTATGAAACACATTAATAAATCTGATCATCCTGTCAGATCTGCATTGCTTTTACCACTTACGGCAACCATCTGCAAAATAGTCAACATGAGTCAGTTCGATGAACTGAGCATGATAAGCACTAACTTTTAAAACAATTGCAATCCATCAATTGTTTTCATTAAACACCCTGTTTAAATGAGATCAAATATCCACATAAGTAAACATATTCAGACTATGCCCTTATAATACAAAATGATTACAAATATGTAACTCTATCATTGTTACAAAATAGTCTTGATCACTTTCTAATATTTCATCAAATATTAAAATCAAGGAACGAATGTACACAAACAATCATTAAATCCAAAATCACAACATTGGACAGATCGTTTCATTCATCCAAAAGGGAATTATCATAACAATTCGGATTCCACCAATATGTTACAAAACAATTCCCACTGTTAGACAGATATCAACAAATATTAAATAAAAGAAGAGGAAGAACCAAATCATTCATACTTCCTTTCACATTAGTTCATTACTGTACCGTCTTCACATATGAAAAACATTCAACCAGTATGTATATGAACAAGTCAGACAAGCCACAGAAGGATCACTGTTTTAAATCAAGAAATAAAACACAACAAAACTCCTGTACAGCAACTAACACATCAACAATCCATATATCAACCTTAAGCCCAATACTAGTTCCTTTTACACAGTAAGGCTTTTTCGAACCAAGTTCGAAATCAAAAGAACCTCTAGTATATCCTGGTCAACAACAGGCTTTATAACACTAATACTGATGCTTCCATAAGACCATGCAGAGATTACCTTACTAATACCGTAACACACACTGCCTCATCCAATTAGTAAATCAGAAGGGAACATATCATCCTGTACATACATCTGTACGTAATCGGAGTTGGTCAAATAGCACTCACGATTTACTTATACAGAGTCACGTTACTTGATACAAACCATTACTCAGGCAAAATTTCCCAATATCAAACAACAGTATATCAAGTCAAGTTCTCAACTGAGGCAAAAGAAGATACAGGTTAACTTCCACAATTCTACTGAACCCGAACAACAGTGGAATGACAAATGATTGCCAATGTTTCCTTCTGGACAAGTAAATGGTGTACATATTAAAACTCAGGCAAGAAATTTTAATCACTGATTTCAAACAAAGAATCCAATTGAACCCTTGCCAATGCGACACAATGGTATTCTTACGAATAACGGAGATCAAAATACAAATTATTCCCTTAAGTCGCTGGAACAACAATTTCTAAAATTCATCTATGATCAACCATGAACAGTGATTTAAACAAATAAATCATTCAATCGACTCCACAGAGTCATTCAATTTAAAAACGAATGTAATTCTATATTTACATTGCATACTGTTACGGGTTAATATCCATGACCTAACTCATTAAGCCAATATACAAGATGTCAAACTATTCACAGAAATCCATCAAGGCCAAAACATCACGAGTTCAATCTCAGGCTTATACAGAAGCCAAAAGAAGCAAGATACCCTCCACAGGGTCAAACAACAGGATAACCCAACAGTCCTAATTGAAACAGTTACACTGTCCATCTGTCAAAAATTCAACTGAGTCCTAACAATCAGTAACCAAAATAATGTAAGATGATAAATCATCCGTGCCAACAATGGCAACATTGTAATCAGGCAAAAACAAACCAGAATACTGAATTTCCAAAACAAAGAATCCAAATAGATATTCAAACGAAGTTCAACAGTGGTCCACAATACGAATCATTCAATGGACTCAACAGAGTCGTCCGAATAAAATACATATATCCATACTGTACACTGTCAACGGTTTAGATCCCGTTACCCAAATAACAAGGAAAAACAACTACCACTCGAGTCGAAAGGAAAACTGTAACACAATAGTTACCTGTTCCCAAACCATTTTAAAAGACAGAGCGACACCCAAAAAGTATCATTAGCCACTGTCACTAAAAACCACAACAGGGCTTTCAAAGGTTCAACAAACTGAACAATCAAACAGTTCCATTAATATTTCTTCCGACTGTTTCCAAAACAAGAATCGACGACCAAAAATCGACAACATAACAATCAATGGTCTATACCCATCACAGGAACGATTCATGGGCTCACGCCGAACAGGCCGAGCAATCATACATTTCACATGTTTCGCATAATCAATCCAAAATGCAAACACAAGGAAATAATGCCACAGTTCGAAATTAATAAACACCCATCAGAAGATAAATGAAATTTCGAACCAGAAGAGATACAGTACCAAGAAAAATCACACAAGATATCCATAGATAAACATCTAATTTCTTAAATCATTTGAACAGAGTTGTTCTAATGAAATCACTTGAAAGACAACAAGATATTTAAAGGTTAGGGCCTAACATGCCTGTATTTTTGCTCAAATTTCTGAGGCAGACCACTGGAAGAGCTCGTGCTTCCTTTTCCTTTTCCAAGTTAGAGCGATCAACAAAATTTTGCTATCTCCATGGCATATATATTCTCCTTGCCAGAGAAAAGAGCTAGATAACCTCATGTTCGCCATGCAACACAAAGAAGACTGGTGCGAAGAACCAGTGAACAGGCAGAGAGAAATCTGAAAATCGCGACAAGCCAAACAAACCAACAAACTTCCCGTTTGCATGCCTTCTCGCGAGTTCCGAGCTCGACTACCGAGAATATTGAATGCAATTAAACCAACTTTCCCGCTAAGACTCCACTTCCACCGACCGCCAGAATTGGCGACAGTCCAATGAAAACTCAAGTTCATTTCTAGTTTTGGCGACCTGCCACGTCTGAACAGGTTAGCCGTTGCCTATACCTCCGCCATGACCTGTCCCTCATCCTTATCCATGCATTAATTGTCATAGAAAACGCCGCCCATGGTTCGCACCCCTCCATAGGCCCCTTTACAATCTTGTTCATAGTTAGGTTAGTATCTTAGGTTAGAATTTAGGATAACACATATTCTAACCACATTACATGTAGTTACTTAGGACATTAACACATAGCCTAGGTCTAGGTTAGATTAACACTAATCTAACCCCTAGGTTAGGTTTTAGTTTTAGGTTACTAACCATTAATAATTCCAGTTAGGTCTACGTTCTGTACACTCAGAAAAGACCTATATCATACCTTCTTGAACAGGGTTAGCTCCTGTTCTGCTGCAGAATCGTATGTAACCGAATTATTACCTGGTCCACGATCGAGACCTTCCAGATATACTTCGATATCGGGAACCAATTTATTTCAAAAGATCAGCCTGAGTCATACTCCTGACTAGCTAAATCAATGCTTCCATACCTTGCAACCTGTTCAAGGTCTGTGATTTTAATTCATCACGAACAAATTTAAAGCAATACTTGGATCAATTCCACTGATCCAAGACTAGGTATTATAGATGGATAACTCTATAATTTATTCCGAGATCAGATTAAACTCAGATACAAGATGAAATAGATAAAAGAGTCTAATCATATTCTGACTCAGTCAAGATCTGAAATCTGCAAAGAAATTACAGTACATATCAAGCATGATTTCTAAATCGAGGAACACATCCTTATACAAGAAATCACATATCAACACTTGTATGCCCAGGAGAAAGTAACAACAGTTCAGGGTGTTACACATTAAATAATACCGAAGATGCAAGACACAACTAGATCCTTCCAAGTGCCTTCGATCCAACAAATCCCATTTCGCATCTGTCATACTCGAGGGTTTGTTCACCTTCTCAGACAATGGAGTATAAAGATCCTTCTGATAAAAGTAATCTTCCATCTGCATCTTCCAAAGACTGAAATTCTTCCCGTTGAATTTATCAACCCTAGATCTTCCATCATCTACCATAGCTCCCACTCAAGATAAAACTTTCCCTATGATTCAACACTTCAACAAACCAAACCAGGCTCTGATACCAATTGTTAGGAAATAAGAGATAAAATATGCGAAAATATTACAAATCTCAAATAAAAGTGCGTAATAAATAACACAACACGAGAGAGACAAAATTTAATGTGGTTCACCCAATTTGGGCTACGTTCACCAAGAATCACTTGCTCAGATTTTATTACAAGCCTCCACTCTCTCAATACAATACCCAAATCCGTTTAGAGCTATGCTCAACAAACTCTACAGAATTCACACCTGAATTCAAAGCACATCTGCAATACAATTGCTTGTCTATGTATCATATGCATAAGACCATATAAATAAACAATTGCTTAAACTGCTTGATACAAAACCGTGGGTATCAAAACCATGGGCAAAACACCGTGGGTATCAAAACAATGGGAAAAAATTGTGGGTATCAAAACAATGGGTACCAAAAAACCATGGGCCCAAAAACAGCCCATAATGGTTACCCATTACCCATGGGTTAATAAACAACCAACGAAAATTTGCTTCGGGGGCTTCGCCTGAACCCCCTAACCCTCTCATCGGCGAAAGCGGGACCGCCATAAAAATACCCGAGTGTGCAACACATAAAAGGTGTACCACACTCTAACATGAAAATAGGATCCACAAACATAACAATTTGCAAAATAATAGTTGTGTGGGGACCACCTCCAATGTGCACATGCTCTAATATTTGTCCTTTTTTGAATGGTCACATGAGTGACACTTTGCAAATTTTATGAAATCCCTTGTGGGGACCACCTTTGATTTGCTTGGTTGATATTGCCACCTTGTGGACTTAGGCAAATTCAGATTTTTAAAAAAAAAAGGGCACCACTTTTAATTAGGCTACCATTGTTTGTTTGGGATGACCATACTATATGGTCCACCACCTTTGACCTTGGCATTTTATAATTTCACCTTTTTGGTGATCATGGCATATGATTTGGTCTTTGATTATTTGCTTGGACTATAGTCAGTTTTTTTTAGAAATTCATTGGCAATGACTTAAACTTGGGACACGTGGGCTGGCCCCTTCCCACAGTGACTCAACCCTTTTGTGAACCTGGTTGGTGGGAACCCAACCCGTGCTTGGTTAACTTGGATTTTTGGGAATGTTTCGGGCCCTTGATCTCTGTCCTATTGTTCATGCTGCGTTGATCTTCCACTTGCGGTTAGGGTTTCCGACCCAAGCATTTAATGTGGTCGGTGTAGCTAACTATGGTTATCATTTTGAAAACTAGGCATGGAAATCTGACCTTTGATCTAGTCCTTCATCTCTGCTTTATCGTTGATCCTTTACTACAGTTAAGTTGTAAATTACCCTCGGTTAGGTGGGGAGTTAAAAACTCGAGCTCTTTGCATTTGGTCATTTCATTTGGTTTTTGGATCCATGGGCAAAGCCCTTGCAAATTTTCTCCAGCTCTACATTTTTTCCCAAAGAAGCATGGCGGCTTTGATGGCTTTCGAGCTTGCACACTTCGGTTTTGGCCTTAAAAGCCATTTTGGTCTGTTCATCCATGCATTTTTGAAGAAACCCTGAAGGTATTCGTTGCATTTTGCTCTTGTAGCTTATTTCCAAATCCGTTTTCTCTTGTACATGGACCTGTAGATCATTTTCAATCTGTTTTAAAAGCTTCTTTGATCTCTGTTGAATGACCAACTTGCATTTCTTCTCTGGTTTTCTATTTTCAATGTCTGGCTTCAACGAGCTCGAACACGAGCCTGTAAAGGAAGTTGACTGCCTTGGTTTGCTTCTTCGGCCTCATTATTTGAATGAGGTAAGTTCTTGCGCTCTGTAGAAAGAGTCCTGGCTATATCACTTGTTTAAAAGGAAACCATTCTTGAGTGTGAAGTTCTTCATTCTTCTTTTCGCAACTTTGCTTTTAACTGCTTTTATGTGTCATCTCCACATCTGTTTCTTTTATAAGTTGTTTCAAATTTTGTTTTTCTATTCCAATCCTTAGCTCTTTCATTTCTTTCGCCACTCATTTCTCTTTATGCACTATGCCCTCTTCTGCTTTGCCAAGCCTATTTGTATCCCTGAGTTACCATGTGTCATGTGCTGTATTTCTTTCTTTCAAGTACCATTAGATACATTGAACTTAGAATATCTATTTACTTTAGAAAAAGTGTATAGGAATAAAAATATAATTGGAGCTCAAAATTGAAAGGTACTGCTCTTTGTCTTGCAGGTGAAAAGAAGATGGAGATGGAAAGCAGAAGATGGAATGAGATGAAGCTGTAGATGCAGATGATGCGGAGTGGGAAAGAAGATAGAAAAGGCAATGATGGGTTCACTTTTACTCCTCTACTCTTATTCTTTAGCACATGCAATATTCTCTTTTCCGTGTATATGATGTTGTTACTTAGTCACATCCCATGGCTTGTGTGGGAAAATTTATGATCTCTTATGAATAGAGCATTAAATTGAAATAATGAGTTGACTATCTCTTTACGCATTCGCTTTTCCTTTGATTGTATAATGATGTAAGCAACTCAATATCTCAATCAAATGAATTAATATAAGAGAAAAAATTAAAATGAATACTAACAACTCCAGTAAGCAACCATTGAATGAGATGTTCCTCCTTTTATGTTGTTTGACTGCCTTAGCATACGCTCTTCGTTTTGACTCCTTCCTACTATCTCCATCCAGGACATTATTGTCACTTTGTTTGTTTGGCGGTATTTTCTTGATGGAAGTAGCAGGAAAGAAGTCACTTGTAAAATTTTATGACAGCATAGGTGGATGCAATTTCATTCATCACAAACAACTTTGATGAATACAGAGCAATAAAGTTGATGAGCATAATCATAATAATAGTGAAGCTGATCATTTGAAAACTGCAACTATGTTCGTTGTCCCAGAACCATACACTTCACATATTCTACAATCCAGTGTCTTCAAGACAACACAGATGTCCTTCGGGGCTTGTGTTCTTTTGCTAAGGATATTTGTGAAATTGTAGACTATGTGATCTGTTACATTTTTAACAAAGCACACATAGGTGCGAGACTTAACTTAATCTTCTTCACAAATCAATAGTAACAATATAATTTGATATAAATCCCGTAGCTTAGGTACACTTCACCAATGATATCTATCGTAACAAAGTTTTGAGTTGCCCATTTCTACACAAGTGTAGAAATTGTCGACATTTCTGCGATCCTGCAGGGAAAGCTTCTTGCTAGCTTGTAGACTAGTGCCTTATTCTTGTCCATTGGATATGGAGTCTAAATATGTGACAAAAATCTGCCCCTTTTCCGAAAGGTCCAACCCTTCCAAAAAAACTAAAGCTTGGAAAAGATCTGTAAACTGGATCACGTGCACGAATGCACTTATTGAAATAAAAAATGATGCAATGTGTGGAAACTACGCTTATTAAACAGAAATCCTACTCTAACAATCACTGTAAGATTTTCAATAATAGTTTTTGAGAAACATACCATTCACGGGAATGGGTAGTTCCTCTCCATTTAGTTTCAAAAGCTGAAAAATATTGTGTTCCTTGTAAGTCGTGATCATGTAAGGACCACTCCGAGTGTATCAAACTTTGAGTGGCTTCACACGAATTCACACGATCAAGCATCCCATTTCAATACAATATCTCTTTCATTGAAGACTCTGAATTTGGCTTCCTTATCAAAAGTCTTCTTCATCTTTTTGATTATTTTCCATATTTAAATGAGCTTGATCTCTTAGCTCTTGTAATTCCATCAATTCTGCCTAACGAACCTACAATGGTTCATTTTCAAGTAATTCCATTTGATGCAGCAAATCTAATGCAGGTAACTCAACTGAAATTGGCATTCTTACTTCTTTTCCATACACAAGTTTGTACGGTGAGTTATCGACTAATCTCTTAGGGGTTACCACTGTCATTAAAGTGTTGAATCCAACATTAGATGCCAAGCTCTTTGATTATCTTTGAGTGTTCTTATGATGATCCTTAACAGATTTTTGTTTGTACTCTCGGCTAAGCCATTACCTTGTGGGTAATAATTAGATGAAGAGCTTAAGTAGATTCCATGGTTGATAGCCCAATCTATTACTTTAGCACTCGAGAAATGCTAGAGCATTCTCTCGATATGATAGTTCTTTGGAACACCAAATCAGAGACTATATCTTCATAAAAGGGTAGTATTGAAGCTTCATTAACATATCTCAAGGATATTGCTTGAGTCCATCATGTAAAATAATCTGTCTCAGTTAATATCCACTTATGTCCTTGTGAAGAAGGTGGGTTTATCATGCCAATAAAATCAATACCCCACTGCATAAAGGGCTGATCAACTGAAATAAGTCAGTAAAAGCGGTGAAGCTAAACATTCTTTTCTAACAAAGAAAGCACATTTTTTGCACTTTCTAATCCACTCAAAACAGTCCTTAAATATGCTAGGCCAATAGTAACCTTCTTTCATGATCTTTAAAGCAAGTAGTACGTGCTAAGAAGTGACCTTCTGCAGGTCCTTCATGGAATTCTTATAATATTTTTTGAATTTTATCGTAATCGACACATCACAGCAAGATTCTATTTATATCTCTTTTGAACAATACACCATCAATGAAAAGATAAGGAATAGCTTGTAACCTGAAATACCTTCGTTTATTCTTATCCATACCTTCTGGATAGGTGCCATGTTGTAAATAATTTACCAAATCAGTCATCCACCTTGATTCCTGAATTTCTTGAGAAGGTTCAGGTTGCTGATTTTCTATTTGCAACATGATATTTGATTGCTGATATGTAGTTTCAACATGTTGTTCTGAATCTTCGGGTTCTGCAGCTTGTTGTTTCTCCATATCAGTGATTAAATGCTCACATAAACCTTTACCTCAAACTGTCTTGGCAACTCAGATATCAACATCATATTCCATAACCTTCGTTATCCAGCCAGTTTATTTTCTCATTCAATTCTTTGTTTAGCAAGAAAGCTTTCACACTTGGATGAGAAACAAGAACATGAATTCTATTGTTTGAAAGCATGTACTTAAAATTATTTAGTCCTCTGACTACTGAAAGTACTTGTTTTTCAAGGAACGTGTACCTTGTTTCATAATCATGTAAACTTTGTCCAAAGAAAGCAATTGGTTGTTCGATATTCTCATCATTGACTGGGATAAAATAGCCGAGACCTCTTAGCTCCAAATAGTGCATACATTGTAAAATCTTTATCAAAATTTGGATTTGTAAGAGTAGGGGCCTAAGAAATAGTTGTTTGATAGCCTCAAAACCTTCTCTCCCTTCGCTGGTCCAAGAGAATGTTTTCTCTTTCTTTAACATAGTTGTTAACGGTTTAACCAATGCTGCAAAATCTGGAACAAATCTCCTAACAAAGTTGATTTTTCCCAGAAAGCTCTGTAATGCCTTCTTGTGATGAGGCAATGATAGCTGTGATATAGCTTCGATTATGAAAGGATCAATTGCTAAACCTTGCTTAGAAATAATATGGCCAAGTAGTTTACCTTGATGTACTGAAAAGATAGACTTTTTGGGGTTCAAGGATATTCCAAATTGCCTGCATAACTGAAAAGTCTGCCTTAAATGCATTAGATGTTCTTTAGAATCTTTTGAAAATACAGTAACATCATCTAAATAAACAAGTATGCATTTATTTAGTAGGCTACGAAAAGCCATGTCCATTGCACGTTGAAACATTGCACCGACATTTGAAAGACCAAAAGGCATTCTTTTATAAGCATAAGTACCCCACTTTGTGGTAAAAGTTGTTTTATATCTATCCTCTTCTCGAACTAAAATCTGATTGTATCCGCTATAACCATCTAGAAGGGATAGTCTATCTGAACCTGAAACTGTTCTCAAAATCTGATCCATATTCGGTAGTGGATAATGATCTTTTAATGATGCTTTGTTAAGATCTTGGAAATCCACACATAATCTAATTTCTCCATTCTTCTTCCTAAGAGGAACAAGATTCGCTACCCAACTTGAATGCTTGACTAGGAAAATAATTCCTGATTCAATCAATTTTGATAATTCTTTCCTCATAAGAGGTTCTATTCTGGGATTTACAGGCCTCTGTTTCTACCTAACTGGTTTAGAATTTGGCTGTAATTCAATGGTATGTTGTGCTAGACTGGGATCAAACCCTTTCAAGTCTTGGTATCTCCAAGTGAAAACATCTTTAAATTATGTACAAAGATTAATGAAAGACTGTTTTTCGGATAAGGAACATACCTTTCCAAGGAATAAATTCTTTCCTTCATCAACTGAAATTTCTTTGTAATTATCAGCATGAGTAGACATCTTAGTTTTGTCCTTTCTTAACTGGTCATCAGTGCTAAAGATGTCTTCCAATGTGACAAGTCCCTGAGGCAATTTGTTTGTATTTAGTTGAACGATTTGGTCACTGTATAAATGCTGTAATTAGTGCCATAATGTGTGGTGAAAAACAAGAAAGACCAATCTTAGGAGAGATAACCTCCTATCTTCACTGTAAAGTCTCTAGATAGGCATAAAGCAAAATATGGAGGTAAATCCACAACGGTAACATCTTGCAAAATGGAAACATTTGGGCAAGCGTGCAACGTTACCTCTAAATTTCTTATTATACCATCTGTAATAGTTGCAGTCCCATCAAGTTGTAAAACACTCTTTTCTGTAGGTTCATATTGCAGGCCCAATTTTTCAGCAATTGCTTTTGGCATAACTGTGCTAATTGTACCACTATCCACCATGTAGTTATGGACTAGATTTTCTCCAATAATCAGTGGTAGATAAAATGGTGGTGGTTTCGTTATGTCTTGAGCATTTAAAAATTTCTAAACCATCCATCTAACCCCTTTTAGGCGGTCTTGATCAAGTGTTCCAAGCACCATATCTCATCTTTTAAACTTCCTTTTCTATTGTTTTTGTCAAAATTTACGCTTTAGCTAGTTCATGACAAAGTAAATCTGTTGTCCTAGAATGCTTAAAGCATCCCACGTCAAGATATTAACATTATGCTTTTTCATTACATCAACGATATTAACAAAAGCAACCATTTTAGAGATAGATTCAACTGTTTTAGCATAAGCCTTAGCAAAACTCGACTCTTCTACAAACTGATTTCAACTTCTTTTATGTGTCATCTCCACATCTGTTTCTTTTGTAAGTTGTTTCAAATTTTACTTTTCTATTCCAATCCTTAGCTCTTTTATTTCTTTCTGCCACTCATTTCTCTTTATGCACTCTACCCTCTTCTGCTGCCAAGCCTATCTATATCCCTGAGTTACCCTGTGTCATGTGCCTGTATTTCTTTCTTTCAAGTACCATTAGATACATTGAACTTAGAATATGTATTTTCTTAGAAAAGGTGTATAGGAATAAAAATGTACCCAGAGCTCAAAATTGACAGGTACTGCTCTTTGTCTTGCAGGTGAAAAGAAGATGGAGATGGAAAGCGAAGATGGAACGAGATGAAGCTGTAGATGCGGATGATGCGGAGTGGGAAAGAAGATAGAAAAGGCAATGATGGGTTCAATTTTACTCCTCTACTCTTATTCTTTAGCACATGCAATATTCTCTTTTCCATGTATATGATGTTGTTACTTAGTCACATCCCACGGCTTGTGTGGGAAAATTTATGATCTCTTATGAATAGAGCATTAAATTGAAATAATGAGTTGACTATCTCTTTCTGCATTCAGTTTTTCCTTTGATTGTATAATGATGTAAGAAACTCAATATCTCAATCAAATGAATTAGTATAAGAGAAAACTTAAAAGGAATACCAACAACTCCAAAGAAGCAACCATTGAATGAGATGTGCCTCCTTGTATGTTGTTTAACTACCTTAGCATATGCTCTTCGTTTTGACTCCTTCCTACTATCTCCATCCGGAAATTATTGTCATTGTTTGTTTGGCAAGTATTTTCTTGATGGAAATAGCAGAAAGGAGTCACTTGTAAAATTTTATGATAGCATAGGTGGATACAATTTCATTTATCACAAACAACTTTGATGAATACAGAGCAATAAATTTGATGAGCACAATCATAATAATAGTGAAGCTGATCATTTGAAAACGTAACTATGTTTGTTGTCCCAGAACCATACACTTCACATATTCTACAATCTGGTGTCTTCATCAAGACAACACAACTATCCTTCGGGGCTTGTGTTCTTTTGCTGAGGATATTCATGAAATTGCAGACTATGTGATCTATTACGTTTTGTAACAGCACACATAGCTGCAGATTTCACTTAATCTTTTTCACAAATCAGCAATAACAATATAATCTGATATAAATCCCCTAGCTTAGGTATACTTCACCAATGCTATCTATCGTAACAAAGTTTTGAGTTGCCCATTTCTACACAAGTGCAGAAATTGTCAACATTTTCTTCACATTTAAACCTTCTCAAATCTTCTCTCTACTTGTAATGATGATTACATTGGATTTTGATGATGCGATTAGAATAGATATGGATTATGATGAATTGTATTCAGACATAGATTTAGCTTCAAGCATGATCATAGAATCGGATGATGATAATACATAATTGTTTTAAGAAAAATTGGAATGTGTTAGGACAAAAACATCTTCTCTATACTTATAAAATTCAAACTTTGTATCAGGTTTCTACACATTTAAAACTTCTCAAAATCTTCTTCTCTCTACTTGTAATGAATCAATGATATGATGACATTAGATGTGGATGATGACATTAAAATAGATATGGATGATGATGAATTGTGTGGATGTAGATTTAACTTCAAGCATGATCATGGATGATGATAATAGATAATTGTTTTAAGAAAATTTGGAATTTCTTAGGAAAAATACATCTTCTCTCTACTTGTCAAATTCGAACTCGTGTATCATGTTTCTACACATTTAAACCTTCTCAAAATATTCTTCTCTATACTTGCAATTAATCAATGATATGATGACATTAGATGTGGATGATGACATTAAAATAGATATGGATGATGATGAATTGTGTGGACATAGATTTAGCTTCAAGCACGATCATGGATGATGATAATGGATAATTGTTTTAAGAAAATTTGGAATGTCTTAGGATAGAGACATCTTAATATAGTAAAATATTCTTCTCTCTACTTGTAAAATTAGAACTTTGTATCAAGTTTCTTCACATTTAAACCTTCTCAAAATCTTATTCTCTCTACTTGTAATGAATCAATGATATGATGAAATTAGATGTGGATGATGACATTAAAATAGATATGGATGATGATGAATTGTATGTGGACGTAGATTTAGCTTCAAGCACAATCGTGGATGATGATAATAGATAATTGTTTTAAGAAAAATTGGAATGTGTTAGGACAGAAACATCTTAATATGGAAAACATTCCTCTCTCTACTTGTAAAATTTGAATGTGTGATTTTTACATGTAATTTGATATTCATCCCACAAATTTTAAATACTTCATTAAATCATTTTGAAAATACAAAATAAATTAAACATAATTGTAAAAAATCAAGCAATGTCATATGATATGGTTTAAGCTACCTCTTATCTTTTAGATGGTTGTGACAAAGCATATGGAAGGAAAATGAGAAATCATCCTTCGTAGCGTGCTAGACAATCTTCGATTCAAGAAAACTCAACACGAAAAATGGATTAGTATATAGATGGGTGAGTTTCTGACATTTTTAGTCCCGAGAAGTGAGAGCTTCCTCGGATGGATGTCAACCCACGTTTTCAAGAAAAAAAGATGAAATAATGATTGAGTGGATTAAGGAAGAAACAAAAAGATTAAAGAAAATGTAAATGATAACCTATACATGTCTAGACAATAGAAGTCTGGAAGTCTGGAAGAGTATAACAATGGAAGAATATGCATATATGAACTTTGAAGGCCTTACAAATTAGTATTTGACAAATGCATGTAACAAACAGATTTTTAAAACAGAAATTGGTATTCGACAAATCCAAAATAGTAATTATATAAAACATTTTTTTATAAATAATTGTATTTAAATAAAAGTAAATATATACATAAATGTGACATCTTTAATGATAACAAGAGTTGAACCAAAATATGATAAAAAGCCTCCTCGATCCAATATTTGCATCTCAGAGCTAAAATTGTGTTCACTATTACATCTAACTACAAACTATTATATTCGAATTTGTTAATATGAAATTGAATAAATAACCACAATTAAAATGTAAGGTGACAAACAATAAAATTAAGGTCAAGGAGATACCTATTTAAAGTTGAAACAATCCATTATCAATAGCTTCTTCAAAGTTGATGTTCTCTTTTGTAGAGTGTGACGACGCACCAATTCTAGTCTCATCGTTGGGAACAATTGTACTTGTAGTTATATTATTTACACCTCTTCTTTTGGAAAGGGAATTCCAATGCACAATTGCTTTTTCAAAAGGAAAGGTTTCCATGGAGTAGCGAGAAACATAACACCTCATGCAAATTTCTATATTTTTATCCAACCTATTTCTCAATTTTGATTTTATAAATGATAAAGCACTGAAAACCCTTTTGTCCTCCATATGCCCCATAATATTTTTTTAGCATAGCTCATATAATCTAAAATATTCACTTTGATGTATTCTTGTAACACATTACTTTGATAGATTCGTCTCAATTTTTATATTGGTTCCTCATTGTTGTTGCAAAATTTGTTGAATGAGACTTTAATAAATCAATATTTAGTATAACTTTGATTTCTATACCCTTGACCTCTCAAGTCTTTGTGAAATGTTCCATTATTGTACTCATGGATTTATGGAAATGCTTTCTTACAAAGTATGCACGAGCACCTTCATTATTCCAAAATTAGGTTTCATCACACCCATTGCTTCAAGAATTTTATCTTTGTAGAAACATTCTCTAATTTCTTATGATAATGATTCTAAATTTTTTTAAGCTTTATTCTTGTTTCAACTGCAAGAATCAAAGAGATTATGTGTCACAGAATATCTTCTTTTTCCAATCCTGTAATATCTTGATGTTTTTGAAAAATGTGCAGTGGTATTTTCCTCCCATTGACATTGATGCAGAGGTGATCATGGATATTAAATCTCAAATAGTTACTGGGATTCTTAAGATCTAATAAATCTTTCCAATTCTCAAAAACAGGTGTATCAAAACTATCTTGGGAACTCGTACTTTAGATATCGTGACTTTGACATATCATTTTTCTCATCCGTATAAAATCCACAATATAGATTAATCTCCTCAGTGCATGCTTCATTAGTGTATCAATCTCCCGCAACATTGGAAGAATATCGACAAATGTAAGTAATGTCTCCAAATCGCTTAAACGGAACAAGTCTCTCACCCTATTAACTTCATAACGATATTTCGCATGAAACCAACCAATGAAGGATACTCCTCACGAACTTTGCATGCAAGTTCATACAAAGAAATCCATCTCATCTCAACATCCTTCAGAATTTTTTTGCCATATTTAATTCCAATTGTGAATTTCTAGAACTCAATAAATCACTGTGGGTTGCTTTCCATATCGGCATGAAGTTCTCTTATAAGGTCTTCTACTTTAGCAACATTTTCGTAGTTGTTTACCATTTTATACGTTAAATTCATTCGGGAGCCATATAATGAATTTCTAACATATAAGGGGCCACCGTTATTTGTAATCTAACACACAACCCTATTTAGTGACCTGCGCATGACGGATGCACCATCTACTCTAACACGTACTAACTTCGTAGCAATTTCATAATCAATCATTCCAAAGCAATATATTTCAAATGAGAAATAACTATTTTATGTAGGTTTTTGGCATTACGCTTTTCAACCATTTTCATAACACTCAAAGTGATGAGGTGTCCTTATATGATTTTCTAAAGTATAAACATGGATACACACCCATGCAATGTTGTCGATCATTATCACTTCATCAATTGAAAGAGAGATAAACTTTGCTTTTTTACATTCTCTTTCAAATATTCCTTCTTTATAGTTGAAAGGCATTTTGTCATTTCCCATGCACTACTATCGTGCCAATGAGACTCGAGGACTCGTTGTGTATTCCATTATATTGATATGAAACTTTGAAATCAAGGAAATCCAAAATTGGTCTTCCTTTCTTTAGTATGTGAAATAAAGTAGAGAATTGTATGAGTTTTGCATGTAGATTTGATTGATTCGTCTTACCAGTTTGCGATGTGATTATTCCTCCCTTTTCCACAAGATGTTTACCTTTTTCTGCTCTACTTCATACTCTTCTATGTATTTAACATGCATGCATTCTTTTTCAGTTTTCCACCTGTGTGTTTTGATTTTCTAGCCATCCTCCCCCGTTATAGTCAAATATTGTTTTCCACAGTGTTTTTCTATAGTGTCTAGCTTTAGTTGCATTTTTGTTTCTTTCCCAATTTCTAAGTACATATTATACATGTACATTCGATGGGATCTCTTCTAAATTATATGGCTTTACAAAGTTCAATAAACAAAAATTTGGCAGCCCAATCAAACTTGTATGTCCTCTCAATTGTCCACATATTCTTGTTCGTTTTCAATGTTTTACTTTTTTAGTAGAATTTTGATCATTATCACAATCACTTGGTTTCCTCTATTGTGAACTAGAATTTGAATTTGATTTTTGTGTTTCATTTTGCTAAGTATTTGTATGTGTGATATCTTGATGCACTCTTGGTTGCACCCCAACAGGAAGAATATCTTTAGGATCTGGCATCTCAATAGGTATATCTTCAAGATCTGACACGGTATCATCATAGGTGTCATTTGGTTGATATTGTGTAAAATTCATGTCCACCTCAATATTACCTTCCACACGATCAGACTCTAATTCATTCCAAAGGGAAACTATATGGGTGCTGGTCATTATGGTATCTGTAGTAGAAAAGTTTCCAAAATACTTGAAAAAGGACTTCTGATATTTCTTAATTACTTTTAGGTCTTCTCATTCTGAGCACTAACACTTCCATTATTCTATATGGCTAAGTTAAAACTATATCATGTTTCAACAACTCTAAGTTATGTGTCAACAACAAGAGCATCGTGCGTCAATAGTAACTCTGTCATGTGTCAACAAATAAGAACTGTGTCATGCATCACATAAGGATTATGTCATGCATCAACAAGATAACTGTCATGCGTCAACAATAGCTGGGTTGGGCATTAGTTGAGACTTAAGTCTCCTTTTCGGGTGTCAAATGAGTCACGCATCAGCAAATACAATAAGTCACACATCAATAAATATCGTTGCCGCCACCAAAGAAAACTCTTTCGTGTCAACATAAGTACGTCGTGTGTCAACAAGAAAAACCTTATCATGCATCAGCAATATCTCCTTGTCACCCATCCGCATGAAAACCTTTTTCGTAAGCGCCAAAGAAATGCAATAAGTCACACGTTAGAGAAAAACTTTATCATGTGTCAATAACACTATTGTCATGCGTCAACAAGATCAGTGTCGGGAGTCAACAACCAAACCCTTATTGTGTGTAAGAAAGATCTCCTTATCTCCCATCCACAAAAACCTTTGTCACAAGTCAAAATATTACTAGTCGCGCGACAACAAATAAGCACTGTCACCGACTAAATACTACTAAATAATAAACAAATCTGCACTATGGTCTAGTGCTTAGAGTATGTAAGTCCGTGGTATTGGTAAGGTACTAGTGGTAGTATACTACCCAGAGAATCACCTAGGTTATAGGAGATTTTTTCAAATGTAGACGGTTTAAACCGATTCCTAAAAAAATATATACTATAAATTTTAGGCGAACAAGACACTAACCTGCTCCGAAAAATTCACCTTTTCAAATTTTCCTAAAATGAAATTTTTTCCATATTACAAATATTTACCACTAAAATTATCCTTGTTGAGCATTTGTGTTATGTGCACCTTTCTAGAATTATTCTCGGGATAGATGATGACTACTAGTCCATTTTTATTTCTCTTTATCTTTTATTTCGAGTAGTTGTTGTTTTGTTTAAGACATTGAAATTTTCATTTCCTATTATTCCACTTATATCTATGTAAGATTTGTTTCGTTCACTCTTCCTCTACATGAAACCCTTTGTTTGTCCATTCTCTCGCTAATGCGTGAAAAGGGGTTTTTGTTTTTATATGAGCTACACACGTCTAGATATCTAAGACTACATATGGTTATGTAGGCTTCAATTATTCTTGTATTGTTCCTAGGTGTGTAGATGCAATGGAAGAAGTGTGATAACCCCCATGGTTTTTTCCAACATATACTCCTTCCAAAGTGATCGAATAAATGTGTTAGAACTGGTTTATGTCATCAAAGCATGAAGGGGAGAACATCTATTAGATGATTTAGTTGTGACAGATTCCCAAATTTAGGTTTGTTTAAAACACATTGGGAACTTGGAATAAAATCCAAGGGAATTCACCAAACATAATGGAGTTTGGATCGAGTCTTTTCGAGATGTTTTATTTGCAAATGTCGAATACATGTATGTAAAATATGGGAGCATTATAATGCATGTGAACGAGTTAGCGAGGGTTTTATGGTGATGTACGTGTAGCTTACACTTGTTCAAAACTAGATTAGAGCACCTCCCTTATCACCTCGTTATGAACAAGCATGGTTTTCACCCTATTTCTAACATCCTTTCATATTTATGGTTTTCTCATTTAGTGTTAGTGAAATTCTCAATTAAATGAAGAGTATGGTTATGTTTATTAAAATGACTTGTTACACATAATGGATATATTTACCTTACATCATGTAGAACTGATATGACCCTTTTAGTGTAAGCTACAATCTACAACCATCTCATGTGACAACTAGAACTTTTGGATGATAGAATTGGATAACCATATCCACCTGATTAGAGAATTAAACTTGACTTCCTTGTAATCTCGTCATTTTTTACCTTGTTAAAACTTAATAAAACATGAATATTTAGCAACATGCAAACCATCGCTCCAAACCCCGTAATGGGTAAGTTATGGAATTATCATGTTCACTTTGGTGATGTGAGATTTCATTTCAATCTCTATAATGACTTGAAATGATATTTTGACCTTGGTTTGTTACACATTTGGGGGCCAAGTCGGTTATTTAGGACCCCATACCGAGAAAATAAATTCGATCCTTTGCACACCTCTAGTGTTTCTCTAGGAATATCATAATAAATCAATAGCTTCGAGAAATTCACCTCAGAATATTGTTTTGTAACGAGTTTTTTGTAGGCCTCGTGATGTTTGAGGACTAAGTCCAACTAGTATAATTACAAAAAGTGGCTTCAGAAATGTAGTGGCCATTTGAATCCCGAAATATAAGATTTATTTTCCTAAACTCCAAGGAGTTCCCTATAGATGGGGTAATTGATAAAAATTTACACATGGTGTGTTTGAGCTTCATAAAATAGATTTCAACCTCGGTTTCGGCCACTATGGCCAATTTTGTCATCTTTACAATCCTGCGCAAAGACTAATGAGAATTTTTTGTGGAACTTTCTCTTAGCGTAAAAATTATTACACAACCTTTAAACTCTATATGTATCTCATTAATGAAACTTGTTTGTATTTTATTGCTTTTGGGAAATTTGAAGTGCTTCTCTCTTTCTCCTCTCCCTATCTTGCTTCTTCTTGAAATAGAAATGAAATCGCATTTTTGTTCTTACCTCCATTGTATATTAAAAGTTTTAATTTATTGTAAGTGGAAAATAATATATATGTGAAAATGTTAGTCATAAGGGGAATGTCATGCCATCATTTATTTTTCATTGACCATGTTTATACTAACTTTTCAGGTTGTAGGTAGTGAAGTAGGAGTAAAATGGATGTTGGAAATCTAAATTAAATGTTTATTATTGAAAATGTGTAATCAAGATGGAATTAGAATAGTTATTTATTTTATCAATAACACTTGTCTTATGAGAGTAAGATCTCCTCTCATTGTGTCTATGTGTTAAATATAGTGATGGTGTAATTTTACTTGAAACCTTACAATTCAACTGTATTGTAGAATAACGTATTTAATTAATTGGGGTGAATCTTCATAATTTTGTGTATTGGTATGATATTGAGATAGAAATTGAAAATTAATTATGTTGTAAGCATGTAAATAAAGAGGTTGGTCAGTGATAGTAAGACTTGTGATGGTTTCTTGAAATATTTCTACACCATTTTCCACCTTGTGTAAGTAATCATGTGATTTCAGCATAACATACTTAGTGCACTTATTATCTTGCATGTTGTTTTTTAATAGTAATTAGTGCATAAGAAGGTTAATATTTAACTAATATATGTTGTAATGAAATTCGATATGTAGTTGGTCATGGTTGTCTTATAATACACTCAAATCATGTTTCCTTGATAAAATAGATACAATCAACCCTTCCTCTCCCCAAGGTAAAATATGTTGCCTCTAGGATACTTGGGCATCTTGGTTATACACGACTCGGAAAAATTTATAAGAGGGAAATTGGTTACTCCATTGGAGGGTGTTATAAGTCCATTTGAATTGTAAGTATTCTTGGTTATCTTATTTTTCCACTTAAAAATAAAATCATTCCCTACCCGTCATGTCCATGATCAAATTCCAACCTTCCCGAAAGAAAGAACTTTCAACTTTGGAGAAGGATATTGGTGGGTTATAGGTGTTGTGAGAAAAAGTGAATATTCGTATAAATTTGACCACAAGAAACAATGGGTGAAGAGTTAAATCCTATGGGCCTTTTGTCTCTTCAAATAATTAATAAAGGACAAAAATTAGGTGTGAATCCTTCATGAGGTTAGAATACCATTTATGCCCTACTGCTTACCCATGGAGGGTCATGTTCCTTTTGGATCAAGATGAATTAGTCTTAAGACCTCTTAATAAGATTTCAGTGGATGAAAACTCGATGTATATTTCCTACCACTTGGAATGGTGCCCTAGGAAACCTTAGATTGTTGTATGTGGATTTTATTTCTCCATTATATTATACCTTCCAATACTTGGGTGGTGCTGACATTTTTTGCACCTTGTGCGAAAAGGTCAACTTGAAACTATTTTGTTTCTCATATTGGTCGAGTTACGAGTTTTGCTATGTTTGGGACAGCCATCTCGAAAAAGATGCAATTTTAATTGTTTGGTTTTAGAAAGTTGGAAGTCATTTTGGATCAAAACTACAACTTGGGTACAATTAAAGAATTCCATGCCTCATAGATGCAGCCATTCCATTTGAAACCCTTGTCAAAACTATGAAAAATCTATAAACGATCATTGTAAGGCCCTGAGGAAGGCAGAAGGGCGCATGTATCGACATGATGTTACAAGCTACATACAGGTGGTAGTTTTGAAGGACAATGTACAGTTTTACAAGCAGTTTGCATTTTCAATGAGCAACAATAAGGTACACTTGATTTTTATTTATTTCTATGATTAAGTGAATTATTTAAGTGTTTTGAGTTGTATAAGTTCATTCATTATCCATACAAATTAAGGAAAGTACAAAAAGGAAGGACATACATCTCATTACACGAAAATATTTTCATTTATTCATGAGAAATAATTGTACTTATTTTCTTACACAAGCCGTGAGAAATAACTAAAGGAAAAAAATAATGCATATACTTATGAAGCTGAAAATGTAAAGAGGTAAAAGAAACCCGTCATTGCCTCGAGGAGGTTTCTTTTCTTTCGAATTATTGTTCCAGCTTGTCCACTGCAACTGCATCATGGTACCTGAAAAGGGAGAAGCAAATGATCATCAATACTTGAGCTCAGGGTTTAATTTAACTCTTTATACTTCCAACTTCATAAATTCATGCATTCAAAAGTGTAATTATTAGTGAAGCAGGGAAATCAAGATAACAGTTTATAGCTTGCAAGTTTTAAGTTATCATGGAATACAGTTACAGATTTTCTATTTCAAAAAAAAATTACAAACAAAAAATAAAGATTTTAGATCTAAAAACAACCATTTGTGACTTTTGAAATGACAAGATCTTTCAAGTATAAAAAAATTCAAGGATCCGTTTTCAACATCGATACAACCTTTCAAAGCCATTTCAGTGTTCAAAATTCAACATTTGAGATAGAAAAGAAAAAAGGTTTTAAAGTTTTAATGATTTCAAAAGTACAAGTGCAAAGAAATCAACTACAGATTCAAGATTGACAAGATTGATGGAAAAGAAGGTACATAAATGTAGCAAAGATCATTCATCAGAGAAGTTATTAATAAGTCAGGTCACAAATCCGAAAGAACAATTTTTGTAAAAGTGGATAGCCATCAAAAGCATAAGCTTTAATCTAATAACAGCTCACCGATGGCATCAGAGTAAGGGCAGAGCTCATTAGTGGCATTCCAAGACAAGAATGGGTCAACAAATGTGAACTGGTAAGGGAAAACTCATGTATAATTAGACTCAAATTCAAAAATGAAAACGTCAAGCCATTTACAACAACTTCAAAATCCCTTAAAGGAGTTTGTGTTGTATTTTCATGATATAGTCTATAATAGAAACAACACATAAGAATGCAATTACCAACAACCATTCAACAATGTCATGAAGAGCTTCAGTATTGAAATACAATAGTCACAGTGAACATCTTTCAAACAGTGGTTGAGCTCAGCTATAAGCATGGAAATAGAGCACCGATGAACTCTTAAAATGAATCAAAAACAAGCTTCAAACTCGGTGAGTACAAGTTCAACTCGAATTAGGTAGTGTAAAGTATAAAATGATGTGAAGTGAGTTTCAACGATACGGCCATATAAAATTTTCCCGTAAGCCAAAGCGATAAACCCGACCAGGAAAAATAATATGCAAAACACCTCGAAATGGCAACATGACGGATCGAAAATATTAGACAGATTTCCAGAAGCCATTAAAATATTCAAAGCATATTACAAAATCGAAAGAAATGTACAAGTTCAAATACCCACATCGACAAACATTCAGATCTGCTGAGTTTCGAGCAAAATGGGAATACCCATTTTATATTCAGAACATAATAATCAAGAAAATCCCCAAATACGAGCTGCAAGGAAATATTTTCACATTTTTTGGAGAGAAACTCGAAGGTGGGGTGAATTATCATTCTAGTTCATTGAAAGCTCGAAACCCTAAAAATATTCAAGAATGACGATACCCAGAAGCTTACTTAATCTCAGAGTTCGAGGTCGTGTAAGAAATCACACTGAAACACAAGGGTTTTGAGGTGTGAGTGTCAAATAAAGCCAAACAACTGAGAGAAACAAGTTACAGAGTTCACAGAACTAGAGCCTTACCCCTCTTCATTAATGGCGGCCAATATTCACATAAGACCACGAAATAAGAAATGGCCGAGTTATATAGATTTTCTTCATCATTTTTGTGGCAAGATCAAACAAAAACAAAAAAACTCCATGAGAAAGCTCGGAAATACAGATTCATGGTGGCCTAGAGAAAATCAGCCAGGGCTTTGCCAACCTAAGGAGCTCAAGAGATGGAATGAAAATGATATAGTTCGAAGGATTTTTTCTTCCCCAACTCGTGGTTAGTTTCCTAACTCAACCAGGGTCAGAAAAGTGTGCACGCTGGCAACCATGGAGGAAACCCTAACTTAACCAAGGTTAGGTTCATCACCGACGCCTCATGATGGGTCACCCCATCGTGGAGGAGGGGACAAAATAATTCAATCAAATAATTCATGTTTTGACCATAGTCTATGCTATGTAATAATCGGAGGGGACCAAATAATCATGTGGGGTATTGACCTTAGGAAATCAAAATATGCACATATGATTAGGTGGGAACAATTATCAAAGCCTTTGCATGTGTCAAATCCCCCTTCACGTTGAGATAAAACATATGCCCACCTTTTACCATTGCCTTATGTTTTCACACAAAAGATGAGTAATTATTATCTTATGCATGTGACCAGGAAAGAGACAGAATCACCTTTTCATGCACAGGTGGCACTTGAAGACAAAAGGACAGATGTCACATCAAAGAAGAAGACAAATTGTATGCATGTAATAGCTGACTTGCTCATGAAGAAAAGCTTATTATTAGCCAATTATTCACCCAACTTTATTAAAAATAGAACAGTCAACTGCAGTTTGACTGAGTTATATTTTTGTAACCAAGGCTATTAATGCCTCATTGTATTAGCATGCTTATTTTTATTCCTTTATTTATTCATGATAAAGGATAAAAATAGGGTGCATGGGTGAGTACAATTTTAGTCTATTTTTAGGAAGGGTGGGTTGAATAATTTTTGCTATATATTATGTGCAATTGCAAGAACAAAGGGAGGACTTTTTGGACATAGGAGTGCTTTGAAGCAGATTTTGTCAATTTTGCCCTCTAAATGAGAAGTATATTCTACCTTTCCAATTATTTATAGTCTTGTGTATGTTTTATTAATCCTTGTGAATGTTGAATTCCCTGATTAATCATCTTACCCTATTGCAAATTTAGTAATTTCTGCATGATATTAATGTGCATGTGTAACTTAACAATATTGTTGTGATACTTTCCCTCAATACATCAAAGTGTTTTCCTAATATTCTACAGAAATCTATTGGCTTGTGCATCTAGAACTCATTCTCATATCAATTGTGCATGTGCTCAGTCAAATACCTCATATAAGTTTGGTGTATCACCCCATTTTTGAATCCATTTACAATAATTTTTACCCTTAAACCCCAAAAAATTAGTTTAGGATACATCAATAAGGAACCGACCTTGATACTGAGACTCACCTCAAAATATGTATACCCACAGACCTGAGGTATTTCCATTGTATCTACGAAAGAGAGATCAATTTTACAAACTTAGAACTCCTATAGCCATCTCTCTACGTGGTGCACTTTCGAGAGATAACAGTGGTCAAATATTAATGAAAATGCTTTCTTATGTGGGACTTTACCCTTTAGAGCTCCTAAATTTCTAAACGGAAACTAAAGATTAATCACTTTGGACTTGTCTTTTAAGCAATGTTAATGGGAGACTTAACTACTCAATGTACATATAGAAAGAATACAATTTAAAGAGAATAACCTTATAAATGTATGGTCTCCTAGAACATAAGCACCCTAATTGTTATCAAGTGAATAAAATACAAACGTGATTATAATACGAATAAAATTAATGGAAATTAGTCTTTATGTGCTAATGGAAAGATGAGGAAAATTGTAAATTGTAATTAATGGTGGATGGTTTGATGATCATTATAAGTGGAACAACACAAAGTGTATTAACATATGAAAATCTAAGGAAAATTTAAAATCTTGATACCTATGTGAATGATTGTTAATAAATCAATCTTTCCTTCTTGTAGTTCTCTTTACATGTCTTAGACTACGCTTACATGAGTGATTGTGGTTTTCAAGGTAGTTTCATTCGTGGAATGAATGTGCTCATGAGGCTTGGTTAACATTAACCCCTATTATTTACCAATGGATTAGAAGAATAAAATGTTATTTGTGTTATAGGTGCATAGTTATGGTTGGAATATTTATTCTTTCTTCTTCGAGGTTGTGCTTATTACCTTCACTTTAGTTCGTGTAATGTATGAAATGCATAGGTGCTAGTAGAACTTTTTCAATTGAGAAATCTAACTAATGGGACTATTTGTGACCATAGTGGAAAATGGTGGTAGATACATGATATGTGTACCATCCTAAGGGAATTGTTATGCCACACTTTGAGAGGGATCAAACATGGTAAAGTTTATAATGTTGTAAATAATATTGGCTAATGATGACATCTCAAGGATTAAGAGACAATACTTTCATACTCCTAAGTAAGAATTTAAGCTGACTTATCAATATTTTGTGTAATAAATCTTATTTAAATTTTGCGTGAACCGTGTTTTCACACAACTCAAAAAATGGTGACACACACATATGTTATTAGATGAGTTTTTCTTTGTTAAATGTTGTTGTGGAATGAATTAAAATATAATGTGAGAAGGGTAACGTAAACCAAGTTTTGTCTTACCCCGAGAGGATGTCCTATATGAATCCTTGTGGTAGGTAAGTGATCCTCTCTTCAACATTTACACGTGTGTTAGAATTATGTGAATGATCTCTTATAAACGATAGTTTTTGTTACTTTTTTATATTGGGGGACTATTGCCTACGTAGTTATGGGTATAATGTGCATTTTGGGTCACACCAGATTGGCTTACAGCTAAGACCCAACCTATGTGTTGTGAATCTAATTGGAAAGAGGTAACATGAACAAATTATGGAATGTAATACATGGTCATGTTGGAACATAATGGTTAAGTGGGCTGGCCACCCCTTAATTAAATATGGGTCCAACAAGATATACCATAGGTTAAATATTTACTAATAATAAATAGTTATATTTCTATTATTAAATATTTTAAACCTTGGTAATGTGTCAACTGACATGATTGAAAAGGTGACTCGAGAAACATACCCGATCACCTCATATAAAAAGGACTTGGTCCTCATTTGATATATTTGAAAAAATAATATATCAAAAGTTTTCACCCTTGTGAATAGGGTTTCTTAGGAGGAGGTGATTTACCAGATGTAAACAATTCTCGACAATAAAGGTTACTTTTCACAGTGGTTTTTACCTTCAGGGTTTCCACTATAAATATTGTCATGTGTTATTTACTTTTGTAAGTATTACTTTATTATTATGCAATGTGATGTGATGTTTATTTATTTAATATTGCATAGTTTATTAATGTTGATTAAATCTGTAATTAATAGAATCCTCAAATTCTATCATGGTAACAGAGCAAGGTAAATTAAATAGATTAGATCAAATGTTGTTGTATTTAATTTATTTAATTTTGTACGGGTTTTTTCAACCAACCCGGAAAGGTATTTAAAACTTATCGAGCCCTCTTCTCCCCATTTTTTGTAATCTAAAATTTGAATGCTTTGTGAGGAATTAATGTGAGTGTGCACATGTGAAAGGGGTTTACGTGCGTGTAAATAATCACATACAAGTAAGGGTAAATTAAATAATGAAATATTTCTATTTCTCTATAATTTTAAATGTGTGTAGGGTAAATGTTTTCAAAGGTAAAATTCAAGAGTAAATGAAGGGAGGAGACAAGTTTCATGAAAATAGGGATTTCAAATTATTTCATTGGTCGGGTGAAATTACTTGTCCCCTTTGTAAATCTCCAAGTTAATTTGTACTCTCATGTGATTCGAAATATCCTTGCACCTAGTAAAAATTCTCTTACTATTTTTACCTTTTTTTTAAAATAATATGCATGTGTCCTTTGGACCCCCTCTAATAGGGCTTGATTTTTTTAAAAATAGTTTTTATAACTATATTCTTTAAATAAAAATTTACTATAGAATAAAGATCATTATAGTTTATATTATATAAACTATTCTAAAAAATTATATAGTTGTTTATATCTTATTATAATTTATAAACAAGATCTATCTAAAACTATATAGAAGAAGAAATTCTGAAATTTCATATTCTGGAAATACACAGGTAATTTTTATGTGTTAAATTTGACGGTCAAATGACTGTCATGATAGACCAAAAATAAGGCAAAATGACAATCATTTAGACGTCAAATTTAAGCTGTCCATATCTAGGAAATTTTCATTGTGTTAAAATTGACAGTCAAATGACCATCACGACAAACCAAAAATAAGGCAGAATGATAGCCATTTAGACGTCAAATTTAAGTGACCAAATCTTTATCTTCATTAACACTTTTTAGAAATTTGAAGTTGTGCATTCTTAGGGGTTTCATCTTCACTTCTATATGGTCGGAAAATTTTTATGATAGGTCTAGGGTATAATGCCAAAGCCCTTTATAATGCGGGTTATTATTTGATTATGGAAAGTTAATTAGTATGCATTTTAATGAAAAAATTAGTTATGGTCAAATAGTTTCTTTAGATCTATAAATTTAGATTTGGTTCTATTAATATTTTTATGATCATATTTTTAAAAATTAGTTATTTATTTTTTATAAATATATATATATATAATACTTGATTTTTAATGAAATAATACAAGTTTTTTTTATTAATATGTTTCTAACTCAGTGGCACATTATATCATAATGGGGTATGTGTTTTAGGAAATTTGAAATATAATGGCATCCAATTTCTTTTGCCTCGATAAATCTTAGATCCCATATGGAGCAAATTACAATATTTGGAAGATCAGGGTCAAATTAGAAATTATGGCAAGGAAACTCGACGATTATTTCGTAATCGAGCTTGCATTGACCGAATCATCAAGCGAATGCAAAAATATGAATGCATTCTCACAACGATACGTAGGAGGCCCTTTCCATGATTTTGTACAATGTGAACGATGAATATCTTCTACACATTGGTAATATCGAACATCCTAAAGAGGTATGGATACAATTAGAATCCATGCATGAAGGTACATGCTTATCTAAGATTATTAAACTTGTTTTAGAATTTCTTATGACTCCTATGAAAGGAGATGAAAAGGTAGTTAATTTCTTAGCCAAGATTAAAAATATCAAAGCACAATTAGATGGATGCAATTGTGACTTAATTGGTGAAAAATTAATCTACTTTATTGTTCAATTGAATATACATGAAAGATTAGAAATTATATTTATATCTTAAACTCTAAATATCATAATGAAGATGAATTACCAGACTTAAATAATTTGAGTTCTCTTCTGATACAGGAAGATCGAGTGATGATGAACTTTGACTCTAAAGAGAATGTCTCTCAGAAACTTCTTGCTAAAAATTCAAAGTTCAAGCCTCGCAATCCCTTCTCTGATCAGAAGTTTAGTTCTAAATCTTCATTTTTTGATAAGAAAAGTGTTACTTTTGAACATTTGTGTGTAATATTTATTGGTAAATGTCACAAATGCGAAAATTTTGGGCATAAAAAGGAAGAGTGTAAATCTAAGAAACCTATCCATAAAAATTAGAAACAGACTATCTCATCTAAATATAATTTAAGGAAAAAGGATAGTTCTAGTGATTCTCCTAAAACTATTGCATTATATGTTGCTTTATGCTCTTTCTCTAATTTTGAATGGATTCTAGATTTATGTGCTTCAAATCATATGACGATATTTCTAATTTTTTATTTGATGTTATAAAAATCAATGAACGTGTGTATCTTGGTGATAAATCATCTTTAGAAGCAATAGAGAAATGAAAAGTAAAATTTGTAAATGGTATTTTGAATAATGTTTTATTTGTTCCTAAGCTTAAAAAGAATCTTTTTCATGTTCAAAACTAACTCATGATGGTTTATCTATTCAAAATTTTAAGGATACTTTGTACATCAAGGATAATAATGATAATATAATTGTTGAAGGTATTCAAAGAAATGGTCTCAGATATTTTTGATGATTTTTCTTCTCGCATCTTGTTTTGTATCTCAAAGTTTAAATAATTCAAAACTATGACATGAAAGGGTAGGACATGTGAATTATCGAAGCTTGAAATGTCTATAAATAATCTAATGAAAGGTTTTCCCGTGTTGTCTTCATCTCACGATGCTTGTGAAGGGTATTTACGCTCGAAACAAAGTGCTAAATACTTTCACTTACATCCTCGAGGAGAGTTCCTCTTCACCACTATAACTCATTCATAGTGATGTTAGAGGACCTCTTGAAGTATCTTCATTAAATGGTTCTTTGTATGATGTGACATTTATTGATGATTTCACCAGGATGAGTTGGACATATTTTCTTAAAAATAAATCGATGTATTTGGAAAATTTAAGGAATTTAAAACTTCTGTTGAAAATTCATCAAATTATAAAATTAAGAGGCTTAGAACAGATAATGGGGGTGAATATGTTAGCAAAGCATTTGAAAAATTCTATATTGATTTTGGTATTAAGAGATAATTAACTTCTCCCCATTCTCCCCAGTCTAATGGTGTTGCAAAATAGAAAAATAGGACTATTTTAGATATGGCTCACACTATGCTTCATTCTCATCGGTCTTCCCAAATTTCTATGGGTAGAAACAATGAACACAACATTCTACATTCTAAATAGAGTCCCTACCAAAGCTATTCACCTTTTGACCCCCTTAGAGAAATGGTCAAATCAAAAACCGATGTATCACATTTAAAAGTCTTTGGTAGTCTTGCCTCCTTATATATCCCTAAAAAGAAAAGAAAGAAACTTGATATGACTTCTTTTTCTTGTATTTTCATTGGATATGGTATTAACACTACAGGTTTAAGGATTTATGACCTTGTAAAAAGGGAAGTAACTGAAAATCATAATGTTATTGTTTTAGAAAAATATTTCTGTTCATCTTCAAATAGTAATGATATTCTTAATCATGTCAATATTCCTAATGATGGTTCTAGTTCTGATAATGAAAATATGGTAAAAGATCATGATGATGTTTCTTGTGTTAATGCTATGGATGTTTTTGAATCTCCTATCTCCCTAGCTAAGAACCAAAATGGGATCAAACAGGTGTTAGAAAGTTCTAATCCTATTAACCTTAGGAAAATGACTAGAAGCCATCATACGTACCATGCATTAATGATTGTGTATGAACCCGTGCCATAAAGTTTTGAAGAAGATTATCAGGATGAGAAGTGGATCAATGCAATGCAGACCGAATATAATGCCCTAATTCAAAATCAAACTTGAGATTTGGCTCCACCTCCTGATAAAAGAAGCGTTATAGGGTTTAGATGGTTATACAAAGTAAAATATAATGCTGATGGTAGTATTGAAAAATATAAATCTAGAATTTTTTGTTATATGTTTCACTTGGAAACATAGGATAGATTATGTTGAAACCTTTGCCCCAAGAGTTAAAATTATCACTATTAGAACTTTGTTTTCTATTGCTGCTCAATTTGGGTGGGAAATCCACCAAATGGATGTGATTTTTTTTAATGGTGATTTAAAGGAAGAACTTTACATGTCTCAACCTAAAAGATTTGAATAAATTGGTAAAGAAAACTATGTTTATAAGTTGAAAAAATGTTTGTATGGTTTAAAACAAGATCCTAGAGCTTGGTATGTAAAAATTAATTCTTTCTTTAAAAAATTAGGTTTTGTTAATTGTTCTTCTAACAATGATCCATTTATTAAGAAAGAAGGTTCTCACATTATCATTGTATGTCTATATGTGGATGATTTTCTTATGACTGGTGATAGTCCTGATTTAATTCATAGGATTAAAGAAAAATTGAAACAATACTTTGAAATGACTGATTTAGGTCTCTTACATCATTTTCTTAGCATGTATGTATTTCAAGACAAACATTCTATTTTTGTTTCTCAAGAACAATATGCAACCAATGTACTAAAAAGGTTTAATATGATTGATTGTAAACCAATTTCTACACCTATGGAAGTTGGACTAAAACTTGATCCTAAACCTGCATGTGAAAAAGTTGATCCTGCTTTGTATAGGTAGTTAGTTAGTAGTTTGATTTATCTAACTATAACTAGACCAAATATTTCCTATGCAATAGGAATTGCTTCAAGGTTTATGCAGGAACCATATAGAGATCATTGGAATCTTGCAAAAATAATTCTTAGATATATTAAGGGAACAATCAATTATGAGTTTCATTATACTAAGGATGAAAATGCTAACTTGCATGGATTGTGTGATTTTGACCATCTTTGGTGATGTATTAGATAAAAAATCTACTTCTGGTTATGTGTTTAAATTTGGTTCAGGTGCCATTACTTGGTGTAGTAAAAAGAAACCAATTGTTTCTATCTCTTCAACTCAAGCTTGAGTATAGAAGTGCAATGGAAGCTGCAAAAGAGGCTTTATGGTTAAAGAGGTTGTTTGATTAGATAAAGATGAAGGATCAAGGTAGTGTTCCTTTGTTCTATGATAACCAAAGCACCATAGCTCTTGCACATAATCCAGTATAGCATCAAAGGATGAAGCACATTGAAATACATATACACTTCATCCGTGAGAAAGTGTTCAGTGGTGAGATAGATCTCAAGTTCGTGTTGATCAAGAGCAGGTTTCGACATCTTCATAAAACCCCGAGTTCTCGTAAAGTTTTGTCACTTTCATGAAAAATTTTGATTATCAGAGTTTCCATTGAGGGGGAGTGTGCATGACAATGTCACCTCCTAATGAAACTTGGTATTTATAAAATGAAAAATGCATTATAATAAATGCCTTTGGGAAATGTAAAAGACCTTTGGGCATGTGTATACCTCCTCGACTTCTTTTTCAGAAATAAGAGTAGAAAGATCTTAAAGGTGGTCTTCAGTAAACTCTTTAGTTTTATTGAGTTTACTAGTAAACATATAATGTAAGCATATTGTTAAGGAGGACCTTGGTTATAAAAGGCTCCTATATGCTTGGTTTCAAGTAACCTTTTATGAGAACTTGTGAGAACATGTAAAACTCACAAATCATACTTAGCCACTGATCATGGGATGATCTTTGGGATTCCAAATCCTTTTGTACAAAAAGGTAAATTGAGTATGATGAAGGTGCTATAATTCCTTCAACCTATATGCTAGCCTAAAACATTTATGGTTTAAGGAGTGTAAATCTAGTAGTGTACCACGGGTATGTAATCTATTGGCATATGGTATCCCACTTAACATTAAGGGGGAGTGTTGGAACATAATGGTTAAGTGGGATGGCCACACCTTAATTAAATATGGGTCCAACATTATACTATAGGTTAAATATTTAATAATAAGAAATATTTCTATTTCTATTATTAAATATTTTAAGCCTTAGTATATGTGTCAAATGACATGGTTGAAAAGGTAATTCAAGAGACATACCCGATCACCTCATATAAAAAGGACTTCAGGTCCTCATTTGATATATTCAAAAAAATAATATATCAAAGGTTTTCACCCTTGTGATTAGGGTTTCTAAAGAGGAGGTGATTTACTAGATGTAAAAATTTCTCTACAATAAAGGTTACTTTTCACAGTGGTTTTTACCTTCAGGTTTTCCACTATAAATATTGTGTCCTATGTTATTTACTTTTGTAAGTATTAATTTATTATTATGCAATGTGATGTGATGTTTATTTATTTAATATTGCATAGTTTATTAATGTTGATTAAATCTATAATTAATAGAATCCTCAAATTCTATCGTGTCAAACCCTAGAGCAAAATAAACCTACTTTGTTGTGAGGTATTGAGAGCCATGATGGTTGTAACCATGTATTTTCTAGGATATTACTCCTGACTAATAACATGTGATGCATACAAAAGTATGATGGTAAACCTTGGGTACATTGATTTGTTACAAAGGAAAGTGTTAGTGTTATTTGTGTCTGGTGAGTTGGGCTAGTGTCTTTAGTGTTTCATTTATTAATGACCCAAAAAAATTGCTAGTTTTTCGGTGACATTTTGAGTGGTAAAATTGTGGTTATTACAGTTGGTATCGGAGTGAGGTTCAAACACTTGAGCCTCTGGGATTTATTGGTAATGAATCTTGTGTACTTAGTTGTGTGTACATAACTCGTGTGTGTCATGTCACCATGTTCTCATGTTATGTGGATTCATTGTGATGTACCTTGGTCCTATTGTTGTACTTATGTAGCTCCCTACGAGCATATTGTATAGTGGGTACCCAATTCAATGTATAGACTTGTATTGTGAAAAAGTACAAATTTCTTCATATTTTGATATATTGATTGTTTATTACAATCATTCTGGATAATATAATTATAGACGACAATTGGAGATAGATTTAGAAGTTAACAATTTGTTTGTCGATAGCTCATGAGTTCTCTTCAAGTGGTTATGATAGTTGGGTATGGTAATTGACAGTTTCTAAGCATGAGACATTTGATAGTTAAATTATCTTATACATGGCAATATCTGACACTTGAGAGATTTGGTTTCCTCCTTGGAACAATTTACCTGGATTTTGACCCTTTCCATTTCCTTGCATACTACATTATGGATATTATGTTGACTCATCTTGATAAAATAATTACAATGATATGCATTTTCTTTCAAATCATTAAATTTCTATGCTCTTCAATCTTGCATCGATGCATTGACCAATTCTATTTTCCTCTCATATCTTCTAAATTATAACCCTTTTACAAATGCAACGAACACCATTGGACTATTTGACATTACTAATCACGAGACTTTCTAACCGATAGCCTTTTGGAATAGAACCTTTTCATTCCCGGTCGGTGAGATTATTTGGATATATTATTTTTCTTAGATATAGATGTATTTATTTGAGCCATGTAAATATCTTGTAGGAGATTTGACTCAACCATACATTATGGTAGTTACATTATATTTTTAGTATCATGATTATATGTTATGATGTTCACTCGATGTTTTGGGTACCCCTATTGGCGGCCATTAAAGGCCACATAGTGAATGTGATGTGAATATTTCTATGTATTTTATTTGTAATTTGGAATTTCCATAGAACCAACATTTTATTTATTTGATTTATTGAGAAGCTTCGAGACTCTTGTTCATTTTTGTTTTCTTGCAAGATTTTTGAAGTTTGAACATGGTTACTTGGCCATTTTCTTTGATTGCTGAGATTTCTTGGTTTTATTTATTTCTAGAGCTCAAAGTTTATGGTTTTAATCCACTTGGCTAAATGTCGTCAAGAGTGTAATGTGGATTTTATTGTTTGTTTGATGAGTTGGTTCTATCTTGTTGTATGGTATGCGCATGTCGTATGGGGGTACTCCCAAGGTATCTATGGACACCAAAATTTGGTATCAATACCCTTGATTTCCAAGATGCGCATATTTCACCAAGGTCATATCTAGACCCATTTTCATTTAATTCATTTATTTTATTTAATTCCCATCTATTAGCCTAGCACTTTTAATTTGTAATTAATCTCCATTAGCTAATTATATTTAATTAGATTTCTTTTTAGGACGATTTTATCCCTAACCACCTAAGTCCACATCCCTAAAAATTTCTAGCTTTTATCTAACCCATCTTTATCTCCTACCTACTCATGACACTTCCCTAGGAAACCCTTACCTACCTACATGCTTTAAAGCACTTATCCCAATCCCTAAAAGCCCCATATCTTGAATAAATCAATCATTCACCATTCTAAGGAATGGTTACCCAATGATCGGCGGTGACCTAGCCAGTCGCCATCAACCATATAATACCGATTTCACCCCTCCTTCTAAAACGAGACACAACCCGATCTTTCTTGTGTTGTGAAAACTTATCTTCAAATCTAAGCATCCTTGCAGTTGTGTCAACCCTCTTGGAGTCCATTAAATCTTTTCTTTCATCACTTGCAGAGACTTTGGGAGGTTTACTTTTATTTTATGTTATTTCATGCTATCATATGTTATCATTTTTATTATTTGTTAGAATCTAACATCTTACAAGTTCACTTACTATCATAATTTCATCCTCAACATGTTCTTCTAGTCATTCTACTTGCAAGTTCCTCATTCGGCTCATCCACCTTCAGTTTTGTTTTACACTATCTAATTCATCGTCGCTCCACCCAGGTCATCTTCGACCTAGTCTTGTGTCATCATACTTCCTATTTCCATATCCCTCTCAGTGTCTTCTTATGTTCTATTACTATTCCCAATTCTCATATCAACCATCCCGATTCTCTGTCACCCCAAACGATTATGTCTACACTCTAGTCACCACCAACCCATCCCATTCATCACCAACCCGAGTCATGTTTTTCATCCAATCTATCCTAATCCCTGTTTTTACCATCCTCTCTACTTTTCTATCTCAGATCTCCTTCTGCAGGTTATTTACAGTGTTCTCAGGATTTTGTGATCACCTTATTTACATTCAAATCAATTCGATATGCATTTCAAGCTCATTGTCCGCATCCATTTGCTCAAGTCGTTGTCAACTTTGTCCTCTGCAACCTAGGTCACCTTCAATGCAGCCAGTATAATTTTCTTTGTTTTAATTTAGATCAGATCAATACTTTTCATCCATTTCTGTCATTTCTAGATTCTGTTTTATATCGGTTTCTACATGTTACCCAATTATCTAACATTTAGTTCACTTTCTTTTATCAAACACAGGGGTTGACATCCACATAAGGTAGTTAACACTTCTTGGGACCAACGTCGTTGGGCAACCACCCCATCCACTATATAATCCATTTCATCTCTAAGTTATTCTTATTTTGCGGTTCATCAACGAGGTCATCTACTTTGTGCACTGTCCATTTGCATCAATTGTACTTCAAGGTACCTTAAACTCTTGCATTTTGGAGTTATTTAATTTTCTTTAATACTATCTCATTAACTTAAATAGGAAAGAAAAATTGGATCAACATTCTCGCATGCCTGGTGGGATAACCCTTTTAGGTGAGTCTCTTGCATTTTCTTTCATTTTCCTATTTTCCACTAATCTGCATTAGAAGTTTTTTCCTTTTTCTTGTTTGCGTTGGGATTCTATATTTTCTTGGATCACTCTTCACTTGCTTTAAAGATCAGATAAAAAGGAAAAGCGTTCTCTAGGTATTCTTCTTTTTTTTATTTTTTCTTGTGTTTGCATTGCATTTTCCCTTTCTTGTGTGTTTGTCCTCATCAAAATTTCACATTTGGATTTGGCTTAAAATGAACCTTTTGCATCCTTGCTTGTTCATATAGCTTAAGTAGGGGTTAATCGGTTACATCTCACATTCTATCACACACAACCAAATTCACACATCAATCTACACATCTAGACATCTTCCTACTAGGTGGACTGATTGGGATTTCATCACCCAATAGGAAGTCACCGCGGTGTTACGCCATGTTATAAATCCTGCATGCAGACTTGGGCCTAACATACCTTTGAGTATATCGAGGACTCCACAGCCATAACTACCCGAAACCAACCCTATATTTCCACTTCCTAGGTACCTTTGTTATCCACCCCATTTTTATGTTTTCACACTTTCTTAATAAATCAAAAACAAAACAAAAATTATGTGCTTGAATTGCTTGATCTAGTTAGTATAAGCTTTGTTTTCATTTCATGCCCATAGTTACTCATTCGGTAGCCAATAAAATGGAACAAAACTTTTCCTCAAACAGTTTGTCATCTCATCTCAACAAACATCTACCATGACCAATGTCTCATCCGTGCCCTTGGTTACTTCCTCTGTGGGCACCCAACCTATCATCAATGTTTCTCACCAAGGACCTCTTGTTCAAACCACTACCGTAGATGAGACCAATCCTTTCTTATATCATCATTCCATCATATCCCGAATAGCCACCCCTCCATCTGCTACATCTAAACCTTTTGGACCTCTTATTATCCCTCATGGAAGTTTGGAGTTCCAGGAGTTTCTCGATGCCAATCTAATAGCTCTTCAATATTACCTTCTTAGGAAGTCAACCTAGCTTCCTATTGATGGTCCACCACTTCAACAAATTTATTCTTATCAGTCAAATCCCAAAACCACCCAACTTCCCTCTTCATAAGTTGTGATGCTTTTCCCTCGAATTGTGAACAATCTTACTATATCCCAACGTGATCTTGCTTCATCTTCTACCAATCCCCCACCTCATCAAACCACTTAGTTAGTCACACCCATTCCTCCCAATCTCCCTCCAATCAACACAACTATCACCACATCCATTCCTATTACCTCTTCGGCCACTATCATCACTAGTGTCCCTACCCAATCTGCCCAAATATCACATCCCATATCCAAAAATCATAACCCTTATTTTCCTCTCACATCACACATACATTTCATTTCTTCCCAACCTCCCCTTATGAGTGCTTTGCATTATACGATGTCTAATCCACCTCATCAATAATTTCAACCTATCCACACCTACATTCCCACTCATCATTTACCACAAAACCAACCCAATCCCAAAATCATATCACAACATAAACAATTAAAACCACCTCCTTAATCTCAACCCATGACTTACATACATCCTTATCAAATGATTCCTCAAACACCCACACATCCAAAACTTATCAACCACCTTATCAAGCTACTTTCCATGCCACACAATCACAATCCCAACCAATCATCACATCAAATGATCCCATCCATGCCCTAATGAATAGGTTGGCTAGTTTGGAGGCCACTACCTTGGGACCTAAGGTTACATTATCTTACAAAAAAATCTATAATGAACCTATTCATCTGTCGGTTCCAATAAAACCTTACCCCCTCATTAGGAGCTTCCCAAGTTTACCAAGTTTAATAGCAAGGAATATCCCCAACAACATCTCTACACATTTAGGCATGCATGTTACCTTATTGCACATGATCGGATCTTATGCTTTACACCTTCCCTATGTCCTTGGTTGGTCTAGCATTGGATTGGTACAATGGAATTCCCCAACATTCCTTATTCTCCTTCACCCAACTCGCGCATGTAATTGTTCCTAGAGAACTTTTCGATTAATATTGCACGCAAAATCACTATCACTGACTTATACGCCATTAGAAAATTTAATGATGAGTCTATTACAAACTTTTTGCATGATGACATGGCATAATAAACCAACTATCATTTTCTCTTCTACAAACTGAACTCATCGAACTCTTCTCACATTCTTGTGTAAAGCATATTTCTTCTACATTGTAAATCCAATCATTCCAAACATTCAAAGAAGCCTTCACCATGGCTTGTAAACTTGAGACTTGTGCCCTTGAACAAGGCTAACTAAAACTTAAATCAAACAAACCCAAGACTGATTTTACTAAACCATCCGTACATAATGATAAATCTAAGAGTGTGGCCAACATTGTGGTTGTTAAGTCTTCTTCCGCACCTACCTCTAGCATGTGGCCTCAACAATGAGCCCCTAGACCTATACCCAACTATACTCCCTTGGAGAATCATATAGTTTAATATTTTATGGTTAATACTATCATGCTTCCCCGATTCAACCATTTGATAATTCTAGACCAAAACCCGCATGGTATCGTGAGGATCATTATTATAAATACCACCAAGTCCGAGGACATGATATAGAGAGGTGTTGAACCTTTAAATATCTAGTCCAAAGACTCATTGATCAAGGTGATCTTCAAGTGGACAATCCTAATGCATCTCCCAACCAACCACTTGACATCTTTAAACAACCATTCCCTAACCATGCACCAAAAACTCAAGCCACCACTTCTTCTACATCCCAAGCACCCAATGCTCATACCATAAACACTCTCCATACCATTGATCAAGATCCTACCCCATCAACAACCTCACCTTCTTCATCAACTATCACATCCACCTCTTTAGACATTATTCCTACATCTACAAGCCCATTAACACTTATCCCCATAACTACACCAATCACACCTACATCTATCCCGACATCTATTCCCACATCCATGCCTACTTCCATGCATGTCACATCTTCCCCATTCGCAAGCATATCAATGATGCCCCTTGAAACATTTACGAAATAATCTTTTCCACCTCTTTCTACATCCACCATTAATTCTACACCTATATCCACTTCATCGCTCGTCATATCCACTTCATTGGATTCAACTACTTTATCCACATTTATTCCACCTTTACCCATTATACCATCCTTAGCATCAATCCCAGTTCCTCTTTCCGCACTTTTACCCACACCTACTACATCAACTATTATGACCACATCTACATCATCTCCTCCTTCCACATCACTTTCATCATTTGAAGAATTTTTGAAAGCACTTCAACTTGCAGCAACTTCAAGTGATCCTCCCATCTCATCTACACAATCAAACACTCCCACATCAAACCAATCTTTACCTTCTTTAGAATTCATCATGCAAAACTACTCCCTCCACTTGTATCAACCACAACACCACCCTCAAACCATTCAAAGAGAGATTATTGTCATCCCTCCCAAGGGTGCCTCTTCACAAACAAGATCTAGAACCCTTGGCACATTTCCTCAATGTTCTCTTTCATGTCCTCATAATAAAATTGACATCCCCCCACCTAAGATCAAACAATCCAATGCCACATCATCTATCTTAGGACCACATCCATCTCTTTTAAGACTAGCTCCTTCATCAAAAACACTTCAACCCAAAAATAAACACAATCCAAACCCATCTAACGTTTTTTCTTCTAGAACATCAACCATCATCAAAAATGAATCCAAAGCATCAAAACCTTGAACTCCACCCTTAACATCCAAATCATCTCAAACATCCACCTCTTCCTCCAAAGCCAAGACATCTCACAAATACAAGGCACCTCCTAATACTTTGGTTGAATCATATGTGGAGGTCCTTCAACACTTCAAATTTTTCGTCATCACGCTTCCATCTATTAAGTCCTTTGACCCAATATAAAAAATCCATCGTGGCTCGATTTTAACCTCATTTGTGCCTACCATCATACCCTTAGACATGATAATGAACATTGAAAATAACTCCAAACCATTGTCCACAACATCATTGAGGAAGATGACCTTCTTCTTGAGGAAAACCAATCTCCTCCTTCCACATCCATTCCAACATCTACACCTTCTACCTCATCCATCCAAGCACATAAGTCCCCTCATTCATCATGGAATTTTATGGCCATCCCACCTCCAAATGATGATTCTTCTAAGGATGGTCCCCATTTATTCATCAATTTTGTTCGGATAGCCACTCGATCTGGTCCACATGATCCTAAATCAACACCCCAATCAAAATCCAAGACCTTTGTCACCATTCCTCCTCCTAAGGATTTCACCTCATCATTGAAACCTAAGGTTTCTATTTTAGCTACCCTCACTGTTGAAAAAGTGTCATCAAACATCTCCATCGGGCCTCAGTTAATATGTCACTTTATGATCTCATCCAAATATCACCAAACCATAGATATGTTATCACTAAAGCCTTGAAGTGTATTTCAACATCCAATGACAAGGATTATCCCTTCACATCTCTCATAGGAGCACTTACAACTTTTGTTGCTATTTCATTCAATGATGCTTTGATGTTCTAGACATCACACTGGAAAGAACATGACCTTCCCCTTTTCATCACGGTTAGGATCAATGATACTTTCATTTGACGATCCATGATCGATAATGGGGAAAGCATTAACATCATCCCATCACATACCTTTGATCAACTCAAGATCCCAAAATCCATCTTTTCGTAAACACCCATAGTCCTTTGTGCCTTCAACGATGTTATCACTCCCACTTGGGAACGATTGTTCTTCCTATCCGCATTGGTGAGAAGCTCCTCCACGAGGTATTCTACATCATAGAAGGATAATTTCAATACAATGTTCTCCTTGGATGACCTTGGATCTGTGTTATGCGTTATGTCCCCTCTACACTTCATCATTGTCTTAAATATGAGCATGAGGGAAGATATTGACACTTCCTAGGGATGCTCCTCCCTTCCAAATGTGCAACATGACCTATCGACCTAATGATGTCCTCATTCCTAAGAATGATTCATCTACACCATCCACCAGCTCATCCATTTCTTCATCCAAAATTCCTAATGATGACTCCCTAGATAAAGTAATGGACAAACTCACGTTGGGGAGTATCATCTTCTTACACTCAACACCTTGCCCACTCCTCACTGTCTCTGGTAAACCTAACCAAGCTCCAATGTATCAACCTAATGTTAGGGATATCATTCCTTTTTCCCACCACATCTTCATACCAATCTCATCTATGGTGGTTTTGACACCCCTTCTTCTCACATCGTTGATCATCCACACACCAAACCTTATACCGGTGGTTTTGGCTTCCTTAAAAACCATCCTTCTCCCACACCTATCTCCACCATTGTGCATGGAAGGGATTCGACATGGGACATTATGAGCATGGGCCACATGGCCTTATTATCGATCAGTGTTGTAAGCCTCACAAAAGGTTTGGGTTAAGCTATCAAGAACAACCTATTGACCCCATCCCACCATCTGAGATGTGCATGGACATGCCTTCTCCATCTTCACCATCCCATGAGTCTATGGATATAGATGACACTGTGTCTATTGCTTCTAGATTTTATTTTAGTCTCCACCATCACCTTGAGACCAGTCACTTATCATTGTGAAAATCAAACTAGGTATCTTCCCTCATATCTAGAGATGATAGAAGAAGACTCTTCTACCATCAACATTCTTCAGTGTTCCAATGATGACGCCATTCTTTCCCACATGGGGTAGAGGATTCTTATCTTCATAATACCTTACCATCTGACACATCCACTCTTCTCAATGAAGCCACCATCGACATCAATATTAGGACTCCCCAAGAGCCTCACATCCTCAAAATGGGTCAATCTCTTGATCCACATGAGCTTGAGTCTTTCACCACATTCCTCTCTCATCATAGCTAGACATTCGCATGGTCATATTTAGACATGCTAGGTCTTGACCCTTCTATCTTTTTCCACAATATCGTCACCTTTCTAATGTAAAATTGGTTAAGCGAAGCTTCTCTGCATGCATCCTCAAGTTGCTCTCATTTTCAAAGAGGAGTTGTAACATCTTCTTTCCTCTAACTTCATCATCCCCATTGAATATACCCAATCGGTTTCTAATATTGTACCTTTCACTAAAGTGACTGAAAAGCTTTGTACATGCACCGACTATAGATATTTTAATCTTACTTGCCCTAAATATGACTTCCCTCTTCCCAACATTGATCAACTTGTGGATCTTACCACAAGTCATGAGATGCTTTCTCTCACAAATAGTTTTCTAGTTATAATTAGATTCTCATTGCACCAAAAGACCAACATAAGACCTCCTTCATCACTCCTTGGGGCACCTTTTTCTACCACGTCATGCCCTTCGGTTTGAAAAATGCCAGAGCTACCTATTAGTGGGCTATGACTTACATATTTCATGATCTCATCCAAAAAACCATAGAATATTATGTCGATGATATTTTAGGTAAATCTAAACATCGCCATGACCATCTTTTCATTCTCGAAGTCCTTTTCAAGCACCTTATTCATTTCTTCCTTCATCTCAATCCAACCAAGTGTGTATTTGGAGTGTTAACCGGTAAAATCCTGGCTTTATTGTGTCTATTAGGGGCATTGAAGTTGACCCCGCAAAAATCAAAGAAATCATCAAAATTCCTCCTCCTTCCAATCTTAAACAACTTTGCAGTCTTCAAGGCCGACTTCAATCGGTCTATCGTTTCATCTTGCAACTCTTTGATCATTTCCAACCCTTTCATCACCTCCTTTGTAAAGAAATAAACTTCAATTGGGATCATAACTATCAAAATGATTTTGATGATCTTAAACAATATCTTTTGTCTCCACCAGTGCTTACACCTCCATGTAAGGGGGAGCCCTTTTATCTATACATATCTACTATTGATCATGCTCTAGGGGATATGTTAGCACATCGTGATGACCAAGGTCATGAGTAGGTCATTTATTACATTAGTCACACCCTTCATGAATGCAAGACTCACTACATTGAAGCTAAAAAGCTATGTTGTGCCCTCTTCTTCACCACCTCTAAGATTCGACATTATCTTCTCAACCATAAGACTTATGTCATTACTAGATTTCATATTCTTAAGATAATGCATTCTAAATTGTATCATAATGATCATATCACTCAATGGATCATGCTCATGACCAAGTTTGACCTCGAGTTCATTTCTCAAAAATCCATTAAGGTCCAAGCTATTGCAGACCAGTTATATGAAGCCCCTCTTCCTAGTATGCATCTTCCTCACAAATAGTTTCCAAATGAATCCATTAATCACTTTCACCATGAGGAGGATACCCTTAAGATGACCCTCTTATTTGATGGTTCTAAGTACTAGTAAGGGGGAGGCACTGGAGTCGTTATCTTCCCTCCTGGGGATGCTCATATTCCCCTCGAAAACAAGCTCAATTTTGAGTGCATGAATAATATGGCAAAGTATGAAGCCCTTATCTTAGGTCTTGAAACTATTGCCTTTCTAGGTGTTCAAATTCTTGATATCTATGGAGATTCTGAACTTATCATCAAACAAGTTACGGAAGAATATCAATGTAAAAATGATACCCTTTAAAAATATAGAGATATCATCATTCTCCTCCTTGAGGCATTCGACTTTTAAACTATCTAAGTTGTTCCTCAATCATCTAATCATTTCACTGATACGATGACATCCCTCACAGCTCTCATCCCATGGACAATAGAAGAATCCAAACTTTTTGTTTTCATTCATTGTAGTGATCAACCATTCCATGACCTACCTCATGTTAATCTCGTTGAATCTAGTTCGTCGGATCTTTGGTATTCCCAAATTTTTGATTATCTATCCAAATCCATCATTCCACTCGATCTATCCAAGAATGCTAGGAGGTATTTCCTTCACACATTAATCTGCTATGTTATCCTTGGCGACATTCTTTATAAGTGTGGATTTGACGGTATTCTCCTTCGATGCCTTAAATCCCATGAATCTTCTTGTGTTATCTAAGAAGTCCATGATAGTATTTGTGGTGGAAATTTTAGTGTCTTAGTTGTTGCTAAGCACGTTCTTCATCTTATCTATTATTGGCCTTCTCTTAATCATGACTGTTGTGAGTATGTTAAGAAATGTGAAAAATGTCAGCAAAGCATTCCAATCTTATTCACATTCCTAGTCAAGCCTTGTAGCCGGATCAGGATATTTGGCCCTTCTCACAATGGGGTCTTGATCTCATTGGTCTTATCAATCCTTGATCTTCACAACAACATCACTCCATCATCACTACAACTAAATACTTCACCAAGTGGGTGGAAGAAATTCCCCTCACCTCCACTAAATATGGTCCAATTATTAACTTTATCTACCAACATATCATTTTCCGTTTCGGCGTTCCTCACAAACTCATCACGAACAACGAAAAGTCCTTTAAAAATAAATATCTCAAGAAACTTTGTGACTCATTCAATATCCAACTTAGCTTCTCTTCTCCATATTATCCTCAAGCTAATGGCCAAGCCAAGCAACTAATAAAACCCTTCAAAACATTCTTGTAAAAACTATTGATCATTTAGGTCATAGTTGGCATCTTCATCTCCCCTTCACTCTTTGGGCTTATTGGACTAGCATTCATACTTCCACGGGAGCTACACCCTTTTCTCTTGTGTATGGTTTTGAAGTCGTTCTTCCTCTCGAAGTTAAAATTCCATCCTTGCATGTGTCTCTTCGTGACTTCATCTTTGATGAAGATTATTGCTAGGAGTGTCTAGCACAACTTGAGTTGTTAGACGAATGCCACCTTCTCGCTCTTGAGCACCATCATGTTTATCAAGAATGCATCAAGCGTGCTTACAAAAAGCACCTCAAAGAGTGTAACTTTAATTTCGGTGAAATTTTCCTTAAATAAAATCATAACGTTACTACTCTAGAAAGGAGCCAACGTGGAAAGTTTTCCCCCAATTGGATTGGACCATACATTATCACAAATAAGTATGGGTTGGGATGCTATCATTTGGCCTCCCTTGATGGTAAATCAGAATTGGAATTGCTTAACGCCTTGCACTTACGACCATTCTATTGTTAGCATGTCTTCTAGTGAGCACTTAGTCATATCCTTAGATCATCCCTCCATCATAGCCTCTTCCATCTATCATTGTAATGATCTGATTTATATGGTCTACCATTACTTTCCTCAACATGACCTTAAATATGGACACCATGGCTCTATCCATAGCATTTTCCTTATGGATAGGTTCTCCCTTCTTGGTGAGAACTCTATAATCATTACATTCATCACCCTCTTATCTACCTATTGGAACCATGATAAGGGTCCATGGGTGTCTCTTGTACATTCATTTTCCCCTTCTAAGTGGTCTACCTAGCTATTCCCAGCTCTTCCCCATGTAAAACTCAAAATTTGTGGATGCTCTTATCAAAAATCAAAGTAATAAAAATAGACTACTCCTCGCAAGACAAATCTTCATGTCAAAAAAAAAAAGAAATCAAAAATCAATAGATTGATCCCTCGAAGGACAACTATCATGTATAAAGTATACCATACCCTCGAAGGATGGCTACTCTTTTGTATCATGGAATTGAAGCCTTCATGCATTGATCGTCCTCCCATTTTATCATCATCCTAAGAAAGCTTCCCGCATTTATAAACTTCCTTCTAGCAAACTTCCCGCATTGATCATTTTTCTCTTTCCTCTTCCCGGGAACACTACTTATGGAGAACCCTCTTCTCACATAAAAGTTACATCACAAAACCTTTTGTCGTGTCAACATTTTTTTATGAATTCATTTCATTCATGTTTATTTACGACCTTTGGTATAACTAACTATCGTTGGTTATATGCTAACATATGTTTTGGTCGCATGTGCCTTGTGTTACCTAGATCCCCTCTTATTTATCTCCAATGCAATTGGAGGCATCCTTTCCTCACGAGTTCCTCGATATGATGTAGCATCGTTCATACCCATGGGTCATCATCATTAAGTTGTGTTTTATTATAAACCTTTCCACATCTATCTTTTATCTCTCCTTTGTTTTATTACAAGAACATATTTCTTTATGTAAATCCCATTTATGCTACCCATATATGATATCACATCAACTTGCCTACCCTTACCAATACCCATCATTCATCATATCTATTTTCAAATTACTTTTTCTTAACATCACATATTATCCATGCATATCGTTCATCATCATAATCACATCCAAAATAAAAATGTGATTGTCACCATCATCAATATAAACTATATTATCATCAAACATCATCATCACATAAAACATATCATCCTATAATTTTACCATCATCATCAAATATAAGTAAAACATGAAATCACATAATCATAAATAAAATAATCAACAAAGACACAATATACACATGCTCAACCATGACAAAATCATATATATATATATATATATATATATATATATATATATATATATATATATCACCAAAATAAAGTGTATTAGTACATCATCGACCTCTAAGGGTCCTCTCTCAAAGTAGAGATGTCAGTAAAACCAGTAAAGTTCACATCAGAAAGCCTAAAATCTTTCCCCTGTGAGGCAAGTCCCTCTGTCTCTCTATCAGCCTCGTCACCTCCACCCCGGATATCTACTCAATGCGGATGAGCCACACTCGTTGTGCTCTTAGATGGCCTAGCTCCAACTTCTACTCACCTTTGCACATACTCCAAATAATGTAATGTTCACGACAACTTCTTGATCACAATTCCATCATAATACTTAGCCTCTGTGGATAAGGCTTTGTATTGATCCATAGAAATCATGTTAGGAGGTGACATCTCTCCTCCTCCTGTGAAGCTTCCTATCCACCACTCGCAGCCTCAACAACTATGATCATCGTCATATCTCTAAAATTGAGCCTATAGGCCTCACTCTTCATGTGGTACAGGTCCCTATCTTGGGTGACTTGGTCCCTCTCCCGTGTGGTTGCATGTCTCTGCTATAAATATGTGTCCCTCTCCACACGTATCTTCTCTAACTCTACACATAATTGTGCCATCTCTGTAGACTCTCCTCTATCCCCATCTCCACCACCTCCTGGATTTTCCTCTATCTCAATCTCCATCTCCTCATCCCTTCTCTCTCCATCTAATCAAGCTTCCTAAGCTACGGTCTTCCAATAAAAAAATCCCACTCTAACTCCTACATCACCGTCATCATCCCAAGGCGTTGCTACCTCCTCCAATGGATTTTCCATGACAGGACTCAACAACTCCCTATCAATCTCCTCTCTCCTATATGAGATAAGATCCCTAGGCACTACTTGTACAACTCCAAACTATCATCAAAATCTATCAAACTAAATGACATCGATCATCTCGATCGCCTACCCTACACCCACCTCGTCCTCCACATACCAACTAACTATGCATCCTCCCCAAGCCATGCAGGAAGCCTCGATATCACTACCATCTAATCTGATCCACATCAAGCTTTGCAAACCTATCCACATACTAATCCACACCCTCTCTCCCCTCTTTCTATGGCTCGCCATCTCAAGAACCCCACTGCAAGCTCTATGTGGTCCCCAGTGACCCATGGTAGACCTTGTGGCCGGATCACTACAATATGCTTGTAGGCCCAGCAGTGTAGCAGGAAGCCTACATCTAACCCTGATCTCCTCCCTGCTTTGTACATGGCTAGATCATGGTACACCTACGCTAGGAAAGCGTGCAAATGAAAACATTATCGATACTCAACAATATTTTCTACAACACCTATTAAATCCCATGAAAACTGGTTCCTCTTGAGTCAAGAAATGCATAACATTAAATCACCATCGTGACTAAACAAATCAATTGGCTCTATAGTAGACCTTGTACCTTGTTGACTCACCTCATGTGAAAAATTCCCTAAAGATAATCGATGTGCAAGCACATAGGCTACAAATAGCCATGTCAATATTATAAGTCTATTGTCAGCTATAATGGGGACTATCTTCTCCCCTATATAGGTAATCTAAGGATGCGATATACATCCTCTAGGGGGATCATCATTTCACCCATCTAGAACCAGATCGTGTTTGTTTGTTTGTCCCATCTCTCAATGAAATCTATCATTAACCCCATATCCCATGGGATCTTTAGATAATTTCTAAATCCTTCTAATCCCATAGATGCCAAGTGATCCCACTCGCCATGGGGTCACATCTCCTCTCATCTACTCATATAGATCTAGAAATCGGTCTCTCGGATATAAGGTCTCTCACACTGTAATCATTAATCAAACAATTCGACATCAGATATATTCATCATTAAACAACATCTAAAATCAAAATCATTAATCTATTTTATTGATCAACTCCATTCGATGTTAACCCATGTTGGGATCAACATGTCTAAGGGCCAATCGCCACCTTTTATGGTTGGGTCGACGATGACCTTGCCAAGTTATTGCCAACCGCCCTAGCGTCATCCATTTTTCTAAAAAAATGCAAAAAAATAAAATAAAACATAAAATAAATTAAAGTACAAGCTCGGGTTTCATTAATCACCATCCTACGCACCCTCTAGTGTTTCCTACCTGCTCCTCTAGCCTATATCTCTCTATCTCCTTTTATAGCTCTTTGCTCTCAATCGTCACTTGTAGGCGTCAAAATGAGCATTGTCGGCCAACTGTTGGACTTATATAGACATCGACACCAAGTCACTATTGACCCCCTTAGGTCACCGTCGATCGACCTTAATCACCATTGACTCGCCTTGGCAGCCCTTGTTTTGGTTTGCCTCCTCCTTTTTGTGCCCTTTTTTAGGGCATCATCTATTTATCCCTATTTTCTCTCAAAGTCCACCTTTGTGGCCATATTTATTCCCCTTGGGGCATTTTGTTTCATCACTTTTTATAAAAAAATCTTTTTCCATTTCCATGCCCTTTACAAGGGAACCATTACTCCCATCTTCATCCTTTACAGACGCATACCTTTTCAAATCGATTCCTCATCTACTATGCACTCTTTCATATTTTGGATTACTTGAGTATAGTGTTATTTTTAACAGTTGATACTTTTTCTGGGTTATTTTAGATTATTTGAGGAAGGGTTGAAATGACAGACTACAGATTTTGTTGGTAGATATTGTTATACTTGGATTCACTAGGCATTGTACATAGTGATAATGTTACTTTTGGTCTTGGGGACTTGACTATAGGTGTGTTTCATCATACCCATTTTTCTTATGTCTTATACAAACCTTATGATATATATGTTTGTATGGATTATATGTTATGGGGGACTATGTTTTTGGTGTTATGATACATTCCCCTCATAGGTATGTGGTTTCCTCTTGGTGAGGAATGGTGGTGTTCTTATGGTAATCTGCTTGTGTCATCATAGACTTGTGTCTAGATAATTTTCTCTTCCACATTGATGTGGTGAATGTTATGTGTATACACTTTGTTGTTGTGGAATCGGTCCTTACTTGGGATAAATGTCTTCTTTGAATTACTGTCGTGTAAATGTGAAGTGGTCTATGTTATGGTTTTAGGTCTTGGACGACCTTGTGTTGTATTGCATTGTTGAAAACCTTGCAAAAATAGTGAAATTTACTTGTAAAATAATAGAAGTAATGAGATAGAATGGATGAAAATGATTGTGGAACATTGATCCAACCCATTTGCGCTTATAGGAAAACATTATCAAATAGGTTTGAATATGACTATGAAATTTGGTTTAGATTCACTACGGTAGAGAGAAAAACCATTCTTCACAGAAAATTAACAATTTGAGGAAATTATAGATTTTGATGTTCCCTTATGATCACATGTTAGTGACATGGTCTTGGCACTAAATGACATTATCATTGGTGACCCCTTTCTTCTATTTTATCCTTCCAACTAATCTTGGTGTTATGTCACATTGAGGATGATGCTCTTATAAGGGGAGGGAGATGAAATGCCCCCAGTGAAATTAGATCAATGACAATATAAATAAATAAATAAACTATGTTACATTTCAAAGTAAACATTTTTAATTAAAATAATAAATAAAAATGCAAGAAATCTTTGGGTTCACACAAATCCTTACACTTTTGTTTTTTTCAATGTCCTCCCCCTTGTTGGCTTTTCTTTTCACCAACCTACACCAATATGGGAGATGTGTTGAATTTTATTTTGAATGCAATTTTAATTGGTTCGTAGATATGTAAAAAGGGGTTTGTTTATAAGACCTTACAAACCTTGAAGGAAACACTTTTTGGGAGGTGCAAAACCATACTCTATGTATTTGTTTTCTACCTTCCCTTTTCACTGCGCGTAAAAATAAGAGCTTACAAATTGGCGGGTTTTCGAGCGGCAACGCCATGGAGAGGATTTTGTCATATTTTAATGTTGAGGTGACATGGAACTATGTTAAACGGAGCTCTCACTAATATCTAGTCCAAAAATTAGTACCAATATGGGTTAAATCATCCTTGCACACGGAGAGAAACCTTTAACTCTAATATCTCCTCATTTTACTATATACAAATTGATTGATATGGATCTGTAGTTGTATCTGAAGTGGGTTCATTTTTATCTCGAGATCATTTAGAAAACAACTACCTACCACTTTGCTTTTATTGTAAATGCAGAAGAAGAAGAAGAAGATTGGGGATTAGGAGGCACTTCATTCGAGTGTAATGTCTAGCTGTATTGATTTTTCTTCTTATGCTTCTGAGCATCAATGCTACATACATCAGAACCTTTACATCACCATTCTCGAGATAGATGATGATTAGCAGTTCATTTTTCCTTCTCTTTATCTTTTAATTAGAGTAGTTTTTGTTTTGATGAAGACATTGAAAATGCCCTTTCCTGTTATTCCACTTATATCTATGCAAGATTTGTCTCTTTCACTCTTAAATTCGTCTGCATGAAACCCTTTGTTTTTCCATTATCTAATAATGCATGAAAAGGGGTTTTTGTTTTTAATGAGTTGCACACATCTAGACATTTGGGAGTGCAGTTGGTTATGTAGGATTCAATTATTGTCATATTGTTCCTAGGTGCGTAGATGTAGTGGAAGGAGTGGGACATCCCCCACGGTTTTTTTCCAACATATTATCCCTTTGTGATCGTAATAAATGTGCTAGAACTGGTTTATGTTAGTCATTAAAGCATGAAGGGGAGGATGTCTATTAGATGATGTAGCTATGAGAGATGCCCAAATTTGGGTTTGTTTAAAATGCATTAGGAACTTGGAAGAAAATCCATGGGCATTCACTAAGAATAATGGAGTTTGGAACGAGTCTTTTTAGATGTTTTATTTTCAAATGCCGAGAAGACATGCATGTAAAATATGGGAGCATTCTAATGCATGTGAACGGGTTAGCGAATGGTTTTGTGGTGTTGGATGTGTAGCTTGCATATGTTCAAAAATATAATGGAGCACCTCCCTTGTCACCTCGCTATGAATAGGCATGGTTTTCTCCCTATTTCTAACATGCTTTCATATTTATGGTTTTCCCTTTATAGTGCTAGTGAAATTCTTAATTAAATGAAGAATATGGTTATGTTTATTAAAATGACTTATTGCACATAATGGATATATTTACCTTACATAATGTAGAACTGATATGACTCTTTTAGTGTAAGCTATACTTTATAACCCTCTCATATGACAACTAGAATTTTTGGATAATATAACTGGATAACCGTATCCACTCGATCGAGAGAATTAAAATTGAATTCCTTGTAATCCCATCATTTGTTTACCTTGTTAAAACTTAATAAAACGTGAATTTCCAATGACATACAAACCACCGCTCTAAAACTCGTAGTGGATAAGTTATGTAAGGATCATGTTCATTGAGGCATGAGATATCAATGTTAATCTCTATAATGACATTAAACAATCTTTTGACCTTGTTTCACATATTTGGGGGCCCATCAATTACCTATTACCGCTTTGGTCGAGTTGTTAAAATTTGAAAAGTTAGTTTGGTTTTGGCCCGCGATTTAGGCCCCCATACTGAGAAAAGAAATTTGGTCACCGCACACCTCTATTATGTCTCTAGGAATATCATAATAAATCAAATGCTTCAACAAAGTCACCTCGTAAGATTTTTTTAACGGGTTTTTTAGGCTTCGGGACGTTTGACGACTAAGTCCAACTAGCACAATTACAAGTGGCTTTAGAAATGGAGTGGCCATTTGAATCCTTTTCATAATATTTATGTTTTGTAAACTCCAAGGAGTTCCCTATAGATATGGGAATTGAAAAAAGTTACACTTGGTGTGTTTGAGCTTTGGGATGGAAGATTGAGAAACAACAAAGTCTTATGAGGTTTTTCCCGTATTCCTCTATTTGGATTAGAGAGGGCTTGCCCAAGGCGAATTATTTCTTATGGCTTACATCTCTAGGTAAGTGTTTATCTTATGATAATATGATGAAAAGGGGATTTCATGGCCCGACTTCTTGTTGTCTGTGTGAGGAAGGCGAGGAGACAGGTTAACATCTCTTCATTTGTTGCTTCTTTGCTCTCCAAATTTTTTTCCTTTGTCTAAAGTCAATGGAATATTGTTTAGATTCTTCCATTTTCGGTGTTCGATCTCATTTTATAATGGCAGAAGTTACTCACAAAGGTATTCTTCTCCTTTGGAATTTGACTCCTGCAGAAGTCATCCGGAGCCTATAAATGGAAAGGAACAAAATAATTTTTCAAGGCATCCAATTCTCTGTGTGTCAAGTCTAGAATATAATAGAAGATCTTATTTCGAGTTGCTTGGTACACGTGCAAGGATTTAGAATATAGAAACAATAATGACAAACTCCTTTATGGAAAATGGCCCTTTATCCTCGAAGTATGATGTTTTTCCTCTTGATAAGGGGAGCAAGGATAAAAGGTTGGTGGGGTGGAGACCTCCTACTGAGGGATGGATCAAGTTAAATTTTGATGGCGCCTCTAAAGGCAATCTAGGTAAGGTAGGTCATGATGCATTTTCATAAATTCCTATCGCCAACCTATTTTGGCTTTGGGCCGTGGATTACGGCTTTTCCACTAATAAATTTGTGGAAGGAATGGCCCTTCTTTTTGGTATGATGGAAGCTAAGAAGAGAAATTAGGATCACCTCTGGATTGAGGGGGATTCTAAGACTATCATAGCTATGGCTCAAGGGTGTCCACCTAAGGCTTGGTTTTCATATCTGTATACTCAAACATTAAGGCAATTTTCCCTTCATTTGCAGAGGTCAAATTCTCTCACATAGTGAGGGAAGGTAATAAGCTTGCAGACAACTTAGCTAATAAAGGGGTAGGATTATGGGATAATCATCAGTTAATATCCCAAGCTTAGGAGTTGGGATTCCCTAATGATATCTTGGCACTTTTGGCAAGGGATGGACAATTGGCATTGGATGGCGGGGTAAATGATTCTCAAGGTCGCCTCCTATTTATTTCCCCGATTTTGGTTTGATGATGATTTAGTTGGAATATTTAGGTAGAGCTTCAGGGCTCTCTCATGTGCAAAGTGTTATTGGCTCCAGTGGAGGTGAGTGCATTTAAGTTTGGTCGAGGTGGGTGTTGTTCACCCTCGCGATTTTATTTTTGTTGTCCAATGTTATCAGGCCTTTTGGGTTCATCCCTTGTTTTTTTCTTTCTGCATGGAGAATGTGGAAGGTTTGGCTACAGTCATAGTCGTAAGAGGTGGCGAGCTCAAAATGGGGAGACCTTAGGGGCTCCTTTGTGGACCTGGATGGACAGGAGGATCAAAATGATGCGATGCCAAGCTAGATGGAGAAAGTGTAGATGGTCACTGAGAGTTTTGTAGAAGAAGATGAAGAGACTGGTATTTTCAAAAGATGCGAAGCTCATATTGGATCCTAATCATTTTGTTGGTCACCGAAATGTCTTTATGGTTGCTCAGTGGTTTGAGCGTTGCGAACAATCTCTCACAAATTCGTCGGGCCAGTTCATTCTCCATAAGGAACATATGGACTTGGAAGAGAGACTGGTAAGCATGCAATATCATATTCATGTTATGGATCGTGGGATTCATTCTTTCCTGCAGATTAGATGTTGTTGTTGAAAATCAAGGTGTGAAGCTTCCTGAGAAGGACAAGGTGGTTTTTCTAGAATGTTGAGTGCTCGATCTCCCTCCTCTTCACTCAAAAGTGACTCTAATGTTGAAATTCTTGCAGAGAAGTCGTCCAAAGAAGACTTGGAGTAAGGTGTGTAGTATGCTCAATCTTCGTGGAGTTTTGGATGTCAAGTTGTGGTTAGTTAATGTCTCTTGGGCTTTTGTATGCTTGGTTTGTGGTTGAAGCTTAGTTTTTGGGGCAATTATTGTAGGTGGCCTTTAATGGATATGTAATATTTTGTATTTTGATTAGTGGATGCACAATAATGTGCCTATAATTTACCCGAGAGTCCATAGATGATTGAAAATATCATGGACTGGTACAGAAATGTATTTTTGTAGGCTAGGGCCTTCTCCCTAGGGATCATAAGCAAAAAAATCAATGGCTCATTTGATCCAAACTAAACATTGGACACCTAAGTACTCCATTTAGCAATACGGATGACAAATTCCTCTTACATATCTATGGCCTTAATTGGTCAAGGTATATTGTGTAGTTTTTATCAAGTAAAATTCAATAATTTCATAATTATTCTATGCCCATACTCATTTTTATTAGGTCAAGATGAAAAAATAAATTACAAATATATTTTACCAAACACAACTTTTCTCGAGAAAATAACTTAGTTGTGTGGTATATTTGGACTATTCACTTTCCCACTTCAATGCTTGGGAATTTTGTAGTAAAGGGTTGATATAAATAAAAATATTACAATTTAGTTGGCATCTCAGTAAAGTCCTTCCTACTAAAATGTGAATATCTCCTTATGGACAATGAGGTAGGTTTTTAGGATTTGAATATCGTACCCTTCCATCATCCAATGACACAACCCTATTTGATGTTGCTACAAAAGATACTCAACCCCAACATAATGTTATCACACATTTTTTTCTTATTGAATGTTGTTTGTGCCCATCCGAGGTGACAAAAATGATGAGGCCAAATTCATTCGTATAGATCAACTATTGAGCTGCTCAAATTTTGTTAAAAAGCATCTCAAGAAGACCATTGTTCAAAGCCCAAGTTTTCTTGCTTCAAAATTTGATGACCAATTGAAGCTCAATATTGGGTTCATCAAAACATTAGGCCACACTATCCAAGACTTAGGAATATATCTATCCAAGAAACCCATGTTGCTTACATTTAGGTTAGACAACAATTTGATTCCTATAACATATCTTGAAAAGTTGGTTGGTTACTCAAAGGTCAATCTAGACAAGACTTTCAAATGAGAACCTTAGATTATGGTATGTGATGGGGATAAGCAACTCAAACCTAAAGTGGAATATGTAAAGAATATGGAAATTTTGGAAAATCTTATACAATTGTGATTATCCTCACCATTGCACCTAACAATCGTTCAAAACTTGGAAATAAAAATAAGGCACATGGTACATTTTGGTTTTATGGAAGATGAGATCTACTATATTGTTAAGAAGCAACCTTCTCTACTCGCTCTTGTCATAAATAAGATACAAAAAATGGATTTCTTAATACATATAGTTGGTCTTATGCTTGAAACATCTATGAAATGTTATCTTGTCCTAGGTACATGTCGGAAATATCTTTGTTGTTTCTAAACCATTTTTTAGCTTTATCCAATCATTTTCACAACACGCGTAATTTTAAAAGCCCAAAAAATCAAGAGCTAAAACATAAAAACTAAATCCTAATTTTTTAGAAGACTATCTAAAAATCAACAATCATAGAATGATATTTTTAGTAGATCCTCCTACTTTTTTTTTTCTATGGGTCAAAAGGATTCCAGCTTTTAGCTACTTAACAATTTTCCTTCAATTTGTCATCTACAATCAATAGGAGGTCAATCACATGTTATCTAATGCCGTAGTAATGTACCTTTAAATGTAATAGATTACACGTAATATTCTTTCAAAAATGAAGCTAAATTATATTATTTTTAGAAGATTTATTTTCTCTTTGGGGTAATTTTAAAAGTATTGCATTTTCACCTAAAGAATGTTACTTCAAAAGTAAAATTGCTTCGTTGTCCTTGATAATGATATTGAGTGTTGGTCATTCTATTAACTATTACTTTTACATTTAACCAAAACACTTTTTAAAATCCAAACAATAGTGGTAAACAACATCAAGTTTGCAAGTTCTTTTTCCCTATTTTCTTGCTAACTTCTTGTCAAGTCTAACTATTGATAAAATCTAATAAATTAAACTTAAAAGAGATTTCTTCATCCATTTCATATCTGCAATGAGTTGCTCCTTTTCTCAATTGATCCTTGTATATCCTTGTTCATTTTAGACAAGGAGTATGTTACTTCTATACTAGAAACTTATAGAATGAGTTTTATAAAAAACATTTGCATTTATCATTTTTGTTTTGTGCTACTAATCAAAATTTACCCTTTTCTAATTTTATCAATCTATCTTATTAAAAAAATCCACATGGAAATTTTTATCTCGAAATGAATGTGTTCTATCTATATAAATTGGGTGACTCTTCAAGGATATTGATTGTATGATTGGTTTTATAATACCTATGTTCTATATATATAGTTATTACAAAAATCCTCTTCCAATATAAAATGTCAAGTTGACTCTTATACAAAATGTATTTTCATGGATTTTCAAGGTCTACCTTGTCGTTGAGGTTATGGATGATGTGTGAATGTTGGGTCTCCAAGTTTGGATCCTACTCCAACCATCATCCCTATTTATGTTATTCGATGTTATCCAAAAATTATTGCTTCTTTTAAAGGACATTTTATGTACTGGTCTTCTATAACTAAGACTAACATCTTTTCAATACAAATGTTTTGTTTTATTACAAGTCAACATTTGACAAGTGTTGATTTTTTGTTACGATTACATTATAGATTGCTACAATTATTTTTTATTCTAGTTTGGATTGAGCTTTCATATAAGGGATCTTCCATTTTCCTTTATAAGTGTGTGGTGTGTGTGTGAGTGTATGCATGTGTGTGTAGGTGGTTGTGTGCGTGCATGCATGTGTGTGTGTGTGTGTGTGTGTGTGTGTGTGTGTGTGTGTGTGTGTGTGTGTGTGTGTGTGTGTGTGTGTGTGTGTGTGTGTGTGTACATGTATGTGTGTGCGTGTGTCTATGTGTATGTGTGCAATGCACGTATGTGTGTGTGCGCGCGTGTGTGCATGTGTGCACACACCGCGAGTGTTTGTGTGTGGGTGGGTAGGTGGGTATGGTACACGTGTGTCCATGTGTTCATGTGTGTGTGCACAAGTGTGTCCATGTGTTCATGCACATGTATGCATGTGTACATGTGTAAACACCATTTGCTACCATATTTCTTTTACTTGTGTTTACAAACCACAATTTGTTGTTGATTATTGAGTGTCAATAAGTAAATGTACTTTGCTTTTGTAATGTAACTTTTTTAGGATCCTCACTTTTAGATTCTTTCCTATTTTCTTAAACATCATCTCTTGTAAGCATAATTGGATTTTGATAGGGGTTTAGATGCTTTTCATGGAAGAAAAAATAATTATCTTCCCAAGTTTAGAGCTACAAGCCCTTCTTTGCTCAAATTTGTAGAGATAAGCTTTGCATTATTGGTTTGCTAATATATATTCTATATATACTTATTATGAGAATCCTCTTCCAATATAAGATGTCAAATTTACTCTCATGTAAAAAAATTCTTATCTATTGTCAAAGTCTAGCTCATTATTGAGGTTATAATGATGGGTTTCCAAGTTTGGCTCAAGTTTCAACCATCATCGATATTTATGTTATTCTTGTGCTATTCAATTTTTATTGCCTTCCTTAAAAGACTTTTCATGTACGTGTCTATATATTGTAGATCGCCACAATGTTCTTTGATTCTAGTTTGGATTGATCTTCCATGTTTTCCCAAGCAATGAATCTTCCATTTTCCAATATATATGTGGGAAGATTATGATATCTATAATTAGTCTCATTGGTAGCCCATCCTTATGGATCTTATTTTTCTATAGGTTTTATGAGTAATGTCTTTCTTTGATACGAGAAAAAAATCTTGTTATTGTCATGCAAAGAATATGTTTTTGCATTGGACACAATTCATGATATCCAATCAAATGCATTTACTAGTATAATGAAGGGTATCCTCATCTTAGCATTATAGTTTACACTACCACAAATGACACCACATTGCCTTTGTCTTCTTTTCCGACCGTAATTTGTTGTTTATTATTTAGTTTCAATAAGTCAATGTGCTCTACTTTTGTAATATTTCTTTTTGGGATCCTCACTTTTAGATTCTTTCATGATTTCTTCAACATCATTTCCCGTAACATTTCCAATGGCACATTCTATGTTAACAATTATGTTCTTAGATTCTTTCATGATTTCTTCAACATCATTTTTCATAACATTTCCAATGGCCTAGGCTTTTGTATGCAATTTGAGTGTTGGATAATCAAACTCATCTTATTTAGCAACAATTTTCACGAGTTTATGACTTTTTGTGATCACAATGAATTGAGTATGCAATTGCAGCATTGACAAATTTCTACAAATAATACTTTATCACTACAAATTGCACCCAAAGTTACAATTGAGAAGTTGATAGGGGCGCGAAAAGAGGAAACAAAAGCTTAGCTTGTTGAATGGTGCAAAATGCAAATGAAAGAAAATGAGGATAGGCTTTGTTAAAACTATATTGATAGGGAATGTAGGTGTTGCCTATGTTTCTTTTGAATTTGAACATATAAATGGAAAGGGGTCACAATGTGATTTGTGAACCAAAGGTGTGGTTGATTCCTTTTCAAGGGGTTTCTATTTATAACAGAATGGTTGAAGGGAAGTATAGGTATGCATTGTGGTTGTTTGTTGTTGTGTCTTTGTGACATTAATATGTACCATCAAGATATGTTTGCATTTTGGAGACATACCTTCGGGTTATATATCTAGTGTATGTCTCCAACATGCAAATCACACCCTAAGACACACAAAGTATTTAAACATTTCAAAGATATTCACCTCAACCGTTAGAATAGTGGAAGAGGAGGGAACAACATGGTCTCGACCCAAGTGGGTCTCCTTGCAATATCTATCAACAATCTCATCAATATCAAAGCAATTGAAGTGAAAGGGTTGGCATAGCAATTACAATAAAACAAGCTCAAACCTGCATTAGAAAAACCAAAGGAAATGTAGGGGATGAATGTGCAAGAATCGAAGCATGTTGAGATCTACTTTGTGTTGTAAGGCTATAAGATATATAATAACGCTTCCAAATTTGTGAATGTCAAAAATTCTTTCGTCATGAAATGAAAAAAATTGCATGGCAAAAACTAAATCATCTTTATATGAAACAACAAACTCGACATTTGTAATGATAAATTATGTGTACAATATCAACATACTCAAAACAAAAGAGAAACAAGAATATCCCTAACGATCATTTAAAGTGAAACATAGAATCCTAAAATTCGCTCTCCAAACCCTATATTTAGACAACTCCATCTCTACCCAAAAAAAAAGCATCAATTTTTTTAAAGAGCTTTCAAACAAATCTTAACTAAAAATGAATGCACGTTGTTTAAAGGCCATGTTGGAGAAAACAATGCCATACTTGGTATTTCATTTTTATAGGGAAGGAGCTAACGCATACATTAAGCTTTAATTAAATTTAGTTTTTAAGTACTTGTATTATAGTATAAAATTATAATGAATACTTCGCACTATGTTGGACATTTAGGAATATGAGACGACCATTATTTAGCGGTGTGGAAGATTAAAAAATATCAAATAAAATTGATGGCATTAAGCATCACTTTTACATGAAGAAAGAAGGGGTGGTGTTAAAAATGACACAAAAAACACATTTCTTGGTTTTAACAATGATAGCATTTTAAATTGGATGTGGTGTGACATGTATTTAACAAATATTCTTAACACATTAAAGACGTTAATGATTTCTCCTAAATTTCGTTAGTATTATTTTCAAAAATAAAATGATTCCATTAAATATGTTTACTTTTATAGAGTTATATAAAGAAACAAATATAACTATATTAAAAAAACAATTCACATACATCACGTTTAAATTGTCATCTCTTAAAAAATTGTATTGATAAATTTGTGTTTGAGAAATTGACATTTTGAAAACAACCAACCACTATGAAAAAGACAACAAACCTCAATAATGTCATCTCACATCGAAAATCAACCTACCTCTATGCAAAATATAATTTGTACAAAGATGCAGTGTCTTCTACCCAAAGTACCCACATATACATAATGAATATATGCATGCCAAGACCAACTATCAAAGACAACAAATTTTCAGATATCCACCTTAAGATTATCTTTATATGTCAACCTACAAGTCTAAAATAACCATAAATTATAAAAGCATATAAACAAGCACTACACACTAAAAGGAACCAATGTGGGAGAAATGCATCATTACCTCGACCAATGTATTACTAGAAGATCTCGCAACCTAGTAACTTCGAACTTATTCACACCAACTTACTTCCAACTTGCAAGGTGAGTGTTGGCAACTATGCACAACAATTTCCCTCCATCTTGCAAGGCATGTGTTTGCTAACTAAAATTGTTAGCATATTAGTCCAATTTGTTCAATACCTCCGTATGTAGGCGGGGCACACCACATTCATTATGTAGAGAGGGTTAGTTGAAGACAACGATCAACATTATGGTTCTTCAACTATATTGCAAGCCCACATTTCAAAGCAATCACTTTCATAGGGAAAGCATAGTCACTCTAATATCATTTCAACCATTGAACACCTAACTCATAAAGAAGTAACTAATTGAAAATGAGAAAAGAGACTATCTCATAGAATTCAAGCATTGCAGAACCTATCCATGGCTAGAGTATTCTCACGAGGCATTGACACAAATGTACAACTTGTTCAATGAAAATACGGGGAGATATATGGGTTACATAGTGCATGCACTCATGACACTACTATGAAATTTAACCATTATCATTTATTATTACCATTTTTTTATTTTGTGCAATGTCATTCCTCACAATTTATATATTGTAAGTGTCCATGTCATCTTTTGGAGCATTTGACAATTCCGTCTTGTGGCTAGAGGAATTGGTAGGTGTGTGGGATTGATAATATCCATGCATTGGGGCTCTTAAGTTTTTTTTTTTTTAATTCAATAACTACATATATGGGCAAATTTAGTGGTTTAGAACCTAGTTTATAGACTATAGCTCAATTGACTACCCCTACTTCTACCCACAAGTTGGCAATCAATACGACTATAGAAACTACTTTTCCAAGGGCTAAATTGAATAACCCTAATTTTACCCATAAGTTGGCGATTAATGTGATTTTTTTCTCCTTTACACATGAGCATCATTCATATTAGGTGAATTTTGTTGTTGACTTTGTTCTCGCTTTGCTTAATGCAATTTGAATATTTAACTTTATCATATGTTTGCTATACAATGTTGTTAAATTGTTACAACTTGCATACAAATGAGTCGAGCTATTGAAAGATTTTTTAATCTTGCAAAGACGTGAGCAAGACCAATCTAGAAATGAGGAGATTTCAATCTTATTTTATTGGCTTTAAATTCGAGATGTTGGATTATAAATTTTCAAAGATAATCTATGAGCGGCTACAACCTTGATGAAATTGTGTTTAATGTTATAATGGTGTTAAACGCTTACCCTACATATATTGGGATCGGTCGCCAACAAATGTGATTCAACAACCTCCAAAATCATTATCATGACATTTAGGAAATGCTTGATGTAATTGGTTGTTTATATCACAACATTTTTGGGCCTATGATGCTCATTTCATCATTTCAAATGTAGTCAATATGCTTCATATGTTTTTGGAAAATTATGTGTGCTTGTCCTTCTAGAGGCTTTGTTTCTTCTATAAGAACTCAAAAGTGTTAAATATATAGTTGATGCATTGATGTTAAATGTTGGAATCCTGTCGAGCAAGGAAGGAGTAATTGAGCGGTATTTGGGCTTGAAACGTCATTATACATACTATCTTTTTAGCATTGTCTTCTATTTCTTCAAGTAATCGATCATGATGTCATGCATGATAGAAATTTGTTATCTCTTCCCAAAGTGTAATAATATGTTCTCTGGATATGCCAATGTCAATCATAATGTTATGGAATGGTCTCGCACAATAGAAGTTCATTGTAGCAAAATCTTTCATATGAAGTTGAATTAGGGGAATTAATAACGAGTAACGAGGAACACTTTAATAATTGTTTCATTTGTTCTCCATTAGTTTGTCTTTCTTCAAATGTCATAAGATTGGTTTTGTGGCCTCTGAGTGCAATTGTATCTAAGAAATCATGTTGATACATTTAACATTAATGAAGGATGGTATTGACGTTGTAGGTGGCTTGTTTCATGATACTATTAGGAACTTGTTGTAGGCAAGCACAAGATGGCTATGTAGTTCTGAATTTTCTAATATCCTTATTAGTATATGATTGTAGCTTTTCATATTTATGTTCTCTTTTCCATACATATTTGGCTATATATTTTCTAACAAATAACGTGAAACAACCAGTTGGCAATCAACATTTTCCTACTAAATTGAAAGTATGTTTGAGTTGTCTATTTTGTCTATCATAATTGCACGGTGGCATATAAGTTTTTGGCGCACGTACATGGTCGAGATGCCTTGTAAGATCCATGGAGCTTTATATCCACATTACAACATAGCTATTTTTTTCCTTAAACATATATCTCTTTTACAATTAGTACAGCATCGAAAATGATTAACGAGATCTTCGTAACCTTTTACAAAATCTCACTGCAAGTACTTTTGATGTGGTGCATGGGCATGGATTGATAAAATTGGAGCGGCAACTTTTAGATTTGCTTTTAGCAGTGCTTCTTGGGTTCCAAGTTGTTACATAGCGATTGAAAAATGTTTTGCAGCATCCACTTCAAAAGCATTACTCTACGTTATCATTCATACTTAATTATCCATGACCACTCCCTCCACGAGTTACTACTAATATTTTTCGTTTTAATAAGAACACTCATTTTTGTGCTTCTATCGAACTCTGCATTAAATTATCCAGTACTTGAATGCCAAAAATTGTCCACATAATGTCCAGAGTTTACGATGTAGCTTTCATGACAGTCGGCACTGCCGTTGTATTATTACTAGTATAAATATCTTATATACATGTATCTAAAAAAATGCAAATATCAATTTTGAGGCTCTTATTTTTTATTTTAAATATATCACATTGATTAATTTTGTAATTGCATTCTCCTCATACTACCTTGTTGACCTCTCAAGGTTTTAACAAAAACTATGAAGGGTCATCACCAATTTGCTGACACAAGAGAATGATTTTGAAAGACTAACCATTCATCACGGAGTGTTCCATTAAAAGCAATCAATCTGAAATTTAGCCATTAGCCTTTTCATCCATTGTGTTATACGGCAGTAAACAGTGTGAACAGATCAGTGATGCCAAGCCACCAAGGCTCCAAGCCTTTTATCAAAGCCCCTTAAAAACTAGAAAGACATTTAAAATATATTTAAACTTATGTGATTAGAGTAAGTGTTGTCTTTCATTGTCATTTCTTTCCCCGACGCATTTTACAGGAAAATTCCACAAGCTGAATTAGAATACAGTTGGTTCAAACACCACAATCGACAGGCCAAGCACGAGAAGGTGAATCAAAGTATTTTTGACAGAAAACTGCGTATAGAAAAAATACCTCTGCATCTTGGGTCAATTCTATAAACCATCATCAGGAAAGCATCAAGAAAAAAGGCTTGTGTATCGAGTTTTTTTACACCAAAAGATTTTCCCATGTGAAATTGTGTGTATTATGTAATCTTATGTATACTTTAAGCATTATGTTTCATTACTGCTGCTACTCTTTCAGTTTTTATCGGTTCAATTATGGCTAATTTCAAATGTCAATGAATTACAATAAATAAAAACAATTGGATTAAGCATAATAACTGGATCCCACAACCATCACTTCCCACTTGTTATATCTTGTTGTTTTACCATGGGAATCATATCAACATGTAGAGAAATGTTCCCACAGTACTTTGCAATGGTCATTGTCAGAATAAAGGTAAAGGTGATTCTTTTGGCAACAGGTCCATTTTATTTTAACTTTATTATTGTCCAATTCCTTTAATCCGTTGCTGGATTGCAATCCCTTCCAACTAATCAACTTAGCAGTCTACTTTTTTCTTTAGAAATTCATATATGCTTTCATTCTTTTCTAATTGTGAAATATAGCTTTGATTCCAGAATCTGTGACACACCAACTACCCTTTTCCAGTTCATTTTAAATATTCAATGGCGGTGCTTCATCGGTGCCATAAGATGTTTTCAAAATGTTTTTGTTATGTTTCGACATATTCTGCAAACTTTGCTTCTATGACACAAATGGATTTCAGGATGCAGATACGTAAACATATGTGACAATAATTAAATGACTGGCAAATCCTTACCATACACGAATTAAATAAGGTCAAAATAACTAGGTAAATTTTGTAAGAAACGGAAATAATTTCTTGAAAAATTGGCAATTGGTAATATTATTTGTTTTAGAAATTGTGAAAGGATAGCCAATTACCCAAAACTAGCCCTTAAAAACTACCCTGCTTACGAGACAAAAATGGAGCATGGGTTTTAATTTTACCCGCCTCCTATAAACAAATCTAGTTTTAAATTTATCAGCCACAATTTTATCATTTCGACGGACACAACTGGAACCATTCGGGTAAAATACCAATTGGTAAAATAGTAAAACACTCTGCTCATACTTAAGATGCTATTACAATAAACAAGAATGCCAAAAAATATATATGTATAAACACGAGGTCAATAAAATGCAGTGATATGTATATTAACACACTGCACGAGAGTGTTTTTGAACATCACATCATGCTTCTCAGTGGAACCAATGTCCTAAAATTTTAAAATTCCTGCATGAAAAATGTTTTTACTGCCACTTTCACGTGTACCCAATGAAGATGGATGGTCCAAAGAAGCTAAAAACAAAAGAGTAATCATGGTAAGTTGGCACATCCCCATCCTATTTATCTATTCAAATCAACAACACACCTCATAACAAAGACAAGACTAGGATCCCAAATGTCATCATTATGCACAAGACTGGACATTTTGCCCATGACAGTGGAACTTATACAGAGAAAACAGCAAGATAAGCAAAATATTTTGAAACACTTACAGCACGAAAATAAGCTCTGAAAATATGGAAAATAGCAATGTGGTATTGCCTTAGTTAAAAGAAAGAAGGCGAGTTCTTCTCAAACTGGAAATTTAAAAAGGACATGCAACCTTCCAAGTGTTGAATATTATCAGACTGAAAGGGATGTCCAAAATACATTGGGCGGGGATTAACAAAGAGAACAATCTTATACCAATGTTATAGTTGTTAAAAAAATAATTAAACCACACTCGTCCGGAAACTTTAGAGTGTCATCCTTCAAGCATATATTCCACTTAAGAAAGCTGCATACTACAACAATTTCCTTCCATAAATCACTATCAAATACTGCAAAACTGTAATGTTGCACCTTTGCTAACTAAATGAAATTACAGTAAGGACATAACGAAGTTGCCTGTCTTTTCAAACAAGGCCTGAAACTAGGGTGTTGGACATCTAATCCTCCCCAACTTCTCATGATATATGGTACAAAAGTGAGCAGGGAGCTTGTACCAAGGATATTTAAAGAGCATCTATAATTTGCATGACTTGTAAGGTTGAAAAAAGAACCTAATGGATGCACCTGCAATAGTCATGCACAAGCACATACAGAAATCTGTAGATTCATCTGCAGAGTTGATGCCCAATCTAGATTCCTAGGATGACTGGCAAGTTAAAGGTAAAGAAGCACATTATCAGCCTGCATAAATGTGAGAAATTGTGAACAATCACTGCACAGAACAGGTCAAGTACCATCATTTATAGCCCTGCATCGTGAACATGATTGGGGACCTCTCCTTGGCTGTCAAGAGGCATATATTGGGCCATGATGGCTCTGATTTCAGAGTCCATGTATGACTGCATCCAAGGTTGAGATATACAATATATCAGAAATAATACCATGCACTTGTCAAAAATGAACTGCAATTCCAAAGTTCTTTAAGCCTAGAAAAATGACACCAATGCAATTTAGCAACTATTTACTTACTCTAAGTCTGTATTTATAAACTACATAACCTCCAATAGCAACAGCGGCCAGGCCAAATAGTATAACCCATACAGCAGCCCATCCAACCTTTGCTTGTTCAGATTTTTACCTGGATCACAAAATCACCATATATTAATTAAAATACCAGTATTGTATATAAGTCTTATACAGCATGTAAAATATGGGAATGAAACAGATTGCACTACGTACTTATGCAAGTATCATGGTCTCTGATGTACAGGAGGTCGCCTTTACAGCTACAGTCATAACTGCCCCATGTATTTTTACAGCTACATTCTGAGCATTGACAAGCCGTCTTTTCTTTGCACTCATCTATATCTGAATATCAAGATACAGAAGGTCAAAGAATACTATATGTCATTATCTTAGTAGTATCAAATTGCAATCCGCAAGAATAAATTTACCCCTACATTACCTTCGCACTTTTTGGTACCATCTCCTTTAAAACCGGGAGGACACTTGCATCCACTATCCTGTGTTTCCTGCACTGATAAAAATCCCTAAATATTCCATTCACATTATGATATATAGTAAAGACCTTTAATTCAGATGGAAATGGGCACTCACCAGACAAGCAGAAAATGTCTGTCCTTCCTGGGTACTGTGCCAGCAACCACCATTATTTATCTTGCACCGTCCAGATCCAGCAGCTGAAAGAGAAAAAAATTGGGAAGAGTTAGGTCAATGTGAATGCATACATCTTATATGACAAAACAGATTGCACAAAGGAATCAACGAAATAGCACAAAAGATTTTATATTTCTTAAGTTTGATTTTTGTGTTAAGTGAAACAGAGAGTGCAAGAGAACCAACAAATTTTACTTTTGAGCAGGCTCCAGTGGTGGGAAGGCACTAACCAAGCATGAGAGGCATGGAGGATTTATACACAGTACTAGGAAAACACAGACATAAATTTCAGGTACAGTGCAAAATACACAAACATGGCTATATGCATAATAATAATCACTGCTCTAAAGGAAAGAGTATTTTCCATACCAATACCACAACCATCAAAAATAAAATCATTGCACAATACTTCCTACGAAGCTACGTTCCTTACTAAGACCTAAAATAACATATTTTGATATAAGCTGCAAAGTCTTAATAGTAGGGCCTGCTTCGCATTGATGTGACATCAGTAAAAGCATATCATATATTTATTATTAAATAAGTTCTATTCTGTAACTTCCCCAACGGAGTTCAAGATATTTACAGTAACGCACAAAGTTTCAAAAGTTAGTCGAAGTTAAACAGGCACAAATTTTAACAGAATAGCGCAACAGGGCAAATTTTAAGAGCTGCAATATAAAATTCCAGAAAATAAATGAACATTAGATAATATACACCAATGCCAAATAGGCCTATATTACATTTTGTTAGATCTCTATCTTTCTTAATGTGTTATCCTTGTCAGGTACCTATAACAAATAAAAATCAAGCTACAGGAAGCTAGAATATAAAGAAGCCATGGGTACATCATTTCATAACACACAAAATAGGAGCATGAAAGTATTTTCACTAAATTAAAAAAAAAGAGAGAGAAAAGCCGCAAAGTCGTGCAGAATAGACACTGTCCAAAGCCAGCGTGACAGAACAAAATATCATCAAAAAATAATGGAGTAACAAATGAACAACCAAAAATGTAGAAATCCGTGCATACCTTCACAACTGGTATAACCATCTCCCTTGAACTGAACACCTTGAACTGTAGGACACTCACACACCCTTCCCGAAAAGTATCCTGCAAAATATGGAAAGCAATAAATACTCGCTAGCATACAATTTAAAGAACAATTAAGCAAATCTGCTAAAAACAACATGGAATCTTTCCCCTTATCTCAAACAATATATGTCAAAAACACTTTATACCTTGCAAGCTGTTATATTTGCGTTCTTATCTTGCCAGCAACCACCATTATTTTTCAAACACTCATTTGTCTCCATGTCTGGATTCAGTAAACATTATAGTTACCTCCAAATGTTTAGTAATATGTAACAAGCTCCCTCCCTCAAACAAATATGTCTTGTCTATGCAACTAAAATTCAATCTTGTTATAAAAGTAGCTCAACTTAATCCAAACAGTTATTTCCCTACATTTAAAGATACAGAATTCACTCAGCCTTTAGAAACTTACACCTATCCAGACAAGACACGATCTTGTCATAAACATCAAGGTAGCTCACCTTCACTCAAGCAAACTCCAGGCTCGGTAGTTTCTTGAAAACCTGCACATATTGCCTTCAAAACAGCCCCTTTGTCCAATTTTCCTGCAGTAAGAACACGCAAGTATGCCCCAATCTAAACTTGTATGTATCAAAGAAAAATCAAATGTAGGAAAAAAGGGAATTGATACTGACCCCTATATTGTCTGTTGTTGATTATAAGAGTGGGCAGTATTGTGACATCGCCACGAGATCCATGCCCAACCTGGGGAAATGATAGTGGGGGTAAATTAAATATATATTTAATTTGTCTCATATAGGAAAAGCAAAGAGATGCGAAAAGTAACATGGAATACGAAGAGTTACCACTGCAAATAAATAAGGAAGGGACGAGGAAAAAAAGCGAGCTACTTTGTATTGTAATATTTGTTTGCTCTTGGCCTTTTCATTTGAATAACTGTATATCTGCTCTCCATTAATGAAGGATTTTGATTTGTGTTGCCTCGATTTATGCATCTCTTGGTTTAGCTGTTCTGATTTGTCATTTCTGCAATTGTATTTAAATATGTTTAATTATTTTTCTCTGAGCATGACCCATGCCGGGGCCGCTGCTAACAATGGTGCAGTGAGCGTGGATGAGGGCACATGGAGGGTCTGTGAAAGTTTGCGCACAGATCTAACATGAGTGCGGAGCATGAGCTGTTGGTGTATTTTCCATCTAAAAGGAGCATGAGTTCTTGGTGTATTTTTTCGTCTGAAAGGAGCATGAGTAGTTGGTGTATATTTCGTCCAAAAGATAAAGGAGCATGTGCCAAATTCAGTACGTTTTACAGAAAACGAAACAGGAGTTGAAACACCAAAGCCTATTCTCCTGATCAATGGCGCAGTAAATTTAATCCAGTAAAATGATGTCAAGGAGACTGCACAATAGTTTGTAAATCAGACCAAAGTATATGAGTGTTAAGGGAAGGTAAAGCACCTCACGGAATATGAACCAACCAGGAGCAAAGCTGGAGGAGTGAACAGTTGGAAGGCAGAGAAAACTTCAAAAGAGACTGAATGATGTGACCAGGTTAGAACAGCCAAGCGGCAGGAAGGAAGAATGCCATCCAAGACATTGTTTTGTCATATGTAGCAGAAGATACCAGTACAATTTTGAAGACTACGCAGCAGAACTTTAACACCAAAAGCATATTTAGATGGTCTCCAAAAATGCATAAAGAAGGTTTGGGTCTCGTGGACTATGCAATAAAAGGAAGAGTTCGTGGAGTTGGTCATTTCTCACTGCGAGCTCAATTATTATTCTTTGCTGGAGAGCAGGCAAATGAAGAAGTTATGATTAGTCCAGCCATCTTCTTTTTCAGTTTAGAGGCAAATGAAGAATGTCATGAAATTTAGACAACAAACATCTTGGTTTCAACGCCAAAGGCAAATATTGAACTCCGTATGGTGATTGGATGCGTCCAAGTGAAATATACATTGAGGGCACACCATCTCTATGGTAGAAAATATTGAAATTGGGGCCCTAAATTTTGCAGACAGAAACTACACACTAGATTGTGCATTAGACCACACTAAGGTAGGGCTTGAGTATGCAAAGAAAGTGCAATGAACTACACAATGGAAATATGGTTGAATGGCCAGCTGGATGATCGACCTATATGCTCAACATGGAAACGGCAAGAGAACCAGGCTTGGCCAACCAAGCACAAGAATGAAAACTGAAGATCTCATTAAATAATTAGGAACAGATTGCAAAACAAAATTGCATAATAGATAGGAGTGAAAAGTGTATGAGGCAATGAAAATTCAAAAGGACGAGCAAGTGATGACAAAAGAGAATTGCGTAGAGAAGGAAGCCCAAATGACATTGTGCAATGTATTATGCAAATAGCAGGAACGCATGGAGGGCACACAGTGATAAAGAGGAATAAATAAGGACAAAAAGACTTTTATAGCAATCACGCAGAGAATTGTAAGGCGTGTTGCACAATAGGCAATGATTGTGCAATATATTGTGCAATAAAGAAAGATGTGACTGACAAAACAGTTGTTTGAATGGGTATAGAGAAGGATTTAATTTTATCCCTGAATGATTGGACAGCCGGAGAAAAGGGAAGCATTGCATGTTTGTATGATTGTACATTAGTAGATTAGAAGTGGCTGAGAGCATTGACCCTGTTAGTAGATTAGAAGTGACCAAGAGGGTGTGCAAGGAGTTGTTGACCCCGATTGTGGAACCAGAAAAGTAATTGAGGTGACCAAGAAGTGGACGAGGATAGTGATAGCAAAGTAGGAAGTAGATTGAGTCGAGGGAGCCTCAGACAGGAGCCATGGAAAAAGCACTTGGAAATAGGAGTAGCAGTAGTTAGGATCATGTACATACATCAATTGTGTCTCGGGACAAGTCATCTATTTAAGTCTGGGAGAGTGTTAGTGGGGGTAAAATAAAATATACATTTAATTTGTCTCATATGGGGATGCGAAGAGACACAAAGGAGACAGAGTATCATGGAATACGAAGAGTTACCACTGTAGATAAATAAGGAAGGGACAAGGAAAAGCAGCGAGCTAATTTGTATTGTAATATCTGTTTGCTATTGGCCTTTTGGTCTGGATAAATGTAAGCATCTCTTGGTTTGGATGTCCTCGCTTGTCATTTCCGCAATTGTGTTTAAATATGTTTAATTATTTTTCTCTTAGCATGCCCTATGCCAGGGGCCACTGGTAACAGGAAAACATAACTTTATGAATTTTCAGTAAACTAAACATTCTGATGCTAAGAGAAACCCAAGGCCGCATTACAAAAAAATTACACAGTGACTTACCAATTCTTTTTAAATATGAAACAAATGATATCAAGGGATCAAATTTAGAATTGGACAGAACTTGTCGTAACAAAGAGATAACATGTAGCCTAACCTGTGCATCTTGCTCAGATTTCAAAACGGAGTTCTCTGAATCTGCATTTGGGTCCCCCATGCATTTGTCTATCTTCTTACTATCCAGCCCTACCAAAAAGAAGTTGTTGCAGCAAATCAATTAGCATTGGATGATAACAACCTCGATCCAGACATATTTTCAGACTAACTGTCAAAAAAATCTAAACAAGCACATTGAGCACTTGAATAGGTTTATATCTGGGGTCAAAAACACACCTAACGATTTGATCACATTTTCTGCACATTCCTTGTTGTATTTTTTATCCTTCATAGGACACCTGATATGGAAATCAGTGACATAGTCCCACCAAATCCAGGGTCTCTTAGTCTCATTTGCAACTTTAAATACACACAGTTGTCTCAGATTTTCAATCACCACATCTTTACCATCATAACCCTGACTAAAATCCTGCTCCGGATCAGGTGCACAGTATCTTCCATGATTAATGCATTGCGCTTTGCACTGCTTGCTCACAGTAAAGGCCTGAGGGCAGTACCAGGTGATATAGTGAGGAGTAAATTGTGTGTATCCATTCTGCTCAAGAATTTGGGCAGCACCTTTGAAATTCTTTGCAAACTCCATTTGGGTATCACACTTAACACCACATTCATCATTGCTATTTGTCCACAACTCATACTCCACACGGTCATCTGGATGTGGAACAGACTCTCTCCAGTCCAAATTGATATTAACCATATCCCCCTTGCTGAGGGCGTTTTTCAGCTTGTCGCCAAAGGCTTTGTCAATGAGGGCGGAAGGTATGGTAATATTCTGAAGATATTCAGCTGACCTATCTTCTTCAGGCGAATCCATAGTTATCAAAGGTTCTTCCCTATCATCAGACACAAGCACTGCTGCTGCCCCAGCCTTCTGAGCATTCCAAACTTTCAAAGCAAAATAGCAATCTGCAATGCAAGGGTATAAGGGTCAATTCAGGTAAGTGAATAAATAAAACATTAGAGTATTCTGTAACAATAAGATTTCAGTTGGGCGATTAAAGATAAAATTTAGCAATTACATGCATTTATATAAACAATGAGTACAAGATTTGGTATTATAGGATCAACTATCAAGCTTGGAGAAGGCTTTCGAGCTGAAACTAAAATTACTTTCAGAAGTTAGACAAAGTTTCAACAAGATGAAAATATGTGTTATTGATAGGAAAAGTTTATTTTTCTCATAAATAATAATTTAAAAAAATAAAAAACAAAAAAACAATTTGTAAAATGATGAGCGTTGTTTTTGTCCAGTCAAGTATTTATCCTGCCTTTCTTAACAGCATTTACAAATAAACTTCTTTTCTCTAAAATATTTTGTCAAAGAAGTGAAACCATGCAAAATGGGTAAAAGCTGTGAGCCATTCAATGGTAGACTTTTGAGTTGCCAAATCCACACAATGAGCAAATGTCACGTAAGCAATTCCCAAATCAGCCATTTCATTGCAAATCTTCACCCTAGTCCGTTAACCTCTACAATAGCTTAAGAATAATAAATGACAAATTTTCAAATTTGTGGAAAAAAACAAAACCTACAAATACAAGAGTAAATGTCACATAAGCCATTCCCAAATCAGCAATTTCATTGCAAATCTTCACCCTACTCCTTTAACCTCTACCATTGCTTAAAAATAATAAATGAGGAAATTTTATATTTGTGGAAAAACACAAAACCTACAATCAGCATTGAGTTTAAATTTGATCATCTTAAAGAGCATTTCAAAGATTAAAATGAAATGGATCTGTTCAGTCAAATCATAGGCAACAAATAACTATTGAGAGAGATAAACTGGGCAAATCCACAAACAAAGAATTTAAAATCAGTCGTCTACACAATAGGGAGATTATCTTCCTAGTAGCTTGTCAGAATTTAACTGTAACTTCTATAGACAAGATCCTGGTTTAGATTTCTACCAAAATGAGCTGCTGGGACACGCTTAAATTTATCAATCACAGGAAAAGGTTTTCAACAAATTCAAGTTTCAGAATTTCAGTAGACACCCAAAGGTTACAGAATACACTAGCAACCACCTAATGTGATAGCAGACGACTAAGCTATAACTTGTTCTAAGTAAATAAAGACACATACAACTTCATAGACCATGCAGGATAAGCCTAAGAGTCCAGAAAACCATAATTGTTGAGAAAAACTGTTCCAAATACAAACTATAACAATCTATATTCGGTCGATGTTAGCAATCAAAATACTGTCAAAACAGACCTTGATAAGGCCCACTTCAAATCGGGTATCAAACAGATTCAATAAGACACAATACCGTTGCTAAATTCATATTACACTGGAATTCTTAACATGGAAAGCAAATCATCAAAAAAATTGCAATAATTCATACAAAATAGATTTTAAAAAATCCTTCTTACAGTGCAAAGCCACTGTAAATATTACTAAGTGATCCATCTAAGGAAAGCAACCCAACTTTGAATATGGCAGATTTCTTGCAAGCATTCCTAATGGGTCAATGCAAAAACTAACCTAAATTCTAGACATAAACAAACCGAACGCTAAAAATTAGCAAATCTAGCTCTCCTAAAAGTACAGAGCCATTTTTTCTCATAAATTGTACTACAATTACTTATAATCTTAACATTAAAGAATATTGTAAAATATTTTCTGGATATGACTGAGTAACAGGTTTAAGTTCTAACCCGTCATCAGGGAGAAGCAGCCTCCTTAAAATATATTACCAGGCACAATTTATTTCTCATAGATTCTATCACAATTATTTCTATTCTTAACATTTAAATATATCACCAGCCACAAGACCAAACACTTACCCCACGATCGACCAGAACGACAGTAGGAAGCCCTCCGGGACGCGATTTGAAGGAAATTTCAACTGTATCAAATGTTTTGCAACCATTCTGATTCGCCTTGGGATAAGTCACGGTCCCAACCATAGTTCCGCCATACTGAGGAATCCCAAAATTGCCTATAGCACTGTCATATGTGGCCTTTAAATAATCCGGCGAAGTAACTCCCAAGCTATTCTTCTCCACTACAAATTTCGCCACGGCTGGGACGGCCATGGCGGAAAAAATATACTTACAATCACAGCAGCTAAACCGCAGGCCCTCCTCCTCCCCATCATGACCACAATAATGCTAATTAATTTCTCGCTCAAAACAGCAGGGGCCAAAGTATTCACAACACCATCAAATAAATGAAACCCTAATCAGGGTTTCAATATTTCACGATAGTTTACAGATTCTGAACCGCGTCCGGAAATTTAACTTCGCCGGAGCAGATCGAATGATGTCTACAGATTTTACCTGTGTAATTTTTTCTTCGGGCTCATATTAGCAAAATCTAGAGCTAAACTACACCGTTTTGGACGAATCGCGGGTCGATTTTCAGCTCGAGAAATACTCTGCTAATTGAACGGTACAAAAGTTAGCTTGAAATTTAATTCCAGCTGGGTATGTAGTAAATTGAATCTGAGGCCTCCATTAAAGAGATATTAATCCATTATGTTGGTTGGAAGACGACTGGACGATCTTCGTACAAATTAATCGGAGTGGATTTAGTTAGGGTTCTTAAATAGTTAGAAAAGCTGGTTTAGGTTAACTTAAGGACTAAGGAAAGCTTTTTCCTTTTTTTTTTTCCAATTTTGAGAAAATCTCAGTTTTGTTTTGTCCCCATGTGATCGCCTCGTAGTTTACGGCGTCCGTTAAGACTAGGGTGTTCGTACATAATGGTCTAGTGGGGATATACACGTGTGGCTATCAATACTTGAGCTCCACGTGGAAAACCCAAGCTTGGTCTCATGTTTGAAAATGTTTTCAAGGTACATGGTTCAAATTAGGCGGTGTTAAATTGTTATTGTGACTTTTGAAGCTTTGAAATTTCTTCTTTCTATTATCTAGTAATTTCTATGATAATGTTTGATGTTCATGTATATTTGTATGGTTTTGATATTTATCATGATTATTATCCACCCGAAGCCAAGGATATTGGCTTCACCACATCTATTAGTCATTTGGATTATTTCCAATTACATTGTGTCATGTGTATTTAAAAATGGTTGAACTAAAGTTTCATGCTCTAATTTTTTTATGTTGGCAACATTTTATTGGTGAACCCTTTTATTTGCAACTGTTGCTGGAAAAGGGGATGTCCTTCCATGCATTTAATGGATTTAATGAATTTATTGTTTATGATGTGCATTTGGTCCATTTTGTGTGGCTCGAGGCGGAGTAATTGACAAGGAAGCAGAGCAAGTGCATATGCAAGACCCCGCATTAGGTAGCCGAGATGATCTTGGATGAGCGAGAAAACTACCATTAATCTACAATATCGAGCCAAGTTTTCATGGATCGATTTGATCTCACCGAGCTATCCATCGAGCTAGATGTTTGCATTGAAACCAAGCCAACATTGATTGGTTTTTGGCAGCGAGATCTACCAAGGACTGTGCCCCTAGCCTCTGCAAACAAAACGCCGACTTGTGTTGAATCTGTGCGATCGTGCTCTATTTGGAAGGTCAAGCACAACGTAGACCCTGCAACCAAAAACAAGCAAAGGATGTATAAGCATCTAAAATACACAAAACAACAAAAACACGATGGACGAGCTATTCCGAGCGGCCAATCTTATACACGCAGAAAAACATTACAAAAAGACGTTCACAACAAGAGATAAGAGACTCAAATCCTTTCTTTATGGAAAACCTAAATCTGCCCCACTCTGTGCGTTGGTCACGTGGTCTCTCCAAGCACTGCCATGTGTCTTTTTACAAGGTTAGTCATATAGGTTGCAGGGAAGGATTTTGGAACTGGACAGGGACAAACGGAGGCAACGAACAAACTAATAAGAGATCCTCCAAAGAAATGGCGCTTTTGAAACAGAGCTAAAAACTTCAACTCCCATCTCAGGCTCCCACAAATCATGACCCAGTTGTTGCAAGCCTGCACAGTTGCACGAGTATCTGCGATCTTTTCTTTGGAATACCGGTTGTAGAAGAATCTTTTCTTAGGTATATACAGGCATACAAGAGACCACTGCACATGGCATACATTTCCAAAATATGGTTTGCTAGAAATATGCCGCGGTTGCACCCATACTTTATGATATGGTCGTGGAGGAGTCTGCCATATATCAAAGATTTCCCGCGAATGCATTCTTTCAGTAGTCGAGCATAGCTATCCGAGTCCATTCATTACTCATTAAGGAGCCTTTATATTTCAATCTGAATCTTCTATGTAATACCCACTAAATAAATATATGAGACAATGGTTTGTTTACCTATGAGTTTATTGCCTGAATTTTTTGTTTTTTCCTTTAATTTTTATATGTTCATGGTGCAGTTTTGGTGCTTTTTACGGCCGGGACAGTAAGAATTTGATTGTGGGTGTTTTTAGAAAGAACTAATTTACTCGATTCTTGAATACCCATATGGTCGTTCAATTGGAACATTTGGTAAGTTTATGTGATCAATCAGTTGGGTTCTCTGTTTTTTTGCAATTGCCTCTTTTCTTTTCTCAGTTGGGTTCTCTATTTTTTTGCAATTGGGTCATGTATTTTCGATCTTATCAGTATTCTGACAGAAATCTTGAATTGGGTTTAATTTATTCATTACAGGCCATCTGATTTGCAATTCAAAGGGCTTATTGAAAACATAACCGCCAGAAATTTTTACATTACAAGCTTCTCTTCACCAACATGGCATGCTGCATGTTTAAGCGAAAGATCGACTGCTTCCACAAGGTTAGTGTTAAGGGTTTTCTCTTATCTTATTTTGGATCGTTTTTAAACTAACGAGAGACCTTGCAAAGAGGAGAATATTCTGTAATTTAGTTTATGGTTTGTTGCAGGTAAGTTTAATTGATAATTCTAAATTCTAGGCTTAGGTTCGATGGGTTAGGGTTGATTTTTTTCCAAAATTATATATAAGTCGATGATCGTATTTTTGTTTATAGAAATCCTATTCACATTCAACTTTGATTTGGTAGGGTTTCAAGTTTGAGTCCACACCATGAAGTTGGGTTTTGGTCATGGATTATATAGCTTTTTTGTGGCTTTTAATTATGATGATGATTACCATCCACGAGGGCATCTACATCCCAAATGCGCTTCTCCTAAGCATAATTACCCCTCTTGTTGGGACGAGGAGACTTTTTCACTTCACCTTAGTGTTATTCAAATTTTGTTTCGATGGGTTTCGGCCTTATCATTAAGCTATGAAATAAACTGGGCGTTGCCATTCAATCTCCACAAGGTTACTTGATTTTCTTAATCATAATATTTCTTTTAGAGGAGAGGACTGCAAAATAGGTTCCCAGGGTTCTTTGGTCTTCTTTTTCTAATAGGGTTTTTAAGTTGAGGTATGTGATGAGATGCCTCAAGTTTCTACCGCTAGGGTAAGCCATTTGGGAATAATTACAATGGGCTGAGAGCTCTCTTAACTTGTTTAATCATTTACTTTTGTTTGAGGTGGACATCAAAGATTCTTGTGCCTACTTGGTGTTGAATTTTTTGTTGACGTGTTTCAAGTTATTGACAGAAGTGTGAACTCTTTGACAATATTTTGTGATGGAACCAGAAAGCTCGTAGCAGAGATTTGGAGTAGTGGAGAAAGGCGATAGTATATTAATGCAAGGTTTTCTCCTACCTTTTGTATGTTATATTTTTGTAGTTTTGTTGTACCTTGATTTTTTCTTGGGTATATATAGGTTCTACTTCATCTCATATAAATGCACTCAATCCGCCACCGGGTAAGAGAATGTCCAGTCCACAAATTTGGGTTGAAGGGGCATATGACGGTGGAGTCAGTGCAACAATCGCTATGGCATCATCGACAAGTGGTAGTTATGGTGATTATTGAACAAGATGGATCAATTGGCAATATTTCGCTTTTTTTTCAATTGACTTAGTTAAAATGAGTAGGACATGCAAGATCTGCCTGGAAAGATTAAAGATGAAAGTTAAAAGAGTTTATTTTGTAATACAAGGAAAATCTGGATGAGGTCTTTGGATCAAATCCCTCATTGCAGAGAGGTTACAATAAATCAATGACGGTGTCTTTTATATAGAGATGTTAAAGAAAAATCACAACAGAGATAATTCTTTGCCCTCCTTATCCAATGCTTACATTTAATGAGCACATGACTTGATGCAGGAAGATCTTTAATGAGCACGTGACTTTAACATTTAATGTGAAAATGGATCCAAACTTTTGTCCTTTGTTTCCCTGCATTCTCCCATACAAACCACACATACATGTATGTTGTCTGCGTTTTCGTTCCCTTGCTTTTGTTCATCTTGCATGACTAATAGAGGGGCCAATATAAATAACGAAAGCTCTTTCTATTGTCTAATGAAAGCTAACAAAAACCGCTCCTCTTCATCACATTTTCCTTCTACGTGAATAATTTTTCAAAATCTCCACGATAACAACTAAAATAAACTACAGCGGCTCAACCTCTAACAAAATAAGAATTCACTTCAACAAAATATAAATAATGTTTCTTTCTATTCACGCATCTTCTCAAATATCTAATGTGCTTCTACACCTCACCTTTAATCAAGTATTCCTTTTACAAAATAAAAACATTATTTTTTTCTATTCACGCATCCTCTCAAATAGCAAATGAACTTCCACATCTCTGCTTCAATCAATTAGAAGAGGGTAGTGGGCATGCCCTTAACTCATGCGAATTCCAACTACACTTTTAAAAGATGTTTGAATGTTCGTTCCATCAAGTCAACAGCCATTGCAACGTCGAATACCACACAACACATATATAAAGAAAACAACTTCTCTTTTCATTTCTATTCCTAGCTCCATAACAAAGTCCTCCTCCATACCACAAAACTTCATCTTCGGCAGGATTTGCCATATCATGGCCTTGTTGTTATGGTTTTGATAGGTTTATTTATGTCGTCTCTTAAATCTAATGGGTTTGTCCATTTTTTTGTCTTTCTCGATTCATAAGGTTTGGAAGATAGTTTTATGAGTTAATTTTGTAAAAGTTTAAGTTTGCTTATGTTGAGTTGTGGACTCAATTACTTTGGGTTAGCATGCAATGTGAAACTTGCTAGAAAAAAGCAAGAATTATCATCGCTAGAGGAGAACGGCATCGGTCACCTATGACCAACATCAATTAGAGAAGGAGGAACCGACATCGATTACCTATGTGGGAGTGTTTTATTTAACTCTTGGGAATTAGATCTATTCTTAGCATTAAAGCATATCTGTTTATTGTAATTGCATGGCTAAGTGCCCTAAGTTTATATACACATATATAAGCATGAAAGCTAGGGTTTAGAAGTAATAATTAAGAAGAACTTACAAAAGTTGATGATTATTGTGAAAGAGAGAATTCTTGGAGAAGAAGCAAAAACTTGAGTGAAAGAAAGTACTGTACATTTGAGAGGCACGGAAGATTGTAAATCTTCAATTGTATATCTTGTCAAAGCTTTGGATAATATATTGGCTTGTTTTCTTGGTGGACGTAGCCCACACTAGGTGAACCACGTTAAATCGGCGTTGATTTATATCTCTTATTCTTTATATTTCTTTTGGTAGAATATCCGCTTTTATTTGCATGTATACTTAGATATGATATATTATCTATACAACTGGTGTGCTAACCCCAACAACCGGTATCAAAGCTTTGTTTGAGGGTTGTGTGTGGACAAATTTACTCACAGAGGCTTTTCTCGATTGAGTGGAATCTACAGCAATGGTAGAAAAATACAAATACAAGGTAGAGAAGTTTGACGATCGAAATTATTAGTTATGGAAGATGCAGATTGAAGATTATTTGTATCAAAGAGATTTGTATTTACTGTTGGATGAGAATTCTAGACCTACGAAGATGACTGATGAAGAATGAAAGATTCTTAGACAGAAAGGCTTTGGGATCTATAAGATTGAGCCTAGCAGCATCCGTGGCTTCCAATATTACAGAAGTGACTTCTACGGTAGAGTTAATGAAATCTCTTGCTAATTTATATGAAAAACTTAGTGCTTCAAATAAAGTTTATTTGATGAAGAAACTATTTAATTCTAAGATGCATGAAGGTGGATCTGCATCTAGTCATTTGAATGATTTCTGATCTATTGTAAATCATTTAAAATCGGTTGATATATTGTTTGATGATGAAGTGAAAGCACTTTTATTCTTATGTTCTTTGCCTGATAGTTGGGATAACTTGGTAATGGTTGTTAGTAATACAACATCTGCTAATAATATTTTGAAGTTTGATGATGTGGTTAGTATAATCTTGAATGAAGAAATTCACAGAAGAGTACAAAGGAATCATCATCTGGGAATGCTTTGAATGTAAAAGCGAAAGGCGCGAGAAGGAGAGATCTAAGAGTAAGAGTAATGGGAAATCAAAGTCAAGGGATAGCATATCTAAATCCAAAGGTAAGGGAATTACTTGTTGGAAATGTGGAAAGAAAGGACACGCAAAGAAATATTGTTGGTCAAAGGATAAAGAGAACCAACAACCTTAAAAGGTAAAGAAGTAAATCTTGTTGCATCGAGGTAATGCAAGATGCTTTTATTCTATTTTTAGATAATATAATTGAATCATGGGTTTTAGATTCAGAGCTTCTTTCCATGCAACCCGTAATAAGGGTTATTTCAAAAATTATGTCCAGGGCAATTTTGGGCATGTTTATTTGGGTGATGATGAACCTTGCAGTATTACTGGTAAAGGGGAAGTTCATCTAAAATTGCAGAATGGAAATACATGGGTATTGAAATATGTGATGCATGTGCCAAGCCTCAAGAGGAATCTTATTTCTGCAGAGCAACTAGGTGAAGTTGGTTGCATGGTTACTTTCATAGGAGACTCTTAGAAAGTCACCAAGGGTGCTTTTGTTGTGGCAAGAGGTAAGAAGGTAGGAACGTTATATTTATCTACCCATGTTACTAATTCATTTTCTACATTATCTACTTCAGATTCAGATGCATGCATGTGGCATAATCGATTGGGCCATATGAGTAAAAAGGAATGCAAATCTTAAAGGTTAAGGGTAAGTTATCATATTTGAAAGATTTAAATCTTGATTTATGTGAGCGTTGTGTCTTTGGAAAGCAAAAGAGAGTGAGATTTCTCAAATTCGGGAAACTAAGAAGGAGCAGAAATTAGAGCTTGTACACTCGGATGTGTGGGGACCAAATTTTAGGTAGCTTCTCATGGAGGATCTTAGTATTATGTTACTTTCATTGATGATGATACAAGAAAGGTGTGGGTTTATTATATTAAACGTAAATCGATATTTTTTAGACTTTTAAAAGATGGAAAGCCCTTGTTGAGAATGAATCAAATTCAAATTTAAAGTGTCTTAGATCCGATGATGGCGATGAATATTGTAGCAAGGCTTTCAATGATTATTGTTCAAGAATGAAATACGTAGATAAGATAAGATAAGATGAGATAAGATAAGATAAATATATTAATGTCCAACAAATGACCACAAAAGTAGGTCAATGGGACTGCAACCCAAACAATATACAAAGTGCGAGTGGGGACAACTCAAAACGAGTTCCCAAAAACAAAAAAGAAGAGAAAAGACAGCAGAAAGGAAACCCGAAGCCAAATACCCCCACAGGCGGGGGCAATGGAGCAAGCGGGGGAGAAAAACGAGGGAAGCAAAGAAGGGAATGTAGGGGGGGACAAACAAGGACCAATGGTCTAATCACGAATGGTAGCCACACCCCTCCTAACATTAGAGGCCGACGGAAAGAAGCTCCTGATGGACTGGCAACCCGACGAGGGGGTGGAAGCCTCCTTCCCTACGAGCTCTGAGACTGACACGACGGCCATGAGGATGAATGGAACTGGATCGCCCTGCAGTACGCGTGTGCATCGATTCTCTACTGTAATGATCAAGAGAAGTGTGAAGGTCCAACTGGGGATGAACTGATCTATGCACTGTATCTGGGTCAGAAAGGCTCTATCGTTTAGTACCTCCACCAGTGGGTAGAACCGGAAAGAAGGCCGTAATCCGTCTCGTGGGGATGACTCTCGGAGGGGGATGAAGAATCTGGTCTCGTAACAGCAAAGACTCACGGATGTAGAGGGCAAGGCACCGTTGGTCGATATATCTGAAGAAGACCGAGAGAGTTTGAATCCCTCTGAAGAGACAATGAAATCGTCCTCTGATCTCATAGTATATGGGGCAGCGGAAGATGAAATGAGTCTCTGTCTCCACCTCATGAAGGCTACAAAGCCTACAAAGTCTATCCTCCCGATCAAGGTGGTGATTAGTCTCGCACCGAAGTCTGTGGGAGCCGACATGAAACTGACCTAGAGGTATATGGAGGGCATGCACCCAGTGACGAAAGGTGTACTGAGGGCGGATGATGAGTCCATCTCTGATTTCAAGAAAGTGCTTTGCATAAAAGGACATCTTAGGGTGCAAACCCCTAGGGGGGTTCACCCAAGTAGTCTAAATGAATCTCCTGTAGATATCCTCCTGGATGGACCTGTTCAACGCTTGTTTGGTGGGCAAGAGATGATTGGGAGCATTCAAAGAATACTGAAAGGGGGGGAGACGATCAATTTGGATACCAACTGAGTCCAACAAGGCAGAAGTCTCGACAAACCAACAACGGCCCACAACCTGGATAATACTCATAAAGGAACAATAGGCAAGATATGGATACCTGTCCTACTCATCAGAGAGATCACCAAACCTCCTGATACAGTGAATAAAGGAGGATATGTCAAATATAGTCTCTAGACGGAAAGGCCGGGCTCGAACTCTACCAAAATAATATGTTGGGGGACCGTCTGTTTACATCTGATGAAGCGGCAAAGGAGGAGAGTCTGAATCCTCTTAGCAGAAGCCCAATCTGTGTCCAAAAGGGAGGGGCCCTAAACAACAAACCCGTAGAGAACTGTGGGGTAGATGAGGGAGTTCATAAGAAACATCTTGGAGGAGACATCGTGGAAGTGGTGCCAAAACACTGTCTCTCAAGAATGGCAAGAGACACATACCCTTTATTCATCCTCGGCTTAAGAGCATGCCTCATACTGAATCTAGGCCCTAAGAACTAGACCCCAGTTAGGTGTATGTATTAGTAATTTCAACCTCCTGCCCCTTGAAGAAGAAATGGAGGTGTGATGTCCGCAACCCATTGAAGACCATGACCTTGGTCTTACCCAGATTGACTGTCAAATGTCGAAGATCACAAAATAAAGCAAGTGCATCAAGTCTGTCTTTGAAGCCCCTCAGGAGAAGAGGCGAGTAAAACAATATCATCGGCAAATAGGAGAATGGAAATCAAGACGTGGTGAAGAAGGCAACCATCCCCTTCCTGAATGTGATCCCGAAGGAAAGATTCCAGCTCATCAATGTAAATGCCAAAGAGGGTAGGAGATAAGGGGCACCCCTGTTTAACCCCAATGGTGCTCCTGATGAGATCGACAATGTGTGTATGAAGACGACCAAGGATGGACTCATAGAGGCGCATGATGGCAATAACAAGAGTCTCAGAAATACCGATGTCTCGGAGTCGCTGGAAGAGGGCCATGCGAGGTACGGAGTCAAAAGCTTTTCGAAAGTCTACAAAACAACAATAGACTTTCGAAGAGCGGTGACGAGCCTCCTCAATAATAGCCCGAAGGGTGAAGATGTGGTCGATGGTGTGGTAACCAGGGTGAAAACCAACCTGACCTCTGGCTCTGAGCTGCTTCTGCTCCAAAATCTCGGACAACAACCTGTGGAGGACTATAGCATAGAGTTTGGAGAAAGAATGGCCCACCATGATAGTCTTGTAGTTGTTCGGATCAGAAATGGACCCAGCTTTGTGGATCGGGTGAATGATATGATGAGACCAGGTAGGAGGGAAGCCCACTCTAATCACCTGATTGAAAAGATCTGCCAAATAGGTACCAAAAACCTCAAAACCCTGCTTGAAGAACTCGGCCTAGAAACCATCTACATCAGCTGCCTTGTTATAGTTCAAAATCCTTATTGCCTCTTTGATATTACGGTGAGTGAAGGGATTACTAGGCGGTGGGATGCCAATCTGGGTAGATTGCTGCCTTGGAACATCGTAAAGGGTAGAGGTGTGGGAAAAAATGGAGGTAGGATCGATTGTTGTGGAGGAGGGGGAGTGGCGGGGAAAGACAATACGCCAGAAGGACCGAGGGTTAGTCCTAAGGGAGGTGGAAAGCATATATCTGTGGCGAAATGAAGGATCACTTCTTACGGTGAAGAAGGCACCTGTAGGCAACCTTAAGAGTGGGGAAGGAGGGGAGGGCCTGGGTAAAAGCCTGGCGAAGGTGACAGTGGAGGGATTTGCACTCTACATCGTACCATTGGTTCATGGGGCAAGATTTAGTAGTACTAGTGGCCGAGGGATGGGTGGTGGAGCTAGGAAAGGATCTCAAGGCAGCCTCCCACATGGCAGAGGAAAGGCATGAGTACTTGGCCTCCACACTAGGCATGTTAGAGAATAGGGGCTCAGAGGGGAGAAGGTCGCGGATGTGGGATGAGTAAGATCCGTAATCCCCTTTATCAAAATGAAAGGAGATGCGAGGTGGGTAGTGGGGAGGGGGAGGAGGGGCGGTGGTGGTAGGAGAGCTGGCGACCAGAGAGAAAGTTAGGACAACATGATCGGCAAGGGGAATGGGGGAAACAGAGAAGGAGTAAAAGAGGGGTGAGATGTCCGGGCTGGCAAGGATATAGTCCACCACAGTGGCGCCCGCCATGGGGACGACATGTGAAGAAGTGTGAATCCGGGAAGCGCTCGATCCCGTTGAAGATCACCAACGCCTGTGACTCCCCGAGCTGGAGGAGGAACCGACCATAAGTTGTGAAAGGGCCATTTGTATCCTCAGAAATCCTATGCAGACCAACTGACACAGGGTCTGTCCTCTGTGTGCAGAGCGTATCCTCTGACCTGTCGTGGAGGGGGACCTGAAAGTGTCTGGTACGGGCATTAAAGTCACCTAAAATGATAACCTCCCCTGCGACAGAGTATTGACCAATATTGTCGTATAAGTCAAAGAAAGGATCACCATCTGGGCCATTGTGGATGGCGTAAGGGGAAGCAACTGAGGAAAGTAACAAACTGCTATATATAAATCCCTAGAGAATCGAGCGGCCCTACTGATGCGAATCCACATGTACCTGGCAAACTCATCAAAACCGACCATCGAGATCCTGTTCTGGAGGGAGTCTCTATAGAGACAGGCAACCCCACCAGAGCCTCTAACACCACCCGAAGCCCGAGTCTCCTGTCTGCAAGCTGATAACCAAAGAAATCCAGTAATGCCTGGGAGAGGACGAACCGGGCTCTCGTGTGTCTCTGTGATGAAGAGAATGTCGGCATCCCCGAGAGCATCAAACATAAGGCCCGGGGAAGACCAAAGGGAACCATTCCCATTCCAACAACTGATAGATAAGCCTCTGGTCTGACTCCTCTCCCACTTGGCCCGTCATTGGGGAGCCCCTTGGCGGGGCTCCCAACCAGGAGGAGGAGAGTCTCTAATAACAACCCAGGAGAATGGTGTTGTAGAAAGAATGATTCTAAGAACACCACATTAGAATGGTGTTGCAGAAAGAATGAACATGACAATCATGGAACGTGTTAGAAGTATGAGAATACATTCTAGATTACCCTTGCAGTTTTGGGAAAAAGCAATTGATACATCGCTTTATTTAATTAACCCTAGGCCTTTAAGTTCACTAGATGGAGGAATACCGTGAGGAAGCTTGGACCAGAAAAGAGGTAGATCTTTCTTTTTAAAAGTTTTTGGTTGTAAGCTTTTGTGCATGTTGATAAGGAGAATAGGAAAAATTTGGATGCAAAATCCAAAAGATGCACTTTCATTGGTTATGGATCTTGTGATTTCAGATTCTGTTTTTGGGATTTAGAGAATTCTAAAATTATTAGGAGTCATGATGTTGAATGGAATGAAAAGAGAATGTACAAGGATCAAATTTTGGTACCCAAGAATGAACCGGTTGATAAGTTTGTGAATGAAAATGAACTTTCGGGTTTAAAAGAAATACCAACATGGTTACACAGTAACCGATGTCGGTTGACTCCTGGTCGACATCGATCAGCAGAACCCAGTATAGGTTACGAAGAGCATAACCGACATCGGGCCATTAGCAGAACCAACGTCGGTTACAGGTGGCCGACATCGATCCACTATCGATTTGATACAAATGTCCAGAGGTCCAAATTGAGCCTCCCAGTATCCCAAACTCCTATGAGGTCACAAAGGGTAAGTAAACATCCGAAATGTTTACACCTCTATTTTATTTATTATTGATGATAATGGTGAACCGAAAGTTTTGAAGAAGCAATGCAAGTATAAGTCTCGCGTGCAGGTGGGAGCATGACATGGATGAGGAGATGGACTCCTTGGAACATAACCGACTTGAGATTTGGTTAAGTTCTTTAGCAGTAAGAGGACATTGTAGAGAACAAGTGGGTTTACAGGATCAAGAAAGAAGAGGGTGGATAGAAAAGGTACAAGGCAAGGCTTGAAGTAAAAAGATTTACACAAAAAGTAGGTATTGACTTTGGTGAAATATTTTCTCCTCGTAGTAAAGATAAATAATTTTTATATCAGTATTGAGTTTAGTTGCAATAGAATATTTGTATTTAGAGCAACTAGATGTGAAGATGACTTTCCTTCATGGTGATTTGGATGAAGAGATTTATATGCAATGTATCACTTGGTTATGAAGTCAAGGGTAAGGAGAAATTAGCGTGCGAGTTGAAAAAAAGAGTCTATATGGACTTAAGCAAGCTCCAAGGCAATGAGGTTTGATAGTTTTATGCATGAGCATGGTTACTTGAGATGTGAATATGACCATTGTGTTTATTTCAAGAAGCTTGAAAATGGAAGCTATATTATTTTGTTTTTTTTTATTATTGGCAAATAGTTTTTTGAAAGGGACTATACCCTTGAATACAAAAGAAGGCCTGAGAGCCGAAATAAGAGTGAGAAACAAAAAGAATGGATCAAGATCCAAGTGTTACAATGAAGCTCAAAGTAGCTCGTAAACAGCTACACAAAGGAGACATAACAGCAAAACAACAAGTAAAAAACAGAAACCAACCGCAGAGAAACAAAGAAACGTAAGCTCTGCGATTACCTTTACCTGTGCGGCGTTACCCTTCAGAGTGGTAGATTTTTTCTTTCACGGCCGTGCTACCCACCCCGATGGAGCCTTCAAGGTTGGAGAAGAAGACAAAGGAGGAGTATTTTACTTAGTCGCAAATGTCCCATTCGGGAATGACCAAGTTGTTCTCCCGAGAGATATATTTTTCATTTTCCATGCGCCTCAAAGAACTTTGTGAATTTTCCATGTTTCTAACAACTGAGTTTCTGATAAATGAGATAAATTTGTTGCAATTTCCTTGTTGTTGAAATAGGATTTTCCAAAAAGGAATTTCGTGGACAAACCCGCATTCATCCTTAGCATTTGAATTTGAATCAAGGTCCTCTTTTCGCATCGAAAACCAAATGTTCCGGAGGGCATCCTTCCACCAATCAAGCGCTTTCTCATGCGGCCCTTTGCACAACCCACAAGCAATAGACGTATGACCTAAACAAACACTTTCTCGCATCGAAATGGAAGGCCCTCGTAATCTAAAGGTCAGTGACTAAGTTCATTTGCACCCTAAGATCAATGGTCACTGGGAGGTTTTTAGCCGTGTCAAGTTCCACCAAGATTCGAGCATAGGTAGTGTGGGTGTAATCGAAGTTTGAGAGTCTATAAACAACGTAGTTCCCAAGGTGTTTCCAATAGATTTCAAACATTCACCGCTCCAAAATCGAGGAGGTAAATGGGGCGAATGATCCAAACAGTTTGCATGAAAAAGACTCAAAGTGAGCGGGTTGAAAGAGGGGAACCAGGTTTAATGATCGTGTATTGATTGGAAAACCCAAAGCTTGGAAGCAATGGAGTTTTTATCAAAGATTGAAGAGAAAGTCACTATGAAGATACCTTTAGCACACGGATATAAGTCTAACCTCCCAATGAGCAAAGGAGTCCAGTTCTTGGAAATCCATGCATGTAGGTCAGGAAGGCTGGGCCAGAGTCCTCCAAATCTGCAGATCAGAGCATGTTCCTGATAGTATTTTTCAACAGAATGACCTCCTCCCCAAATGTTATGCATGGAGTAATGTCTGCTGGCTTCATAGGAGAATCCTTACCTCTTAAAGCATCCTTGAATGAGGTTACAGTGGGGCCGTGAGTAGATGCGCCTTTGCCAGTCCCGACAAGAGCATGGTGAACTCCCAGGACAGGTGCTCCATCACCACCAGGGGGAGCTTGACCGGTGATTGTGTCATTTTCCTTAGAGGATGCAAAAGCAAGATTAATCCAAGAAAGGGCCGAGCCCTCTTGATCTGGGGAAGGAGGACCGCTGCCCACCCTAGTCCTGGTGTCTCCCGTGGATCCCATACCCGCAGCCACATTGTTTTCCCGTCCAGGAGCAGAGCCGCCACCATGGACGCGATTAAAGGTACGCCTGGTAGCGACCATGGATCAGACCCGGAATGGTCGCGAATGTACCGTGGAACAATCGCGAGAACAGCGACAGCAGAATGCGGCACAGCGAAACAGATGGCGGAGCAATCTCGAGCATCGCGAGTAATCTTGAGAAGCGGCCATGGGAGCATGTGAGCAGCGATCGCGAGCGGAGCTATATTATTTTATCAGATATGGATGATATGCTTATTGCAGATTTAGTATGCGGGACATTGGTGAGCTTAAGAGAAAGCTAGCTCACACATTTCTTTATGAAGGATTTAGGAGCTACAAAAAGAATCATTTGCGTGTAAATACACAAAGACATGAAAGACAAAAATTATATTTGTCTCGGAGGATTATATCTATAGGGTGTTATAAAGGTTCAAGATGCTTTGAATGCAAAACCCGTTAATACACCTATGGTGGACACTTCAAATTGAGCAAAAATCGGTGTCCTTCATCACATGAGGAGTTCAAATACATGACACGAGTGTCATATGCTTCCGCAGCTTGGAGTCTCATGTATGCTATGGTTTTTACTAGACCAAACATTGCACAGGCAAAGGTGGGAGTCAGAGTAGATATATGGTCAATCCGTAAAAGCATTGGAAAGTAGTCCAACCAGACACTCGTATTTAAAAGGGACATCTAGCATGCAGCTTATGTTATGGAGGTTTAGATATTTCATGATGTGGCTATGTTGATACGGATATGGTTGGAGATCTAGATGGTAGGAGGAGCACTATCGGATATATTTTCACAAGTAAGTGGGACGACAGCTTAGCTAGATTTAAAGATTACTGAAGGTCAGGCTTTGCTTACTACAGAGGCAAAGTATGTTGCAGCTACAAAGGCTAGGAAGGAGATGATATGGATGAGTAGGTTCATGGAAGAGTTGGGAAAGAAGCAAGATGATTGTAAACTATTCAGTGACAATCATAGTGCAATTCATTTAGCAAAGAACTCATTGTTTCATTCGAGAACGAAACACATTCAGTTGAGATATCACTTCATATGGAAGGTATTAGAGGATGGGCAGTTGAATCTGGAAAAGATTCATACGAGCGAGAACCCTGTGGATATCCTAATGAAGCCATTAACAAAGGAGAAATTAGATCTACACTCCACTTCTGTCTTGGTCTTCGAGCTTGAGACTTGAAGAGGAAGAAACAAAGCTAAGGAATGATTCAAGAATGATATTATACATGTGTGGTGTAGTAATTAATCTCCAAGTGGGAGATTGTTGAGTTTTGGAGCTCAATTATTTCGGTTAAGCATGCAATGTGAAACTTGTTGGAAAACACAAGAACTGTAGTCATTGGTTAGGAGGGACTTGCAGACGGTCACCTATGATTGGCATCGGTCGTGCAAGGAGAAACCGACATCGATTAGGGCTAACTCGACATCGATTAACTGCAGGAGTATTTTATTTAACTCTCGGGAATTAGATCTATTTTTAGCATTAAATCAGATCTATTGATTGTAATTGCATGGCTAAGTGCCCTAAGTTTATATACGCCTATATAAACATGAAAGCTAGGGTTTAGAAGTAAGAATTAAGAAGAACTTGTAAAAGTTGATGATTATTGTGAGAGAGAATTATTGGAGAAGAAGCAAAAACTTGAGTGAAAGAAAGTACTGTACATCTGAGAGGTGTGGAAGATTGTAAATCTTCAATTGTATATCTTGTCAAAGCTTTGGATAATAGATTGAATTGTTTATTAGTGAACGTCCACATTGGGTAAACCACATTAAATCCAGGTGTTGATTTATATCTCTTGTTATGTATATTTTTTCTAGTAGAATATCTGATTTTATTTGCATGCATGCTTAGATCTGATATATTATCTATACAACCGGTGTGCTAACCCCAACAACTTATTTATAAATATACAAGTGAGTTAGTTTGGACATATACTTAACAAATTAAGCATACGTTAGATACAATTTGGTGTCTCTTTCATATATACACATGATAAGTCAATAAGGAGTATTGGGTGGTCAACAATCTCCTATGTGTATGCACATTGTGGACCTTAAAAAGATCTTTCCTTTCCTTTCCTTAACAAGGAGAGGATGAGTGATCATGGGAAATATCTACTCTTCGTTTGCGAGGTGATGATAAAAATGTAAGGGAGTTCTCTGCTCCAAATTAATAGAAGGAGAAGAAACTTTTATTAAATAAATTGTAAATGTTGAATATATTTTTATCAATGGGAAGAAAACTAAAAGAGAAATAAGGAGACCCTTATTTTACCTATGACCCCATTCTACATCTATGGTGTCACCGATAACTACAACATGGGAAATGTATGTTTCCTAGAAATCATTTTGCATATCCTCCATCATTGTTTCATGTTGTGTTGTCGAATCTCATTGCCTTAATGTGATCGAATATGTTTAGGATGTAATTGTTATAAGAACTTTTATTTTTGTTTTCAAGAGGATGAGGATGTATTGGAATTTAATCTATTGTTTATTTATTTGGGCTTTGATCTTTTTCAAATTTTCATTTATATCTCAACTCCCCGCTAATTTTTCTACTAAGGATGTGAATAGTAATTGATCAAAGATGACTTGGTCCCCGATCATATCCTTGACCGCCAAAGACACTTATGTTGAATTAACTTGTGCACTTTCATGAGTTTATCCTTTAGTGTATTTTTCCTCCTCCCAATTGCATTATGGAATTGGAAACAACCCCTAATTTTTCAAATCATTCCACTTATGTTGTTATCGTAGTTTATCAACCTTAATGGCCATGTTTTTGGAATTGTGACTAGCCTAAAGTGTGCATTGTGTTGTAGTTTCTCTCATAGGGGGATTCTAAGTTGCAAGGTAGATATCATGAACATAAACTTTCGTTATGTTATGGTTTGTGTATCTAATGTCAATCGGTCTTGCAAACCTCCTCCTTATGCATATGTCTACATTATACTAGTACTAAGAACTATTTTTTTTTGTGTTTTTCCCTATGTCGTCCCTTATTCCTCATCCTTTCTCGGCCTTCTTCTTATCCTTAAGTTTATCGCATGCCTTCACCTTGTTTTGGTTCATAACCTATTCCCTCTTCTTTAGTGTCATTGCTTCTTCAAATCACCTCCCTTATATACTTCATATCATGTTGCTTGACATTACTAGATCATATAACACTTTATTCAAATTCTTTTTGTTTGCTTGTCCTGGATCTTCTTGGTGAGTCCTTGAGACCCTTATTTGGTTGTGTCTTCTTATTTATTTGGTGCAATCATTGGTAGGGTTCCTAATTAAAGGATAACTTAGACCATGCAACCCACAAAGTTTTAGGATTAGATCTCACCAAAGTAAGATCCGAATATAACTTGTGAGAAAAAGAAAATCTTCTATTAATGAGGAAAATAATGCAGCCCACATGCAATTACATTTCCACTTCACCACGATCTTATAACAAACTATGCAAAAAATTCTCAAAGAATTTCAATCCTAGAACCCATCCTAGCTATGTTTGTAATAGGAAAGACTTAAAATGATCCTGATTTGACTCCTTGGAAAATGGATTTTTACAACACTACTTAGACACTTAATTTGAAAATCCTTTCCTTCCTCTAATTTTTTACTTCCTTTTGGCTTAATTGATCTTTTCTTCAAGATGTTTGATCTTCTTCACAAGATGCTTTACACATCCATCTCTCCCTCAATTTATCGAATCTAAGCAAGAGAAGTAAATATACCTTTGTAAGTAAAGATACCTTAACAAATATTCCTCAATGTGATCATGTTACCATTGATTCAATCCATCCGATTTATTAGTAATCACACATGAGCTCATCTTTGTATGATCAAAATATATTAAGTCGCACAATCATCCTATTAATGAAGAAAATGGATCAAGTCCCACATGTTAAAGTCCAACTATATTGATATTGACAAGTCACAAAGAATTCAATATTTGTAAAGGCGCAAAAGTGTATAATAATTGTAGGCGGAAAAAGAACACAAGATTTACAAAGGTGTAAAACTACAAACACATCATTAGGGCACAAAACTTTGACAAAGTGCAAGTGTGTAGTTATGCAAGGTCCCCACACAAAATATACAAAGCACAACTTCAAAGCCTACACAAACCATAAATTCTTCATGCATTGTCTTCTTTATTCCTAGTAAACCAATGTGTAAAATTGCACAACATTACATAAAATTTATGCAAGATTTAATGTAAGATTATAAGTGAACCCAAACTTTCTCGTATCATACACCTAGGTAAGAAGAAACACGATCCTTTCTTCATATGGGTTTCACAAGGTATTTAATGGATTCACCAGATTTAGTAATCTTAGTTGTGTTAACCCAAGTTACATCCTTAACTTATTTACCTCTCAACTTTACCATGTATTCTTTATATTACTTTTGACATGTTTCTCTTTATATGTATGAATCTAGAATTTATTTAATTTCTTTTTGTTGTTACTCGATAGTTGATGTCCCTAATGTACTTCGATGTGGTATGCTTCATTACTTGTATATCCCTTAATGTAAAGGTAAAATTTTACAACATTGAATATATGTGAAATGTCTATCTTACAACTATATCTCATATTTAAGTTTTATAAAAATCTCTTCAATACTTTACATGGCCAATCCTCTCTCACTTCATTTTATGATGTGTTCCTCTTAGAACCTATCTTTGCACAAGTGTGCAAGAACCATGTCTCCTATTTTGAACCGTTATTCTCTTATTCTCATGTTTACGATTCCTATTACATATTGTTCATCTTTAATTGGGTGTACATTTGTTAGTGCACATCCTTCATATATTGCACAAGAACTTATAATTTTGTGTTTCTTCCTTTTCTCATGAAATATCACGCAATTCTTTGACTCCACTTAAAATTACTATAAACTATCTAGAAAGGAAACTTTCCAAAGTGTTCTTATTTACAAATTTATTATATGAAAACTTTGTTTATGCAAAGACAAAATCCCACGTCCCTACCTTTTCTCCAAAAAAAAAAAAACATCTCAAAGAAATTGTTAAGGCTCTTATTAACTACTTTGGTCTAGTCATTCACCTATGGGTGATACCCACATCTAAATTGTAACTTTGTGTTCAACTTATTCCACAATGTGTGTTATAAATTACCAAAAATAGTTTCTATGATGTAGACAATATTGTGTGACGTTCTATGCATTTAAACAACTTCCTAAAAAAACAAGTTAGTTATATGTGTAATATCAATAATATTCTTACAATAATAAAATGAGTCATTTTAGAAAAAATATCAACAAAAAAATAGAATCATGAATTTTATGTGTTATAGGTGATCCTGAAGAAACTTCATACTCATTCCCTCACATAACCACCGGCAATGGTTGGTATAGCATTGCATTCTAACTCTTACCCTTTTCCAATTAGTGGATTTTGCATCTTGTACATATCTACATATATTTGTAGTTGTATGTGACCAATAATATATTTCACTTAGTTACGTTAAGCTCTCGACTATACCAAAGTAACCAACTAATCCTCCATAATTTTTATCTTGGATCAACTTCTTTCTCATCGACCCTTTACATATCGACAATTGTGTTCCCTCGACAAACAATTCCCCTTGCAAGAATTAATTTAAGCAAGACACGAGATCAAATCTCATTGATTCTACACACGACCTTTAGAACTCTCTGAAATATTCATCTCTTGTGTAGAGTTATTTGATAACATCAAACCCTACCACTTCCACATGTGTCTCACTCAAAAAGATAGATCCTCTACTCAAAGTGCATGTAAAATCTCTCTTCGACTTCCCACCTCTCGTGAATTAAGACAAAACAAGAACTCTAAAAGTATTCAACACATTTAATAACATTCTTTGACACAACTTACCTTGGTTGTTTGTGAACTATAGTGTTTGATGGTCTATGTACAAAAAAATCATTATACAACAAGTAGTGCCTCTAATTTTCAAATTTTGCATTATGGCTCAAAACCCGATCATAAACTAAATACTTATTTCTTATATCATTTAGTTTCTTGTTAAATTGGACTATGTTTCGGGTAATCGCATGGAAATGAGGGACCAAAGGGGGGTCAAAAGTGGACACATTTATCCCGAAATTAGTGAAATATGAACTTCATCTAAGAATTTGGCATGCATATGCTCAAAAATTGATAAAGTGATAAGAATAAGTACCATAGAGATCGAAATCTAGTTTCTAAACTACTATTTTTTTAAATGGTGGAGATTAAGAGGGTCAAATGTGCACACAAAGTATGCCTATTTTTGTGTCAAAAAATAAGAACCTATTATGTGTGCGCCCCATATTTTGAGTTCTATAAAAAAATTCAAATCCCTTCATAGAAAAGTTAGCTAAGACCATGTACGAGGTCCCATTAATTTTTCATAATTTTTGGATGAATATATAATTTTTATTAATGATCAAAGTGCACATCCCAAAAAAATGAAATATCCATGTGTACACCCTCGTAACTTTGAGAAAAATAGTCTATTTTTTTGTTTTTTTAATGCGTGTAGAATGGAGTTTAGACGAGGCATTTTTTTTTAAATTTGGATGAAAAAATCATAAATTATGTATAAAAACGTATGCATAGGTTTTGACAAGAAAAGAAGGCACTAGCAAAAGAAATTATGGATGAAAGCCTTAAACTAATTGTATTTTAGAAAGAAGTATATCATCACCAAGGTAAAACCGACCTTGACATCATTATATTTTTTTAATAAATCTCTTACCCAAAAGGAAATGTCTCCATCGAACCAAAGCATATGCACAACTGCTACAAGCTCAAGGTCATGAGTCGAATAATTGATCTCATAATCTTTGAGTTTGCGAGACTCAAAGGTAACCACACGGCCCTCCTGCATCAATACACCTCCTAGTCCTGCCAAGGAAGCATCTGTACAAACGAAGAACTCTCCATGCGGATATGGCACTGCAAGAATTGGTGCTGACGTAAGGCATCCCTTCAGTGTACTGAAGGCCTGCTCACATCCATTAGACCAAACAAACTTCTTTCCTTTCCATTGAAGGGAAGTGATGGGGTGCGCAATATGAGAAAAGTCTTGAAAAAATCTCCTGTAGTAACCTACCAACCCCATGAAACTACAGCACTTCGGTCACACTAGTTAGCGTGAGCCCATCCATTAGCTCAAATCTTGGAAGGATCGACTATGATACCTTCCCTAGAATTGATGTGACCCAAGTACGCACCTCGATCGAAAGAATGCACACTTCTCCGTGTTCTCGTAAAGCCGCCGCTCACAAAGACACCGCAAAACCTCGCCGAAGGTGTTCCTCACGCGTACGTGAGTAAATCAAAATGTCATCAAGAAAAATGAGCACGAAGCGATCCAAAAATGTTCGAATACCCCATTCATCAAACTCATGAATATTATGGGGGCATTCGTCAGACCAAAAGGCACTACTATGAACTCGTAGTGGCCATATCTCATACGGAAGGTTGTCTTATGAATATCTACCTTTGTGATCCTCAGCTAATGGTATCCAAACTTAAGATCTATCTTGGAAAATATTGTGGCCCCCTTCATTTGATCAAACAAATCATCAATATGTGGAAGGGGGTAACGATTCTTGATCGTTACTTTGTTTAGTTGACGATAATCAATACACAATCGCAAAGATCCGTCCTTATTTACAAAAATCACAAATGCACCCCAAGGGGATACAATAGGATGAATTAGGAATTTCTCCGTAAGGCCATCAAACTGCAACTTGAGCTTAGGGGTAGTCATCTTATAAGGCGCTCATGAGATAGGCTCGCTTCCAAAACCAAATCAATGTGAAAATATATCTCACGTGGGGAGGTAACCCCATGACAGCTCCCCTGGAAAGACATCTGAAAACTCCATCAATATATGATGATCATCAAGTAATGGCCCACTAGAATCATCCTCGAATTTGTTGCTATCCATGACAAAAGAAACAACCCAAGCAACCTCGTCACAAGACACCGCTTAGCCGCATAGTGGATATGGTGTGAATAGAGGTGGGTCTCCTGACTCTAATTATCACGGACTCCACTCCCAAATCATCTACACATGATATTACCTTACTGTAACAATTGACCCTAGCCCTATGTGTAGATAACCAATCCATGCCCAAAATAATCTCATAGGAACCCAAAGGAAGGATACGCAAATCCAAGGTCGTGGAAAAGAGTCCTAGGTCAACTATGCACTCCTTGATTAAGGAGTCCACTGTGAGCTTGGCTCCAGAAGCCATCTCTACATCCCAACTACAGCTCGCTAACTAATCGCCACCACTTGCATCGCTCTACTACAAATGGGGAAATAAAAGAATCAAGAGCATGAATCAAATAAAACAAGAATAAAAATTCCATCAATGTTTCCTATCATCTCAATCATAGTGTTTTGGTGCTCTCACCAGGGTTCTCGACCCACCGCATATATCTTGTGGCTTCTATCCATATCACCAATAGTAGGCTCTCAAACCAAAGGCCTTACCCTTTTATTAGGGTTCTGAGGGCACTCTCTCCAATGATGCCCAAGTACTCCGCACCCATAACAACTACCAGGTCCCCTCCAATGAGAAGTGGCTCCTGCAGGTACTCTAGTGGTCTATGCCATGGATCCTGATGATCTTGCTATGGATCGCCGAGTTCGTTGTTGATGAGCTCCTAATGACTCAGCTCTAGGTGGTGCCTAAGTCCTAACTCGTCCCCTAAGAGGAGGCCCCATACTACGTCCCTCTCGAGCATCGAATCTCTGTGGAGGCCTAAATGGAGGGTGAGTCATTGCTACTGAGGTGGCCGCCCGTGGTTTGAATGAAGACTGCAGTGCGTAACCATGTCCATCACAAGGAGGAGGAGTTAATCCTCGATCTCGCTATCCAAAGATCTGCCGGATATGACTCCACACTTTATCTCTAGCTTGTTGCGTCTTCCCCCTGTCTCCTCCGTAATATAGGCCTTATTAACGGCCTCGGCTAGGGTCTATGTGCAATGAATGTGTATCGCCCTCAATGTTCGGTTTAGGCCCATGATGAACATGTGGATCCTCACCTGCTTGTCCTATGTGTAGTCTACATATTGAAGTAGGTCCAGGAAGCGACTCTCATACTCTACCACTATCATGGATGTCTGACGAAGGTCATGGAACTCATTTATCCTCTGTTGAATGAATCTCCTGAGACAAGTATTTGCTCTTGAACCACTCCTCGAAGAGCTCCCAAGTGATTTTCTTAGAATCCACATGGAGCTTCTGCTCCTTGGTCCTCCACCAAACCCCGACTCCGTCTCTCAAAGGTGGATGGCAACACGAGCCTTCGTGTTACTGGTACACTGGACATAGCTTGAAGCATCCACTCAAGCTGACCAACCATGCCTCTACCTGGAATCCTCCAGTGTCCCCAATGAAATGAGATGGATGGAGTTTCAGGATCTCTCTGATGTGATTTTCTGCTGTAGATTGTCTGCCTCTAGGTCTCTCCACACGATCATCACGTTACCTAGGGCTCCTAGATCTATCTATGTGTCATGTAGCCATGTCTCCAAGACCTCTCTATGGTGAATCTCGTTTGACTACTCCATGTGGGAGTTCTCTTGCGCTATACTCATCACTATGTCAAGAAGGTACACGAGCCTCTACTAATGGCTCTCTGTCTTGTCTGTTATGTCTCCCTCCCAAGGATCCTCTGCGTATATAGCGATATTAACATCATGTAACATCTAAAGTATCTGAGGAAATATGGTTGCTACTACCTGGTCTGGGGGTGGTAAGTCTAGGTCCACATGTAAGAACCCCTCGTCCCAGGTATGCACCTCCCGCACGTACTCAAGGTGAGATTTAGTTTATTACTCTAGATTTTGTTTTAGTTTTCTAGGTTTTCTTCATTTAAAATATCATGCAAGTTTGTGTGATCTAGGTTTAGAGTTACGCTAAGTTTTTTTGTTATGTATTATGTTTCCAAGTGCCTAGGGTCCAAGTGTTGAACCCATGGCTCTGATACCAAGTGTAACGCCCAAAAATTTGACGTTCTAAAACCACATTAATCCTTAAATAATTATCTGGGAAGTTGTGGTAATTTTTTTGTTTTAAACAGTTTCAAGGTGTCAAACCCTATAAACGTTTAATTAATTTCCACTAGCAATTACTACATTACAAAGGATAGATCAGGTCTAGATTATTAATTAAATATTCTTAATCTAGTTCTAATGTCAATTTAATTATCATCACTAGATAAGTGTTCATTGAATTCTCTTACTAGGTAAAATAGTTTCCCACTTAGGAATTAACATTCAGCTCACATTTAATCAACCCTTATCCTTAGTTACATGAGTTAACTTAAATTATTTTCTTTAATGTCCATTGAATTAATCACTAAAATCTACTAGAAGGGTTACATTTTTAACTTAACACACTAGAGCCCTAAGTGGCCCCATTCACCCATTTACACATACATTTGATTTATTTAAAATTTACAACCATGATATGAATATTCTCACCTAAAAATTGTAGGGTTGATTCTTGACCCTTGGATCAAATCCATAGGGACCACAAGATTAGATCTACCCTAAATAAACCCTAATCATCCTTAAGGGAGTCTTCTTAAGCATTTCTTACCCTAAGCTCATTCATTTGTTTCTCTTTGGTTTGCAGGTTGAAGGAGTGGATGCCATGGATCAAGGGAAAATCATGAAGGAGTCTTCTTGGATCCAATGTGCAAGAAGAAGAGGATTCCATCCAATGGCTCCTCCTTTAGGATAGTTAAATCTTAGATTAATCATGTATTCTTAGTTATTTATTTCAATGAAAGCATCTATCCTAGATCTGGTTTGAGATCTATTGTTGATTAGTTCTCTTTTTTTTTTTTCATTGATGGGGAAGAAACCCATTTTGTAGATCAAGAGTTTAATGTATTTAAATCCCTTTATGCAGGTTGGAGTATGGGTCCAAACAAGCATACATGGCCCACATAGGTTGGATCTGCATTTAGGTGAAGTTTAGATCCATAAGATCCAATGGCTTGGCGAAAACACGTTCTTTTAAAAAGTTATCGCACAGTGACCGACGACGCTCTTGACCAAACACAAGAACCTCTGTGCTACCGACATCAGTTCCACCACCGGCACCGGTTTTTGTGTTAATTATAAGTTTTTCAAATATTGTTTTAAATTCAGGGGGTAAGCGATTAATTCCATGAGCAATTTCTTATTCAATTTTAAGAAAGCATCACAGTCTCAGATGCATCTGATATAAACAAGGGACAACAAATGATTATCAAGTTTGCATAAATGAAAATGATGTAGTATTTAGTGACCAATGTCGGTCACAGGAATATCGATGACGGTTCAGTCACCAATGCTAGTTACTACCAAATGAGTCTAATTTATAAATTTTAACATATCTTTCACATTTTGTGGTTCACACTTATCTTAATGCCATTTCCAACAATTATCCATTAAATTTAAGGTTTATGAGCAAGTCATGATATCATTTAAATTGATAACTAAGCTTGGAGTAACATTTTAAAGTCTGTAATAAGAAACAATGACCGATGTCGGTACTGAGTACACCGACGTTGGTTAAGACTGACCGATGTCGGTCACTGTGTAGGCCAGAGAACTCTAAAAATGAATATATAAAATAACATAGATTTCAAAGGATAACTTTAACTTCAAATATAACAAAACCAAAGAGTGTTTAACTATTTCAACCCAAAATAAGGCTATGACAACCTCCCAATTCACATTGTGATCAAAACATTAAAATTTATAACTTTCTTTTCTTTCAACACAAGGTAAAATTTAAACATGATATCCATTTAATTCATTCCTTTACATACAACTAATTTGAAGAGAAAGGAAAGACACATTCTTTAATGAACTTCCTTCAAATATGATATTACAACTTGGTAAATAAAACTTGCAAAACAACTTTTCTTTTAAATACAAGTCTACTAGTCTTCCACCTTAAGTGGGAATTACAAGAATATTTTTACAATGAAGGGTTGTTTTTGACTTCAACAAATGCTCCAAATCCCAAATTCTTCAACAAGAGATCCACCATTTCTTTACTTTAATCACAATAACCAAAAATGGGGGAGAGGCAACACTCTCCACCCAACCAATAATCCAATGAGGAGAAGAAGCTATCCTCCTCATTGGCCCCCGAGCCCCAACCAAAATGCAATAAAGGATGGATCCAACTCATGACAACTATCACAAAGCTTCCACATCACAATACAAATTTTCACAACTATTTCAAAACACATTCAACACAAGATACAATCACAAACATGAAACTATCAAAATACACAAGGCTTGAAAATGCAAAGCCAATGGAGCAAGGATCTATGGGGAGATCACTTATGCCTCCCAATGGGATTAGGTGCCCACCTTAAAACCCTCCAATATACATCTCAAAACCCCTACACAACTCTTATTCCTCCCTCAAGATCCTCTTATGCCTCCCACATTCTCTTATGCCTCCCTACAATCTCTTATGTCTCCCTCAAAAGAACCAAGTAAGAAATGCAAGCATTTTCTTATCAAAGGTGGGGCACCCAACCCAACTCCCTCCCAAAACATGAAATAGACTCTTATACCTCCCTTCATATAAGATCGCCATAGCATTCTCCTACACCATACTTAGGCATTCTACCCATGAACCCAACAAGCATACAGACCATTCATTTTCACATAAGTATACACATATTAAAGAACTTGATCAAAGAGTCACACACCAAGCTCCTTCAAGTTCAATCCAAATCCAACAAGCTCCAAAATTCAAAAATCACTCAAAAACTCTCCAACTCCAAAAATACAAGAGCACAAATGAAATGAACTAACCCTCAAACAAACAAATAAACTTGCATATATAGAAAAAGGAGAGAGGAGGGTGAGGTGGCTCCATGTAGGATGCCACATCACTTATCCTCAACTCCACATCACAAGTCAAATCTCAACCCCAATGCACAATAAATTGGTGGTTGAGAAAATGACAAGCCTCTTACACACACAATCCAAACCCACACCCCTAAGGACAAACTTTAAAACCCATGTAAGAAAAGTGCAATAAATGTCACTTTTTGTCTTACAAAACACATAATGGGGTCTATTTTTGACCCCCAATCCATAGGTAGGGTTGGTATAAGAAATTAAGAGGTGTGGGACAAGTTTAGCTTGTCCCACAAGCCTCTAAAAATGGCCCTTAAGCCCAAATCCGAAATTCCAAGGTAAGGTAGAGTGTACAACACTCAAAGTCACTTACACTCAATCAAAATCACATAGTCCAAAAGACCAACAACTCTAATAAATGACTTCATTTGTCACATCCCCAAATAACTTAATAAACATGATTAATTCACTTAATTAAGGCACATTAATCAACAATGATTAAATAAATTACATCACCAAATAAATCACATACTCTACAAAATAAAATAAAAGGGAAAGAATTGCACACAAGCCCATGGTCACAATTGGAGGTCATCCCCCCATGGGAACCCCTAACAAAATAAAACAAACAAAACAACAACATTACACAAGTTGTCATGGTGACCTTCGTTGTATCCATCAAGTATTCCGTTGTGGTTGGTCTCCAATCCCCTTTTGATTGTTGTGATATAATTACCTACAAAATCACACAATACCTCCTTCGGCCTCATGGCCACATTAAAAACATCCAAGATAAAATATATGCACATAAATCAATAACCATCCTCATATAGCTAAATCATCATCTCAACTAAACAATGCTATCATTTGTCTAAAATTTCAACAACATCTCAATTCTATCTTTTATCAATATCAACAAGATTAGTTCAAAAGCTATATCATAGTCAACATGACGAGAATTCCGAATGTCAGTAATATATATGCTAACAACACATAATCATCATCAATATAAAATGTCTCTCTATGTCTCTAAGAATCCACACAAATCATACTATGAATCACAATCCATCAATAGTCAGAATATCTCTATCATCTAACATCATGCTAAACCAAAATGATACAATAATATCCATGTCTATAGTCAACAATAATCGAAATCAAAATATAATAATTTTCTAAGAGAAGTGGGCACTACAATCATCTAGAAATGCCTTAATTAAATCAAGAAAAGTCTACAATATTTACTCCACAACTTTCTTAATTAACTTCTAGCATTCATATGTTGCATCTACACTCCACACTAACTCTCCCTTATCTCCCGCATAACTCTTTGATCGGTTCCCAAATCCAGCTAAAGTCTTGTATGAACTTTTTGTAAAATCTTATCAAACCATGAAACTTTGCACTTCAAAAACACACTTGGTTGATGACCACTCCACAATATCTCACACCTTATTAGGATTCATCTTCAATCCCACTTAAGATATCACAAACCCCAAGTATACCTACTCCTCCATGAAAAATTACTTCTTCAAGTTCATAAGCACTTTACCCTCATGAAAACACTGCAACACCCTTGCAAATGGACTAAGTGTTCTTTCTCGCATCTTGCCAAAAATCAAAACATCATCCAAATACACCTTGAAAAACTTTTAGAAAAGAGCTTTAACACTTTGTTTATAACATAACATATTATCCATCCAACGTCTTGAAAGAAATATTCCACTCATCACCTTCTATTATGTTGATCTGTCGATACCCACTCTTTAATTCAATCTTCATGAAATACTTTGATCGACTTAAATAATCCATCAAATCATCCATGCACAACAATGGGAATATATACTTAATGGTAATCTTGTTGATGGATTTTGAATCATACACATCTTCCATATACCCCTTTAGTCAACATTAATATTGTAAGTACTACACACATGCTAGGAGATTCTTTGAGAAATACCTTTTTGAGAAATTCTTGAACTTGGTTCTTCATTTCCTTATCCTCTAAAGGCTCAAACCATACTTGGCCTTGTTTGGTAAACTATACCCCAATATCAAGTCCATTTGATGACTTATATTACATAAATGTGGTAATCCCTCTAAAATATATTACAACATGATATCCATAAACTTGCCTAGCATATTCTCTACTTCACATGAAAATTCTCCTTTCTATGTTGTTCCACCATCCTTTTGCTTTTTGTGCAAGCTTTGGAATGAATATAAAACATTCATTCTTCCACTTCATTCAAAAATATTTTTCCCAAAATCAACAACACCTTTTTACCTCTTTCTACTTCTATATTTACATCCTTCAAAGGATTCAAAGTGTATTGTTTTCCATCTTTCACCAAGGTGCGAGTATTTGCGTGACCATCATGTTGCACTTTGTTATGTCCAACTACCAAGGTTGACACAATAACACATGACATATGTTCAAGGTCATATATTGTATAGTACTTCATCTTCATATGCATCAATCTTGATGCATCCATTACATTTCTCATTCATAAGCAATTTACGTCCCTTGAATAACTAGGACACTATATACAAACTCAAATGTACAATCCTCTTTAGACCAAGCTTTTCAACCATCTCATTAGAAATTATACTTCTAGTGTTATCACTATTATTTAAAACACTTACCTTCGGACTTGCAAATGGTTATGAATAGAGTATTCCTTTAAGTGAGTGTATTCTCCACATTAGTTAGATTCAACAACACTTTGTTCATCATGATAACTTCTCCACACTCTAGCTATTTTGTGAAATTATTTAATGTAGTACTCTCTTTATCGACATGTTGTACACCATGTTTGTTAGCATTATTCTTTATTGCATTTCTATTTTGTGTTTCTTGTAGACATTTTAATGCAAGATGTCAAAATTCTCCATAACAAAAACATGTCTAATTAAATCCTCTACCTTTTATATATTTTCTTTCTTTGAAATAATATCTACCTTCGCCCTTTTACCCATTATTTTGATCATGCAAGGAGCTCACTTCACCTTCATATGTACATTTTTTTGGATCACGGTGCAATCCACCACCTCCACGTGGAAACTTCCCCTTCACTTGCACACTAATTTTTTATCTACACAACAATTTCTCTTTACCTTCAACACAAACTAATAGGATTCTTTAGCATATCTCGTAATAATCTTGCAACACTCATCTTGAATAGAAATGTGAAATCCATTAACATACCTTGAAATATTTTATGCACCATCTTCAATATGACCCAGTCTAATAGAGAGTTTTTACAACTCTTCATTGTAATCCCTTACACTCAACTCCTTTTGTCATTGAATTTACAACTTCTTGAACAAATTTAACTAGCAATGTGCAAGCATGATCTTAGCCTTCAACTTCACAACCAATCTATCCTAATTATTTTATCTTTTACTAGCCTTTATCTATTTTCTCAATCTACTTATGTTCTTATCACATAGATGCATGACCTTTCAACTTAGTACAATAAAACCTTACCTTCTTGAGATCTTAAATAGCTTCTTACTCAAAATTCTTCTCTAACTCCATGATCCATTTGATGCGCTCTTTAGGATTGAAGCTCCTAGAGTAAATAGGAATATCCAATTTTGGTTTACAACCCAACCTTATAATTTTTCACAAGAATGTGTCCTCTTTCTTATCCGCATGCTCTACTTTCACATCTTGTTCATCACCACTTGCATCATCATCCATGTTCACTCTTTTCCATTCAAAGTGGTCTCCATGGCCTCCAAATAGGTTTGTACTCCTCTCGTCATTTTTTCATAACTACAAATCATGATGTTCTAGCTTTCATAATAGTGAAATCTCCTTTATGTGCATTACAATTTCCTCACAACAATTAATAATAACAAAAAAATGTTATCTAAATATTCTACCCAACAACCCAAATGATGAAATATGGTCATAACTACTTTCTACATCCACCCACGTGTATGGAAAACAACAAACTAAAAATCACATACCTATATAACTCTAAAATCTCGATTTGATACCAAATTGATGAGACTATATATCATATGCCAAAAATATCTACAAAACTTAAAAGCCTTACTCTAATATATTATTGATATAGTCATGGTTAGGAGTCCTAATTAAAGGATGCCTTAGACCATGCAGCCCACAAAATTTTAGAGTTATATCTTACAATGATTTAACCCTTATTGAATTTTATTCTTGTTAATAAAAATCTTATATGATTAGAATCTAGAAAGGGTGTATATCCATATTAATAAACTAAACATTCACATATATATTTTAACATACAATAAATATTATGAATGATTTGATTAATTAAATACATGCCAAATATAGTGAAACACTAAAGAAAAAATTCACTTACCTTTTAAAAAAAATTGCGAACTAATTTGAATTTGAAATAGAGTGGAACTAACTAGATAAACTATGGAAATGCTTTGTCTTTGGAATGGATTGTCAAAACCCTCAAGGACAGTAGTGGCAGTTCCAAATACTAGTGTCTAACACTTTTTATAACTTGTATGGTGATATCCTTTGATGGTTTCTATAATTTTGGCTATGGGAACCTATGTGAAAGACAAATATATAGCCATATGTGCTATCATGCAAGGTCAAAAGATGTGCAAAATCCCATGGAATAAGATTTCTTTTCTCCAAACCCTAATTCTCTTGGAAAAATTATAAAAATAGGTCAACAATTTGTGTTATGAACCCTCGCACCGTCTACACAACTTTACTTTAAAGAGGCATCCAATCCACATAATTCTTAACCAATTAGAAGTGAAATTGTGTTGATGTAACTACATGAATGCAACTACAAATTTGGCTCTTTAAACACTTGATATTGATAGTGTGACTTGGCTTGAGATGCTTTGAATTAATGTTGGTCTTCTCTTAACTTGGTTTTTAGTGCTTTAGACATGTGTAAATATTACTCCTAATATATTCTCTTTACTTAGGGAAGATTAAGGTAGTTTTGCTTGATATTTGATAGATATTTCTAGAGGATCTCGTAAAAGGTTAGGTGAGCAATTGATTGTGTTTTAATTTCTTTTATAATATTTCACAAAACATAATTTCTCACTAAGGCTGATCTAGGAAGGGGAATAAAGATAAACATAAGAAATTCGACTATTAACATGTAAAAGATAGAATTGTGGAACATGGGATAATATTGTACGATGGTTATGTCCAACGTGTATGATATTGTCCAAGAGGATAGAATACTACAAGTGATTTTTTTTAAAACCTCACATAAAGTGCAAGATGTATACAAGCAATGAGATCGGTCTTGTAGGTATATGTAGAGAAAAATAAGAAAATAGAAAGTGTCTGCAAGCCTCGAGCGAGAGTAGGATATGTGTTTGAGTTATGTTTGTGCGCACAAGTCATGACTAAGGGATATAAGACAAATTACCAATATAAAATACCAAATTACTTTACTTAAGTGTTTATTGATTGAAGCCGATACATGCACAATTTTAAGAAATAATAGAAGATTTTTTTATTAACAAGGGAAATATTATAGGCTCAATCACAACTACATTCCCACTTTGTTACAATCTTGTGATAGAATTTGTACAAAAATTCAATAAAATTCAATCCCAAGACATATTCTAGAAATGTTTGCAATTAAAAAGACTTCGAGATAAACCAAACTCAACTCCTTGGATAATGGAGTTTTATAACCTACTCAAAAACTTAATTTAGGAATCCTCCCTTCCTCTAATTTCCGACTTCCATCTTTCTTAATTGAAACATTCTTTAAGATTCTTAATCTTCTTCACAATATTCTTTACACATACATCACTCCCTCTATTTATAGAATTTGATGGGAGAAGTAAAGATACTATAATAAATATTCCTTGACTTGATCATATCCTTGTTGATTCAATCCATCCGGTTCACATGTAATCACTCATAGGGTCGTCATTGTTTGATCAAAATACACCAAGTCACTTGGTTATCCCATTGAAAAGAAAACAAATCAAGTCCCACACATGTAGGTCCAACTATGTTGATATTGATAATTACAAAAATATCTTGAGATCCAAAAAGGCACAAAGTGTACAACATCCAACTACATGCACATAAAAGAACACAGTCTGCAAATGTGTAAAAGTGTCAACACATCTATAAGGTGTAAAAATTCGACAAAGTGGGAGTGTTAGTTGTGTATGAACCTGAAACAAAATCACCCATAACAAACTTAAAAGGTCATGCAAGCCTCAAACTCTTTACGCCTTATCTTCTTTACTCCTAACAACCGAAAATGGAAGATTACACAAAGTTATGCAAGATTGCATAAGATTTTAATTGTCCACCCCTAATTTTTATTAATGTAAGATCGCATGTGAAATCCAATGTTTATGCATCAATATTGGGTTAGATATCCTTGATTATTCATTTTCCCCTCTTCTCCCTTTTTTCATCTCCTCATTCCGTTGATAATTCCTCACTATCAAGTATAATATTCTATCACATAATTCATGTTTTTATCATATTTCTACTTTTATTGTTCTAAAAAGGTGTGGGGATGTGACCTCCTTTGATAGATGTTGGGGTACGTTGTTTTCCCCATTGGAATCATTGTTGTGTTTCTATTTCTATGCTTCCTCACATTCAAATCCTTTATATATGTCTCAAAACTCATTCGCCTCTTAAAACTCTCATTATTCCTATCAATTTTGAACTATTTCATCATGTATCTCGTTATCCTATTATGCAAATGTCTTCTCCACATCTATCTACTTTTTGGTAATACCATTTATACACTCATTTCATCCTAAACAATGGTCACATTGTTCACCATTGTGGTTTTATATCTCTTGATTGTTCCTTCCTAGTTATTTTCACTTTATTGATGGTTTTCTTTAGTTTTTCATCTTCTTGAAGGCTTTGTTTGTCTCATCATTTATATTATTTTGTTTTCACTACATATAATTGAGTATTTTCTCCTTTTCAAGCTATGTAGTAGAGTTTTTAATCCTCTAGCCACGATGCTTCAACTAACCATCATTCACTTCCCAAGAATTCACATCACCATCCTTCCCAAGTGGACTAGTACTCCATATTTTTGGGATTGTCACCATATATTTTTCCACAACCAACATTTTAACTATAACTAAAAGTTTTATATGAATTTTCATCTTACACCTCTAATAAATAATTCATATGCACAATATTTACATACCCATAAAAATAAAATCGTAAATGTACCCATCCATAATAATCTTTATCCAGTGTTCAATTTCTCGCTTCTATTTAGTGTCCAACATCCTCAAATTTTTTATTGTTTCTTGATTCATTCATAGTGTTCACGTTGATGGGGTCGAAAATAATAATGTTTGAGCTAGCGAACCATTTAACTATTTTCATGTAATTCGCACTAAAAGGTTTCATAAATGTCTCCATATACATGGTTATGTACTATTTCCTTTGTAGGGATCCCAAAATTAATTGCATCTTATTAGAAAACTCTTTATCCTTTCATCTACTCATCTTTTTGTGTCACATTGTTCAAATAAACATCTTAACATCTTATATCTCCACATGTTATGTGCTCAACCAACAACAAAACCATTGTTAGGGAGAGGAACCAATACTCATGATACCTAACTTGGCACTTATGTGGCAATTTAATAATGGTGCTATGTTAGCACTTGAAATTTCTCCCATAGTTGAGTCAACATGTATTTAATATATATTTTGTGTTTCATGTGTTTATTTAAAGGTAAAGTAACCTTTTGAATTGATTTAAAACTAGCAATCACACACGCATAATGCAATGGGGATGGCAAAAGGGATAAGGTGGAGAACTCTAGTGTGAGTGAGGGAGATATAAGAAGAAGGATGGGGAAGAGTTGTATAGAAAATGCGAAAGATGGTAGTAATCGAGGCGTAAAAGTGACAAAGAACATAATGGAAAGAGAGATGATGACTAGGAAAATGAGGAGTTGCGAGTTAGAAGTGGAGAAGAATAAGATTCATCATATGTTTATGGGAAGAACATGATGTTATTCGAAGGGGAAAAAATCTAAATGCAATAAAAATCATTATCGAAAGACTGGAATGAGAAATGAAAGGAATAGATCCACTTATATTTGGATAGGGAGTGGATAAAGAGTCAATAGATGTTATATAGTGGAACATGATTTTATCCAGGGTGAGACACACACGCATGCACACACACACAAAGATATATAGACAATAATCGAAAACCTTTTTCAAGATTTGTTGGGGAAAAAAGTAAGAATAACAAGAATGCAAACCCAATGAAACATCATTTGGAAGCAATATATAATATTATTGATGAAGAAGCTCCTTTAAAAGCCTCAAATTATAACCTCTATCCTCGCTTAGAATTTGAAAAGTGAAATAAAAGTACCATCAATAGATAAAATGCATGGAGTTTTAGAATAAAATAAAACATCATTCTCATGAAGCGTTGAATAACGAAAAAATATATAACATATGATACAATGGAGTGAAGAAACAATATGGATTTTTACATGGGAAGTCTGAAAGAGAAGTAAGTCGGTCTCTTCATCTTTTTGATATTTACAAGATGACCTAAATACATTTTAGAGTAGTAGTCAAAAGAGAAAGGAGGCAAAATGTAGAGTTCATGAAGTGATGGCCTAGGGATAAAAATAAATGTAAGCCCTTATCTTTTGGTTTTTCTCGATGTCAATTGTGACCTTTTCCAAAGTCATACCTTGTGACTTGTGAATTGTCAAAGACCAAGCCATTTTTAGAGGGAGTTGTTTACAGACGCCTCTTGAAATAGGAGGCACAAGAAAATACAAGTTATTTGAATCCTAACATGGTTTGATGTAACTATAAAATTTAACCAAAGACAAAGAGTGGGAAATCTGCAATAAGGCAAAAGGTGTTGTTGTAGATGGCATCAAATATTATCTCGATTGCACCATTTACAAGTTGAGTTTCAATCCAAAAATTAATTATAATCACTTATTTCTAATGATTTCAAAAATGATTTTATGTTGGAGTTGATCTTCACCAAGATTCCCTAAGTTGCTCTACCTAATTATGCATGCAATAAATTGGGCCATAGAAAGGTTCAATGATTTAAGCATATGAGGGTTGTGGTAGTTGACAAGGTCATTTTTTTCAAATAAATGGGGGTGAGTGGAAATCATTATTATCTTGTTTAGAAAGGCATGTATTGGTGTGATACACAAGGCTTTTCCAATCCTCGATGTGAGGAAGTGCATCTCAAATGTTTACCAAGAGTTCATGAAAATAAACATGTGCTTGGTTGAACCTTATTGATGAAACATTGTATGTAATGTGATGGACATGGGAAAATATCCTTGAAAGGTTTACATTTTAGAGTAATACCAAAAGAGAAAGGAGGCGAAATGTAGAGTTCATGAAGTGATGGCCTAGGGATAAAAATAAATGTAAGCCCTTATCTTTTGGTTTTTCTCGATGTCAATTGTGACCTTTTCCAAAGTCATACCTTGTGACTTTTGAATTGTCAAAGACCAAGCCATTTTTAGAGGGAGTTGTTTACATGACGCCTCTTGAACAGAGGCACAAGAAAATACAAGTTATTTGAATCCTAACATGGTTTGATGTAACTATAAAATTTAACCAAAGACAAAGAGTGGGAAATCGCAATAAGGCGGTGTTGTTGTAGATTTACATCAAAAATTATCTCGATTGCACCATTTACAAGTTGAGTTTCAATCCAAAAATTAATTATAATCACTTATTTCTAATGATTTCAAAAATGATTTTATGTTGGAGTTGATCTTCACCAAGATTCCCTAAGTTGCTCTACCTAGTTATGCATGCAATAAATTGGGCCATAGAAAGGTTCAATGATTTAAGCATATGAGGGTTGTGGTAGTTGACAAGGTCATTTTTTCAAATAAATGGGGGTGAGTGGAAATCATTATTATCTTGTTTAGAAAGGCATGTATTGGTGTGATACACAAGGCTTTTCCAATCCTCGATGTGAGGAAGTGCATCTCAAATGTTTACCAAGAGTTCATGAAAATAAACATGTGCTTGGTTGGAACCTTATTGATGAAACATTGTATGTAATGTGATGGACATGGGAAAATATCCTTGAAAGGTTTACATTTTAGAGTAACAGTCAAAAGAGAAAGGAGGCGAAATGTAGAGTTCATGAAGTGATGGCCTAGGGATAAAAATAAATGTAAGCCCTTATCTTTTGGTTTTTGTCGATGTCAATTGTGACCTTTTCCAAAGTCATACCTTGTGACTTGTGAATTGTCAAAGACCAAGCCATTTTTAGAGGGAGTTGTTCACAGACGCCTCTTGAAACAGAGGGACAAGAAAATACAAGTTATTTGAATCCTAACATGGTTTGATGTAACTATAAAATTTAACCAAAGACAAAGAGTGGGAAATCGCAATAAGGCAAAGGTGTTGTTGTAGACAACATCAAAAATTATCTCGATTGCACCATTTACAAGTTGAGTTTCAATCCAAAAATTAATTATAATCACTTATTTCTAATGATTTCAAAAATGATTTTATGTTGGAGTTGATCTTCATCAAGATTCCCTAAGTTGCTCTACCTAGTTATGCATGCAATAAATTGGGCCATAGAAAGGTTCAATGATTTAAGCATATGAGGGTTGTGGTAGTTGACAAGGTCATTTTTTCAAATAAATGGGGGTGAGTGGAAATCATTATTATCTTGTTTAGAAAGGCATGTATTGGTGTGATACACAAGGCTTTTCCAATCCTCGATGTGAGGAAGTGCATCTCAAATGTTTACCAAGAGTTCATGAAAATAAACATGTGCTTGGTTGGAACCTTATTGATGAAACATTGTATGTAATGTGATGGACATGGGAAAATATCCTTGAAAGGTTTGCCCCATTTGAATGACCCACATACAAAGGAATGTCATTGATAGGAGGCAATTGTCCAAGGTTGTTGACAAGAATGATAAATCTATTACCAAATGTGGATGTTTTGAAATGAGGAAAATATTCACAGAGGTGGTAGATCAACTATATTAATTAATTTAAGGGAAATGAAGCTCATCTCATTAATGATAATATACTCAACATGTTGTAAGGAGTCTTGAAAATTTGAGAATTCTTGTTTATCCAATGGTTTTATTTCTTTAATGGTTATGCGTAAAGAAGTATGTATAATGGATGTAGAAATGTTGATGGTTTCTACACCATTAAGCACAAACAACAAAAGGGGTATTTATTTTCAATGTCTATGGGTGAGAATTTTTACCTAATAGAACTTATGAGATATGATTTATATGTGCATTATCAATTTCAATGGAGACATCCGGTCTTTGTGCATGAAGTGATGAAGAATAGATTCAAAAGTAAGTTGTTGCTCTATGAGAAAAGAGAAGGCATTGTGAAGGAGGAATAATTTTGAGCGATATTGTTTAAACCTCTACCGGCCTTTATGAAAGGACCAATCTCTTATAAAGAAAGTAGAATATCATTCTCTTCCCAATTGTGTTAGTTACCAAATTCTTGATGACCTAACATATCAAGGCTATCAAGGCCTGTGTGGTTTTGGAAAGGAACACACACAATATCTTCCAATCATCCACATGGGTAGGTTGACATGTGGTCTCTTCATTACTCTATGGCTCCTCACTTTAAGGTTGCTTAGAAATCGATGAAAGTCCGAGTGACATTTCAGGACTACTAATTGTTGTCAAGAAGGCCCAAATTAAAAATGATTTATTCATGCATTTTGATAAAATGCACTAAAGTAGGTGAATGAAGTTGAATTAATGACCATGTCCCATTTTTAAAGAAAAGATAATATTATTATTTTAATTTATAAGTATAATCTTATTATTTGCACTCTCAAAGCATTTTGATAACATGTATGAAAAGATGTGAATAAATTTAATTGTGACTTTATGATAATTTACAGGTTACATGTTTAATGATATTTCGTTACTTTCTTGATCTTTTGTTACTCATAGTGGTATACAATAAATAATATGTATTTCTTTCCAATCTCAACATTATTGGGATATTCAAGGAGAAAATTAAACTCAAAGTCCAACTCAAAATAATGATATATGATTGGTTGAATGAACATTTACTAAACATTGATGGAGAAGGCAATGTTCCGTTGGTTGAAAAGAACATACAAGTTCTAAGTCCAAGGAAAACCCAACCGTGGTTCTTTCAATAAGACAAATATTGAATTTCTCACTCGCAAATAACAAAACACAACCCTAATGAATCAAACAAGTCAACAAGACATCATTGTTTATAAATTTCGTATAAACTTCAACAATAAGTTTGACTTGGTTTGTTTGAGCATTAGTAGAATAAAATTGAATTTTTCATCATACCATGTTCATTTCTTTAGTAGGTTATGATGCATCTAAATATATGACTAATAGTCAAATGTTATTGAACGATGATTTCTTAGTTTTATTCACAGCTTCAAAACATTGATCTATATATGAGTAGGTTTTCTCAATAGTGTATAGGTCACCCCGAGGTTGAAAATGAAATTATTCATTAAACAAAGAAAATGATTTTAGATATGACAATCATTAGATCAAAATATTATATTGGTTAAAGCTATCAAAATTTCTCTAATCCATTTGTTTATGTTTCTCTGCTCCATTTATTACATATTAATTGCCCAAAATCCCAACAATATTTACCAAAAAAACTACAAACTTTATTTAATTTGAAACGAGGATTACCTTTTAGATATATTTTTAGTTTTTTGGTACAATAAATATGAATTATACTTAATTTTCATAAAAAAATAATAATGTAATTCTATTGAATGCAATTTGAATTTTAATTTTAACCTTCATTATTATACAAAACTATCTATTCATGATATAGATATCTACAATACAATAAAGTCTTTATTTAATTAATTTTACATCTTGAAATGTTTGTTTGGGCTATTACTAAGGGTCTAACAAATTTGTCTACTTTGTCTATTTTCGGATCACGTACGCCTTGATCCTTTTTATTACTATGTTGTCTTATCTCGCCGCTGCCCCTTTGGTGTTGGTTGTTTTGCTCTTTTTGGGTCAAGTTTCTACCTATTTTGATATCCGGCTTTTGAGCCTTTCGTATACTGAGGTATAGTCCCTTCAAAACCATTTACCCTTAATTAAAAAAAAAAATTTGTCTACTCGTGAAATTGGATTTCACTCCCTTTTATATTTGTAATATTACATAAATATTTGAGCTATTTAATATAGCTTTTGTTACAAAAATCCAAGAATGCATAGTTGGGTGCAACAAAAAATATATTTACAAATCAAAAGGTACAAATTTTATTTACTTTAAATCACGATTTATAATGTATAACTTCATTTATAAGTATCCAATCCACAAACATCTTTTATATACATGCATATATTCAATTTAACTTGTAAGATATGTTTTTCCATAAATTTGAAACAAGAACATTGAATGTGTGACAATCATACACTACAAATTTTTATGCACCTTAAAATGCTTTAATAATAATATGAAAATACGCTAACCACAAGCACTAAAAACAAACACAAAATAAAAAGGGAGAGAAAAGCATCAAGTCGAATGAAATGTTTGATTGCTTATTAATGTGAAATCTTACATAACCAATGACACTAATATTATCATTTTTTGGCTTTGATCATCAATGTGAAGTCATGCACACCCAAGTCATTTTCACTTAGGGAAGCATGCTTTTGTTTCCAAAACCTTGTTGGTTTGAGAAATGTATACCCAAAAAGACATACACTAAGAAATCAATAAATATTCACAAAATATAGAGAACAAAAGGGAATATGCATGAATAATCTTGAGGCTTGAACTTTAGTTTTTTTGCTCAAGTTGGTAACTCCACAAGTTTAAAACATTGTTCTATGAGTTTTGTGAAGAGTGTTACTTATTTTTAAGAGTTGGGTTTTATTGCAAGATGGGTTTTATGTCCATTTTTCCCCGTATGTGGGAGTATGTGTGTATGCTACCTAACGCCGAGATCAAGGTCTTACCATCCCGTGAAGAGATATAAGAAGCTATAATATGATATTTTTTCCAAAGACCCAAGCGACTTCTACTTTTCACACTATTATTTTCCTTCATCTAGGCTATTGAGCAAACCCAACGTTGTTTTGCTAAAAACCTCAATGAAAAATAAGACTAAAAATACAAATCCCTTTTATCCCATTTTAAAAATCCCCCATATTTTATCAATAAGGACCAATTTTTGACACCCTAAAATTGATAGATAAGTTAATCGGGTTACCCGAGAGACCCTCCATATTATTTATGGCACAATAATTTAGAGAAATCATAAATAAAATTTATTGAATCCAAAATTAAAATTTTATTTTCTCAATCCCGAAAAACATATATAAAAGAGATAGATAAAAGAAATTAAACCAAAAAGAAAGAATATAAAAAGTATTGTATCTTGTTGTGCGCTTTTCCTATGATGATGATTTATAACATTAACATGATTTGTTTTTATTGTTATAAAGTATTGTACTATTCATATAGTAACAATGTACTTTATGAGACTAATTTTATTCTTACTTACCTTAATCTAGTTAGAAGGTTTAGTTATGATCATAGCTAGTTTAATTTGGATTAAGAAGATGATTAATATAATTAGATTAATGTTTATTGTTTTGGGAATCCAAGGCTCGTGGGTGGATATCGATCCTTGAATTTGTCAATGAACCATAGATGGTCGGGAAAAACTTCAAGCATGTCTTTTGGGTTCACAAATGTAAGGATTCTTAAAAATCGATCATCCCATTTAAATTGTGAGTTTGGCGAATCAATTGCATTTCGATCAATGGTTTAGTTGATCTAAGGGAAATGAAATTTGAGTCCATTCATTAATCATCTGTCATTCATCATTCCAAGTTATCAATGGAATTTATTGCATGACAACTATTCCAAATCCTCGAATGTGTTTTTTTCTCCATATTCATGCATCCTCCAAGAAAAGTGGGAATATGTTCTATATGAAATTGAGAAATAAATTCCAATCAACAAATGTGGTGCTTGGGGAGATACTACAACATAATAAAAGGTCAGAATCAATTCATGATGCGGCAATTTGTAAATTTTGCTAGGGTTCTAACATTATTATTTAGGGACAACGTTAGCAGATCCGTGAACCATATTCTTGAACAAAAATTGGTCATTCGAGCCAAAGAACTATATTATTTTTTTGGTTATGGTGCTCATTCAAAAACATTATTTTCTCTTATAATTAAAAATGCTCTATATAACGTTAGTTGGGAAGTCTTCTAGTGATAAGATGGACCACTTATCCAATAAAAATCCAAGTTCGAATCTAATGTGAATGTTGTCATGTTGAGTGTTCTCCTATAAATGTGATTTGATGGGTGTCATGGCATTGACTTTTAATGAATCCTAAAATCGATGGCGATATGTCAAAGTCGCCAACTTCTAGTTGTATGATATTATGTACTATGATAGATACTACAAAGTTTGGTGTTACTTGGGCTCATACTCTAGGAAAATAAACAATGTCGCCTCTTTTATTTTTCATTCCTTACTTGGAGTATATTTTACAAATAAGTGAAATACAATTTCCAATCAATTGTTACAAATATAAACAAATAAATTCTAAATTTTCTAACATAGTTCTAAACATAATAGGCCAACATTATATACTATGATTGTGTTTGTAGTCAATAACCTCTAAAATTTACTAGGAAAAATAATTAAAAAGTAAAATCCTTATAAAAAAACATATGTAATGTCAACGTCATAAAGATGTCCTTTTGGGGTGATAAATATATATCCGATAATTAATGTTTCCTCATCAAACCATACTGAAATAACCTTAATATGACCTAATATCTCCTAGGTCAATTAAAACCTAACAAGTTTAAGTTCATCTAGAAGTGTTCATACACCTAGGGCCTTAGGTCGATTTTACTTTTAAGTAGGGAAAAATTGACATTATCACGTGTGAATTGAACTCAAAACCATGTTGAAAAAGTCTTGGAGAAAAAAAAATGAAAGGATTAGACCAAAGAAAAAGCACATGGTCATACCTAAGCAATGGTGTTAAGATTTATGGGGCCAATTTTGAATGTCATGTGTATATCTTGAGGAATTTCAACTTTGGTGGACTCAAAACCCGGATCAAAGAGGTGAGCCAAAAACCAACACCATCTTACCAAAGACATAAAAAAATAAATTAAAAAATAGTAAAGCCTTTTTTTCTCGTATTTTCTCAAAATTTTATATTCTTTTAGTTGTGTAAGGACCGATTGTCGCATTACTCTAGAACTATTAGACAAGTTAACGACACTCGCCCGAGAGATTCCTTCATATTGATCATAAATAAAATTTGTTGAAGCAAAAGCTGAAATTTTCTTTTCTCAATCCGTAACAACATAAAAAAGAGACACATAAAATAAATAAAATCCGAAAGAAATAATATAAGAAGAAACAACCAAATCTATGGTGGCGATGCGACTTGTTAGTGAATCTACAATAACATGTCTATAAATTTGTGTTTGGTGCGCAACCCCGTAAAACCTTTAGATCTCTGTCATGGCCTCTGTGCCCCTCACACCATCTACAAAGGTCATTCCAAAATAACAATGAGATAACAATGAAAATACCGACACAAAACGACTAGGAAAGGTTGCATTTAGGGTTTCCAAATAGATTGACTCCGTGGTAAGGTACGTTAATGACCATTGTACATGAGTGCATATCGCCGATCCCTTTGACTCGTGTCGCCAAGAGTCTTCACTCCGGTTTAACAAATGCCTTTTAGTATTATAACAAATTTGAAATGCACTAACAAAGGGTTAAACATAAACTTGTACATTAGGTATCTAAAAGTTGGGCATATGATGTGTCACCTGATGGTTGGCTACTTTACACTATTGTTGGGTACAAGTAGTAAAAAAATATATAATTAGTACAACTACTTTTCATTTTAATTTGCTAAGTTTCAAGTAATTCCCCTAAAGTACTCTCCAAATATTAGACCCCACTCAAATATTAAGTCATCTCCTAATAACGATCATTAATGAACTATTCAAAACATATTAAAGTTGTAATATAGACCTCAACTCTCTTTACTCATATGAAGTACTTGGCCATACAAACCCACCCACTCTAACCACTTAATCATGGTTATTAATCTACCACTTTGAGGTTTCCCCTTCCACTACCCACTTGAAGTATGTGGTCATAGAATCAACCCCTCTACCTATATTTTAAGGTCTATAAGTTCATTTTAAAACTCTATTCCTCAAACGAGACAAGCTATTGGTCCAAAGGTTGAAAATGGTAACGTGTATGAAGGGCATTTGAATTTTTCTAAACCTTTGAGACTTTTATCGGGTCATGTTCAGGACGGAGTTACGTACGGGGAGACTAAACGGAAGAAAAGATAGAGTCCGACTTGTCATGGACGTCACGTACAAGGAAATATTGCGTGGGGGTTTTCCTCCTCGCGAATAAAAGTTAACATCTCCCTAATGAATGTGACATTGTTGATGATGGACACGGAGTTTATCTAGCAATTGCACCTCGAAGGTGTAATGGAGATGCGGATATGGGTAGAGAGGCATTAAAAAAAAAAAAAAAAATAGAATGAAAAAGTAAAAACGAGTAAATTGAAGTGTGAAATAGTGGAAAATAAAAAGAACGCGAGAGTTCATATGCGATAAGATTTAAAAACTCCATAATATGTATCAATAGCCTAATAAGTTTAAGTAGTTTGAGACATGCAATTTTATGATTGATAAATATCAAGTATCCATTGCAATTTCCATGACGATTTTTACGAGAAGTGACCCTTTTTAATTCGATGACTACATGCAAAAGTTTAATAGTTTTGTGCGATTTCAAGGACTCCTCGTAAAGACATAAGGTGATCTAATGCATTTTGACTCGAGTCAATTACTCTTGACGTGACATTTTCAATTATTTTTGATACTTAGTATAATATTTCTTTTATTTCTTCTACCCCTTGGATGAAAAATTATTGATATGGTCGCGCATCAATCATAATGAATTTTACAATTATACATATGTTTGAAAAAGCATCATTTTAATATCATTTCCTAAGAACAATAAATGAAACCAAGAATGTAGTGTTTTTTGTTCACAAGAAGGCACTACTTGAGTTTTCACTCCAACAAAGACATCACAATTTTCTTTGTTGAGTAGGCTTTTAATGGATTACATTTTTTTGGAAGAACAAGATACATTGCACCTACCCTTTCACTAGAATCTACACGCTCCGAATAATCATTACAACAAGTCATTTAGGGCTCACAAGATGGTGAAGTTGATTAGACAATTTAGCATGTTATTGAATAAAACATTCACCCACCTCCCCTACCACTTCCCCCTGAGAAATCCCGATTTTTTTTTTTGTGAACTTAAGATAGTAAATGATAAGGATAAAAGAAATTTATTCATTCCACGAGTAGATTTGAAGCATTAAATAAGAGTGTATAAGATTTACTTGTATTGATTACATAATTGAAAGTGATAAGGGCTATTCCATTTGCATTACCACTGGACTGTTTAATGAACTACATTGTAAATGGTGTGTTTGCTTGCTAAATTATTAGAAAGCCATAACACATCCCCCATCTCCTCCAGCTTTTGTAGTTTTAAAATGTGTTGTGGGAATATCATGTTTTCAGGAAGGAGAGAAATTTTGGATCTCTAAAGTAAATGAACAAGGTTCTTAAGGCAATTTTTCCACATATGACAATTGTCATAATTACACTAGTATTGACTAAAAAGTTAGACAACAACAATGAAGATATTTTTGAGCTTTATTTTTACATAAATTTATTTCTTCGTATTGAATTTGTCATGTTGTATGTTCATCCTAAGCATTTTGTCTTACAAGGTCAAGGTCGACACTATACTAGTGTAATTAAGTAACCTCAAAATTACACTAATATAGTGCGACCTTTCCACTTACATGGTGATTTAGTTTTGGTTGGAGCTCTTTGTTTTGTGTTATTTTTATGGGTTTGTTAATTTTATGATACAATAATAGTTGAAGGCATCCCGTATAAGGGAATATCGATTTGTGTACTTAAATATATGTCTAACATGAGTTCTAGATTGTTATTAAGTATTTCAAGGGACTAAGAAAGTTAGACAACAACAATGAAGATATTTTGAGCTTTATTTTTACATAAATTTATTTCTTCTTTATTGAATTTGTCATGTTGTATGTTCATCCTAAGCATCTTGTCTTACAAGGTAAAACTTGAAATTTGAAGTTTAAACAATACCACCATGCTATAAATTATATAAAATTGTTATGTCAATTCTATTATAATGAAGTGGTAGGGGAAGTTTCAATACGAACACAATACTATATCTTTGTTTTTCCAGTCTACTTGAACATAGATATAAAAAAATAACATAGTTTAAATTTAGTTATTTTTAAAAATGTAACTCCAAGCCCAAAAACACTAAATTATGTGAAATTTAGTAATTATAAACAATTTTCTTTAGCAATCTATATTGAAAATGCTCTCAAGATCTCTTAACCATTAAGAAAATTTGGCTCTCAAAATTTAACTACATAATAACACAATTTTTCCCTTGATTAAAATCACCTTTTCTCCATCGGTTTTGTCTTCGATATTTATGGTCGATACATATAAAGGGAAGGAATAAATTTTGGGTCCACAACAAATGCGGACTTGAAAAACACCAACAAGACAAATGTTGCTTTATAAACAACTTTGCAACATTCACACTAGTATATACCTAATTAAGTAGTCAACTTATTTTCTCAATCCTATTCTTCTTTATATCTTTTTCAATTTGTGGTTATTATTTTTCTTGTAGAGCATTTGTAGCCACATCCCAATCTCCTTCATAATCATTATCAAGCTCCCCCTTACAATATTCTATTTTTGAAATCATGAAAAAATCATTGTATGGAAGTCACTCCATGATTTGCAAAATCGACAAGAAAGGGGTGTTTTGATCCTCATCATATATGTTCCCCATTAATGAAACCCAAATAAACCCCACCATATAACAATAAATTTTGTATATTTTCAAAAGATTTCCTACTTGAATAATAAATGAAACCAAGATTGTTGTTTTTTTCTTCCGTGAAAGGCACTAATTGAGTTTTCACTCCCTCAAATTCATCGTGGTTTTCTTTTATTGAGAAGGCTCTTATTCAATTAATTTTTTTAGAGGAATAAGATAAACTTCCCCTACCATTTCATTATAATCCATAGGCTCTAGAATAATCTTTATAACAAGTCATTTGGGGCTAACAAGAAGGTGATAATCTTTGAAGCCACAATTTGGCATGCTTTAAAAAAATTTCTTCGCCAAGAATTCCATAAATTCATAACTTTAATGGTGAACTTATGATATAAAAAGATAATGGTAAAATGAAATATATGTATTGGAAAAGCATATGCATGTCAAAAGAAAATTTGAAGCATTTGGAGAAGAGAATAAATCATATACTCATTGAATTGATTAGAGGATTGAAAGTGATAATGGTTGCAATGGTACTCGATGTTTCTATAAACATCTTAGCATCCTTCGGACTAATGTGTACCCAATCAAGTGATTAACTCATTCTCTCAATTCTATTCTTATTTATATCCTTTTCAATATTTGGTTCTTCATTTTCTTGTAAAGCATTAATAACCCCATCTAACCTCCTTGATAATCATTACTTAAGCTCCCCTCGCACCATTATATTTTTCAAAACCCTAGGAAATTTTGTTGTATGGAAGCCACTCCGTGATCTACAAAAATGACAAGAAAATGATGTTTTGATCCTCATCATATATGTTCCCCATTGATGAAACCCAAAAATTCCACCATACCGCAATAATTTGTGGGTGTTTTCACTATAGCTTTCCTAAGAAGAAAAATGAAAACAACATTTGTTGTGTTTTTCTTACACGAAAGACATTACTTGAGCTTCCCCTCAAAGTCATCATAGTTTTCTTTTTTCGAGAATTCTCTTAACGAATTGCATTTTTCCTAAAGGAACAAGATAAATTTCCCCTACCCTTCCATTAGAATTCACATGTTCGGAAAAATCATTATAATGATTCATTTGGTGCTAACGAGAAGTTGATAAGCGAAGCCACAATTTAACATGTTACTTGAAAAATTCTCCTCTAAGAAGTCCATAAATATTTAAGTTTAATGGTGAAATTAACATAATGGATGATAATGATAAAATAAATTTATTTATTAGAAAAATATCCATGTGCCAAAAATTGAAGTATTTAGAGAAGAGCATATATCATTTACTTGTTGCATTGATTAGAGCATTGAAGTGATATTAGTTATTGCGATTGCACTACATTGGATGGTCTATTTAATGACATTGTACTTGGTGTATTGTTCACCAAATTATTCAAATTCATAACATATTCCCCATTATCTCCCTCTAGTTTTTATTGTTTAGAAGTGTGTTGTGGGAACATCATGGTTTCAAGGAAGGAGATAAAAGTTCTCGAGCATCAAGCAAATGATTAAGGTTGTTAAATCAATTATTTCCTTATGATAATTGTCATAATTGCACACAAGTGTGGTTATGACCCCGCCATTAAATCAATTATTTGGTTATGGTTGAAGTTTTTCATTTTTGTTGACATTTATGGGTTTGCTTCACCTAATTCGTATTAACTCTTATCTCCTAAATCGCGATACTTTTTATTATTGGCAAATAGTTTTTGAAAGGGACTATACCCTTATACAAGAAGGCTCCAGAAGCCAGATGTGAACAAATAAGAAACAAAGAAAAAGATCAAGATCGCGGTAAAACATGCAAGCCCAGTAGCAGGAAACAACCTGCTCAGAATAAAACCCAAAACCAACAGCAAATCAGCATAAAAACAACGGATTCATAGCGAACAGACAGCTGTTGTCCAACAAAGCAGATGCAAAGCTCGTGAAACTAACAAGGCAGAGAACCGGTATTCTTGGAGAAAAGTTTTTTCTTTTTGCACCGTTATCCAGCCTGTAGAAGCCTCCGCGATTGGAGGATTAAAAAAAGGAGGCGTATTTTCCTTATCCTCCAACGATCCAACTGGGGCAGCGGAATCATTAACATCATTTGTATTTTCCTTTCCATCGCCAACTGGATGAGATTCATTGGCGCCTTCATCAACTGGAATTTCTGAGAGAGGGGTTTCTGGGACAAAAACATCTTCAGTATCAGTATTTGAATCCTCTTTGGCTTCGAAAATCAGGTGTTCTGAGAGTGCATTTTTCCACCAGTTGTTTTTTCCATTTTTTCACTTTTCCATACCGCAAACATCAGCAGTGTGTCCAGTAGCAAAACACTTTCTGCACCTAAAAGGCAAGCGTTCATAATCTAAAGATTGTGTCCAAGTTCTGTTTTGGACTTTAAGCTCTATATTAGCAGGGAGATTTTTGGATGTGTCAAGCTCAACAAGGATTCTGCGAAGGTTGTGTGCGTGAAATCAATGGTTTGGGGGTCAATGAAAAGGATATGACCCAAATGCATTCTGATAATGGTTAGCGGTACTATCCCAAAATTGGTTTGGGGGTCAATGAAAAGGATATGACCGATAAATTATGTATTTTTAAAACTAATGGTTATTTTCATTTTCTTATGTTCATATCCCAAAATTAAATCTTGAGCTAAATGTAGAATAATGTGTTCTAATCACCTTCAACATCTATTTTCTAATAATAAAGGATTAAAACTCTATATATTTCATAAATCGCGATAAATTATTTATCATTTTAAAACTTTATTTCTCTTTATGAAATATTAAAGTATGTATCATTTAAAACTTTATTTCTCTTTATGTCAATTATTTTCATTTTCTTATGTTCATAAAATATTCTAATTATTTCTTTATAAAATTAAATCTTGATATATCAAGTTGTATTTATTTTAATCTAAATGTAGAATAATGTGTTTTGTTATAATATAGTTAAAACCACCTTCAACATCTATTTTCTAATAATAATTATAATAACAATAAAACTCTATACATAGTTTTTCTAAAAACAATTTCCATACTTTTTCACTATTTTTGGGTGTTATTTATCTATCAATGCCTTAAAAATTAAAATTTCATCTCATATGAAATAATTAATGAGTATTCGTATATGAAAAAATTCAAATCTTTGCCCCCAAAAATTTCTCTTTTGTATTCGAAGGAGGCTAACTCCCTAATTTTTTTATACCCGACACTCACCCAAAAGAGTGCACCATTTAATATACAAAATACATACATAATATATGGGAAACTACTTAGTAGAACCAAATAGAATGTTTTGTCATGATAATTAACATGTGGAAAGTGTAATATGAAATTTAAATTTATGCTTCTATTTAGATATTACTTGTGCAAATAGGATTCATAAAACAAAATAGTAATGCTAACAATCCTAAATTATGTGGTAAAATCATGCCAAGAGATACGTTATAGATATTCTAGTGAAATCACATTTAAGGTTTAGGATTGGAGAGATATTATTGTGATACCAATCTCATAATGTGTGACAATATGTTGAAATTGCATACAAAAGTTGGGCATACTCTCATCAAACCATCTATATAATTTGGGGACATGAGAGTGTTTGTAAGACATGTTTGTGGTTAAACTTATCTAAGGGGATACAAATTTGTCCCGTGATGCTTCGATTCAAATTTTGATCAAGGGATTTGGTTCACCTATGTCAAAGTATCTAGAATTTGTGTTTAGATCAATATAATGAAAGTGTTATGCCTAGATATTGCTCCTACTGCCTATGGCCCCAAAAATGGGTTAATCATGATTTAAGCTAGGACCGACCTCACCACATTCCCACCGATGTGGTGAGCATTTACACTATGTACTTGATACTTTAAAGATGTATCAAGTCACACATAGTTCTCTCGATATTATGATGTGATATAGAGTAATAGAGAATGTAAATAAGTGATTTAATAAATTTTAAATCCAAGTAAGGACATTGTTGATCAAATACATATAACAATATTCAAGTAATATCTAGCTAAAGAAGTACAAGAAAGAGTGAAATATAGGAGATAAACACGACTCGACTTGTAACTATAGATATGAACCGATTCTAGACTGATGAACATGTTGGAAAAGTAGATTTTGGGTACTGTGTAAGATCTATCTCTCGATTCTATAATGTGATGACCTCAGGGACATGAGCACCTAGAATGGAACAGACCGCCTGGGAGCTAGTGTCTGCTTTTGGGCATTAGTGTCTACGAAATAGATTCATTCCTAGTTCTTTCGTGTCGTTTCTTGTTGCCTTTAGTTCGCTATAGGCCGCGTCAGGTTTGCTCCACTTTTGTTATGTCACACTTGTACTGCAAAAGAAACCCTAGCTACCTACACAATACTCAAGCACACATTAGATGAATAAAAATATGCATATGCTTGAGTCGATCAACTCAACGGTCATCCCAATGTGATTGTCACCGAGTGTTGCACTACATTTCAGACTCAATGTAATTCTAGCGTGTGTGTGATTGGAATAGTGTCCCTTGAGCTATGATGCCTTAGTGCCATTGCACAAAGAATAGTAGGCTATAACTACTTTGTCCCAATGAAAAATGTGTGGTATGGAATTCAAAATAGACCCTCCTATGCAGTGAAGAATGCAGTCCCAAAATGTAGTCCTTGATGTAGTGAATAGTAAATATTAGCTCCTTGTAATAATATGTGTCTCTTGAAATGATTGCACCCTTCAATGAGGTTAAATAAGAGATGTATATATATGACTCATTTGCATAAGTTTCATCATTAACAAGTGAAATGCCGACACTTGGTTGTAAATAAGGACATGAAAGATGTCGCATCTCGAAAGTTTAGAAGAAGGAGGACGACAAAAGCGCCCATAGGGAACAGTGATTGCCCAAGCGCTCTTGTCCCTTATGGCGCTTCTGTAAGGTACTAGAAAGATACAAAAATGGAATCAAGATCGAGAAAGATATCTCGTAGACACAAAATCATGCACTTTAGACATTATTTAGTCCCGGTCTCATACTACTATTTAGAAGGTTTTTTGAGTGAAGAGAGTAGTAATTAACCCCAATCTTTTAGCCATCTTATTTTATTTCCTTTCATTTTTCCCAACCTCTTGCACCCGCGCATGCCCAGTCGGCTTCTGTCATTTCGCATTATTTTAGCCTTGACTGGGGTGCCCATGGGCGCCTTGTCCCACCAGGGGCCCGATCCTTTTGAACTTTCTTGCCACCTTTTGGGCACTTTCTAGTCGTTTCAACTTCTTATCTTTTTGGTGGTGACCATTTCGGGGTTAATTACGAAATTAGAACAAGAGAACCATATAAATATAAAGTTATGAGACCATAATGAAGGACCAAACACTAGTCACTACTATCATCCACCTAGAGTTGCATCCATTTTGGAGATCATTTGCATCCATTAGCTCCATCACAAGGACAAGGTTGGTTCATCTACATCACACAAGCATAGGGGGAAGGATTCTATTCTATTCCATGCACACATTTTATTACATTTTCTACATCTAGTTATTGCTCGCTACTTCACAAAGTGTGACTGGAACAAGAGCACCTAGGGCACATGATGCACACACACACCAGAACTACATTTGGGTTCAAATGCAAAGGCAACACTCGATTGATAAGCCGTTGTTGTTGTGATAGTTGAGGTCAGTATGACCCATTCATTTGCATTTGTTAAGGGTTTTGATACTTCTTGTGGTTTCTTGCAGGTCTTTCTATCATCTTGGATTAAAAGTGACACCTGACACAATATAAAAATCTGATGCGACACACAACGAGGGTTTCAAACCACGTTCCAAGCCTATGAGATTCGATTCTAGACCTTTTTCACATACTAGGGAGCCCATTCTGCAGACTAGAGAACCCGTAGGTGCCTTAGTCCTTCTTCGGGCGCTCCAATCTAGCTAGATAAATTAGATCCATCCATTTCAGGATCTCTGCACAGTCGTTCATACTTCTTGTTCCTCTAGTCATTTCTGCGACACAATACCGCAAGCTCATCGAATTAGCTAAGTCACTTCCATACTTCTCTTGCATATTAGGGTTTCTACTTTCATTAGATTAGTTGCTTAGGTCATTTCCATAGTTATTTACTACATTTATTTACTATATATACATGTTTTTCTAGATTAGATTAATGATCATATATCCCATTTTTAGTTAATCATTTTGGCGAACCCGATTTTATCATTCACGCTCCTAAGATCTTCATTGATACCTAGGGTTTATTCTTTTTTCACCATGTCTCACTCTCATACTGATTTTACTGATGAACATCTTAAGGCCATTAATGATCATATTGTTGAGCACCATCAAGATCTAGACTTAATTTTACATGTGACTTGTGAGGAAGCTACTAATTTGGCGTAACACAATGCTTTCACGCCTATACTAACCTATGTTCCCACTTAACCGCTCACTTCCACTCTTCCACATATCTCTACTGTTCCTTCTTCAAGCTTCTTACTCCTACCAATAACTTTATGGCACCCTTAGTTTCTCATATACGTGTAGACACCAAATTTAGGTCACACTCCCCTTGGTCCCCTTCAATTAATTAACATAACACATTTACCTAGCCACGATCCCTAGCCCCACATTGATATTAATTTAATTACTTACAAATTGAATTAATATTCCTCCTCACATTATTAATTAATTTAATTAAGTTAATTTAACCCTCACACATCCACCTCATCAATACACCTCACCCTGGACCCATTCCAGGGGCATTTAACTCACAGTGACCAAGTCATCACTCCCAGTGTTGAGTCACCACTTGACCTAACTAACTAAGACTTCTTCCTAAACCTAACTGGACTTCCTATGATCTTCCTATCTTTTCTAATGAGAACCCCACTTCCCTAAGCGGACACAACTTGAAAATCACGCAAAATTTGGAAAGATCTGCCAATTTTTAGTAAAAAGACTATTTCACCCTAAATGATGTCCATTTATCCTACCGACATCACTCACCTAACCACCATCAGTTCCTTTATATAAAATTTTACAACTCTTCACTCGGGTTGGTCATTCAGTTATTAGAGTTCTATTGCAATCAAACTCAAATCTTTAAGCCTTCCTGCATCCAGATGATAAACACACACAACCATAGTGCAAGACAAGCAACCGGTTCTCCTTCTAGAGCATTGGAATACTCATAGGAGCACACATGTTGTACTATCGCGACACTAGACTCAAGCACCTCTTCTTTGATCAACCATCAACCATCTCCACTCACAGGATCTATAAAATACCAAGTACTATGATTTTAATCATTTGTGTTTATTCCATTGTAGATCTCTTACTTCTTTCAATATTTCATTTCTTACATACCCATATATCACCTTCTTCCCACCAACCCACTATTCAACCATCCCAAGCCTTTTCACCCTTCTTAACCTCCTTATTATTCTTGAGTCTTCTCAGCCATATTACGACCCAAATCACACTACCCTCACTCTCTATGCAATCAAAAGAGCCTAAAAACCCATTTTTAATAGTTTACTACCTATTGCCCCTACTAAGATGTTGATTCCACGCCACCGTCGGTTTCTTCCCCATACTATCATCGATTAACCGATACCGGTCTTTGTGTTATTTTAATATCCTCAAACCAACAAGCTTCCCACTCACCCAAAACCAACCTAGACCTCAACCAATCAGCCATAGACCCTTACTAGACCTCTGACAAACCTACGACATGAACAAACCTTGGTTCTAATTAGATTTAGTGTTGTATTTTAATATTTGGCATTAAATATAGTATATTGTGTGTGTATGAGAAACCTAAATCATTACATCGCAATAGGACTTATTTATTTCAGTTTCGTGTTTGCATTAAATTGTTATTAAATAGTGGATTGAAAACCTTTCTAGGAAGCACCATGCTTCTGGATCTAAAGATACGCTAGGTAATCCACTTTCATATGTTATTTAATACTCTTTTGTGGTCTTGCTTTGCATTTACTTGGTAATCCTTCCCGATAAAAATGAGTTCTCTATGAGTAGATTGGATAACGTCAATAACGCACACATTCTACCTTCCACCTTCGCTTCACAGGTATTCCTCCTTAACCATTTACCTTCTATCTATTTCATCCTAGAAAGCGTAAAACTTATTAGTGAAACATTTTGGCACGCCTGGTGGGACCCCATTTGGGTTCTTTTGCATTATTCATTCTTAGGGAATCATTGTGTGTCTATTTCCTTTTGAAAGAGTTCACATTAAACTTTCTCCCTTGGAACATTCTTCCTCTTCTACTTGTCTCAGTGAAACTCGTATTTTGGACTAAAAATAACGCTTCTTTTTATTCTGTATTGCATTAGTGAAAGACATACTCTTGCCTATTCATCATTGCTCTCATCAAATTTCATTGTGGATTTGGTTTAAAATATTTGCATCTCATTTCTTCCTGCTGCATTTTAGCTCATTTAAATTGTGGGCAACCTATATGCTGGAAGTCATGACCAACTGATGGTTGACAAATTGAATCGTAGTTCACTTTGTGCACACACTCCCAAACCAAATCACTAAAACAAATAACTCACTGCTTAAACATCTTCCCTCTTGGTATTTACCGTTAATGACTAATAATCAAATTAACGACGAGAGAGCCAAATTAGTGTTCGCAGTGGATCATCATATTAAGTAGGGCCTCACGATCTTTGTGAAGTATATATTGGGGACCCCAAGCCAAAATTTACCTGAAACTAGCCATAGTTGTCAGTTTCCGTAGGGCACCTTCGTTAACCAAAAATTCTATTCTATTCACAAGTCAGTCCTAAATGGCATAAGCCACAACATAAAATCTACAACATAGGATTTCGTGTTTGTTAGCTTTTTCTTGATTTGTGTTTTGAGGTGTGAGTTCGTCTTTCTCCATTTTTCTCTCCCTACACACTCCACAATCATAGTTGGTGTATTCCGATTGTTTCTGAGTGTGTTAGGATCTATCATTGCTATACTGCACTCAGGTTAGCCTTTTATTTGATCTAAATCACCAAAATTCACTTTTTCCATCTCTTCATAGATTTCACAGTAACCGGTATCGGTCTAGCGACCACCATCGGTTACATCATCATATTGCCGTCGGTTGGTAGCTGTCGTTGATTTTTTTGCTTTTTTGGTCATTTCTGCCAAAATAGCATTCAATCTACATTTCTATTCTTTCTGTGACTTGTTATGTCACCTTATCATCTTTTCTGTGTTCTCATTATCGCCTACAGAGTTTAGATCCATCTCATTCATACCTTTTCATCTCCGATTTTAATCTGTTATTCATTCACTACGGTTCTTAGGTATCGGCCTAACGACCACCATCGGTTTATTCATCATACCACCATCGGTTTACTAACCGTTGTCGCTTTTCTTTCTATTTTTTTCACTTAGCTAAAACAATGTTCAAATCAAAACAACGACCAAATTTCACTTTCCAGATCCATTATGTTCCATCTTTATGTGTTTCTATATCATCAACAGAGCTCAGATTACCAGTTCTACTATCAGTCACATGGTTTTGACTCGTAGACAAGCCAACACTCTCGTGTTCCATGCTAGCCGCCAACCACTCCCACCCCGCCCATCACCACCTTCCATTTCATCACCTATGGACCCCAACCAACCTATTACCATACATACCAGTGACGAGGAGTTTGCAAGACTCCTTGATCAAAACCCCACCGCACTGTAGTATTACCTCTCTCACTCATCCACCCGTGACTCATCTGGACAACTTATATACGACATGCCTATATCTGTTCCTCCCCACGTTGCCCCCACTTCCGCATCGCCACTACTAGTACATCATTACCCGCTTCTGCCTCATCACCTGTGGTTTCTCACTTGACCCCACATTATTGATATTTGTCACACCTACAACAACTACCGTGCCCTCGACATCCATTGCCCCTACGACGTATACCATATCATCATCCACTTCCCTTAGTGTAGGCATACCTACATCATCTGCTACCCATAGACCTTACACATCCCAACCATCTTTGGTGTTGGCAGCCCACACTCCCTTCCAAAACCTTTTCCTCTCCATCCCGTAGTCTCTTCCACTGATCGCCACGAGAGTCTTTACATCCATCCCACCTACCTACACCTATCATCAACAACCACCTATTTCATCTACCGCTTATCCCGGTATTTTCCCACGATATCCATCCATCCTATATTACGCCATCACAAGCTTTTGTACTCAACACCACCACATACTGGAGTGTTGTCCACATCATACCCATATTATCTCCCTCCTTATACTGCAAGTGGTTCTCCATCATCACAGCCCACAAATGATCTTATCAAAATGATGATGTACAATATGTAGACATTAGAAACATGTCTCTCGATCTCGCGGAAATCTCTAACATACGATGAGATTTGCAATGAACCTATTCACTTTTCCGTTCTGATTCTTCCATACCCTACGCATTGGGAAATGCCAAAATTCAACCGATTCAATAGCAAAGAAGACCCACAACAACATTTACAGTCTTTTAAACATGTGTGTTATCTCATTGCTCACGATGACACTTTGCTCTTGCAGACATTCCCAATGTCCTTGATAGGACCGAATTTAGATTGGTATAGTGCTCTACCTATGCACTCCATATTTTCATTTAATTAGGTAGCTCAAGCTTTTCTAGACCACTTTTCTATCAACATTGTCAAGAAGGTCACAATGACCGACTTGTACGCAACACGCCAAGTATGAGGACGAGTCTATCGCAGACTTTGTCACTCATTGGCGTAACCTGATTAACCAACTCACATTCCAACTGCCTCAAACCGAGTTAATAGAGTTGTTTACCCGAGCTTGTGCTAGACACATCTCACTAATGCTCCAAGTCCAAACTTTCCACACATTCAATGAGGCATTCACAATGGCCTAGAAACTTGAAATCTGCGCTATTGAGGAGAAGAAGTTGCAATTGCATAACAAAAATGCTCCCTTCAAAACCAATGATTATTCTTCTTCGTCTAAACCACAAAATAATTATTCTAAAGCAAAAGGATCTACTAATGCAAAGTGGTTTTAAAATCCAGCCCTTCTCATCCATCTAACCAATCAAAACCTTCTTCTAATCTTTCCCCTATTCAAACTTTCCAATTCAAGCGGGAACAACGAAAATATACTCCCATTGGAGAACCTTATTCTTCTATTTTGGAAAAATTCTAAAGGCTAGAGCAATCACTCTTCCACCACAAAAACACATACTTGGTTTTGACCCTTCCCATCCTATACCTGCATGGTACAAGGAGAAAATTACTGCAATTATCATCGTGTTAGAGGTCATAATGATGGTAATTGTATAACTTTCAAAAACATTGTCCAAGAATTGTTAGATAATGGAGATCTCGTCTTGGATAACCCCAATGCACCGCTAACCAAAACCTCCACATCTTCAAGAAACCATTTCCAAATCACACCCCATCATCCAACCAAGCCGGTGAAACCTCAACTAATGATACCAATGTTTGAGAGGTCCATGCCATTTTTGATGTCATACCGGTTCCTTCTACTCAGTTTCCTCCCATCCCATCTATTGAGGAAATTCTTGCACGAGCTCCTCCACCCACGGAGGCACTGTTTCATCTCGCTTCTCTACCCACAAAGGAGTCTACCTTACCTTCTTCTCTACCCATGGAGGAGTCCACCTTACCTTCTTCTTTACCCGCAGAGGAGTCTTGCCTTATCTTTAGATGCATCTATCCCACTCATCTCATCACCTGTCGAGCAACCCACATTACCCATTCTTCTCCTTATGGAAGAGCCCAATGTACTCTCTTCTTTACCAAAGGAAGAGCCTATACAATCAAATTTACCTCCTCCTCTTCCCATAGAGGACCCACTAGTGGAATCTCTTCCTGTTGGTGACAATTCCCCACTGGATTTTAAAGACCCTGTCGATTTACTATCGTCTCTTCTACCCACAGAGTCTGAATCCAACCATTTCCATGTCTCACAGACATTCTTTATAGGGATTAATACCAAATCAACATCATCCTCCTCTACTTTGGTGTCATTCTCACGTTTGGTCGACTTCTTGGATTATGTTGACAATTTCATGCTTTGGGGATTTCTTCGGCTTCTTGTCTCAACTCAAATGTAGATGTTATCCGCTGACACTTCCACGATCTATCCAAAGGTGTTTCAGAAAACCAAACCCACCATGCCCATGCCAGTTGTAGCTACCCCTTCTTCATCACCCTCACCCACACCTAAACCGTTACCATCAAATAAATTTTTTCCTATGCCTAAAACCCTACCTGCACCCATATCTTCCTCCGCGTCCAAACCCATTACCACATTGGGAGTCATGCCGACATCAAGCCTAGTCCATCCTCCTATCAAATGGATTTAGCCACGTCCTCGCAAGTCATCACAAATACTATTCCCCCACCTAAGAGGAAGACCCAACCTCTTAGGCCACATACACCGGCTTCACCCACTACCCCTCTGTCACCTTCACCACTTCCATCTATCCTAGGTCCGCACCCATCAACCTTGGTCAAACAACCTCCTACCCAAGGTAAACCAAAAACATAGCAGCCCACCTCTTCGTCACGATCCTCTGTTCCACCTAAATTACCTACACAACCTATGCCTTCACCGTTACCTACATCCTTTCTACCTCCCATACCTACACCACTTCTTGTATCCTCATCATTACCCATGCCATTCCCTTCTCCTCAACCAGTCCCTTCCACATTGCCTCTTACCACTATCTTCACCACACCTCCATTATCGCCTTGGCTGCCCCGTCCCCTTTTTCCATATGCCTTCTCTTCTACATCACACACTCCTTCACCTTACCCAAGAAGGTGCAAACCCAACCCCAAACCCCACTACCTTCCAAAGAGGTAGTTAAACCTACATCGTCTCCAACAACTAGCTCACCAGCTACACCTTTACCCAAGAAGGTGCAACCCAAACCCAAAACCGTACTATCTACCAAACAAGTAGTCAAACTTACTCAACCTCTCGATTCCACCTCTAGTGACACCTCTCCCACCAAAGTCACCCACACTTCCATCCAAACCCATACTTACTTAACATTGTGATTCATTGGTAGGGTCTTACACCAACATCTTAGCTAACCTTTTGGAAACCTCTATCATCACATTTCCACCACTTAGACCTTACAACCCACTCAAACCTAAACCATAAGGGTTTGACGATACCAAAATTTGTGCTTACCATCGTGTGCTAGGGCATGATGTGGAAAACTATAAGGCTCTTAAGACTATTCTTCTCTAACTATGTCCTCTCAAGAAAACTTTGACGATGATGATCTTTTAGATGAGGACCCTATTCCACCTTCACCTATCACCACACAACCTCATCCCATACCTATTTAGTGACCTCCATCTCCACCTCCACAACCCTTTTACCCTCCTCTAACATTTGAGATCAACATGGTCCACATCAGAGAACTAGCCCAAATTCCTCCAAAATGCTAGTGCACCATACTCCTTTCACAGGACTCTTTTCCTTCACCACTTTTTTCCCATCCTGCGCTACACCTTTCACGACACACCTTCTTCTTCACCTCATATCAATATGGTTTAAGTTGCCACTTGAGCTCAGAAAGACAAAGGAAAGGAGAAAAGAACCAACTCATCCGCTATACCTTTACCCAACATTCCATCTGCACTTGCACAAAAATCACCATCCATGGACCCGCATACCCTATTTTTGACGAGGTTGCCCATCATACAATGATTAAACAATTGCACCAGTCTCCTCTCAAAATGTATTTGTATGACCTCATCCAAACCTTTGAGTCTCATCGTCAGGCCCTCATTGAGGTCTTGCAATCTATTGAGGTTATACCTAATGACCCCACACCTGTCACCACCATTATCACTCCTCATCATGTGGCCGCTCTCACCACTTCACCTCCATCTTCTAGCTCCCACTACCATTCATCAAGTCTTTGCTCTTAGTTTCTCTGATGAAGAGATTGTCCCTCTCTAATCAGATGATCTTGACCCGCCCTATTCATTTCTCGTCTACGTTGATAATATACACGTTCGACGCATTATGATTGATGGAGGTTCCGGTATCAACATAATTTCCTCCCAGACGTACAACCAAATGTGCATCCCTGCTAATTGCATGCATAATAACCTAGTTATGCTGTGCTCATTTAACAATGTCATGACTTCCACCCTCGGCACCATCATTCTTCACATTCATGTGGGCCCCCGTGCCATTCCTGAATTATTCTATGTCTTAGAGGGGGAATTCCATTACAACCCACTACCGGATGACCCCGGATTCACGCCATGGGTTGTGTTATTTCACCCTTACACTTTTCTTTAAAATTCAAACATGAAGGACACAACTATACCATTCCAGCTGACCCTTCACCATTCAAGACCTGTAACATGTTTTATCGACCCAATGATGTCCTTATACCGCTAAGGCATCTAGCAGACCGCTACCACTTCTTCTTCACCGCTACCTCATCCACTACTTATGCCGCTACATCTTCCACAACCAACTCCTCTATTCCCATCGCTACACGCAACTTCTGCAGCCTGACCTATCACCAAACCATCTACTTCTCAAACATCCAAAGCTTCTTCTTCCCAAAAGTCCAAAGTGATTCATACCAACTACCAATCCCTTAGAAGGTGTTTTCAATGCCTCACTGCGGGGAGTACCGCCTTTATAAAATTGACACATTGCTTACTCCCTAAAAGTATTGTAACCTTCACCAACATCTCTGCTATGATCACCGCGTGTGCAATTTTCCCATACAATCCTCCCCACCTTCACAACAACTTAATGTATGGGGGACTTAATGCTTCTACCTACTCACCCGAGCCACCTTCCCAAACTCGACCATTTTCCTTCGACCTTCAATCTCTCACCAACCACCGCTTTTCCCACACCTTCCTCCATCATTGCGCTTGGAAGGGCTTTGGCTTTGGTTTCTATGAACAAGGTTGACATACTGTCATTCCTTGCACCACTCGTAAGTATAAAGACGGTAGTGCTATCTAATTTTCTCAACCATCTTCCGAGAAGGCCTAAGTCAAACTCATTAAGGACGATAAACCTTCCCCACCCCATACACCTACCTCACCACCTTCACCTACAGAGTCCATGGATCCGTAATCCATTCCGCCTAACTATTTTTTTTTTTCGTGAACATCATTTCCCCGAGACCTCTAACTTATCAAAGCACGATGACGAGGCTCCCTCTTCTCTTCCCTTCTTGTATCCTGACATGATCAATGATGACACGCCTTCTATTAACGTCATTTAATGTTAGGACAATGAGTCTATTCTCACCTACCTTGGTTTGGAAGATTCTTATATTCATCGATCGATACCTTCCGAGATGCAAACCATGTTGAATGAATCGACCATCAAAAGCAACATTCACACTCGGATTTACCCACACATTCTAAAGATAGGCCAATCTTTAGATGTTGTTGAACATGAAGCTTTCACTTCTTTCCTCTGAGATAATAGCAACGCTTTTGCTTGGTCCTACGCCGATATGCCCGGTAGTGACCCAAATATTATAGTCCACAATATCATAACCATTCCTGATGCCAAACCTGTGAAACAGAAGCTACGAAAAATACATCATGACATTGCCCTTCTTGTCAAAGAATAACTTTAGTGCCTCTTTTCTGTTTCCTTCATTATACGCATTGATTATCCCCAATAGATCCCTAACATTGTTCCTGTCACAAAAGTGACATGGGGACTCTGCATTTACATGGATTTCTGTGACCTTAACCTGGCTTAACCCAAAGACGATTTTCCTCTACTTAGTATTGACCAACTAGTTGATCTCACAGCCGGCGATGAGATGTTATCACTCATGGACGGTTTCTCGGTTTATAACCAAATATTACTTGCCCCTAAGATCAACACAAAACCACCTTCGTCACTCCTTGGGGGACCTTCTGCCATCGTGTCATGCCCTTTGGCCTTAAAAATGATGGTGCTACATATCAGCGGGCTATGAATTATATCTTTCACGACATCATGCATAACATATTAGAAGATTACGTCGATGATCTTCTTACCAAATCCAAACATCGGGCCAAACACCTTGCAGTCCTTAAGGTTGTCTTTGACCGTCTCATAAAATATTACGTTTGCCTTCAACCTAAGAAGTGTGTTTTCGCTGTTCTCTTGGGAAAGCTCCTTGGTTTTATCATTTCTTTGCGTGACATTGAAGTTGATCCAACTAAAATCAAGGTTATTCTCAATATGCCTCCACCTACTAACCTTCGTCAACTTCGTAGTTTGCAAGGCAAGTTGCAATATATTCGCCACTTTATTTGTCGCTTTTCCGACGATCATTGTCATCCATTTCATCATCTCCTCAAAAAGGATGTCTCCTTCAAATGGGATGATGAATGCCGTAAAGCCTTAGATGCCTTAAAACAATACCTCCTGTAACCACATGTGCTCATTCCACCTAAGAACGAAAAACCATTTTACCCTTACATTTCTACCACTCGACCATTCCTTAGGTGCCATGCTCGCTCATCGCGACGAGCAACACAGGGAACAAGCAATTTATTATATAATCTGTATGCTTTTAGAATACAAGGCTAGATATACTCATGCCGAAAAACTCTTCCTAGCCTTAGTCTTTGTCGCCACTAAACTTCGCCATTACCTACTCAACCACAAAACCTTCATTATCACCAATACTTGACCCCTTACATTACATGTACACTAAGCCTTACCAACACCAATGTGTTGCACGTTGGCTCATGCTTCTTATAGACCTAGATCTTGAATTCATCCATCAAAATTATATTAAAGGACAAACCATTGCGGACCAACTTGCAGATGCACCTCTTTCCGGAAATCAATCTTCTAACTTCGATTTCCTGATGAATCCATCGCTACCCTCTCCCTTGACAACACCATTTATCATATGACCTTATTCTTTGACAGTTCTAAATGTCAACGTGGGGGTGGTGCATGGGTCATCCTTATTCCTCTTGATGGTGAGCCTATGCCTTTATCTTTCAAACTAGATTTTGACTGTACTAATAACATTGTTGAATACGAAGCACTCATGTTAGGTCTTTAGACCGCCATAGCCTTAGATGTTAAATCAATTAATATCTTTGGTGACTCCCAACTAGTTGTGAACCAAGTCAATGGTTTATACTAGTTTCATAATGAGATACTTCAAAATTATAAACATCACGTCGACATACTTTTGACTACCTTTGATCATTATGAACTTCAAACCACTCCGCTCCACTAACAAATTCATGGATACCATGGCCTAGCCTTGCCTCTCAAATACCTACTTCGCCTTTCGACTCAAAAATATTTGTCACAGTACAATGGTTGCAATCACCATATTATCTATTCCAAGACGTTAACTTTGTAGGAAGAATTGAAATAGACCCACATGACATTTGGTCTAAGCAGTTCGCCGACTACCTGTCCCTTTCAATTCTACCTCCAGATCTTACTCGCAATGGACAAAGAGCCTTTCTCAAAAGTGTCTCTCGCTATGTTATCATGGGTGTCTTCTCTATAAATGTGGCTTTGACGGTATCCTCTTATGATGCCTTATAAGCTCTAAAATCCCATACACCATTAAGGAAGTTCACGAGGGAGTTACGGTGGTCATTTCAAAGGGCCTTGTTATGTTATCGCTAAATGTATCCTTCGCCTCGCTACTACCGCCAACCTTAAACCAAGACTATTGTGACTATGTCAAACGTTGTGTGAAATGTCAACAACACACTAATCTTCATCACACCCCTAGTCACGCCTTACAGGTCGCCAGAGACCTTTGTCCTTTCTCTCAATGGGGTTTAGATCTCATTGGAGAGATTAACCCTAATTACTCTCAACGTCATCAATGGATCATCACTGCAACCAAATATTACACTAAATGGGTGGAAGCCGTACCTCTCATTTCTACAAAAGCTAAGAAAATTTGTGAATTCATCAACCATCACATCATTTGTTGCTTTGGTGTTCCTCACCGCCTCATCACTGATAATGGAAAACAATTCAAAAACAAAACCCTACGCAAACTTTGTGACACCTTTGGCATTCAACTTAATTTTTCTTCACCTTATTATCCTCAAACAAATGGCCAAGTTGAATTGACTAACAAAACCCTTAAAAATTCTTATGAAAGTAGTTGACGATACTGGTAAGGATTGGCACATGCACATTCCTTTTACGTTATGGGCTTATCGCACCAGTATTCATACCTCCACCATAGCTACACCTTTCTCTTTGGTCTACGGTACAGAGGCTGTCTTACCTCTTGAAGTCCAAATTACTCACTTCGTTTCTCACTCAAAGACATGCTCAATGATGATGACTTTCACCAAGACCGTTTGGCCCAACTTGAGCTTCTAGATGAACATCGTTTAAATGATCTCGATCACCTTCAAATATATCAAAAATGTATCAAACGTGCCTATGAAAACATGAGCATGAACAAATATTTAAGGTCGGTGACCTTTTCATGAAGGAAAATATACATGTAACAAAAGCGGAGAAAAGTAAATGGGGAAAATTAGCTCCTAATTGGCTTGGACCCTACATTGTCACTCATACCTATGGATCATGTGCTTATCATTTATCTTCTCTCAAAGGTAAACCCGAACCTAAGCCCCTCAATATCTTGCATCTTTGACCATTCTACTTTGTTGAATGAAATACTATATCACCTTTTGTCTTTTAAATTCTCGTCCCTTGACTAACCTATTATCCAATTTTGCACACTTGTCAAAATTAGCCAACAGAGGCCTGTTATGCTCTAAGATTGAAAAGGGGCGTTCAAGGTTTACTCGAGATGCGGAAAATGAACCCGACAGTCCACTCTTGGTCAACACGAAAAAATGGTCAAAATTGATAAATCATGTTTTATGAATCTTATCATGCTTCTATTACCAATCGGTATTGTGAGAAATCCTAATTCATTTAAAATCCAGATCCAAATCAGCCATTAGAATTTCATATCTCGTCAAGCTAACGTTTATAGGAGGCTCAAAGTGTTGGGTTTAAATTCAAACCTTTAATCAAATCAGGGGAACCATGCATCGAGTTGCCTGATAATTTAAGCCAAATAAAAACTAATATAGAGAGTCCGACATTGGTGGATAACAAATAATTAACAATATTGGTAGTTTCAATGGAACGGAGCATCGAGTGGCTCGAGGATAAGATCTGCAGGCAAGCTAGCGAGGTGTAAGACAAAGAGTTCACCGTCAAGTTGGGAGTGGCGTAAGAGAAAGAGCTATTTGGATCTCGACTGGATTTGAAGCCGAGCTTGAGATATTCATAGCTTAGGAAGGATCTCATTTTGAAGGCTTGTCGAGGCGGTGAAGGTATGACAACTCGACACGGTGAAGGAGTTCAATCTAGCATGAAGGCATGAATAAGTTGACATCATGATAAGAATCATGACAAGTCGGGCTCATTAGAAAGGCTCGGACGTGGTCAAACCATGAAATGGAACAACTCAAGCTCAAAAGTTTGATTATAGACATTAGCTCATGGCAAGGAAATGAGTTGGCTTGGGGGTGTTAAAGTAGCTCGACGGCTCAGTCGTCAAGCCATGGAATGAATTCTGAATTTGTGTATAAACAAATAGATTAGATTGGACCGATTGAATGGTAAGAGAAGTGGCTTGAGTTTGAGCACTTTTGAGTTGAAAGAAGCTATGCAGGGGACGAGGTTGTGAGCTCACGCAAGCTTTGAAGTTAAAGCCAAGTCTCGACATCATAGTAAATAGCTCAACAAGGAGTGAGAGAGGAGCTCACTTGAGAAGCTAAACTTGAGGTCGGCGAGGTAGATTAAACATAGACGGGTCGGTTGGCTCTTCACAAACATAATCCATACAAAGGAGTGACAAGTTACTCGTGTAAGTCATTCTTAGATCTCTAGAAGGAAACATCAAATTCACGAGGAAGATCATGTGTCAATCTCATCTAATTCTTGCTTGAGCTATTGTGTGGTCCGTTGTAGCAGGTGGATAACTCGTGGAAGAACTCAACATTGAAGAGATCGTCAGGAAATGAATAACTTAAAGGTCAAGACAGGTAGAAATGTTGTGAGTCAAATCTTTAGGGAAATACAAGCTCATTGTATATATGGATCCGAATCAGCTAAAAGAGTGAGCTCACAGGAATAAAACTAAGGTAGAGATAATGGCATGTAGGACTTAGGTCGGCGACATGAAAGAAAGTGAGCTCAACAAACCAAAGAAGCTCATTTGGTGGATGAGAACTAGCTCAAGATCGAGGTTGAAGGATTTACTTTGTTGAACATAAGGTGATGGCTCGTGAGTACCAAGATATTAGTGCATCGATTGTAGAGGGAATAGGCAACCCGACCATGAAATGAGAAATGAGAGAATAGGATGGGAAAACATAAAGCATGACTTTGAGCTAAGGAGTAGCTTAGTGCAGACCGAACGTGGGCTTGGTTGGATTAAAAGGTGAGTGTATTTGGTATCAAGCTCACAAAATTGACATAGGCGGAGGAAGGAGATCGACATGCCGAGGAAGCTCGGTCGAGTCGGAATCTATGATACAGAGAGTAATCAAGCCGAGTCCAAGGAGAGTTACGGTAAGTTGTAGGAGCAGTGTAGGTTCGTTGATCCCAATGGAGAATTCGTAGTTCGAGTTACTTGATAGTGGCACGAGCTTGACAAACTTGGAAATCGACACATCAATGTAGAAAGTTTAGTCTCGCGAGCCATGGAGTAAAATCAAATGAAATGATAATCGATAGTCTATAGGCTAAACCAAGCCAATGCACGAGTTGATCGGTTATGTAAGGAACGTGGTGAGGTTGCAAGATGAATGACGGGGTGGTATGAGCTTGTGAAAATCTATCTCGGAAGCTCTACAAGGAACGAGGCAACTTAGCCGCAGATTCACAAAGACGACAAAAATGTTGTGAATTAGTGGAGATCGGGGTGATTCTTGGCACCAAATCAAACATGGGAAGGAAAAATTTCGAGTCATTCTCAAGGAAGTGGCAAAATCTTATGGTGAATCATGCTTTCTAGTGGGAATTGTGGAGATTGAGACCAACTCCCCCAATTGGGGCATGTCAAAATAACATTGAGACTCGGATTCCCACTTGACTTATGTGGTGTGGAAGCCATGATGTGCATGGAAAACGATGGTCGGATTCGAGCAGAAAAGCCGATTCGGGAGATCATGGACTTGATGTTGGAGTCAAAAGATGAGTTGGTAGGAGAAATTATCGCACCACTTTGCATAGGTCTTACAAGTATGATACTAGGTAAGTAGGTTAATGGGTGGAGTTCAGCGTTGATGGAACATTTCTCACGAAGATCAAGGCAAAACATAGCAATCTCCAAGTCGGCAGTTGTGTTAAAAATAAAGGCCGATTTATAGGTTCATTACATCAACATGATTCAAGGATGTTTTGGAATGTGGCCTCGGTGTGATGCCCATGGTGAAATCATCGGTGAAATAGGTATACGTGGCCGACCAAACCATGCAAAACAGTGAGTCATTGGCCTTGAAATAAAAAAGAAACTCACCGGTTGAAAAGTGGTAAGGTGTAGAGTTGTTGGAGAAATTAGTGGAATTAATGGATCACATGGGGTGAATGCGTGACAAGATTGTAGATGTTAGTTACAAGTCAAGGTGGCAGTAATGAAGAAGCCAATTAATGTATAACGTGGAGCGACAGTGGTCGTGGAGTGGTTTTAATACTAGGAATCGCATGTGTACAATGCAATGTGAACGCCGAATGGTATATGTTATTAAATTTAGAAATACAATTATTACTTTTGTAGTTGATGTTGATAAGGGGTGTGATTGACAATATTGATTTTCTATTAAAGCCAGAACAAATGTTGCGAAATACATTAGAAGGGATGTTAGATAACACTTAGTTGTGTAATATTTGAATACAAATTCAAGTGAGACATTTAAGTTTGCTAATACTCACTCTCAAGAATGTAGTGGATGTGAAGTGTTGTTGTCAAAGTAGATTGAAAGAATGACTAAGTGCTTTAACATATTATCTCTTCATGAAACTAAAATGAGACAAAATATGCAATTATATATAAAAAATCTGAAATGGTTATGGTACATTCCAATTTTCTTTATTACGTCAACGAGTTTGAGTGCATCATTGTTAGAGCTATTTTGTGCATATCTTACAATCATAACATTCCATGAGACCACATTTCTTTGAGGCATTTTGCAAACAAAAAATGGTATATGTTATGTGTTATAGGGATAGTTTTTACTTTTGTAGTTGTGTTTGTTTAAACTATGGGTGATTGATTTTGTATGTGTAGAAATATAGATGAGCCACTTCATTTAAAAAGCGCAAACATAAGGTCCAACCCTTTAAACTATTCAAAATGCAAAAAAGTGATATAATGTACAGAGCTTTGGATGGAAACAATTATAATTTGCATTGTCCTTTCTCAGCATTTTAAATTTTTAGGTATTTGTGTGCAGATGAAGACATTAAAAATGTGTTGTTGTTGGTTAACATAAAGAAACAAACAACAATAAAAAGGAAAAATTGAACATGTATGTTGAAACGTGTAATTTTGTAATTGTTTGAACTCTTTTTTCATCTAAACTAGTCTATGAGCATAGTCGCAAATTGTTGTAGTTGCTAGACATATGGGCTCTTGCAACAGTTGCACCACTCATTGTACTTGTTCGAAACCTTTTCCCGATAATTGTGACAGCGTCACTCTTTACCTATGCAAATTGCCTTGGTGAAGAATGCATACAAGGCGACCCCTAACACATGACAAAGAAAGCGATTCTAGGGCTCGTGAAGCAAAAAAACAACTAAAAACTTGTAAAATTAATCACATTGAAAAATGTCAAACGGACGTTGAAAAATATATCCTCTTCACACACAGATCTGGCATAATTTCATCGTTTCAAGGTCAATCTCAGCGAAAAGAAAGTTCATTAATCCAAGAAATCTACAAATAATCAAATGTTATAAAGTAATTACCTTCTCTGCGCCTCATTCAGCTTTAAATACTCAGATTTAATGAAGACTTTGCAAATATTTGCAATGGATTCAACAAGCTGGTAGTCAAAATAGTTCGTATCTTTGAGCGAGTGAAGAAGAAACTCATCGGCAAACCTTTAAGTCATTATCTCGTACAACAAAATGAAACCCTAATGAAAAATCTTTAGCAGCTTAAAACTCAAAACTAATGCAGCCGAAAAGGATACAATAAATTTCATTCTTTAAAGCTTTAGAAGGTGGTTCATGCTGGAGGTCTTTCGGCCTATAATACCTGCAAGAAAACAAAGAAAGCCATTATTCACTATTTCTATGCAAAAGCTTAATATTGCAAGTTAAATTATATTATTTTGCATTGTTATCACTCCTATATAAAATGAAAAAAGATTAAAATTTTATCAGCCTGTAAGGCCTTGAAAGGATGTTTCCAAGGCTATAAGGCTATCTTGTTGCAAAAGGTGCTCCCGACCGCCTACAAGAAAAGTTGAGACTAGAGGTTTAACTTTCTTCATGGGTGAATTTTTGTTGTTAAGTTCTCCTTATGCAATATGCATAAGATGTGTGCCACATAATTATTTGGAAGCAAATGATTGAGGAACAATCCAATTAGGTGAGAGTTCCGATGGAGGTGAGAAGATCGGCGGTCATTGATAAAGCTATTTCTCAAGAAGACACATTTTAATTTTATTTTCTTTTGTAGATCAAGAATTTTGCGCTTGTTACTGTCCGTCCAAGTTAATGTACCAAACTAAACACAAAAACCTTGAAAACTCAAATGAAATCGATACCTGAAAGACAAGATCTGAAGATGTAGATGGAAAAGAAAGCCGATGTAGACAAGACGGGTGCACACGAGCGATCCTGCAAAGTAGATCCAAGAAACTTGCGAGACACAGATGCTTGATAGAAAAAGACCACGTTAAAAGATATTTGAGTGGACCGCCCAAAAGCGGTCGAAGCGATAAGCCCCCTCGGATGTCACCACGTTTTCAATTAAGGAAAGAAGCATACATGATAAAAGATGTAAGTAAATGTCTATATTTTGATTAAAAATGATAGACATAAAAGTAAACAGCAGACAAAACCAATAAAAGACAGGAAAGTGTGAAAACAATGTTGGATTTGTGTTCCCTGAATTATTTTACCTGTCTGCAGTGATCGTGCCGATTAGGAAAATGGACGCGATCGATAAGAATCGGTGTTGATTGATATAGGTCGGCGTCCGACTAGAGAGAATTGGCGTCAACTGGGTATAGTCGGCGTCGACTTGGGGAAAATTGTAGGAAGATTGAGAAATAGATAGTGGAAGCTAGATCGTCAATCTCCGCTGGATCTGCAAGAGCCGTAGGGATACTGACAAGGCTCCACCTGTGCTGGATGCAGGAACAGAGTCACCAAGAGATCGATGGAGGCTCATGATGTCGATGTGGTAGGAGCAAAGTAAATAACTGTACTCTCTCAGGGATTGGTTTGGACAGGATTCACTCTCACTTGATAGATAATGCTCAAACTTGATGCTCAAAACTCTCTCGTTCTTTTTGTCTATCTCTCTCTCTCTCTCTCTGTCTCACTGTCTAACCAGAACTGAATTCTGGCCTTCTATTTGTAATCGGTGCCGACCGAGATGAAATCGGCGCCGCTCCGAAAAATTGGCATTGACCGAGTATATCGGTCGGCGCCGATCAGGGAACAGACTCCCAAAATGGCCAAAAGGGACAATTTGTGGGAAGATCAAGTGATCCTCCCACCTCAAATACGGGAAATATCCCGCTGCTCAGTTTGGGAGGAAAAAAAATAGGGGGGATAGATGGATAGAATAGATACGGGAGGTTAGGAATTGATATGGGGTAGATAAGTGGTTAGGATATATGTAGAAAATATAATTAAATAGTTAATATTTAATTATCCATGGGTAAAACATAATGGGGTGACATAAACTTAGGATAGATGTTTAAATCAAATATTAAATAATACCCTAAGGGAGAAGTGGTGATGTAAACGTGCCCCAAGTTACCCGAGAAGACAACGCGCACACGGGGACACCAAATTGGATAACCAATTTTAGGTGTCTACATTTTGCCCCTTTTTGTCAAGTAACTTGCGATAAGCAAAGTTGCGAGACAAAAACAAGGAGTTGGAAGAAAGGAAGAAAAAGTGATGATGTGATCCCCCTCAAACTAGGGATGGGATGGGCCCCAAAAGAGCAACCGATCCCAAGTTTGAAAAAGGTAGATGAAAACGCAAGATGCCCCAGCTAGATGCCTGAGTAGATCTGATCATTAATGATGCACAAAAATAAACATTAAGGCAACAACCTAAGGAACTCACATTGGTAGGGAAGACTAGACGGTCTCCGCATGAGACGACGTTAGTACCTACAGACCCATGAGTGTAAGGAGGGCTGCAAAATAGTCAGCACCTAAAAAGAGACACATTGGTAGGGACAACCAGATGGTCTGCAAAGCAGACGACGTTAGTGCCTACAGACCCATTAACTCTAAGCTGCCAAAAATGCGAGTGCCCCATGGACAGGGAACATGCTCGAAATGGATGATAATATCGAAAGTATGTGCCAAAAGGCAACACTCAGGGCACAATAATGACCAGATAAATAAGCCAAGCATCAACACTATGGCAAGAAGATCAGGAGATGGAAGAAAGCGACGTGGAGAAGCCAAACTGCAACCCATCGGCAACAATGGGCCCAAATCGGCGTCGATCAAACAAATCGGTGCCGACCATAAAAATCGGTGCCGACCGTACCAATCGGCGCCAACCGTGCCTAGCACATATAAATATGCGAACGGAAAACGTGAACGATTTATTTACACCGCGACGATTGATTTAGAGAGAGTTAAAAACTGATTTTGAACAACATGGAAGCCTCTGGAAGCAGTCAGATGGAAGAGGACACGACCTGGGGTAAGTGGTTCTACCCGAACTTGTCATATAGAATAATAATTTTATTATTATTTTTCTTCTCTCTTTTTTTTTGAAAAAAAATGGTATCGGTGGGAGGCCAGAGTGTTTTTGACCCACTGCCTCCCAATTGGCGTCGATTGGAAAAATTGATGCCGATTAGATTAAATCGGCACCGATTTACTTCAATCGACGTCGACTATATATTGATCGACGCCGACTGAAATAAATTGACGCCGATTGGACCGAATGAACTGATAAGATGATAAAATGTGTTTTGGATGTTCTGATTTGGATGAATAGGAAGCTAACATTGCTCTTGATGTTATGGATGCAGGCACGAGAGGCGTTACACATGCGGGATGCCATTCCCGAGCTACTAGAGACCATTCTCCCCGATGTCACTGACGTAGATTGGTGCCACTTAGAGCTAGCCGGGCTCGGGGCTTCCGGTACTACCGACGAGTGCCTCGAGATGTAGAGTTGATGCGAGCACTAGTGCGACGATGGGATAGCCGGACCTACACTTTTTGGTTCAGGACGGGTGAGATGACCATCACCCACGAGGACATATACAGGATCCTGAGGCTACCGATCACCGGGGACCCGATAGAGATTACTCCACGAGAGCAGCAGCAGAGGGCCCTAGGACGATTGTATGGAGACAGGGCGGATGATTCAGAGATAGTGTCCGGGGCGGTGAGGATAGCCTCTCAGTATAGACAAGATGATGCCAGGAGCAGATGGATAGTGTTGATTCAGATGGCTATCTCCTATTTTGCTCTGCCAGATTCAAGAGGTGGGAGATTCCCATTACTATTACTAGATTGTGTTTGTGACATCCTACAGTTTAGACAGGTGTTCACATTTTCCGATGCCCTGATAGCTCAGATATATTATGAGTTATGGATGTATACCACCGGCAGGAGGACATGCATTGATGTTAGTTTTGTGCTCCATTGTTGGGCATATGAGCACATAGCAGTGATCAGGCCATCCGGCTTCCATGGATGCTAGCAGCAGTGGGGGCCATTGATTATGGATTCTGGCGATGGCGGGCCGACATGGCCCCGGGAGATACAGGGAGATCTGCAGATTGGTATGCCGAGCGCTTCAGGACGCTGACACCAGAGCAGGTCATCTGGAGACCATATCGGGTCTACCCGACATGGGCCAGTTAGGAGGCTCACCTGGTGGGGTTGAGACAGGGCAGGGTGGTAGGGGCCGTAGGCTTGATATGTGGGAGCGCGTCCCGTTTATACGGGTATTGAGACAGTTTGGCCTAGTGCAGACAGTGCCGACCACCTATAGGCCATACAGGTGAGACAACAGAGAGACTGATCTGCCGATTTTGATCCCGGCAGATCCATTGAGGGAGGCCCCACCTTCCGCAGACAGTGATGATGATGCCGGAGTGGATGACGGCTATGCGGCATGGTATTCGACAGAGCCACCTACCAGCATCTATAGACGCCGATGAGGAGGATATAGCCACAACGCTGGAGAGGCTGGAGGGAGAGCATTTTACCCTGACGCAGACACACCAGCGGCCCTCGAGGAGATCAAAGCTCTGACAGAGGAGAGGGATGCCCTGATATTGAGAGAGAGACAGCTCGCCAGGAGCGAGATACAACGATCCAACAGAAAGGGATCACTACCATCGGCATAGAGAGGCCCTCAGGGCCAAATATGGTGATACAGGTACTATGTCAGAGTCTGGGACACAGGGTACGACCGTAGGAGGGCCACCACCAGCAGCACCAATAGTGCGACATTACGAGCACCTGGTACGGTGAGCCTGAGTACTTATCAGTCTCTCCTTCTCTGAGGTGAGATACTATGAGGACGCCCTAGCACAACATGCCCCTGAGGTGCCTCGTTACGGTGCGAGGAGGAGATCAACGACAGCCACAACTAGTGGTGCGTTAGAGGGAGGGAGTACCGGAGAGAGCGAGGTGGAGGCAGGCCCCTAGCAGCAGGTGCTTCTAGTTCGATAGGCGGTGGCCAGGAGAGACAACCTTGGTCTAGAGGAGGGTGGAGGAGATAGTGTCTTCCACTTATCAGACTTTACGATATAGAGATTGGTGTATTTTGATATCGATATATTGATGTAGCCTCGATTTGAAGGCATTTTTGATGTATGATATAGATGGCTTGATTGAAAGCCATCCATTCTTTGTTGTACAGATACTCATGTATATATATATAGATTCATCATTTTCTTTGTCATATGATTGTACTCATGCTTTTTAATTTCGATATACATGGATAGATGTAGCGTAATTGTGATGGATATAGACATATGCTGATAGATGATAAATAGATGTGATTGGATGGACATAGACATAGAGGATAGATAGACGTGATGTGATTTGATGTGATTGATATGTGGATTTAATTTTGATGAAAAATAGATATAGATAGATGTAGTGTAACTTGGATGTACACATTTTTAGATGTTTTGATGGATAGATGGATAGATGTGATTGATGTATGGATTTAATTTTGATGAAAAATAGATATAGATAGATGTAGTGTAACTTGGATGTACAAGTTTTTAGATGGTTTGATGGATAGATGGATAGATGGGATTGATAGATTTGATATGTTTGAGATGTTAATTTAATTTTGATGAAAATAGATAGGTAGATCCACATGTGTTGACAATACATGCTTTGATATGACAAAGTAGATAAGATGAAATTAGATAGATGATAGATTTTGATTAAATTAACATGTGAAATGTCAATTTAACTGGATGAATAACAAATAATAATGGGGAATACTCTCATGAGAGCCAAGGACGTAATGAAATAACCTTGATTAGAAATAAAGGAAATACACCTAGATAAGAAAAAGAAATGATAAGCTAGGCCCCTAATCGACCATAAATAGAGACTTTGATAGGAAACCAAAAGACCATGCATACAAGGCCATATATGAGGTTAAAATAAACCTGACACTAGCTAGTCGCAAACCAGATCTAGAAGGTAAATGGAAGGAGAAGTAAGTATTTATCTTGTCAAAATTTACAAAGGACAGAATATATGCTCCCATTGGGAAAATAGGGTTCTCTATATGATCGACAAAAGGTCTTATGTCTCAGCTTCATGATTTTTGTTTTGACAGAAGAGAAAACTAATCAATGCGGGAAGTTTGCTAGATATAGAAAGACTGATCGATACGGAAGTCTTTCAATGATGCTAAGAAGCAAACAAACAGCCATCCTTCAAGGGATCGGTCTGTATTTCAAATGTAGCCATCCTTCAAGGGCATGGTCTATATTTCGAATGTAGCCATCCTTCAAGGGTATGGTCTATATCTTTTGATTCATTTTGAAAATGCATAGATAGCTGTCCTTCGAGGGATCAGTCTATCTTTTGAATTTTGATTTTTTTTTTTGAGCTTTTGGAGCTTGTTTTGAAAGAAGCTGAGTGTAGACCAGATAGATCAGATAGAGGGGAAGAAAACGTATAAAAAGCACGTACTCATGCCCCGAGTAGATTCGATTAAGATAGATACTTGGGACAGATGAAGAAGTGATTAAGGTGTCCCTACTAGGAGGAGGAACATATCCATAAGAAAAATGCTATAAGTAGAGCTGCGATACTCATATTCAAGGTGGAAAAGACATGACGCGGAGAACCACATAGTTCCGAATCACTATGAAAATATATGACTGGTTGTTAGATGGATGAAAGATCTTTTTTACGACTAAAATCGTGTAAGATAGATTTTAACAGTAGAAGGGCCTTAGATGCAAGGCATTAAGAGGTTCCGTTTTAGGTACACCATCCATGGAGGATAGACGATAAGCCCTGCACCCATATTTATGAGCAACTACGTATGGACCCACCGAGTTAGGAGCAAACTCACCACACTGCGACTCCGCTCTAGCGTAGTGACATTTTGGTTTTCTTTAAGAACAAGATCACCAATTTTGAAGTCACGGTGTTGTAAGTGCTTGTTATAAGCACGTTTGACACACTCAAGATAGATTTGATGATGTTCAAGAGCATTGAGACACCGCTCATCTAGCAACTCAAGCTGCGCTAGAGACGATTTTGACGATAGTCCTCATCAGAGAAAAATTCTCTGAGAGAAACACAAAGAGATGGGATCTGGACTTCCAAAGGAAGAACAACCTCTGACCCATAGACTAGAGAGAAGGGAGTAGCACCCGTAGGAGTACGAATGCTAGTCCAATAAGCCCAAAGAGCAAAAGGGATATGTAAATGCCAATCCCTACCAGCTCGACTAGTTACCTTTGCGAGGATATTACGCAAAGTTTTATTGGAAGCCTCGGCCTGGCCGTTAGCTTGGGGATAGTATGGAGAAGAAAAGTTGAGTTTGATATTGAAAGCATCACAGAGGTTCTGCAAATCGACGTTTTTGAAAGATTTACCATTATCTGTGATGAGTTTGTGTGGAACACCAAAGTGACAAATGATGTGTTGATAGACAAAATCAACAATCGGTTTAGCTTTGGTCGATGAAAGAGGAATAGCTTCCACCCACTTAGTAAAGTATTCTGTGGCAGTAATGATAGAATGATGACGCTGTGAAGAGCAGGGATTGATAAGACCGATGAGATCAAGACCCCATTGCGAAAAAGGCCACAAATCATTGCAGTTGCAAATCCTGACTAGGGATATGTGTAAGATTGGAATGTTGTTGACACTTGACACATTTCTTAGTGTATTCACAACAATCTCGATTAAGAGAAGGCCAATAATAGCCTAAACATAAGATGCGTTTAGCTACAGCCAAGCCACTAAAATGTCCACCACAGATACCATCATGGACTTCCTGGATGGCTTTAGATGATTCAGGGGTTTTGAGGCACCGAAGCAAAATACCATCAAAACCACGTTTGTAGAGGATTCCACCTAGAATAGTATAGCGATTAACACGTAGGATAAAAGATATTCTACCATTGGAAGTCAGATCTAGAGGAAGCACTAAATGAGATAGATAATCAACGATCTATTGATACCACTCATCTTGAGTATTGGTTATGACGGCATTGATTAAAGTTAGTTCCCGGAGATGGGATGGTTGATCTAATTGTTGCACAGCATGACATAAAGTCGCGAGTCTTCGGTAAAAGGCGGAATAAGCGAGGCTAATAAAGCCATTGTATCTGTGAATCGATTCGCAGTGCGAGGAATAGCTTGGATAGTGAATTTATCAAAAGATTGGAGTTGAAAGAGAACGATATCACGATATTTTTGAAGGATATCATTTTTGCATTGATAGACACCCGTGACTTGATTAACGATGAGTTCAGAGTCACCAAAGATGTCGATATGGCGGGCGCCAAGATTAATGGCATTTTGAAGACCTAAAACAAGAGCTTCATATTCAGCCATATTATTGGTACACTCAAAGTTAAGTTTGTGTGCGACTGGGATAGGTGCACCCCAAGGAGGAATCATAACAAAACCTGCACCTCCCCTTGCTGGCATTTGGATCCATCAAAGAAAAGTTTTACTTTAAATGGAGAAAGACCGAAATCAATTTGTTGGATATACTCATCGGGGAATTGAGAAAGGGGGCCTTGAGTGTCCGGAAGAGGAGCATCAACTAATTGATCTGCAATGACCTGACCCTTGATAGATTTTTGCGGAATAAACTCGAGATCAAATTTTGTCATTAGCATGAGCCAACGAGTGATACGATCATTGTGATAAGGCTTCGCATGCATTGTCTTGAGTGGATTGACACTTGTGACAATGTAAGTTTTGTGATTGAGGAGGTAGTGATGAAGCTTAGAAGTTGCAAAGAAGAGAGCACAACACAACTTTTCAACTTTGGAATAACGTGTTTCATACTTATGGAGAGTGCGATTGATGTAATAGACGACTTGTTCTTTACCGTTGGTGTCTCGATGCGAGATCATGGCTCCCAAAGCATGGTCAGTCACATAAATATGAAGATAGAATGGCTCCCCCTTGCGTGGAGGTGTAAGCACAGGTGGGGAAAGAAGATAAGCTTTGAGATCATCAAAGGCCTTTTGGCAACGCTCATCCCATTCAAAATGAACATTCTTACGAAGGAGATGATGAAAAGGTTGACAATGGTCCGACAGTTGTGAGATAAAACGACGCTTACCGATTGAAGGCGTCCTTGAAGACCGTGGAGTTGCTTTAGGTTAGAAGGGGAGGCATCTCAAGGATAGCTTTTATTTTTGCGGGATCAACTTCAATACCCCTAATAGAAATGATAAAGCCTAAGAGTTTACCAGTGAGAATGTCAAACATGCATTTAGATGGATTTAGGCGAAGACAAAAGCGAATGAGCCTCTCAAAGAGAGGTGCAAGAATGAAAAGTTGATCCCGACGGCGTTTGGATTTAGCGAGAAGATCATCAACATAATCCTCCACCATTTTGTGTAAAAGATCATGGAAGATGTAGGTCATGGCTCGTTGATAGGTTGCTCCCGCGTTCTTAAGAGCGAAAGGCATGACACGATAACAAAAAGTCCCCCAAGGGGTTCTGAAGGAAGTCTTATGCTGATCCTCTGGTGCGATAAGAATTTGATTATATCTAGAGAAACCATCCATAAGAGAAAGCATCTTGTGACCCGCAGTTAAATCCACGAGTTGATCGATATTAGGTAGAGGAAAATCATCTTTTGGACAAGCAAGATTAAGATCCCTGAAGTCGGTAAAAATTCGAATCTTCCTAGTAGCTTTGGTTACTGGTACTACGTTTGAAACCCATTGTGGATAATTGATAGGTTGGATGAAGTTAGCAGAAAGCAAGCGTTACAACTCTTCTTTAACAAGAAGGGCTACTCGAGGGTGCATTTTACGCAATTTTTGTTTAACTGGTTTGATGTCGGGAAGAGTAATGATATTGTTGACCACGATATCAGGATCAAGTCCTGACATATCCTCGTATGACCAAGCGAAGGCTTGACGATGGTTGGAAAGAAAAGTGGTAAAATCTCCTAACTCCTGTGGATTAAGAGATTGGCTGACCTTAATGATGCGAGGGTCTTTAGAAGTCCCTATATTAAGATCGACAGTGGCTTCATTAAGAAGCGTAGATGTGCCAGAAGGAATGGTTTTAGGAAGATAGGAATCCTCTGCCCCCAGATAGGTGAGGACAGAATCATCATCCACACAATGGATAGTGTTGATAGTAGGAGAGTCATCTCCAACTATTTCAGGGAAGACTAATGGTATGGAAGTGGATTTGTTATTAGTTTTATAGGTCAGTGGCCCTAAGGAAATGGTATTGACTAAAAAAAAAGTTAGACGAGATGGAAATGGCATCATCCGATCAAATGACACTTCCGACCTAGCGGGAGAAGATGGTTCCTCAATGGGGAGAGGCTCATCGAGAATAGTGATGGTGGCTTTTGAAAGAGGTTTAAATCCTAAACCAAATTTTTGATGTGGTTTGAGAGTTGGAATGGACGCGAGGTCATGCACACCCTGTTCATACTTTCCCAGGCCAAAACCCTTCCACGTGCATCGATATAAATAAGTTTTTGCAAACGCGGGATTTTGTAGACATTCAAACCCCCGCTTTGAATAGGGTTTGGCCCGAGGAGGAGAATCCGGGTGATAGTGAGGTGTATCAAGACCACTGTAAATGAAGTTAGTCTGTTGATTGGGCAGACCAATGGTGATGACATGACCAAGACCTGGCTGATATTCAGGTTGTTTGTCTGGTCTACCATACTCATTAGGTTTGAGATGGGCATCAAAAGAAAGAAGAGGAAGCTCTCCTAGTGAGAAACGTTGCAATGTCTCTTCTAGATTTTGTAAATCTGGTAGTTTTGTTGCAGGTATGGAAGAGGATGAAGCCTCGTCAGGAGAACAAGCATTCTCCTTTAGAGGGGCAGACCCTGTGGTCATGTCGCATTGTGCGAAAAGGAAAAGGATCTCTTGGATGACTAATAGTGGTCCCGAGGAAGACCCGAGGGGTGCCGAAACATCCACACTAGTGGTGATCTCGGAGGAAGAAGGGGCCAGTTGAGCCATTCTTCTAGATTGTAACCGAGTGATGACCGTCATAAACAAGTAGAAATATAGAAAAAGAAGATTGACCTAACTAATGCACAAACAATTCAAGCAGCGTAGGTGATTATCTCTTTTAAGTTTTCCTACTTTTAAGAAAGAAAATATTAGGGAAGGCTTTTTAGAACAGGAACTACTTAGATAGCCAAACTAAGGATGGTTTGGGGAATGTTTTGGTGAGGAGTCCTGAAGGCACTTCAGTAAAAGACCAGTACATGGCTTGATATAGGGGCCTAGCCTCGCACTTCACACACCGCTGCGATAAGGGACTTGGGTGCTTTGCCAATATAGACCAGAACTTCCGTGAATTTATAGCGCGGCCCGAGTACCACGTAGGATCTTCCTCTTGGATGTCACTTCCAAGTAGGTGAGGCCAGGGGAGGAATTTTTGTTTTGATGCTTTATACCTAGTGATTTTGGCTTTGTGTGCAAGGGTGAAAAATAAAAATCAAATAGTGTCACTACCGATTTTGATTAATTTTTCCAGCCTATTTAGAAAACTAGATGAATAACATACAATAGAAATGACAAAGGAAAAGTTCTTTTTAAGCACTAAGAACGAAGTGTTGGATTTCGATGAAGACAAGTCAAACAAATTCTTTCCCAGATGCGATTAAATTCTTTTTAAGCACCAAAATCGAAATGTTTGAATGTGATAGAAAACAAACAAGTTCTTTTTAAGTTCTTAAAAAGGAGAAAACACCGTAAAAGAGGAATACCTGTAGATTTAGCTCTCCAAGGTGTGTGGACTTCAAAAAGCGCGTTGTTGAGCTCTTCCCCTCGAACAATCCCACGAACAAGCAATGTGCTCCGCAAGAAAAGGTTAAGCAAACACCCAACAAATCCAGAAAGATATATCCAGATGATAGCAGAATGAAAAATTCCTATTTAAAGAACTAGAAAACTTTCAATAAAATACCAATTTTGCAAAAAGAGACGGATCAAGAATGCAATTTTGAAATCAAATGAAATATTTATTAATCTTCAGAATAAGAATTGGAATTTAGCTTTGCAAGAAAGAAGAAACTTTTAACTTTGCAAATTATAAGTGAAAGAAGCAAGACCAAAATGAAGGAAGGAAATGCTACGGAGAACTGACAAAAAGCAACGAAGAAATAGAACAAAAGCTCAAAACTAGAAAAGAAATGAACTTACCAATAAGGGACTTTGGTTGGGTCCCACCGGCATGCCAGAATGTAGATCAAGAATTTCACACTTGTTACCTGTCCAAGTTAATGTACCAAACTAAACACAAAAACCTTGAAAAACTCAAATGAAATCGATACCTGAAAGACAAGATCTGAAGATGTAGATGGAAAAGAAAGCCGATGTAGACAAGACGGGCGCACACGAGCGATCCTGCAAAGTAGATCCAAGAAACCTGCGAGACACAGATGCTTGACAAAAAAAGACCACGTTAAAAGATATTTGGGTGGACTGCCTGAAAAGTGGGTCAGGAAGCGATAAGCTCCCTCGGTGGATGTCAGTCCACATTTTCAATTAAGGAAAGAAGCATACATGATAAAAGATGTAAGTAAATGTCTATATTTTTATTAAAAATGACAGACATAAAAGTAAACAATAGACAGAAAAACCAATAAAAGACGGGAAAGTGTGAAAACAATGCTGGATTTGTGTTCCCTGAATTATTTTACCTGTCTGCAGTGCGATCGCGCCGATTAGGAAAATCGACGTCGATCGATAAGAATCGGTGTCAACCGATATAGGTCAGCGTTGAATAGAGAGAATCGGCGTCGATCGGGTACAGCTCTGATCAGCGTCGACTTGGGGAAAAATTACGGGAAGATTGAGAAATGCATAGCGGTGGAAGCTAGATCATCGATCTCCGCTGGATCTGCAAGAGCCGTAGGGATACTAACAAGGCTCCACCTGTGCTGGATGCAGGAACAGAGTCACCAAGAGATCGATGGAGGCTCACAATGTTGATGTGGTAGGAGCAGAGTAACGGTACTCCTCTCAGGGATTGGTTTGGACAGGATTCGCTCTCACTTGATAGATAATGCTTAGACTTGATGCTCAAAACTCTCTCATTCTTTCTGTCTCTCTCTCTCTCTCTCTGTCTCCTTTGTCTAACCGTAACCCAATTCGGCCTTCTATTTGTAATTGGTGCCGACCGAGATGAGTTCGGCGCCGCTCCGAAAAATTGGCATTGACCGAGTATCGGTCGGCGCCGATCAGGGAAAGACTCCCAAAATGGCCAAAAGGGACAATTTGTGGTAAGATCATGTGATCCTCCCACCTCAAATACGGGAAATATCCCATTTTTCGGTTGGGAGGGGAAAAAAATAGGGGGATAGATGGATAGAATAGATACGGAGGGTTAGGAATTGATATGGGGTAGATAAGTGGTTAGGATATATGTAGAAAATATAATTAAATAGTTAATATTTAATTATCCATGGGTAAAACATAATGGGGTGACATAAACTTAGGATAGATGTTTAAATCAAATATTAAATAATACCCTAAGGGAGAAGTGGTGATGTAAACGTGCCCCAAGTTACCCGAGAAGACAAACGTGCAGGGGACACCAAATTGGATAACCAATTTTAGGTGTCTACATCTTCCTTGGGGTGATCTTTGATGATGAAATGCATGGGGAATTTATTACCATGAAGGCCAATGTTGGATGGACTCATTGCTTCCCTAAACACCCTTCCCTCTCTAGCCCAGGCAAGACTCTTGATCTCATGTCTGTCCATATGCACATAGTGAGCACTACATGTAAAAGCATTGGTTCTTAACAACTTGAAAACATTATAAATCGAGGCAATACTTCAAGTAGTCTTTTACTCTTCGTGAAAGATTACATGGGATATGACTCATATGAGACACCTGGAAATTTGAGGATTTATTATATGGTTGCTCAAACATGTAGAGCCATCATCTAGCTGGCTTGAGTTGAAATCTTATTCTAACCAAATAAGAAGTTAAGTTCGTTCATCCTCTCAATCATGCTCAAAGATCATCAAGTTGAAAACTTGGAGGATGAATCACTTTATAGTCCCATTTCTAAATTATATACATATTTACTTTCCAATAGTATAGACAATTACAACCTAAACCGTATCATGTTGGTTTATAGGTGAAGAAGGAACTTAATAGAAAAAATTATTGTTTAAGCTTTGAATGTGGATGGCTATCTGACTATCTCAAATAAATAGACTCATATTTCAGTTTTTAGTTTGGGAGCTGATTCGGTGATGTGTTCCCCACAAGCAGTATATGGCAAGATGGAGCACAAAACAATGTGCCTAATCAAGCTAAACAAGAATAAACTCTAAGTGCCTACAAATAAGCTTAGCACGAAATATCCTGGGTACATTAGATTGCATTCAATATTATTCTTCAAAGAAAAAGAGTCTTAAAAGACATCCACCCACCACATAGAAGCAAATTGTGGGTTTGGGACACAGGTTCAAATCCCTCCATCACAATAAGATGACCCATATCACCAAAAAAGATGAGGCGCAGTTTTCCGTATAATAACATAGGTATATTCAAGTGTGGCAATGTTCACAAATCTTAATGATGTGGTCCAAGAATATCCCAACCTGTGATATAAGCGGGTACACTCTGTTCAAAAATATGTCAGGTGCTTTGGTAATATTCTTTAGAAAAAGGGTTCAAAAACATCCATCATATACAGGGGTTATAGTGTAATGGTAACAGGGGACTCTTTTAAGAGGGTGATCCAAGTTCAAATTCCTCTGACTAATAACCCATTGTTAACCTAACCCAAGATTTACCAAACAAAAAAAACATCCACCAAAAAATTGAAGCATACCTGCACTATTGTTAACCCCACAAGATTTATCACGCCAAAACAAACATCCACCGAAAAATTGAAGCATACCCACAATATTATTTACCTCACCCAAGATTTTCCAAGAAAAAACATCCACACCCAGATTTTTCCAAAAACATAAACATCCACACCCAAGATTTACCCAGCCAAAAATCAAAGCAAATCCTCGTCGCATCGTACTTACATTATATTTGTGAATAGAGTTGAGAGCCACAAAGGGAGAGCTTTAAAAAATTACGAAAAGGTTCATACAATTATTTCAAGGTTTTAGATGTACAAGTTGTAATCAGAGATGAATACAAATAGATTGAGCATACCCATATGATGAAGTGTTATTTAAAGGGACAGGCCTGATTCCTCATCTTCATCAAGAGTTGTAGTGTAAATAAAGTAGAGACTCCAGATAAGAGTGAAGACACCTACTAAAATCCATCCAAGAGTGGGGTTGCTCAATCCCAAACTAAGTCCTGTTCCTTATGTGGACAATCTCTCGTCCACCAGTGCAAGTGCGGGGCTTGAAATACCCATAATCGTAGCTATAATGCTTAGACCGAGGCACTCATTGCTTACAGAATTTGTCTTCTCCTCTTTGACTACTTTTTTAGCGAGCAGGTGATTTTAGGCACTCTTAGGGCCGGTAGACCTGTTAACATATACATGTGCATCAAAACCGAAAACAGTTGAACCCATTAATTTTTAGGTAGGATTAAATGAACCCAACAGGGGAAAATTCACAGAAAAGTGGATTGTGAACTCACCCAAGGATACAATAAATTTCATTCTTTAAAGCTTTAGAAGGTAGTTCATGTTGGAGGTCTTTCGCCTATAATACCTGCAAGAAAACAAAGAAAGCAATTCTAGGGCTCGTGAAGCAAAAAAAACAACTAAAAACCTGTAAAATTAATCGCATTGAAAAACGTCAAACAAACGTCAAAATTAAATACATTGAAAAAATGTCCGGGAGGCTGTCAAATTTAACATCGCTACAGAAATGTCCGGAGGTCCTTTACCATAGGGGGAATGCCTTCGGCATAGTAAAAAAACAAATTCACGCGTACTTTGCACTAAGAGGGGTAATAGCTTTAGTTTGCAAAACATTTGTTGTTGTTATGCTAGGGTTTTGTAAAACCCTTGGGCAAAAAATTTCCTTTTGCCATTTCTATACCAGATTTGATGTTATATGAGACTCCTACATCTCATGGAACACTTGGCTTGCAATTCCAATCCAATCTAAACATGAAGACATCACAGGAAAGAATCCACAATTTCATCAAAATCGTAGCAGATCAACTGCAGCAACAAATTTCAATCACCGGCGAAATAGATGCCCTCTTGTCACCCTCCTCAATAGCGCTTAAAAGCTCACTATACTCTGCAATCCAGGCCCTCCCAAATCTTCTCTCAAAAAATCACTTCTCCATCACAATGACACCCACCTTATTGAACTCCTCGGTCAAGCTCTGCAACAACAAAAACGCCCCAAAATACTGTCACTACAGTCCAAAAATGACCGCATAAACACCGTTAAAAATGAAGTTGCGGCTTCCTCAAAAACTTTCGTGATGGATCCCGAGATGCCTCAAATTGATGCTGTCAAAATTTCAACCAAATTCTGATGCTAGAAACTGAAGATCCGCCGGTGGAGCTCCTGTGGTCTTTTGCCACCGTCAAACTGATGGAGGAAAACTGTCAAACGGGTATTTCAAAATTAAATACGTTGAAAAACATCGGGAGGCCGTCAAATTTAACATCATTGTAGAAACGTCCGGAGGTCCTTTACCATAAGGGGGACGACTTGGTGCAATAAAACATGAAGAGGTCAAAGTTGTGCACATTACATGTAATGAAGAGCCGCCAATTAATACAAAGGAGGAGCTCGCTAGCCAACTCTATGAGTGGTTTGAGCCAATTTTCAAGTCATTATTTCAAAACCCATCAGCAAGCACAAATTAACCAATTGGTTCCACCAAGGCTCATACATATGAATTTTACTAAAATATTTTATTTAAAATAATATTTTCATTAAATGGTGGATAAATCCAAAATTTTGAGTTATTAGGGCATAGTGGCGTAATGTTCTTCCCAAATGCAATTAATGATGTAATCAATCATAGAGACCAGTGCCTAGAATTTAGGCTTTCTTCATCCTTTCTCTTCAGGTGGATTTTTTTTTCTATAAATGAAAAGGGGGAACGCATTCCAAAGGGTTGGACATTTTTCATTTTCCTCTCTCTTTCTGCAAGCTAGTCTATTATGGATTATGGGAACTTTCAAGCCTCTTTTCCAACATTGTAATGGAAAAATTTTCCTCTTCCTAATGTAATGAAGCATTGTGCATGTTATTGAAGTAATAAAAATTGTGTGTTTTGTGACTAATTATCAGTCCTTTCATCATTTTTGTCGCTTTGTTGTGCCTTTCTCATGCTTGCAGTGTATTGTGCAATTTCAAGTTTCCATTACAAGTGTTGGGAATTCTATGATTATCGAGGAGTGAAGCTTTGTATGCGGATGAGTTTTGGTGCTTGATCATCTTCTCATTTTCATCTTCCTTCTCATTTTCATCTTCCTTCACTGGAAAACCGAAAACTTGTCTAGCAACACCCTTTCTTGGTGCATCACCACTTCTAGTATAGGTTTTATTTCTTGCAAATATCTCTCCCTTAACCCCATGAAAATGTTAGCATAGGTCTAATTAGTTGTTTTATTGCATTAGAAGTAGTGTTGTGTTTAGTTTAGGAAGAGGAAGTCATCCTTCTTCGAAGGTTCACCACGAGCCCAAGTACCACAAAACTGAGAGGCAATCCAATGTTATCCAATCACACTAAATACCCTATTCATCACTTGGCCATTCGTAGGGGTGAAGTGATTTGCGATAACAAAACCTTCGCCTTTCACTTATTTTAAGGACCAAAGACTAAACAAGAATCATGTGATTAACTGATACCTTTTAGCCTTATCTTCAATATGAAAATCATGGCTCTACTCATGGCATCATTATCATGGATACTTTTCATTCTTTCCAAGATGGAATCCCATGGTTGTTTGTTACTTAAAACCTCTCTTTCATAGTTAATATTTTCAAGGGGCTATAGCTTTTCCACCATAAAAGAATCCTATACTCCTTTATAGTCTTTCCCATGACCTAAAAGTCCAAAATGTTCGAAGTAATATATGAGATATATCTTTCTATCTTGTTTGTTATAAATAAACCGCTCCTCGAAGGACAGCTTATAAAAAGCTAGCCATACTGTACATAGTCTATCCAAAAATAAGACCTCAAGGAGTCATTCTATTCATCCCACATAGAATTCCCACATCAATCAAGATATCAAACAAACGTAAAAGAAAATACAAAAATCAAGAAAAATATAACTTTTTCATCATGGAATTGCCTATTTTGGTTTTGGGTATCTTGCAGAAGAGGCATGTTGTTTCACAACAAGGTTACGTTAAACATCCCATTTCACCTCACCTTATTTTCTTTACAATATTCTACCTACTCAAGGGACGTGCCACAAATGCGACATTTCGTGATCATGAAACTTCCTTCACCCTTAGACAATCAACCATGCACTGCCTTGAGGGGTTTAAGTTCATAAGCCCATCCTCGGTATGTTCATTATGGTCCTTGCAAATCTGAGGCATTTTGCCTCTTAAACTATTCACCTCTTTTATTACTTATTGATTCTGCTACACAGACTAGACCTTCGACACCTACATTATGGGATTTATTCTCCTTTCACCTACCTCAACATTCCTTATCTATTTTTCATCAACTCATCTTAAAATGCTCAACCATGCCTATTCAACCTAGACTCCACCATGCCTATTCAACCCGAACTCAACCATGCCTAAATGACCTAGAATCCATCATGCCTAAAATTGACCAACCTACCCATCCACCTCATCATATTATTCCCTATCCTATGGGAGAACTACATCGGCTTGAGGCCCCTTTTCACGGGGGGCTATTTCTAGCCAATTTTCCACATTTACATTCACATTCTAGCCTAGTTAGTTTCCATTTACACAATAACTTAAAGATTAATATATCACAAAAAAATACATCATTTCATCATACCTACCATTTTATAACCTCAACCACATCACACCTGAATCATTTAACATTTCCATGATATCAATTACTTGGAAATTTAAACAAAACATACATACAACACATCATTTCCATAAAACCAGTAACTTGGAAATTTTCAACTCAACCATGCCTACACCTAGACTCCACCATGCCTATACCAGACTCCATCATGCCTATACCTAACTCAACCATGCCTAAATGACCTAGACTCAACCATGCCTAACTCACCTAGTTTCCATAATAAACATAACAATAGAAATAAAACCAAGTACATCATCAATCCAATATCATCATCAACTATATAAAAGGGAGTGTCTCAGATATATATATATATATATAATTTAGTATGAAGATAATTTAATACAATTATTAATCGGTGTGATATGTATAACATTCAAGATAAGAGAGTCTCCAAAGTGATACTAAGGGCATGTTTCGCATAAATGTATTCAAGATAATTATACTAGTTATTTCAAATAAATGCGATAAGTAGTAATATGGTTGTATTTAAATGCTTTTTTGTTTGGATAGGGATATGGATCGGGAGTGAGTGGTTGTGCAACCTAAGTTTAGGGGCGATAACACTCATAAAAATACCATAAAATTTGAAAAAAACCCTTTAATAGATTTGGTTATTTTTAATCTAAATATTTTCTATATATATATATATATATCATGTTTATACCTAGGGATAAATAATCAAAGTATCTAAAAATTTTCATGTACAATCTCGCAATCTTTGACACGCAAGTTGGTGTATATATATATATATATCAAAATCAAAATGCGATACCACATCTCATAGTCTCATCCCCACCTAAGGCCCTCATCTCTACTTCTCACCTATATGCTCCTCTCGCCCCGTCGCCTCCCCGATCATTATTTCTCCACCCTCTAGGGGTCTCTATCTCCCCACCATGTCCTCCTCCTTTCCTCATCCGGGTCGGGCCGATGAGAGATGGTAACCTCACCCTGACCCTGTCTCTGGGGTCGATGACCCCCTGTGCTACTTGAACTATGAATCTAGGACCTGGTCCTCTCACTGGTTGCCTTTTGGGCCATGTGCTCAATGTATGATGGGACATCAATAATGGATGTGGTCAACTGATCCTAATAATAACGAGCCTCGCTCGGGGATCCCTAAATCTATCCATGTACATTGTCTAGGGGTGGTGCCATCGCCATGGCTCCAACCTATGAACCATGTACCAAGGACCATGTCCCAAAGTCTGCAGTGCTTATAAAACAAGACCTTGTCCCGATGCCTATCCTCGTGCTTGTGCCGGTACTTGTGTGACTACTGTGCTGTTATACCGCAACCCGTGCCTAGGATGCGGTCAAAGCATGCCTCAGTAAACCTACGACATGTGCTTGTAAAGCAGCCTACTTGTGCTCCATCCAATACAGAGCATGTGCAAGAGCCTATGCATGTTCCCGTACTAGCTAAACTTGTAAAGTAGTCACCGCCCGTCAAGGTGGTCACCTAGGCTCTGTCTTTGTCAATCCGTACATCTAGACTAGTCACATGTCCATGTAGTGCATCTCTACACCATAACCGTCACCAAATCCGGCATCCCCGGCCGTGGTGGTGCTGCTCAGAACTATGCCGCCACCACCGTCTATGTGCTATAAAGTGGCCCATGCGTCATCAATTCTAAAATTAACCGACACCTCCTCTTGCGTTCTTTGGGTTTTTAGGATGGGGTGGAGACAATAGTCTCTCCAAATCATCTCTACAAGATCTTGGGAATGGTCATGGCACATCTTGATGTAGTCTAAACCGGCATCCGACTCTATCCAAAAAATCATCTCATGCTCACCGGAACACCCGCCATGTATCCACCTTAGTAGTCAGAGCCCCTATAACTCCCGGCCATCCTCTCAGTATGCAAGAAAACCAACATAGGGTTTTCAAAATATGTCCATGACATACAAACCCTCCAGGTAACATCTCGTAGTAATCCATGTCGTGCACTTTGCCTCTTCCACTCGTGGATGATCATCTACCGCCACCCATATCTTGTATCCATCCATCTCGTCCACCATGATGCCAATATGTTATCAATAGTCCCCGTGGGTGCACAATCACTATGTGCTCATATCGTAGACACTAAAATTAGGTCACACTCCCCTTTTGTCCCTCGACATATAAGCACCCTTTATTACATTTACCTAGCCATGACCCACCTTCACCCCACTAATATTAATTTAATTAAATTAATGCATTATCCTCACTATATCTATTATTTAAATCTCTTATTTAAATAATATCTACACATACAGTTCACTTAAACACCTCACCAAGCCAACTCCACCTAAGACCTATTCTTAGCAAGTTCCCATAACTAACTAAGACTTACCAAAACCCTAAAAATCAATGCCTACATTCCCTCTAATCACATTCCCACATGCTCACAAGAGGCTCCGAGTCTAATCCACGGGAGAACGACATGAGATCCAAGGAAATCAGGAGGATCTCCCTAGTTTAGTAAACCTAGGAAATCCTACCTGACCGACGTCGTTTATCCTAACCGCCGGTTAAGTTTGACCGCCGCTCGTTACCCCTTTTAACCCCTAAAATACCTTATTCTCAAGGTTGAAAAACATTGAGAGAAAGTTAACGAGCAAAAACACATCTCAGAGAGATAACGCATCTTCGAGAGCCAATTCCAAATAAAACTCACATCCAAGGAAGGAGATTGAGCATCTTCTCCTGCATAGCCATCCTAGCCACGATTTGATCTATCCAAGAAAAGAGGAGTGTACATGCAGCCCATGTAGAAGTTTTTTTCAATTGGTGATCACTTGCAACCTTCAAACCCATCATCAGCACCTCCATCCTTCACACACACGCATACATTCAGGGGACGAAATCCAAGTAAGTACAACATCATACTTTCCCCGGTTATTTCATTTCATCATCATTTATCATCCATTGTTTATTTTGCTCCCTATTGACCTTCTCCAACATTCCCACCCCGTATACCTATTAAAACCTCGCAAAAGCCTACTCCGGTCACCCAATACCTCGTCCCAACCAATCAAGTCCTTTGTGCAATCACAAAGGAGACCCCAACCTATTATGTGACATTTACATTGTTTACGACCTAGGGAATGAGATTTTAACAAAGCAAACAACTCGGATTTGATCCACTTTAATTTTTTCACGAATTTGACAAAGGGGAAAACGGCTCAACCCGAAAAAATGAAGAAGTTAGGGCACAAAAGAGGGGAACTTGGAAATTTGTTTCAATTTAGGGCAAAATCATGACAATGTGAGCAATTCAAAGGCATTCAATTGGAAAATACGAATTGCAGGTCACCAATTTGAGCAAATGAAACATTTTCTAAGCAAAACTGGATATAGAAAATTAGGGCAAAGTGTGAAAACTCATAATTTGCACCAACACGCGCGACAGGGATTACCATAGTTGACGCCGCGATGATAATTTTGACTCGCTAGTTGTTTCTTTTGTTGACGCATGACTGTCTCCGAAGAATGGAAGGTGTTAGTCCTAAGAATGCGAAGACCCTAAAAGTAACTAAGAAATCTCAGAAGTCATTGTTCAAGTATTTTGGAAACTCTGCTGATACAGATATTGAAACTACCAACAACCATATAGCTGCCACCAAAAAGAATCAGAATATTGATTGTGTGGAAGGTATTATTGAGGTGGACATGCATTCTGCACAGTATCAAACAAATGACACCTACGATAATATGCTAGATCTTGAAGATATTCTTCCTATTGGGGTGCAACCATAAGTGCATCAAGATATCACACATACAAATACTCAACAAAATGGAACATAGAAATCAAATTCAAATTCCGGTTCATGAAAGAGGAAACCAGGTGATTGTGATATTGCTCAAAATTCTACTCAAAAAAGTAAAACATTGAAAACGAACAAGAATATGTGGACCATTGGCAGGTCATACAAGTTTGATTGGGCAACTAAATTTTCGTTTATCGAACTTGTACAATCATCTAATTCTGAAGAGATCCCATTTGGATGTACATGTACAATATGTACATGGAAATTAGGAAACCAACAAAAAATGAAAATGAAGCTGGACACTATAGAAAAACATTGTGGAAAAACATATTTGACTATGACGGGGGCGGATGGCCAGAAAATCAAAACACATAGGTGGAAAACTGAAAAGAACGCATGCATGTTAGATACGTAGCAAATTATGAGGCAGAGTAGAAAAAATGTAGACATCACATGGAAAAGGGAGGAACGATCACATCTCAAATTGGTAAGATGAATCAAACAAATTTACATGCAAAACTCATACAATTCTCAACTTTATTTCACATACTAAGGAAAGGAAAATCGATTTGGATTTCCTCGATTTCAAAGTTTTGTATCAATATAATGGAATGCTTTGAACGCACCTCGGTCTCATTGGTCCGAAAGTACTTGGATGGGAAATGGCAAAATGCCTTTCGATGATAGAAAAGGAAGATTTGAAAGAGAATGTAAAAAAATCAAAGTTTATCTCTTTTTCAATTGATGAAGTGACAAAGATTTGACAACACCGCATGGGTATGTATACACGTCTATACTTTATAAAATCATATAAGAACACCTTATCTCATTAGATGTTATGAAATGGTTGAAAATCGTAATGCCGAAAACCTACATAAAATACTTGTTTCTCATTTGAAAGATATTGCTGGAATGACTGATTATGAAATTGCTATGAAGTTGGTATGCGTCGAAGTAGATGATGCATCTGTCATGCAGTGTCACCGAACAGGGATGTGTTTTAGATTACAAACAACAGTGGCCCCATATATGCTACCAATTCATAGTATGGCTCACAGAATGAATTTAGCGTATAAAATGGTAAGAAACCTTGAAAATGTTGCTAAATTACAAGACCTTATAAGAGAGCTTCATGCCTATATGGCAAATGTTCCCAAAGCGATTTCTTGAGTTCCAGAAATTTGCAATTGGAATTATAGATGGCAAAAACCTTCTGAAAGATGTTGAGACTAGATGGATCTCTTTGTATGAACTTGCATGCAGAGTTCATGAGGAGTATCCTTCGTTGGTTGGTTTCATGCACAAATAGCATCATGAAGTTGATAGGGCGAGGGACTTGTTGTTCGTTTAACCGATTTGGAGACATTACTTACATTGGTTGCTATTCTTCCAATGTTGTAAGAGATCAATACACTTATGAAACATGCATAGGGAGATTAATCTATATTGTGGATTTTATACGGATGAGAAAAATGGTATGTCAAAGTCTTGATATCTTGTAATGTTCCCAAGATAGTTTTGATACACATGTTTTGCAAAATTAGATCTTAAAAATCCCAAGAACTATTTGAGATTCAATATCAACGATCACCTCTGCATCATTGTTAATGGGAGGGACATACCACTACACATTTTGCAAAAACGTCAAGATATTACAGGATCGGAATAAAAAGATGTTCCCGTGACACGTAATCTCTTTGAGTCTCATTATAGTTAAAACAAGAATAAAGCTTAAAAGAATTTCAAAATCCTTATCATCAAAAATTAGAGAACGTTTCTCCAAAGATAAAATTCTTGAAGCCATGGGTGTGATGAATCCTAAATTTTGGAATACTAAAGGTGGTCGTGTTGACTTTGTAAGAAAACATTTCCATAAATCCATGGGTACAATAATGGAACATTTTGCAAAGACTTCGAGTTCAAGAGTATGCAAATCAAAGGTATACTTGAATGCTGATTTATTAAATTTTGTAATCAATAAATTTTAAAACAACAATTTGGAACCAATATAAAAATTTAGACGAACCTTCCAAAGTGGTGCTATGACAAGATCAGTGGCGAGGAATCTATCAAAATTCTATCTTACAAGAAGATATCAGTGAATATTTCAGATTATATGAGTTATGCCAAACAATGATTTTGGGGTCTGGAAGACGAAAGGATTTTCAATGCATTATCATTTATAAAATCAAAACTAAGAAACAAGTTGAATAAAAATATGGAAAGTTGCATGAGGTGTTATGTATCTCGATACTCCATAAAAACCTTTCTTTTCGACAAAGCAATTGCGCATTGGAATTCCCTTTACGAAAGAAGAGGTTTGAATAATATAGCTACAAGGATCCCCAACGTTGAGCGTGGAATTGGCACATCGTCACTCTGCGAAGAGAACATCGAGTTTGAAGAAGCTATTGATAATGGATTGTTTCAACTTTAAATATGTATCTTCTTCACCTTAATCTTATTGTTTGTCACTTAAATTTTTTTCAGCTCTTGTTATCATTAAAGATGTTACAGGTATATTCATTTACATTTATTTATATACATTTTTTTTTTGAAAACGTGGGTTGACATCCATCCGAGGAAGCTGGTACTTCTCGTGACTGACAATGTCAGGCAACTCACCAATCTATCTACTAATGCATTTCTCATGTTGAGTTTTCTTAAAACAAAGATCTAGCACATTACTAGTGATGATTTCACAGCCATCTAAAACACTATAGGTAAGTTAAACCCTATCATATCATCTTTCTTGATTTCTTATAGTTATGTTTAATTTATTTTTTATATTTGCAAAATGCTTTGATATATTTTTTAAACTTTGTTGGATAAAATGACACAATCGAATTTTACAGAGGAAGATTTTTCCATATTATACAATTCATAATCCACGATCCATTGATACAGAGGAAGAGTCATGTTGACATGCGTCAACAAGGGCCATTGACGCGCATCAACAAGGGTCGTTGATGCGCGCCAATGGCCCTTGTTGACGCGTGTCAATGGCCCTTGTTGACGCACGTCAACACGATGTCAGCGAGCTCTTGTTGACACGCGCGTCAACGAGGCATCAGTGTTTGAAAATATGTAGTCTCTCTGGCTCGAAAAAACTTGCGAAAATTCGGTTCTGGAAAATCTCAAATTTTCCTTTCGCTGAAACCGTTCAGGGATATTCGCTGTATTTTCCAACTCCAATTTTCTAGAGGTTTCTTAAAATGAACCCTGGATACCTATTGTGGAATGCTTTGTTGCGGGATACAATATTGTGGGATGTTTTGTATAGGTGTAGATTGCGGCATGGAGATCAGTGGTTGTGATGGTTGTGGTATGTATTGTGAAACAAGGTGAGTGTTAGTAATGACACTGGTATTGATCAATGGTGTAGTTGTAGGGATGGACATGGTGATGTTTTGAATAGGACTAGTAACCTGTTGGGAGGATACAATAGTATAAAAGGCCACATAACTCATTGGAAGTGTTTGTACTTGTGAGGAAACCATAGGGATAGAAGAGGAGGTGTGGAACCCGAGGTGTGAAACCTATAGAAGGACTTGGTGAGGATGTAGACTGTTGGGCATATATGTTTTATGATTAAATCATGTGGAGATCGTAAATAGGGATCGAAGAGACATCAAATGTCTTAGGTTGACTGATGGAAGATTGTTCATTCGATGTTTCAAATGGGTTAGTAGGGATGGCAGATATCTCATGTTGACTAATGTTTGGTGTTTCAGATTGACTTGAAGTGTATGGGAATAACTGTTGGACGACGGGGTCTTGATTTTGATTAATGAGATGTGCAATGGAAGATGAAGGATTGTAAGTGTATGGAATGGGTTGAGGTGTGAATGGTTGCATTTGAACATTTCTAGCTGCTAGATAGGCATTGAGGGCAATAGGGTTTGAATATAGAAATTTAAAGACATGGTCTCCCCTATTGTAGAAGGGAGGTTCGGATGCTTCTGAATGAGGAGCAAGAGAAAAGGGGTGTCCTGTTTCTTGTAATCCAGATGTATGAAATATTTGACCATGATATTGATGTGGGGAATGAAAGAGTTGTTGTCATGTTTCTTCGTTATAGTTATTTTGATTCATTCTAAGTCTGTTGGGTGTCAGAAAAGGGATTGGATGTAACTACTTAATAATATGGGATTTGTTGTTGTGTTGGTGTCGAAAGTGCTACAAGGAGTGGTGTAGTATAGAATGGGACATGTTGTTGAAATGTAGGTGGTGGAGTAGACATATTTTCGGAAGTTTAATTACAAGCTTGTTGTCTAGTAAGTACCATGATAAACAAACACACAAACACCTAGAAAATGAGAAATAATTAAATGGGTTGATTTACAAACAACAAGCAAGAGCAAGAAAAATATGTTGTTTTGTATTTATCTTGATTAATTATGAAAAATTGAAATGTGTAAGATGGTTAATGAGGGTCCTAGGAAATGGTAAGTTATGGATGGTTTTAGGTATGTTTAAGGGCGGAGTCCTCGATATAGTAGAAGGTACGTGGGGCCCATCTCTGTATTGTTGCCCATATGGGTGTGTATATTGGGGCCTACACCATCACTTCATGTTCCTCTTACGATAAGGGAGTTGTATACTCGTCCAGAACATCGAGTCGGCTTCCCTGTTGGGTGATGAAATCCTAATTAGTTTTACCTGGGTAGGAGTTGTTTGAATGTATTTTTAATTTTGAATTGATTTGGTTGTGTTTGGGGAGGATAAGTGAATGCAACGAATTTATGTCCTAATTAAAGCTAGATGATCAAAAAGTATGAAATGGTTCATTTTAAGACCCAAAACGAAATGTTTTATTTCGATGAGGACAATCAAACAAAAATGCAAAACTGAAAGCAAACCAAAGGTTTTAGGACTTACCATGAGAGCGCTCCTTTTTTTTATTTTTAAACTTTAGCAGGGTTCATTTTAAGACACCTACTCTTGTTGATGCGCGTCAACGACCCTTGTTGACGCGCGTCAACACGACTCTTCCTCTATATCAATGGATCGTGGATTATGAATTGTATAATATGGAAAAATCTTCCTCTCGTAAAATTCGATTGTCATTTTATCCCACAAACTTTAAAAATATCAAAGCATTTTGCAAATATAAAAATAAATTAAACATAACTATAAGAAATCAAGAAAGATGATATGAAAGGGTTTAACTTACCTCTAGTGTTCTAGATGGTGTGAAATCATCACTAGTAATGTGCTAGATCTTTGTTTTAAGAAAACTCAACACGAGAAATGGATTAGTAAATAGATGGGTGAATTACGACATTGTTAGTCATAGTCCCGAGAAGTACCACGTTTTCAAAAAAAAAAAAAAAAATTGATATTCCTCGAATGGATGTCAACCCACTTTTCAAAAAAATAAAATTGTATATAAATAAATGTAAATTCCACCTCAACATTTCAATAAACTTCTTCAAAGTTGTCCTTTTCGTAGCTATATTATTCACACCTCTTCTTTTGTCCTTGGGAATTCCAATGTGCAATTGCTCTGCGAAAGGAAATGTTTCCATGGAGTATCGAGATACATAACACCTCATGCAACTTTCCAGATTTTTATCCAACATGTTTCTCGCTTTGATTTTATAAATGATAATGCACCAAAACCCTTTCATTCTCCACAACCCCAAAATCATTGTTTGACATAACTCGTATAATCCGAAATATTCACCGATATCTTCTTGTAAGATAGAACTTTGATAGATTCCTCGCCACACCTTGTAATAACACCACTTTTCTTTGTCTAAATTTTTATATTGGTTCCAAATTGTTGTTGCAAAATTTGTTGATTGAAATTTTAATAAATCAAAGCATCCAAAGTATACCTTTTATTTCCATACCCTTGAACTCTAAGTATTTGCGAAATGTTTCATTATTGTACCCATGGATTTATGGAAATGCTTTCTTACAAAGTCAAGCACAACCACCTTCAATATTCCAAAAATTAGGATTCATCACACCCATGGCTTCAAGAATTTTATCTTTGGAGAAACGTTCTCTAATTTCTGATGATAAGGATTCTGATTTTTTTAAGCTTTATTCTTGTTTCAACTATAACAAGACTCAAAGAGATTACGTGTCATGGGAACATCTTCTCGTTCTGATCCTGTAATATCTTGACGTTTTTACAAAATGTGCAATGGTATGTCCATCGCATTAACAATGATGCAGAGGTGATCGTTGATATTAAATCTCAAATAGTTCTTTAAGGGATTTTTAAGATCTAATAAAACATTCCAATTATGAAAAACAGTGTATATAAACTATCTTGGGAACAATACAAGATATCAAGATTTTGACATACCATTTTTCTTATCCATATAAAACCAACAATATAGATTCATCTCCCTATGCATATTTCATCAATGTATTGATCTCCTGCAACATTGGAAGAATACCAACCAATGTAAGCAATGTCTCCAAATCAATTAAACAGAACAACAAGTCCCTTGCCCTATCAACTTCATAACGATATTTGTGCATGAAACCAACCAACGAAGGATACTCCTCACGAACTCGCATGCAGGTTCATACAAAGAGATGCATCTAGTCTCAACATCTTTCAGAAGTTTTTTGCCATCTGTAATTCCAATTGCAAATTTCTGGAACTCAAGAAATCACTTTCGGTTGTTTTCCATATAGGCATGAAGTTCTCTTATAAGGTCTTCTAATTTAGCAACATTTTTGTGGTTGCTGACCATTTTATATGCTAAATTCATTATGTGAGCCATACTTTGAATTGGTAGCATATATGGAGCCACTATTGTTTGTAATCTAACACAACCCTATTCGGTGACCCTGCATGACAAATGCACCATCTACTCCGACGCATACTAACTTCGTAGCAATTTCATAATCAGTCATTCTAGCAATATCATTCAAATGAGAAACAATTATTTTATGTAGGTTTTCGGCATTACAGCTTTTCAACCATTTTCATAACACCCAACTGATGAGGTGTCCTTATATGATTTTCTAAAGTATACACGTGGATACATACCCATGCAAAGTGTTGTCGACTGTTGTCACTTCATCAATTGAAAGAGAAATAAACTTTGATTTTTTTACATTCTCTCTCAAATCCCTTCTCTATCATCGAAATCAATCTTTCTTTCTTTAGTATGTGAAATAAATTAGAGAATTCTATGAGTTTTGCATGTAGATTTGTTTGATTCATCTTATCAATTTGCGATGTGATCGTTCCTCCCTTTTCCACGAGATGTCCGCATTTTTTCTGCTCTACCTAATAATCTGCTGCGTATTTAACATGCATGCATTCTTTTTCGGTTTTCCACTGTGTTTTGATTTTCTCGGCCATCCACCCCGTTATAGTCAAAGATTATTTTCGACAATGTTTTTATAGTGTCCAAATTTCATTTGCATTTTTATTGTTTTTCCAATTTTCACGTACATATTATACATGTACATTCAGATGGGATCTCTTCAGAATTAGATGGGGTCTCTTCGAATTAGATGATTGTACAAGTTCGATAAATGTAAATTTAACTCGCCCAATCAAACTTGTATGACCTGCCATGGTCCACATATTCTTGTTCGTTTTCAATGTTTTAATTTTTTGAATAGAATTTTGAGCAATATCACAATCACCTGGTTTTCTTTCATGAACCGAATTTGAATTTGATTTGTGTGTTTCATTTTGCTGAGTATTTGTATGTGTGATATATTGATGCACTTCTCGTTGCACCCCAACAGAAGAATATCTTCAAGATCGGCATATTATCGTAGGTGTCATTTGTTTGATCTTGTGCGTAATGCATGTCCGCCTCAATAATACTTTCCACACAGCTTAGTATTCTAATTCTTTCTGGGCATACTATATGGTTGTTGGTAGTTTCAGAATCTGTATCAACAGAGTTTCCAAAATACATGAACGACTTCTGAGATTTCTTAGTTACTTTTAGGGTCTTCGCTTTCTTAGGACTAGCACCTTCCATTATTCTGAACAGAGTCCTGCGTCAGCAAAAGAACCAAGTAGCGAGTCAAAATTATTGTCCCGTGTTAACTATGGTAATCCCTGTCGTGCATCAACTAACCCTTTGTCGGGCCGACTATCCCCGCGCACATCAACAAGGTGTCAAATGTCTCTGTTGCGCGTCACCAAGTCGCGGTTGGATGCATCTGCGCGTGTCAACTCTTGTCCTTGTCGTGCGTCGCGCAATCATCGCTTACGCCTTGCTTGCCTCTTTGTAGCGCATCAACAAGGCCTCACTGCTCTATCGCACGCCAACTACTTACCCTTTATCGTGCGTCTGCATATCTCCTTGTTGTGCATCCGTAATACCTCTTTGTCACACGTCATCTATATCCCTCGTGCAGTGCATTAACAACTAACCCTTAATCTCTCGGTGCTTAAGAGTATGTGAGTTCAAACTTCACGGTATTGGTAATTTGGTAAGCTACTTGTGGTAGTACCGTAGTATACTACCCAACGAATCACCTAAGTTTTTATAGGAGATTTTTTCAAATGAAGGCGAAGCCGACCCCAAAAAAATATATATTGCAAATTTTAGGCGAACAGGACACCGATCCGCTCCAAAAAAATCACCTTTTTAAATTTTCCTAAAATGAAATTTTCACCATATTACGAATATTCTCCACTAAAATTATCCCCGCAGTATCGTCCTCTATTGCCTCTTCTTTTCCATTTCAACAGTCACTCACATATTCACAACCTCTCACTCATACATAAATTTCATTATACAGTACCAATAAATACGAACCTCACACCTTATAGCCTCCCATAAAGGTTCTACGTCTCATCAAAACATCCCACAACAACAAAACATCCCTTATCATCAAAGTATCCATCATCAAAACATTCCTTATCAACAAAATATACCTCAATACATCACACCTCAACAAAACATTCCACAATATAACATCCCACAATAAAATACCCCTTTCCAATAGAATGTTCCTCAGAAAAATGTTCCCCAACAAAATATTCTCTACTAGAAAGGCATTCCTCAACCATATCATACATACTCATAACCTAGCCATCCTTTATTTTAACATGCCTCATCCTCACAACAACAAACTCAACCTGACCCTTTCTAAGCCATTTTAAACTACATATCCAATCTCAAAGCTACTTCGTCCTCATCCAAGAATGTGTTCTCTTATGATCAAATTTGTAATGATCTCATTCACCCTTTAGTACCATATAAACCATATTCGTCTCACTGGGAACTCCTAAAGTTTATCAAATTTTATAGCAAGGAAGATCCCCAACAACACATTCATGCCTTTCATCACGCCTGTTATCTAATAGCTCATGACCAAGACCTGATGCTCAGGACCTTCCCATGCCCCTCGTCGGTCTCTCCTTAGATTGGTACAATAACATTCCGCAACATTCCCTATTCTCCTTTACACAACTTGCCCATCTCTTCTTAAAACACTTTTCCATAAACATAACACACAAAGTCACTATCAATGACCTGTATGCCATCAAACAATTTGAAGATGAGTATGTTGCCGATTTCGTCACCCGTTGGAGAGGTATAATCAATCAACTATCATTTTCATTGCCACAAATATAATGAATTGAAGTATTCGGTCATGCATGCAACATACACATCTCATCCACGTTACAAATCCAATCATTTCAAACTTTTGATGAGGATTTCACCATGGCCCGTAAACATGAATTACGAGCCAAAGAAGATGGTTAGGCAAGCTTCGTCCTAAGAAACCAAAAGTTGAGTTCCCATCTAAATTATCATCCACCCTTGATAATTCAAAAACATCCGCCAACGTCATCCTATTCAAATATTGTCCCCAAGGAAAAACCCATTGTCGAAATTTATCCGACACTAAAATTTTCCTCCGTAATTTCTATTTCATTAATGTATGTATTAGGAATAGGATGTTGTTAAGTGTAATTAGTAGTAGCGTCCGATGGAAGATAACGGCGCCATCGATGCAGTGCATGAAATAATGTAGAGTACATGTAGAATACCAAAGTACAATAGGAATGTTGTAAAAGTAAATATTTGTTGTAAGTGGTCCAAGAATGTTAAAATGTCAAAGTTGGGATAAGTAGAGAAGTAGGGTCTACATGATTAGGAATTAGAAATATTATATTTGTAATAAAGACAAAGAGTGATGTCATAAATAGTTTGTGTATTTTATTTGTGGAAAAGTCTAAAAGGTGGAACCCATGTGAGATGATAAGGTTTATCTTATCTTAGAAGATAAGCCTACATGTAAAGGCAAGAGTTTAGGCATGAAATATGATTGGCCGGAAGAGCTTTCCTATCCTATCTTAGAGATAAGATGGATAAACCAAAATTCCTATAAATAAATAGGTCATCCCCCTCATTTAGCATATAGAAGGAAGTAGTGAGAAATATTGTATGAGTAAGTGTGTAAAGGAAGCCATCATTTTCAAGTGTGTTAAAGAAGCCATTAAGAAGTGTAATTGTGAAATTTCTCCTATAGTTATTGTTGGAAGGCAAGTGAAGTCGATGAACACTTGAAGTACATCATGGGTGAGATTATAATAACTTCATGTTGATATTATAATTTAAACTTATATTTCAAATTTATCGTCATTCCTTCTTATCATAGTCTATGGTATTCTTGTGTTATGGTTGTGTTTCCGCATTCCATCCACCAAACTAAAAGCTATGCATTAGTAAATAATCATGGCATGAGGAGTTCCGTGAAGAATTATCATAATGCCGATTGGTGATGATATTTTGGTTCCATTCAAGCCGAGACCATTCCTCGTTGGTGGATTTTCTGGAGAGATATTCCCACCTAGTCAAAAAATCATTTGGAGGGTAACCTTGTTTTTACTGTGCATAGGAGTTACCATGGTAAAGTCATTTTTACCGTGAATAGTATTTACCACAGTAACTTCATTTTTTTACCGTGAATAGTATTTACCGCAGTAACTTCACTTTTTACCGTGAATAGTGTTTACCATAGTAAAGTCAGTTTTACCATGATAATTCAAGTGTTACCATAGTTTACCATGGTCATTTCTATTTTACTGTAGAAAGGTGTAAAGTCACTTTCTATTATAGTGATTCCAATTATTTGTGCACATAAGTCTTGTTGATTGTACTTGTGGGTTGGTATTTCACGGTGGTTACTTTTGAAAATGGGGAAGATTCCTATTTTTTCAGCCCAATCTAATGAAGATGCTTCCTCTTTCATTCAAGAGTTTAAACGATCTTGTATTTGTAATGGCCTCATAAGAAGGAACAATGCACCGAATTTTTCCTACCTTTTTGGATGGTTCAGCACTTAGGTGGTTTGAAACACTAGGTGAAAATGTAAAAAACTCATGGGATTTATTAACCGAAAGTTTTCTTGAAGAATTTGGTGAACAGAAATATGTAGATCTCATGATCGAGATCACAAAGCTAGCCCAAGGGGAGAAGGAGAAGATACGAGATTATCATGCTCGTGTTCTGTGAGCTAAGGAGGAAGCTCGATGCCCGATCTGGAAGGAAGGATTAGCGGATGGGTTGATGAATGGCGTGGATAATCACCTATATAAGCACTTCATTCTTGGGATGAAGCCGAAATCAAACAACGAGTGAAGTATGACCCCAGCTACCATCAACAAGCAAAGGAGATTGCGAAAGGCAAGAAGAAAGCATGGAAAAGGAGCCCAAAAAAATTGTTGCTAAAGTAGAGCCTACACCAAAGACCTTTGGTCCGTAATCCACAACGACTCTCGATGAGCACAAATCTTTCTCCTAGTACATCTACCGAGTATGAAGATCCGCTCAAAAAGATGGGTCGATTAACTATTAATCTTCTCGAGGAAAAGAATTTAGTTCTCGGGGAGGAGATAGAGGTCCAAAAAAAATATTTCGAAGTTGTATGTTATGGTTGTTATAAAAGGGTCATTATAAGTATAATTGTCTAGATAGAGCTTCTACATCTGGTACAAGAGATAATAATAAAGGAAAAACACCTGTGAATTCTTTTGATGTAGTAGATAAGAGCATAAATAATGAAGTAGATGTGTTTGTAACAAAAAGAAAGAAAGAAAAAGATAACCAAGATGGAAATGATCCTAAGAAGATGAAAGGAGAAACTATTAAGAAACATAGGAGAAGAAAATTGGTTGTGCGGATTTTCTGATTTCACAGGACAAGGACCATACTTCATTTTAGACGATCTGTTCAAAAGGCCTACAAATATTACATATGGTCAACTCTTGGCTATGTCTTTTGAGAAGAGGCGGGAGGCTGCGAAGTGGACTCAATGCTCGACGAAGGAAGGAGGTTGAGGTCTCTGTTTTGGAGGTAGGCGGATCCCTATGCTCCACAAGTGAAGTACTATGTAATGGTATTTCAATTCATGATGTTTTATTTGATAGAGGTGTTACAGTTAATGTAATGACCGAGTCTCAGAATCTAATATGTTGGGTTTAAAAATGATAGCCCCTCAACACTTATGTTAAGGTCATTAAATAAGGGAAAAACTAAACCGTAAGGTGTAGTTTCAAATGTGGCAATATCTCATATGGGTGTTGTATGTGTGGTAGACTTTCGGTGATGAAAAATGGTACTTGCGTATCGAATGTTGTTGGCAAGACCATGGCTAAGGAGAGTTCATGCAAAAATCTACTGGAATGAAGGCTTCATGACACTTGGACGTGGTAGAGAGAGGGTGAAAATAAATATGATCCTCGGCATCATAAGCGCGGTAACTCAGCCGATTCAAGTGATGAAACTGATGATTGGACATCCTCTTATTACTCTAGTACTAGTGAAGTGGACATAGAAAATGAAGAAAGTGAGGTTGATGTTTCGGTCATGGATATCCTTCTAGTCACACCGACTCATGATCCCATAAAATTATCCAAGAAGAAATTGATGATCGTCTCCAACAAATAAAAATTGGTGATCTTTATGATGGAGAGTGATAAGGAATCCTACCTCCAACTCTTTCGAAGGTACATACACATATTCACTTTTGATTACAAGCAACTCCGTCAAGTAAGTTGGGTAAAACATTCTATTGCTACTTGTGGTAGATGGTGCTAAGCCCATAAAGTAAATGTCATATAGAATGAATCCTAATTTTCTAAGACTATAAAAGAAGAAACAGATAAGTTGTTTGATGCGGGATTCATATTTCTTTGTGGAGAATTGGAATGGGTTTCTCCCATTGTGATCTCAATAAAAAGAATGGGAAGCTACGCACTTGTGTTGATTACGGGAAGTTCAATAAGGCAACAAAGAAGGATCATTACCCTCTTCCGCTTTGGATCGATCTTGGGCGAAGTAGGCGGCCGGGGGTCTTATAGTTTCTTTGATGGATATAGTGGCTACAACCAAGTTCGTATAGCAGAGAAAGATCAGCTGAAGACCACGTTCACCACTCATTGGGGAACGTTTGTTTATAGAGTTATGCCTTTTGGGTTGTGTAATGCTCCGGCAACATTCCAACATTTGATGAATAGGGTGTTCGAACCCTGCATTGGGACCTTCATTAGAGTATTTCTGGATGATTTTTACATCTATTGGAGCAAGTTGGACCACCTGCACCAAATGGAGACAACATTTCAAAGGTTAGACGAAGCACAAGCCTCACTAAACACTACAAAGTGTGTCTTTGGATGTTCTAAAGGTGTTTTGTTAGGGCATATTGTATCCAGAGATGGTATTGGTACTAATCCTGATAAAGTTTCAAAAATCAAAGAGTTACCATTTCCTATGAATAGAAGTAAGTTGAAATCATTTTTAGGCCATATGGGTTACTATAGAAGGTTCATCAAGAATTTTTCAAAGATTGCATGACCCACTAACCAAGTTCTTGAAGAAGGATGTTACTTATGAACCGAAATAAGGCGCATGAAGCTTTTGAACAAGCTGAAGGAAGCCCAGGTGTCTTCACCTGTTCTAAAGAGTCCAGATTGAGCAAGCCATTCATTGTGTATATCGATGCCTCGGATGCGCAAGCACTAGGAAGTACTTCGAGCCAAAAGGATGAAAAATGGGAATGATCATCCAGATTTATTTTGGGAGAGCGATAAATGAGCAAAGCGCTTGAGGTAAATTATCAGAATCGAAAAAGAGGCTCTAGCTTATCATTTTTGCGAGTAAAGAAGTTTAGAAATTACTTCATTAGGGCATAAATTTATAGTTGTGACAGATCATCGGGCTCTAAAATATATTGTCAATAATCCTAACCCATCGGGAGGATAGCAAGATGGATAATTTTGCTACAAGAATTTGAATTTGATATTATAGATAGGCCAAGAAAGAAGCATGTCAATACATATGCACTCTCTCGAGTCTATGATGGTTTAGGTTCATCTTGTGATGATGATGATGATTTCTCGAGATGCAACATTGTTATCCCTTAACACAATCCCTAGTGAATACATAGATATTTGGAATTATCTAAATGAATTCAAGTTTCTGATGGTGACAATGCAAAGACTAAGAGAAAGATTACTCAAGTCAATCGTCCATATTATATTCTCGCATGGAGTATTATTTCAAATAGGACTCGATGGGCAAGATACATGAGGGCGATTGGACGTGATCGAGGAAGGAGGCTGATAGAAGAACTCCACATATGGTACATGTGGAGGACACTTTTCTGACAACTTACGAAAGAAGGATCTTGGATGCGAGTTATTACTAGTGCACTCTTTTTAGAGATTGTTATAATTATTGTAAGACATGTGATATTTGTCAAACACATGGTAGTCGTAAGGCTACATCACTTCATTATGCCATATTCTTCCACTTGGTCCCTTTGAAAAGTGGGGAATAGATATTGTAGGTCCACTTCCAACTACCCCACGCCAAAATAAATATATTGTAGTTGCTGCCATGATTATTTAACTAAGTGGGTTGAAACTAGGCCATTGAAAACAACTTCTATGGATGAAGTGGCAAGGTTCATATATGAACGCATTATCACCAGATTTGGTTGTCCATTAGAAATTGTAATGATCAAGAAAGCCACTTCATTAATGAGGTAGTAGAAGCCCTAGTCAATAAATTTGCTATTAAGCACGGGAAGGCAACAACATACAAGCCAAGCACAAATGGGCGGTGGAATCGAACAAATTTTGTGTTGTGTCAAATTCTAGCAAAAGATGCGGCCTTGCAGTACATAAGTGGGATAAAAGGATTCATGCATCATTGTGGGTATATAGGGCGACATCAAAGTCAAACATGATACTTCCCATTTCGGTTGGCCTATGGCATTGATCCAAAGTTCTTCCTATCGAGTTTGATATTCCCACCGTGAGAGTTATGAAAAATGAAAGGATGGATGAAAGTGATTCAAGAAAAGAAAGGTTGGTACATCTTCATTTGCTTTAGGAAATGAGGGAAATAACGAAGGATACAAGCTATAAGAAGAAAATGAAGTAGAAGGAATACTTTGATCAAAAGATCCGTTGGTCTCCATTTCATGTGAATGAATTGGTTCCAATATATGATTCCAAATACAAAAAAAGAAGATAAAAATTTCTTCCAAAATGGATGGGGCCGTACAAAATAAAGAAATTTGTGCATGAAAATGGTACTTACCGACTGTAGAGGGAATTGGATGGCACTCCTATTACGAAATGGGTCAACCACGACAAGTTGAAGATTTTCCAAGCACCAAATAGTCTACTCAGGACGGAGTAGAAGTAGGTAAAGGGGGAAGATGTCGACACTACAATTTTCCTCCGTAATTTCTATTTCATTAATTAGGAATAGGATGTTGTTAAGTGTAATTAGTAGTAGCATCCGATGGAAGATAACGACGCCGTCGATCGGTGCCGCCAATAATGTAGAGTACGGTAATGCGGTCAAAGTACAATATGAATGTTGTAAAAAGTAAATATTTGTTGTAAGTGGTCCAAGTAATGTTAAAATGTCAAAGTTGGGATAAGTAGAGAAGTAGGGTCTACATGATAATGAATTAAAAATATTATATTTGTAATAAGGACAAAGAGTGATGTCATAAATATTTTGTGTATTTTATTTGTGGAAAAGTCTAAAAATGTGGAACCCATGTGAGATGATAAGGTTTATCTTATCTTAGAAGATAAACCTACATGTAAAGGCAAGAGTTTAGGCATGAAATATGATTGGCTAAGAGATTTCCTATCCTATCTTAGAGATAAGATGGATAAGCCTAAATTCCTATAAATAAAGAAGCCGCCCCCTCATTTAGTATATAGAAGGAAGTAGTGAGAAATATTGTATGAGTAAGTGTGTAAAGGAAGCCATCATTTTAAAGGTGTGTTAAAGAAGTCATTAAGAAGTGCAATTGTGAAGTTTCTCCCATATGAAGGCAAGTGAAGTCATAACACTTGAAGTACCTCATGGGTGAAATTATAACAATTTCATGTTGATATTATAATTTACACTTATATTTCAGATTTATCGACATTCCTTCTTATCATAGTCTATGGTATTCTTGTGTTATGGTTGTGTTTCCAGATTCCATCCACCAAACTAAAAGTTGTGCATTAGTAAATAATCATAGCACGAGGAGTTCCCGGTGAAGAATTATCATAGTGCTTAGGATTGGTGATGACAGACCCAAATCACACTATCCTCACTCTACGTGCGATCACAGAGAGCCTAAAAACCCATTTTTAATAGTTTACTACCTATTACCCCTACCGACATCGAGTTATTTGACCACCGTTGGTTTCTTCCCCATACCGGCATCGTCATCTAACCGATACTGGTCTCTGTGTTATTTTAATATCCTTAGAACAACAAGGTTCCCACTCACCCAAATCCAACCTAGACCTTCAACCAATCAACCCCGCACTTTACTGCACTCGATGCACTGTCTCGACTGAACAAACCTTGGTTGTAATTAGATTTAGAATTACATTTTGATATTTGGCATTAAATGTAGTGTATTGTGTCTATGAGAAACCTAAATCATTACATTGCAATAGGACCTATTTATTTAAGTTTCGTGTTTGCATTAAATTGTATTAAACAATGGATTGAAAACCTCTCTAGGAAGCACCACGCTTCCTAGATCTAGCATACACTAGGAAGTCCACTGTCATATGCTATTTAATACTCTTTTATGGTCTTGCTTTTCATTTACAGGTAGTCTTTCCCAAAAAAAAATAACTTCTCTATGATCAACTTGGATAACATCAATAATGCACGCATTCTACCTTCCACCTTCACTTCACAGGTATTCTTCCTTAACCATTTACCTTCTATTTGTTTCATTATAGAAAGCATAAAACTTATTGGTGAAACAATCGACGAGTTTCATCCATCGCAATCACAACTTATCTTTATCCACGACTTTCAAGCTCAACTTCATAAGTTGCAAATAAGCAACTTCGCATACATCACCGTGTTTGGATTCTACTTTATTATTGTATCCTCCATTTGAACCTGCCATCTCTACTTACCCGCTTCCTCCTAGCTTCGTCACCCCTAAGCTTCCCATTTTCAATGGACATGGTGACCCACAGAATATCTTAGAGCATTTCATGTTGTTTGCCTTGATTTCGCTGATGATCATATTCTTTTAGCTAAACTCTTTCCTCGTAGTCTCCACAATTATGTGATGTGTTGGTTTTAGTACCTACATGTTCACTCGATAACTTCATTCACGCATCTAGCCGATGCTTTTCTTACTCATTTCTCCATCAATATCATCTCTAAGATCTCTTACACTCAACTAGCACAACTTAAACAAGGATCAAATGAACACCTTGCTAACTACGTTTTGAGGTATAAGAACAATCTAGCGAAATTGACAAATGTGCTTGCAAAATGAGCTTCAAGACTTATTCATTCGTAGATCTTTTATCCTCTCTAAGAGAGTGTTCTATTTGAAACCTATCCTTCGTTTGATTAACTTTGTCATACTCTTAAGCTTCGTGAGACCAAACTCCTATCCATAGGCAAGCTTAAGTATCAGGAGCAAGCTTCGTCCTCCACTCATTTTCTGAACAAGACACCATTCAAACCATCTGCCACTAAGCCAACCGACACTAAAATTATTGTCAACACAATCACTCCTACTAAAGAGGTTCAATCACAACCACCCCAATGCACGTTTAGTAACTTTCCAATGGCTCCACATCTCATATTAAAACAACTTCTCGAGAGAAATCTTATTACCCTTCCCCCACCACTCGAGTTAGACCCATCATGACCAAAAGGTAGGAACTACAATGAGAACTTGCGATGTGATTATCATTGCTGCGTAGGACATTGTACACATAGATGTTTCAAAATCCGTATAATCATCCGAGATCTAATTGATGACAATTAATTAGAGTTTTCAAAGTCTACTAACTCTACTTGACCAACGACAAAGGTAAACTCAAGATCTTTAACAACAAATCTCAACAAAGTGACAAGAAGACATCTGACTCTTCAACAAATCATACATATCCCATAGTACCTCCTCCCAAATCAGGAGCTCTATATTTCTTAGTTGCAAGTGCTGACGCTTCACCACCACTTATCTTTTTCTATAATCACGATTATCATGTGAAATTTACATCTAATCATTTACATATCAATGCATCTATTGGCTCGACCTCCATTAACAATACTAAGGTCAACCCATCATGGTCCGTTAGTGCATGCTCTATTCCAGTTCTCAAAGCTATAGGCTACCTGTAATCGCAAATTGAGTACCCTTTCAACAAACCCTTTGGCGTTATCAAAGTTCATGTTACAGTTGGTACTCTTACACTACTTGTGCCTTTCCTCATTGAAAACACACGATTCTTAGATGCGACATGCTTCTCGGTCTCAATTGAATCTCGCTTCTTAATCAATCATTTATATGAATCATTTCACGACTTAAATTTCTTCAAAATAATCATATCATTTCTATTGACATGTGTCATTCCATCTGCTCCATGGTCGCCATCTCCTCACACAGTAGCTAGTACATCATCTACTTCATCTGGCGCATCACACTCTATGTTACTCAAAGCACAATCTACTCCTAGTTCACCTACTCACGCATTATCTACATGACCTCACTGTTCTTCTAGTCCTACACATAAGTATAGGCCCATTCTTAGGACAATTACTACATCTCGACATAGGTCACCACCTCAGTTTATTCCACGTGGGTCTTCATCATCTTTGCATTCAACATCACATACACTTTTTATGATGCCACGACCTTCTTCATATATTCATCCCTCACATGTGCATAGAATTCATTCACCAACACAACATCTACTTGTTATACCACCACTCTTAGAGCATGATCATACATTTTCATCATCACATGCATCAGATGGAGGACCTTTGTCCTTCACGATTATTGGTTAGCTCATTCATTTAAGCACACTTGGGGGCATCACATCTAGTACCTCTCCCCACCCATCACCACATCTGCGCATCTGTCCCTTTATATTTTCATATATCAATCTCCTAGCATACGCATGTTCATTCCTGTTTTAGCGTTGTCATTACCTGATGACACACTGTTGTGCTGTTCTCACTTGACTGTTGAGGGATTACTACACATAAACCCCACACACTGCACTATATGTATTACTCACTCCGTCTATTTATACCTCTTGTGTCATACATCATGCATACTATTTCGACCTTTGTGCATCTATACATCTTACATCATACATCTTGCATTTATACTACATCATTTTAACACATCATACTAGTCTTCATCATACATATACAACAATTTCATGGTCTACGAGTCTAGCATTTTCCATACTACATCGCGCACATCTTACACTCGTTAGTCTACATCATACATTACATCTTATACTCTGTACATTACATCTTATACAACATACATTACACATTCTACCCACCACATGGTCAATTATCATCTTCATTACATATACCGCATCATTTTCATGCTACTGCACTCACTACCCTATGATGCACTTTAGTTCCTTGATCCATACTCGATTGCCGAGGGTTTACAAATCAAATGTACTTACATCCATCGCGCGCTTATCATTCAACCTTTCATCATGTGAAATTTCTAGGATAGTGACACACGTTATAGGCTAAATCATCATTTACTCTATCATCTTGTAGTGGTATACGATTTAGGATACATCACCACTTCTTCGCTATTCATATTGTAGTGATACATGCTTTATGGATAAATCATGTCACTCATACATTCATTTTGTCATGTTATATGCTTCGGCTAGAAGGTTCAAACACATATATTCTATATGTTGCATATCATCATCACTACGCATACATACGCATCATAACGCGTTGACACAATGCACACATTTCGATCAAGCCTCCCGATGAAGCATTCTCGATTATGGTTCATTCTTTTCACCGAGTGGGAAAAATAAATGAACCTCACCGCATAAATTTCCATTTCACTCGAGGGCACGCGTCTCTTATCACTCCATTCATAGCATATTGCATATTATGGTTGCTTTTACTCTTGTTTAATTTTTCTTGGTCATGATTGCTTTACTACACATGCTAGTTAGATTACTTGTATGTCATTTATTTATACCATCCACACATGCACATTCATGTCTTTTTCTAGTTGTGATCGTAGATACAAGTCTCTTACATGCAACACGGATGCTCACCTTCTACCCTTCCTACACTGGTCGTGGTGGGGCATCCACATTCATCTCTTCCAGGTGCTATTGTTTCATTTTGTACTTAGCACTTTACATTACTTATACACACTTTTGACATACTAGTTATTTTTCTAACATGTTAACGGGTGCTTCATGTGCAACATTTGTTATGCAGGATGTTTTCTTCCACACTTGTTTGTTTCATTTCTCGTCTATTGTTTTATTATTTGTGGGCCTTACCCTTTATTTGATTTGCACACTTATTTGTTTGTATGTGATCATAATGGCTCTTGCATGTCTTGCGACATCGTGAATGATGTCCCATGCTTGCAATCCACTTTGTGTGACTTACTTGTTTTCTTGCGTGTTATCATTAATTTTCTTGGTAGCTTACACACTGTTTGTGTAGATTACACATTGTCTTATACATGCATGCTTGTTCATACTAACACTTGTCTTTGGCTAGCCTCTTGTTTGTGCACACCTTGGTTTCTACCAAGCACATTCCCTTCCCCCTGTAGGGAAGATTTCATGTGGTTTGTCCTCTTTTGGGGCCGCATTGTGCTATCAGCGACGTCACATGCGCCCCCAAAGAGGGGGCATCATTTGGGGTTTTATATACTACACAACACATTTACACCGGTTCAGTTTAGTGCACTTTCCGCCCTTGGCATTGTGGGTTACATACAACGACTAGGTTCAAACTAGTCTACGAACCCCATACAGAACATATTTTATAAGACATGGTTGTCCTTAGCATTTTGGGAAGCAGTTAAAGGTTAGAGGATACAATGAAATTCCTCCCTATACTTCTTTTGCCAATGGCGCCAGATCTCCCAAAAAACCAGGACGTACAAAGATCTCTTCACATACATTCATGGAAGTAGTTATAGGTCAAGGATACAATGTAATTCCTCCCTACACTTCTTTGACTTATGGCGTCGATCACCCAAAAAACCCCTACAAGACATGATATTCTTCTACACTCTCTTTCTTGACATGGATCAGGTGCACATGTTCCATTTACATTTTTCATTTGTGTATTTTACATTCACATGATTTTTACATTTATATACATGCGTCTTTTACATTATGTTTTTACACATACATACATATATATTTGACTACTTGATCGTTTTCTCCTCAGTAGGTCCGCTCGTATGAGAAACAAATCAAATGGGGACAACAACAACAATGGCGCCAACAACAACATTTCGCAGCAACACACACTACTAACCATGTAGGTACATCACCCACATCGGCAACTACAAATGCGTTTCCACCCTAGGTTCACTCTCATCATTTTTTTTACTTTTTCATCTTTGGTTTCCATGTTCCATCATCATTTTTTCATTGCACGCTTTGTCTATTCCTTTGGTGCATTTTCTACTATAATCATCATGGACATTAGGTACGCATCTATATCTACTTTATGTTATCGAGATTTCTGCTCACTAACATAAAGTGGAGGCAAAAGTAGACACAAAATCATGCACTTTAGACATTATTTAGTGTCGGTCTCATACTACTATTTAGAAGGCTTTTGAGTGAAGAAATTACTAATTAACCCTCGTCTTTTAGCCATCTTATTTTATTTCCTTTAAATGCGTTCTCAACATATTGCACCCACATGCCTAGTTAACTTCTATCATTTCACATTATTTTAGTCTTGACTAGGGTGACCAAGCTAGTACTGGGGCACCCCGATCTTTTTTGAACTTTCCCACCACCTTTTGGGAACTTTTTAGCTGTTTCAACTTCTTATCATTTTGGTGGCCGACCATTTTGGGGTTAATTACGAAATTAGATCAAGAGAACTCTATAAATATAAAGCTATAAGACCATAATGAAGGACCAAGCACTAGTCATTACTATCATCCACCTAGATTTGCATCTATTTTGGAGATCATTTGCATACATTGGCTCCATCACAAGGACAAGGTTGGTTCATCTTCATCACATAAGCATAGGGGGATGGATTATATTCTATTCCATGGACACATTCTATTACATTTTCTACATCTAGTTATTTCTCGCTACTTCACAAAGTAAGACTAACACAAGAGCACCTAGGGAACAAGATGCACACACACACAAACTACATTTGGGTATGAAATGTAATGCAAAGTGCTCGCTTAATAAGCCCACCGTTATGGTAGATGAGGTGAGTCCGACCCATTGATTTGCATTCTTATTTTTTAATGTTTTGATACTTCTTGTGGTTTCTTGCAGTCTTTCTATCATCTTGGATTATGAACGACACTTGACACAATACAACAAATGGATGCGATACACAAAGGTGAGGGTTTCGCACCACCCGCCAAGCCCAGAGACTCGGTTTTAGACATTTTTCATATACCAAGGCACCCATTTTGCAGACTGCAGTACTCATAGGCACCCTAGTCCTTCTCCAGGCACTCCAGTCTAACTAGATAACTCGGATCCATCCTTTTTGGGACCTCTACGCAGATTTCCCGCTTCATGTTCCTCCATTCATTTCTATGACACAATCCTGCGCAAGTTCATCGAATCAACTAAGTCACTTCCATACTTCTCATCAATATTAGGGTTTCTACTTTCATTATATTATTTTGATTGGGTCATTTCCATAGTTATTTACTACATTTATTTACCGTGTATATACATGTCGTTCTAGATTATATTATCTATCATATATCCCATTTTTAGTTAATCAATATCGACCAATATGCAAAAAACGTAAGGTGTAAATCCACAAACAACAAGCAATAAAGATAAAATCAAAGTCAAAGAAAAACATGTGTTTTTAATGACTAGTTTTCTTCCTTAGTAATAGTGCATATAAACGACATAATTAGAGGCTAGATGTACATAGTAAATGTGTGACTTGATGACTACAATAAGATTGATCCGATTCGTGATCTCACACTTGATAAGAAACATTTATAACTCAATTGTGGGTAATGGATTTATGACCTATGTTAGCAATAGAGATGCATTCAAAATTTTAGTAATTTACTATAAAAGAGATCTAAGGAATGTATGTTTAAATGCATTTCCATGTGCTTCTTAATGCATTCCTTTAATATGAGATCCATGTCCCCTAAAGATTTAGGTTGGATGTGTTTATATAAGTGACCATTTGAATTTTTCCCACATAATTGACACAAAAGTGCCACCTAAGTGACCGAACTAAATTGTGCATTTGAAAATCAATTTGTAAATATAAGGGGAAGGTTCGAATCATGTAGGATGGATTCATTGGTTGAACATGTCTTATGACCACAAACCTATTTAGGCTAGATCTAGAACTTGTTATGAGATAAGTGATATGATGTAGATGTGTTTTGTAAAGCTGTGTAGTGATTCATAAAGTGCCAAGTTGGGAATATATGTGACTTAGTGGAATCGAGATACAAGTTAGAGTATGAAGCATTAAGTTGGTAAATAAATGGGTAAATGGGATCTTCGTCGAATAAATGCTTAAGTGATATTTCCAAGTGCACATGACCAAATTTTGGGTACTACAATTGCCCCCACCCCCTCGCTTAATCCAATATTGACAAATGCTTGATAAAAGAAAACAACAAGTGCTAACCTTGCATCCTAATCATATGAATGTGATGGGAAATTAGTGAATGTGTCCATGCGTAAATCCAATTTGAAACCTACAACCACATGGAAAAGGTACATATCAATTCTAAATACTGATGTAAAATCAACATATGAAAAACTAAATATGTAAAACGAAATGTACATATAATGACTACCTTATTTGGTCATGCTTGAATCGTACCCCCAACTGCTTTTATATGAAAAGTGTGTAACAAAGTTTTCCCCATTTTGAGTGGGTGCTAAAATGTTGTAAGTGATGTAATATCTCATGTGAGATCGGCCTTGAGTTGTTGAAGCCTATTATTATTCTTAGGATACTAAGAGATCCCATGTTTTAATATACGAGTACTAAGAGAGCTAACATATTAGTCTTGGGATAATGAGAGAGCCAATGTATACGTATTGTGATACCAAGAAAGTCATGTATAAGTCTTGTGTTATCAAGGAGCCATATACTAATATTTTATCACTAACGGAGCCATGTGTCATGTTTGTCATAAAATTGACATAAATATATTATGATCTAGTGGTCTATGTTTGTATGAATGAAATAGTGTAAAGTGTATGTAAATATGATATGAATTGTACAAATGACACCAATGTATCCGAATCTATATGATGAACTTGTATAAAGTCTCTATAAATGTGATTTAATTTAAATATGTAACGAAATTGTTGAATCTTTGTGACGAATTTGATAAGAATGTGACAAAGTGGTCTAAGTTCATGTGAATGAACTATGAATGAAATTGTGTAAAGTGTATGTAAATATGATATAAATTGTGCAAATGACACCAATGTATCCGAATCTATATGATGAACTTGTATAAAGTCTCTCAGTAAATGTGATCTAATTTAAATATGTAATGAAATTGTTGAATCTTTGTGACGAATTTGATAAGAATGTGACCGAGTGGTCTATGTTCATGTGAATGAACTTTTACCAAGTCCATGTTACTCTAATCCGAAATGGACAAATGTATATAACTATTGTGAATATATGTATTCGAACTATATGAAATGATAACATCTTGTGATGTAAACTATTGGTGTAATTTGGAGGAAAAACACTAATAGTTACACTTAATGTGTTATAACAATAGATTCATAATTAAAAGACTATGATTGAATAAATAAAATAATTGTATAAGAAAGAACTCGTAATTAAATAAATAAATATCTTTACTCAATTTGAGTATGTATACAAGCTAGGAAATCTCTATAGCAGATATGAATGCCCGTAGAAATTTGCAATTCATAATGTGTACAAAACATTGGAAAACTTTACAAATGAGATGTATTCCTAGTAAAAATGGATAAAATCTATAAGAGAGATGTATGCCAACACATCTTATACAAAAATAGGAAAACTCGGTAAGAGAGATGCATGCCTCTAAAAACATATGTCTTCATTTAAAACCACCTTTTTATAGTGGTACAATGCAAAAGATGGAAATATGTTAAGAGTAGACCATGAAAGGTTTTGAATGGGAACAAAAAGGTCATCCTACATAAAATGACGTGTATACAACTTTAGGGTGGATTTGAATGGGAAGAAGTGGATACAATCTAAAACTTATAATAATATTATTTTTAGTGCTTTTTGTTGGGGTCATATCTTCTATCTCATTGACATGGTTTTCTAACCGAGAGGATGTATTAGAAAGATGTCATAACTATTTGGAATGTTTCAAATTTGCATTGCATTACACAAGGTATATGACATAGAGGTCGTATTACACAAATTATGTTGTGCAATGGTTGGATTGTGCAATAGTGCGTAGCTTTGGTGTGCAATATAGGAGTTGTGAAAAATTGTGTAATATTGTTATAAACATGCTTGCAAATGTGTGGGTACTTGGTCATTATGTAAAATGCTATGGAGTTGTGAATTACCAATATAAATTGTCGAAGATTGTGTATGCGACCAATGTGTAGTAGGAGTTGCTTTATGGTGTGCACAAAAATTACACAACATTAGATAATAACGACAACAAATACCGATAATTATGTGTTGAAAAGTACTTGTCGAAGACCGGATGTCAAAATTGACATAATAAGTATAAATACACATCTCTTAAAAATAATCTCGGATTCTCTGACAATATCATCGTGATTTTTCTTTAAAACATGTAATTCTTTAGAGCATACGCATTTCCTAGGCACAATTTTAGAAAGATTTTTTAACAACTATTTCAAGGTTGTTGTTTTGTTATAAATAATAACCATGTCTAGAATGTTTATGCAATGAGTATGTTAAGTGCTAAATATTGTAATGTACTATAAGCAAGTATTATAGTTGCACAAAATTTGTGCATGGACTACTAGAATAATGTGAATAGAGTTTTGTATAGATATTTTTAAGTTATTGGGTTGCATTAAGTCAATAAGAAATATATTTATTGTTGGGGTTTTAACCCGAAAGGGTTTTCCTGATAAACCTATGTCTATATCTTGTGCTATAATACTCCTATGTTGTTTTAAGATCTATATTTATCATTCATCTTTTTGTATTATAACTAATTAAGTTTTTGGTTGGGCACATGCAATTTGCAATCTAATTTCCCAACATCTACTATCACAGATTCTTGGTTTAGAGTTATTTAGGAACTTTAGAGGTATATCTTGAAGAGTTTTCTTGGTTGAGGTGTGTGGATATTTCAAAAGGAGCGAGATATATATCAAAGCACAAGTAATAAAGATTGGGAAATTTAATGGGTAAAACTTTGAGCTAAGGAAGATCAAGATGAAAGATCCCTTAATTGATAGCGATCAATGGGTCATTGTTTCATCGAAAGGATTTGTGGGGTTGAAGCAAGAGGAATGGAACAAGTTAGTAGAAAGACAAGAATATCTATCGAAATATATCAATCATATTTAGTGCTACAAAATGTCTTTGATGAAAATATGGAATAGGAATTATGAGACGATTTGAGAAATTTATTTATGGGTGTCGTTATTCCCTTCATTTAATCAACTCATGGTTGATGTCATATTCAAACCAGGGGTGTGTCTGAAGCTATATGCAACAAGAAGAATCTTAGTGAACTAGTAATTGATTGTAGATATTTATTATTTTTATTTTCTGGGGGGTTTTAAAGTGTCTTTAAGATTTCTTGGCCAAAGCCTTATTAAAGCTAAACTATAAGAAACTTGTTGAAATAAACACACATTGCTGAAATAAATAAATCCTTGCAAAACTAAACACACTGCTGGAAATAAATATACGTTGCAGAATCAAACACACTGCTTGGAAATAAACACACATTGCAAAATTAAACAAATTGTTGGAAATAAATATACTTTGCAAGAATGAAACATGCTTTGTTGAAATAAACACACTTTAGAAAGATTGCTTAAAATGATTTTGAGGAAATAGAAATGTACATTAAAACACCTGCAGGAACGATAAATAACTTATATAACAGATTTTAATTTAAGAATCAAAAGTACTTACAGAACTACTAATTAACATATTTACACAAATTTCTTGAAGATATAAATACCAATAAAATAAAGGATCTTGTTTCTTGGAGGAGTGGGCCCTTGCTCCACCTTGAATCAGGAGTTGACAAAGTATGATACTCTCAAAATGAAATGGCTATCTTATTATTGAACTGTTCTATCTTACAAAACTTGTAAATGTATGTATATCTATATCATCATTTCTATCTATCTTCAGGTCTTTATATATATTTCATCATCCGAAGATGCATTTACAATCATAAGTGTTCAATAGCTGTCTATCCACCTATAGGTTCTAGTGAAACAAAATAGTGCTCAAAGTAGATATGAAATTTAGAAACCTAGATGGACATACAACTGTTGGTATTACATAAGTATTTATGGAGTGTGAAGAATCGGAAATTTGTTGATTTATTCTTGATTGGAGGGCCCATTAATTGCTCTATCACCGGATTTTGATAGAATAAAAATATTCCCATTGATTCCGGAACTTTGGAGAAGTTTCAGAACCAAAGGGAAACATTCTAGAACTAACTGGGAAAGTTTCGGAGCTAGGTGCAAGAGTTCCGAAACTAAATGTTGGAGTTCGGAACTAAGAATGAAGGTTCCAGAGCTAAGTGATAGAGTTCCTTAGCTGAGTGATGGACTTCCGGAACTAAGTCTTAAGGTTCCGGAGTTAAGTCGTATTGAAGCCAATTTCCTCATAAAGGTGTTGTTTGCTTCATACTTTGCTTATCTGACCAAATGTGACATGTTTTATTCCAAAAACTAAATTTCCACACATTTCGTTAGGAATTACAAAGTTTTTAGATGTTAGAACTAAATCAAACAAAATATGGACAATTACATCCTAACTTATACTAGATCAAATAAAATCCACAAAATGCAGACAAACTTGATTAAAAGGAGAGTAAAATGAGATCATTCATTGCACATTGATGAGACAAATTTTGGCCTTATCAGTTATACTGTGGCCAAATATTTGGTTAACAAGCTATTTATAAGAAGGAAGATGTATTCCTTAAGAATGAAGGATGGCACTTAGTTACAAAGCACCTAAATGCCTTCAAAACTTTGTTAAGTTAGTTTTAATCTATTGATATAAAGATAAATGCATTATTCTTAGATGTTTTACCATAATATTGGGATAATTTAGTAATAGAGATCACCGACACTTCAACCAAGCTCAAGATGGATGAGAATTTCTTAGCCTTATTATTTGAAGAAGTAAGGCACATGTCAAATGAAGATCACCGGGTGATCCATTTCTTGTGTGGGGAGAGCGTAGAAAAATGGTAAGTGGAAGTTAGGGGAGAAACATTGTTGGGATGATGAAATATTGCCTAGGCTGTTGAAGGCACATATGATAGTGGCGCGGAAGTATGGGGCGTAAGTAGGCGCAAGGGTGTGACAGATATGTGCCCTGTGGTTCCATGCCCAAAAAGAGAAAGTTAAGGACTTAGCCATTTTTCATGTTTGCGGGATAAAAATAGGATTGAGTGCAAAGAGCAAATTGGAATTAGGCACGAAGACTTGGAGGATACACAAAAGATATTTTGAGAACAATAAGAGGTTCAAGCGTAATATAAAGTTGAGCTAATAATAGGGTGCGAGATCTAGTGTTATTATTAGACATGCTTATTATTAGATGAATCTTAGATGCTTCCTTAATTGATTTTGTAGCGGTGCATGGTTATTTTGAGCATGCGGCCTATTTTACGTGTGCATGGACGGTGAAGGGCAAGTCCCCAACCCTATATATATGTATTGATTTGCATGGTTTTGAGAGGATGATCATCCATTCGTATGTACTAGAGATATCTTGTTGGTTTACGAGTGTGCATGACTAATGACAATACTATGTATATATTCAACTTCGTGTTTGATGATGAATTAATATAATGGATCACTTTGTGGATGGAGATTGATTGTTAATGTTTCTACTTATGGTCATTATATGGTGAATCGGTATTAATCTCTATGTGATATTTATGTTTACTTATTTTGCGTGTTTCCAAATTTAGTTCATGGATTTGATTGTTAAAATGGGATACGCACTTTGAGATTTGATTATTATGAATATGCATGCTAACACCCTCGTAAGATAGTAACAAAGAGGGATCTGGTACCTTTGTGCGCTTCGAATGAACACTCATATCTGTTTGAGTGATGTGCTTCAGCGTGTCTAGGATTTTGAGTAGAAAAAAAAAGACTACATTTTGGTTCCATTGCCATGACCTCTTTTTGAACTGTTTACCAGATGTTGCGTGATGATGGCATATCAGTTGACTCGCATAACTATTGAAGATTGGGTGATTGGCAGAACAAAATCAGTTTACGCAACGATATAGTACTAGACCTGATTTAAATGCACACAAGTGGTTGAAGAACATATTTACCACGAGATTTATGAGACGTTATTTTGTTGCTTTTCAATAAAATTGTATGAGTGGTTGTTTGTGTATGCATCAAAGAAAAGATAGATTTATAGACCAATGACTTGGACGCAAGAAGATTATCGGGATTTTTTTGATGCGAGATGAATCTTGTACTTGTGTTGTAGATCATTGTGGCGCGAATCAGGTGTGTTGTGAGCGATTATAATTGGAGCACATCGTGTCTACATATTTTTGTCTCGGAAGTTGCTGATTTTGTGTTTTTACGAGAGCCCAGAGGATCTTACTTACGCACTATCCCTTTAGCGATTAAAATCTTGATGGTGGTACTTTGCATTTAGAGTGCCTCCCTATGGTTAGCTAAACCCACCACTGCGAGCGGGGCAAGAGCAGGTGTGGTGAGAGATGACGGACCTTGTGACGATGAAAGGAAGAGAGAAGAAAGATAGCTTAAGTATAATGAAATGCAGGAGAGGGAATTGAGGAATAAGTGTGATATTGAGGAGTCTGTGGAGTTGCAGACAATGATGTCTCATGAAGGATTTGAAGCTCATGTAGAAGGCGCAAATCTAGAGCATCAGGCTCTCCCCCACTTAGGAAAGCATACTAGATAACTCCCTCTAGATTCTGATGAGAGTGCGTCTAATGAGGAAAGATTGAGGACCACAAGCGTGCATCTAATCCCACATGGCGACTTAGCCCTTACGCTTGGTGTTTGAGTTCCAAAAGAAACTATTGATAAACAGCTGAGTGTATGTAATCCAGTAGTTTCAGGTAGACATCATTTCCCTTTGAGTACAGAAATGCATCAGAAAAAATCTATGACATCAGAGGTAACAACATATTTGCTATTTAGAGGACCGATTAGAGGAATATTTTATGGCGCATCATCAAGACAAAGTGTGGACACAGAGAACATTTGAAATACATCTGGAAGTACTACAACTTTGCAGACTATTGGAGTTCACTTTAGTACTATTGTTGGGACACAAGGAAGTACATCCACTAGTTTGACGCCCGCTTCGGGAGGAGGATCGGGAGGCTTGAGATCTAGTGGATTTGGTGGTTCGAAAATGGAGGGAACATAGGTTCGAATCTGTGGGCATGGTCCGTACCAACCACAACAATTTTAGTATGAGATGTCTCTTCACCTACCAGAGTACAAAGGCATTGAGGATACATCATAACACGTGCACATGTGTGAGACATACTATGGCATGCTAAGGGAATCACAACTCGTGAGTGTAAGGCAAGTCAATTTTCTACTATGCTACAAGGGCACACACATAGTTGGTATAGAAATTTTGATCCTAATAAGACCGTTGTGGATTATAAGACGCCGCATGATGCCTTTTTGGTTGAGTTCCATATACTTGAGTTTGAACAGAAAAACATTAGCGTGTCGAAGGAGATTAAACATGGCATGTATGAGAGCATAAGCGAGTATGATGCGCGTTTAAGACCCTATTATCAACGGTGTCTTATGATATTCACCTTAGATAGCATGCACAATGGTTTGTTGGTTGATTGATAACACCGTTTAGAAGAGAGTTCTCACATAAGATATTTATGGATCTGCATGAGGCTTTAGAAGTAACTCTTCACACCGAGGTAGTCGGAAGTATGGACACATGAGTCACCCATTCTTGGAGGCGCAAATAACATCTATGGCAAAGTAGTTGGAGAAAATTTCGGCCAATTCAACTCATGAGACGAGTAGTGGAATATGTTGTACAAATTGCGAGGTGAAGGAAACACTAAGGATAACTACCCATGTAAATTGGTGCATGCCATGTTGTTGGAATGTGAGATTTGTCACTTGGATCATGATTCAAGTAGGTTCCTGTTGTTGCGGCGCACATCCGAAGAACGTATCATGTTTCTGTAAGATTTGTAAGTCTCACACTCATGATATAGTGAACCGTAGATTGATCAATCGATTCATGAGGCTATTTAGACTAGTGTGCGTTTGAGTAGTGTAGGAGGTGGTTCTAAGGAACATGGAGAACAACATAATGAAGGGCACAATAATGGGGATAATAGGAATAGAGGCTTCGTGGTGGATAAAAAGGCCGAGGTCGCGGTGGTGGAAGAGGAGGATTTCCTATAGGAACTTGTTTTACTTGTGGATCTCCTTATCATTATCAACGTGAGTGCCCTCATAATATAGTTTGCTCATGGTGTGGAAAACAACATAAATTTGAAGAATACGATGACTTGTATGAGAATATGAGAAAACAACAAAAGCAAGATAAGGGAGCAACTATGATTAAGATACGGTGCGCGAGATGTAGATTGATGGATGTTGTAGGTTGGGATTAATTACGAATTATAACTAGTGGTAGTTACCACACGCGCCGAGGCTACGTGCACCCGTGAACCTCCGAAGTATAAACTGACTATAAAAAAGCAATAAGTGATCAATGCAAAGTACCCTAATGTTGAACATCAGAAATAAGTGTACCTAGAGACTATGGACGTTATCAAGAATCTACAAGGAGAAATTTAAAGTTTGAAGGAATAGGCGTGTGCGATGGAAGAAAAGAATGTTGAAATCCCACAGAAGGATGTAGATGATTTAAAGGAAGTCTATAAAATGTTACATCAGGAGAACATAATCCCCTTGTTAGGAGAGTGGTTGAGAGAGAAAGTACCGCACGTAGGTAATGAGTGCAAGAGGTAGATCCTCCATGCAAATCTGTCTCCCCATAATCACGAGTATGATAAAGAGATTACATTGAATGCGAGTCATAGATGGATGGCTTATGAGCAACATTATGATAGATACATGTGTAAAAGTTAATGTACTCACATTGGATGCTTGGAACCAGATGGGCATACCACCATTGCAACCTTCTTCGAATGTGTTGTATATGGCAAATAGAACTAGGGATAATCCTATTGGAGTATTAAAAGATGCGACTATTATGATTCAGGAACCAAGTTTACTGGGGACTTTGAAGTATTGGAGCTCGCGAAGTAAATAGTTTCCCAACATTACTTGGGTGCCCCCAGGGCTATGCTGACTAATGCAGATTGTCGTTTCAACAAGGGGTACATTAGATTTGAGAATAAAGAAGAGCATGTCATTATACCTTTGAAAGATGCAAAGGTTACCCCGTATGTTGAGTCTTTAATCGATGAGGACTTGAACATGATATACACATGTACAATCAGAGACCCTAAGGTGATTGAGCCATCTAAGGAGTGATACAAATGGGGATCATGTTCATTCGGTTAGTGATACTACAAGTATTATTTGTGACAATTGGGTGCATGGAAGGTATGAAGTATTCGGGTGAGAGATCAATAGTTAGTGATACTACAAGTATTGCTTGTGACAATTGGGTGCATGGAATGTATGAAGTAGTTGGGTGAGAGATCAATAATAATGTTACTTGCATGATTAGGCCGCACACTATTCAACATTTGAGTCATAACCAGTACCTTGGTACACTGGTGAAGGGAATCCTGATGTATTTTTACGCACCATGGAAGCCCAGTGGAAGGATGAGGGTGATAGAAGAAATATGCTGGTTTATACCACAAATCGAGACAACAACGCATTAGTGGACTACACACAAAGACAACCTATTGGAATAGCGAGAGAGTGAGAATCGCATTTTCTACTAAGTTTCTAAGGAGCAATGTACCTTCACAAATATGTGAATTCCATGTGAAGGATTTTTCTTCACACCATGTTCAGAAGTGTGAGAGACTCGGATGGAAGGGTGGAGACCTTGCCACCATCACTATGGATACATAAGTTCTACGCCACCCTAAGCGGATGCACACGCGCGGTATGTCCATGCAAAGTTGACATGGGAAACAATTAATTGGCTAGAGATGACCACAAGTTTGATCCATACTTTTGACTACTTTTTTACTAAACCTTTGGTCAATGAAGCACTCCAGTTATGAAGTGCCTTAATTTTGGAGATAACACGAAGGCCGAGGAGGAACTTATTTTAGACATGTTTGGAGAGCTGGATTTGGAGGCGTGCCTTGACCTTGAAGAGACAGAAGAAGAAGAAATGGCCCACACCTGGGAAGAAAATGAAAGGGGTAAACTGGTATGTATAGTGCATGATGACGAGGATGAGGACAATAACTTGGATATTAACCATACTTTGAAGGTATGCATGAGTTGATTGATACAAGATAAGAAGGCGCGCGCGTATCACGAGCTCGTGAAAATAACGAAGGTTAACATTGGGGCAGATGTAGAACCTAAAGAGGCCATTATTGGTGATTATTGTTCTGATCAGGAGGTGGCTAAGATTATTGAGCTCCTGCATTATTATCGAGGACTTATTTCGTGAGGCTATCATATGTTAAAGGCATACACCCTTTTCTAGGTGAGATGCGAATCAAACTTAAAGAAGGTGCGTGCCCGATTAGGAAGAGACCTTACAGGATGAATCCTAATCTGCGTGTTAAGGTGAAGGAAGAAATTGATAAGATGTTGAAGTCTAGAATAATTGAGCCCATTGAGGAATTTGAGTGGGTGAGTCCCATGGTCATTAGTATTAAAAAGGATGGGAGGATAAGGATTTGTGTGGACTACAGAGAATTAAATTTTTCATGTGTTATATATTCTTTTCCTACCCCATATACTTGAGGAGATCCTGAAGGAGTTGCAGGGCACGAGATCTACTCTTTTATTGATGGATTTTCAAGATATCATCAAGTGCGCATAACAAAGGAAGATCAAGAAAAGATAACTTTCACCACTGAATGGGGAAGTTTTGCATACACAATTATGCCCTTTGGACTGAAGAATGCACCTACAGTCTTTTCGCGCATTGTTGTGCAAGCATTTCAGAATTCATTCATAAGTTTTTACACGTGTATCTCAATGATTGGACCGTGTATGGCTTGGTTAAGGATCATTGTGACAATTTGAGGCTTATGTTTGAGAGGTGTAGGTAGTTGAGTATCTCTCTAAATATTAAGAAATATACCTTTACGACACCTTTTGACACTTTGTTGGGGCATATTATTTGTAAGGCTTGTTGGTGGATCTAGCCAAGGCCACTATGATCTTGGGCTTGGAAGAACCTAACAATCAAAGTGAAGTGCGTGGATTTCTTGGTCATACAGGGTATTACAGGAAATTCATTAAGGGCTATGCAAATATTTCCGCGCCCTAGAGGAACTTTTGAAAGCTAAGGGAAAATTCTATTGGGGTGAGGCACAACAACATGCATTTGAAACACTGAAGGAAAGACTGACCACTACACCTATTTTACACTTTTCTTCATGGGAAAAACCCTTCCATGTTCATGTGGATGCTTCTGGGATGGCGATTGGCACCATGTTAGCACAACCAGGTGAAGGAATAGCGCACCTCCCAATTTTTTTACAATCGGGTAGTTGACACTAACTAAACAAAACTATAGAACTACGAGCGCAAAGCTTTTTCCATGATTTATGTTGCACAAGTTCAAACAATACTTATTGGCTACACCATTTATCTTATTTACAGATCATATGGCACTTAAGTATTTGGTCAACAATCATATTTTACAAGGGTGCATTTACAAGTGGATACTACTATTTCGTGAGTTTCGATTCTGATGTTTGTGAAACCAGGAAAAAGTAACTCAGGGCCTGATCATTTGTCGAGAATCAATTTTGGTGAGGACGCACAGAGTATTGAGGACACAATGTCAGATGCACAACCTTTTAGATTGAATCACACGCCCACCGAATTAGAAGATATTGTAGTCTTTTTGTGCACTAGCCAGGCGCCTGAGGGAATGAACACATTAGAAAAGCTGCAACTTGCAATACGCTAGACACCGTACCAGGTTGATAGGTGGAAATTTATACAAGCTTGGCGCGATGAATTTTGCACCGGTGTGTACTAGAACACATGCGTGAGGTAATAATGGAAGAAACTCATGGTGGAATTACAAGAGGTCATTACGTAAGATATGCCACCGTGCGTAAGATTCGATGATTGGTCTTTGGTGGGAAACCTTATACAAGGATATTAAATAGTATGTCAAGGTGTGTGATTATGGTCGAGTGCCTTGGGAAGCCTGGATCCAAAGATAAGATGCCTTTGTGGCCTATTACAAGTGTTGAACCTTTTGAGAAGTGGGCGAATGACTTTGTGGGTCCTATTTCCCCACATGTGCATAGGACTAGTGCATGTTATATTATAACTTGTATATACTATTTGACAAGGTGGGTAGAAGAAAGACCTATCAAGGATTTCACGGAAGCTACAACAATGAGATTTCTATGGGAAAACATTATCAGCAGTGTGGATGTCCATTGAGCTTGACAAGTGATAGGGGAACTCATTTTATTAATGAGACCATTAGAATTCTTTTGGATGAGTTTATGGTGGCGCATCACAAGACCACTCCCTATTATCCATAGGCCAATGGTGCTCGCCGAGGCTTTCAACAAGATATTGGGACATACGTTGACAAAAATATATGATGTTGGAAGGAAAGACTAGGATGATAAGGTATCTATTGTACTTTGGGCATACATGACCACTTACAAAAGATTGAATAAAGCCACACCCTTTTAGTTGGTGTTTGACGTGGAGGTTGTATTACCTATGGAATTCATGTTGCCATCCCAACGTATTGAGCGCACAAGTGGACTAGATGATGAATAAGTTGTTGAAGAGCGCATAGAAAAATTGATGCATTTGGATGAGTGGCACGTTATTGCTCGGTGGATCCAGAAGACAGTAAAAGAAAGACAGAAAACATGGCATAATAGACATATTTGGAATAAGGAATTTGAGGTTGGAAAGATGGTTCTTCTATATGATTCAAAGTTTGTGCGCCACCCTGAGAAGTTGAAAGTTCATTGGTTGGGACCCTTTGTTGTAACAAAGATATTGGAATCAAGCGCTTTCAGTTATAGGCACTAAATGAAACTTTATTGCTTAGTTACTTCAATGGGAGTAGGTTGAATCCCTACTATAAATAAGTCTTCTTGGTGTTTGTAATAAGGCATTATTGCCACTTAGATTAGATTTCCCTTTAATGCATTTTCTTTATATGTGTTTCCTTTCCATGTTACTATGCTTTGTCAATTTAGTCATGTGTTGTGTTGTAATAAGTGTGCTTGCGCGCCAGAAGCTGATTATTATCTATTGAATTCATGCGTAGAGGACCGCACATACTTTTAGTGTGGGGTAGATCGGAAAGAATAAGTTATTGGTGCTTTATGTTAGAGATTGGTGCGTGCAGAGAAAGGTTATAGGTGCTCGGATTAAAAGTATTTAAGGAAAATTACTCATATTAAAGACCACACATAGATGGATGGACGCGTAGTGTAACACGAGGTAGGCAGAAGCATAAGAAACTACTTTGTATGAGGCACAATGCATAGGTACTTCGACGTAGGGAAGTACACGAAAGGAAGTTTGTGGCTGAGAAGTAGTAGGTGCGCTAGAAGGTTACAACTGAGGTGTGGAATAATACGACGCGACATGTGGAATAATGGAGGAGTGAAATTGATGCCACGTACGGTGGTAGTCTAAGAGAAATTAATACACGAAAATTTTGAGAACCTATAAAAGATGGTCCTTGTAATGTTATTTTTACCTTGCATCCTTTGAGTTATTGAGCTAAGAAGTGTGATGAAGTGCAAAGAGGAAAGAATGATCAGTTGAACGGTGAACTGTGTCAATTCATGACACAACATTGACAACATTCCGCATGAAGGTGTGTTTGAGATTGTTAGTTGGGTGAGGAAAGAAGGTTCATGTGGTTAGGGTTTCAAGGAGGAAAATTTATGGCTAGGGCACACTAGGACACGAGAAATTAGAAGAACCGGAGGGGATCAAGGAGTGCAGGGCAAGGTAGTGGAAAGATTATAGTTTTCGAGCACATTATTGCTTGAGCGAGTAAATGACACCAAAGAGAGTTGTGGTGAAGGAGCCTATAACAGAAGAGGAACCACAATAGTGGTTCGCAGAGATGAAATACCTAGAAGAAATAATTGAAAGAAGGCCATGGATGTCCCAACTGGCCAAATGTAAGATTAGTCATTTCCATCACCGTATTGAACAAACTGTGAAGGATATAAATGCAGAGACCATATTGAAGATGAACAAGAGGACTGCTAATGGGAAAAGGGTGATGGATAATTCAATATACAAACTATTGGAAAGTGTTGGAGTAATGCAGTTGTATGAGTTGTTGCTCTTTGGCAAGCCAAACCGTTTGTACCAATGGATGATGTCGCAAGTACATGAGGATTCTTTTACTTCGTGGAGAGATAAATGCAAATTAAAGTAACTTAGGTCGACAAAGTTATAGGTTTGCGCAAGACTCGGGATCGAAATTGCAAGATATGTGTCTGATGATGAGGGAGTAGAGGCAATGGCCGCCACGTTCCATTACCAGAAGGGAGGTCGAGCTTTCAATTTTAGAAACATAGAAGACCTAGCTACAAGGGTAGCGACGCGACTGGTCAGTTGTAAGTTGGGTGCCTCGTGTTGGTGCTCAATTTGATCTCGCCCCGTTTTTCCTTGAAAGTCTTCAATCTGCGGGCTCTGTCGTATTTTTTGTCTCCTCGTATTGATGCAATGAAAGCTCATGTCCTTCATTTGGTTGCGATGATTAGTCATTTCCTTTGGTCGAGGATCACTTTAAGTCTAGAATTTGTTTTCTGCTTCCTCTGTCCATGTGAAAGAATTTGTAATTTGGGCATAAATTTGGGTATTTTTCCCTTCCTTTCGTTTTTCCACAATCATGTTTTATTTTCCTATCAATTTTTGTCCCAACATCTGTGGAAATGTGGCCCTTTCTGATTGGATGCGGCTCGGTGGGGCATTTTGAAACTCTAAGGCCCGCTTCAACTCAAGTCTTGTCCACGTGCAGGGCTGCACTCATCTAAAAATTTGCCTCTTGGTTTGACCTTTGGAGTTGCACCAGAAGACACGTGGAGGTTTCTGTTGGCCCTGCCCAGACTTAGACATTTTTTCATGTGGTCGGTGTAGCTTTGTCGAACCATGGACACGTGGAGGGCCAACGCTCATTTGAGGATCCACCTCTGGGTCCTACCTTAGCAGTTGTGCCAAGGAGACACGTAGCGCCTTCCACTGGTCCTTAAAAATTTTCAACAACTCTACCAGACTGAGACACATGGTGAGCCCGCGCTTGTTTAGGGTCTCCACTTTTGGGCACCATCTCAAAGTTGCGCCAAGGAGACACGTGGAGGCTTCTGCTTGGCTCCTCTCTATACTTAAACTTTTCAAGCAACTTTCTAAGGCCTAGGACACATGGAGGGTCTGCGCTTGCTTGGGACCTGCCCTTGTACTTTACTTTTGAAGAAGCGCCGAAGGGACACGTGGAATTTTCCGCTCACTCTGCCCTTGCTTGGACTTTTCAATGGCCGAAGAAACTTTCTCGGACCCTAGGCACGTGGCACCTTCCACTGGTCCCTAAATTCTTTCAACAAATTTGTCGGGCTAGGACACGTGGTGAGTCCACACTTGTTTGGGGTCTCCGCTTTTGGGAACCATATCAAAAGTGCGCCATTGAGACACGTGGAGGCTTCCACTAGCTCCTTTTATACTGAGACTTTTCAAAGGCCAAAAGGTAATTTTCTTGGGCCCAGGGCACGTGGAAGGCCCGCACTTGTTTGGAAACTTGCCTCTATACTTCACCTTTGCAATTGCGCCAAGGAAACACATGGATGACTCTAATCTAAAGTTGAGAAAGGGTAGAATCAACGGTTGTTGTGCATTGCATATGATTTTGCTTTGTCATTTTTCCCAAAGACTCTTGGAGATGCGAATAGGCATTGTTTTTCACCATTCTTTGATGAAATTCCTTGCTCGTTTTTATGTCTCGTAATATTTTGAAGTTGGAATTGCTCGAGGCGTGCAACAAAAATGCGAATTACCAGAGAAAGTCGGATGCAAAGTAGAGTCAGCAGAGGAAAGAATGGGAAAAGGATGAAATGATGGAGGTTACAGGCGCAAAGGATGAAATTCGTGTTGCCAGAGGAGATGATTGGGTGCCCCAGTTAAAACGATGATGGAAATATTTACAATGATTCACCTTTTTAACAAATGACAACTTTTTGTTGTAAGCTTTGTTAAACGTCATTTTCTAGAAATCATGAAAAACATTTAAAAAAAAAAGGTTCCTCGAATATTCTTTTCTTGGGGGGAAAGCTTTAATGTAAATGAGTGTTATCAAAAGCATGCTTTAGTCATGCAAAAGGTCGGGGGTTGAATTATTACGAGAAAATTTGAGAAAGCCTATCTTCTTGAGAGACCATATGAGAAACCTGTTAATCTCTTATGTTTTAGATTTGATCATGTCAAGTTGGTTGCAAGTGTACATCCATTGACAAGCTCTAAGACTGTTCAAAGAAACTTTCCCCTACTGATGAATCTAATCAACTTCGAATTAACTTGTGTTAATCTTGCGCAAATTTGTGTCTACTTTATTTCAGAATGTCTCGCAAATAGTTTTTCTTGTTCCTATTGCTATCTTGTGTTAAAATCCTCTCAATCACACTGCGGATCTCGTCCTGTGATAGTTTAGAGGCATTTGCAATTTCATTACGAGAAGAGCCTTCATGTAGTGAGATAAACAATTTAAAATCAATTTACTTGTCATTTTGTTGATAAAGATTGTCTATAAGCCTTTGAGTGTATCTTAGGCGTGAGGAAACAGGGTCTTTGATGTTTGATTGAGTCTTTAGCTCGAGCCGTCGTGTTAAATTCTTGAAGATTGTGTGAAACCATGCAAATCTGGGCCTCCAATGATGCACACCTTCTGGTTGAAGGAATATTTTAGCTATTATGAAGTATTATGTCATTTAGTTTTCTAATTGCTGTGAAGGTTCTCAAATACCTGGAAAAATCAAGTTTATCCTGCTTAATCTCCTACCAAAAATTATTCAAAAACAATGAATCCTACCTGAACTACCCTTGTTTTCCCTGTGTATCCACAAATGAATAAATTCTACTGCCAAAATATGCAGAAGCAATCAAGATTCCATAATGTCTCTAGTAACCTTAACCATGTTTAGAAAATATCACCATTCTTTAGAAGTGACAACTCGTGAGAGTTAAATTGTGGTGCATTGATCATATTTTCTCAAGGTTTCCTTTCAAATTTGTGCAAAGAAGGATATCTTCATTCTCCTTCACCAACAGAGGTTACAAAATGGGTCCTCTCACCCTAGTCGAAAGGCACGACCTAAAGTAGTGAGGATAGATCAAATCCTTAATGAAGGTGCTATCCATTTCTTCGATGCTCGAGTGACAAAGAGTCGACGAATCCCCTCCCCGGCTACAAAATGAATCATAATATGATCATCTGTCTCTCAGTGTCTTGCTAAATCTGTGATGCTACTCGGTTTCCAAGGGATAATCAATTTGGATACCAACACCTCGAAGAGGTGGAATGAGGTGAACAAGCGTTGGTTATACATAACGCACAAAATAGTGAACAAGATGTATTATAACATTATAAGCTACATTGCGAGAGGTTAGTGACAAAAGCGCGCATCCAAGTAGATAAAGGTGAGAAGATAACTTGGGGCGCCATTTTACTCATGATTGTTCTTTGTCGATTGGTGTGCCCGATGGACCGAAGGAAAAGGTATGGGAGTACCCCATTGAGAACAAGTCCCCGATGAAAAATTTCACGAAGTATAAGTCCCACGATTAAATTCTAATACCTACAAGTAACGCCAAGAGAAATGGTACAAAAGGATGCACAAGACATTTGAAGGACAATGATGCATACCGCAAGAATTACCTAGTGTATTGCGGGAAGGCGAGTTTAGTGGCTCATTAAACTTTATGCTTGAGCTACTTTTACATGAAGTCGGGGAAAAGAGCCCTTGGTGTAAGTTGCCTTTCACATTCACGACGCGTTATTTAAAAGATTTAGTGAAATGATTGCATAACGTACGTAAGTTACAATTCGACGCCTATAAGGTAGACAAAAATATCCACATTTTGTGCAAAACATATGTCTACCCTAATAAGGATGCGTATATGGAGACAATGGAGTCGAATAATATTAATATCACTCTAGAGGTCATGGCAGTAGGGTAGATTGAACCCGCGCGTTTATATGTGCATTTAAGGTCGAGGTTCAAGGAAAGAAAAGTCATTGCGGGTGTACAATTTTCATTGCCGGGTCCTCCAAAAGGTAAACAAACTGTGGGCATGAAGAGGCCACTTGAAGAGATACTTCTAGGTAGGGAAAGTAGGACTTAGAGAATGTCCTTGAGCGTGGAGAAGAATAACAAGAGGATAGTATTATGTTAGATCATGGCAAAAGAAAATTGTGCGGGGGCGTAAGAATGAAGATGTGGGTGCAGGGACTTCACAACCTGTAAGGAGGTCACCTCCCATGAAGAAGAATGAGGAAGAGAGGAAGAAGTGCAAGTACATCCTGGTGAAGGACAGTGACGAGGAGAAGTCATCAGGTAGGGCAATGCACAATGAGGTTTCTATGCCTAGCTTTGAAGTTGTGAGAGATGAACGGGTCGACGATGAGAAACCACAGTTTGAGACAGAAGTCCCCAACACAACCGTACATGAGCGCGAGGAAGAGAGCTACATTGGTGGAGATACAGAGATAGAAGAAAGTGTTGCACACCCGACTGGTGGACCTGAGGAGGAAACTAGAGAAGAAAATCAAGAGGGCATTGGAACACAAGAACATATAGGTGAGCGCACTAGTGAGCAAAGAGATGAAGAGATGGTGCAGATACATGATCTTGGGTACATCAATGACCCTACGAAGATTATATGCGCCGGGGTCCAGAGCACTATTGTGAAGGAACAATTATATGGATGGGAGCTGATGGATCCAGAGATGAAAAACATGCGCACTAGGAAGTAGTTGTTATGGAGTATGCAGACTCACATGGGTAAGCCTGTATTTGATGTGTGCAAGGAGTCATGTGCGTAAAAAGAATGAAGAAGGATCTGCATTCTAGACATGTGACCATCAAGCCGATGGAGTTCTCGGATGAACAAGCAAGCAATGTGTTAACAAAGATAACTGTAGAGGTTGCACACCGAAATGTTGATAAGGTGGCTACCCTAAGAACTTTGCTTGAGGACAAGAAGGATAAGGAATAGGAAATGATAATCCTAAAGGAAGCGAAAGAGAAGGTAAGGAATAGAATGCAGAACTTTCTTAAGATGGCCGAGGAGATTGGGAGGAGATTCTAAAGGCGCAACCACAATATGAGAAACATGTAAGTGCTAGGTTTCCCTTAGCCCTACATTATTTATGGACCTTAGTGCACTTACTGTTAGATGAAGGAACCCGTGCGCATGACCCAAGTATGGAAGAAATAACTGCAAAAAAGGAGAAAGAGGATGCAGTTTGAAAAGAAAGAATAAAGAATCAAATAGAAAGGAAGATACGTGAGTATGATGTCATCCATGATACATTGAGGGATGAGTTGAAAATGGAAAGTTTGGTGCTGCAAATGTGTGAAGATCCTGAGAACATTATTAAAACAAGGAGATTAGAGGAGGAGGATGTAGCCCTCGCAGAATGAATAATGAAATTTTGGGGCGTCGGGGAGAGGTGGTGATATTAGCGAAAAGCACAACACACTCAAAGAAGCCCGAGATCCTCATGCCGATAGAATTAAGGAATTGGGGAAGTTGATGGCGCGAAGAATGGATGTTATGGATGACATGATCTCGGGTTTAGAATATTTATCAAGGGTGTTGAAGCATAAGGGTGAAGACATGATTTTAGATTAAATGGATACTATGCTTGTAGATGTACCTACAAGGGCGAAGAAGGGACTCAATGACTAGGAAGAGTTAGTGTAGTCACAAAATCATGCACTTTAGGCATTATTTAGCCCAGTCTCATACTACTATTTAGAAGGTTCTTGAGTGAAGAAAGTACTAATTAATCCCATATCATTTGCCATGTTATTTTACCTTTTATTTTGTCATTCCTGCACATTTTTATATACATACCTAGTCCGATTAGGCACTTTCTGTCATTTTAGCCTAAACCCAACCGGGCACCTAGGCTTGTAATGAGGCGCCCGGGTGCCCCGGGTCCCACTCGAGGTGCCCCGATCCTTTTTCTACTTTTCTCGCCACTTTTTGGGCTCTTTCTATCCTTTTGTCTTCTCAGTCTTCAACATCATCTTGATTCATTTGGTACATTCGGCGCATTTAAGAAAATCCCGTGTGATAGAGAAACGAAGGTCACAAGTCATCTTCTAACCCTAAAAGAATCAAGTTCTGAGCTTTTTCAAAGACCAGGTGGCTATTCCTACATACCAGGGCACCCTGGGGCACCCCAATACCCTTCTAGGCACTCCACTATGCTCGATCTTCCGAGATCCACCCGTTTCGGGACCCGAGTTCTTTCCTCATTTTATCCTTGCACATCGTGGTTTCTTTTCCATTAGTTTAATTATTTAATTACTTCATACTATTTTAGTGCATTTATTTACAACTTTTATGTCCTCTTAGATTAGATTAACTATCATTCTACTTCTCCTAGTTTAGTTAATTTTAGTTAATCATTTTGGTGAACCCGACCTTCGAATCCACCTTCATTCTAGGGCTTTTCTTATATTTTCTATCATGGCTCCCCAAGTTTCTCAAGTCTCTTTATCTACTTTACTTAAGAGATATCCTCATTTCCAGGCTATTTTGCAAAAATAGCTAGATTGCATGTATCTGGATGATAATACACCGCCTAACCAAATCAGTTCTATATTCGATCATTTATATGACGAATCAGACACTATTTATTCTCTAGCTACTCAACCCCTATTAGATTCAATTCAAGCTCTACATGCTTTATTTCAAGATGAATTTAAGGCTATGAAATCAACCATTACATCCCTTAGATATGAAATTCAACAACTTAAGGATGCTTCTCAATCCCATGTTTCTACTCCTTCTACATCTTATATGCAATCAATGTCCACTACATGATATCTAATTGAACCTCAAGAGATGTCATTGCACTGAATCTCTTATGTTTGAGCATAATACTACACCACATGACATTCTTACTCACCTCCTTAGTCATCATTTGATCACTTTGCCACCTACTCATTACTATCCTCCTTATTACCTAACAAAGTATTAGGGTCGTCGATATTGTAATTATCGTCGAATCAATGGAAATACTAACAACAATTGATATGTTTATAACATATAGTTAAACATATTAAGTGTCAAATGTTTTCTCATTCATTTCTAACGCCATGTTACATCGTCCTCACAAAGGTTACATCCACATGGGCTCCTAAGGCTATTGTTATCACCAAATTACAGCACCCTCCGATTTTTCATGAGCCACAAATGAGCAATCAATTTAAGTAGGTAACATGGGATTGTCTCAAGGCGTGGGACCATGCAATTGAGACAAATGTCCATAGAAGGCTGGTTCCTCTACCTATTCTAATGATAAAAGCTACTCCTAGATAAGGAAATGCAACTATTCTAACACTAACCTATATTTCCAAGGGACCACGGAAGAGAGAGAGTTGCAAAAAAATTAAATTCCTAAACTAAGGGGAGGCGATAGCACCAAGAACACGAAATTGAGAGATTCTAAGTGAGTGAAAATGGGGAGAAAACAAAGTGGGAGAGGGAAAACAAAAGTGCCATAGTCCAAAACAACATTCACATCTCCATCCTCATGGACACAACAAAATTGGTTCTCGCAAAGAACAAAGTATGCATGCTATACCTGCAAATGCAATCAAAGGCAAAGAAGGCAATACAACTCAAGCTAGGGAAAGAAAAGCCACAAAACACCAATTTTATTGCTTAAAATGATGCACAATCCATTACAATATAGGCACAAGGAAAGAATACTTTACAAAATGCCCAAATTTGAGGCTTACAACTCACAAAAGTGTTGGAACAATTTTAGCAGAGTTTCTTTACATTGCAGAAAGTCTCCCCTTAAAAAGAGGCAAATTTTACAATATATAGAAGAAGGGCCTCGAAATTGCCTCACCAATCGAAAAATTTCATTAAAGAGGTATGGGAGGCCATACAATTTGGTACTTTTCTTGCACGGTAGTCATGGGCGTCATACCTCATTAAACCGGTATTTAAACAACCCGTACCATTCCCATTAAAGCCTAGTTCGTTTCTTGCACTCGGCCGATTTGCATGTATTTTCCGCTCCCGATAGATAGTAGCATTTTCTTCCCGGTGTCGGCCGATTACATAAATACAACCACCGGATAACATGATTTACCCCTACCGCCAAGAGCTTAAAATATGAAGTCGATTTGGTAAAGATCCGTAAAAATTCTACCGACGATCCTACTGCCGCTCGACCGCATTCTATAATCGCCTTGTATAACCGACTAATAGTATTTAGAGTTGCCTCGCACCATCAATGTGTCAAGCTACGCCAAGAACATCTCTACATGCTATCTGGTCGGTAGCATTTTGAGTGTTACTGCAAGGTAGCATCTACGGATGCTACCGGTGCTTTTGCATCATTTTCTTGCGACATGTCGCTATCCATGTTACCAACCGGTAGCATATAAAATGCTACTTGCGCTTTTGCGCCATTTTCCCCGCCACCGCCACTATCCATGCTATCAACCAAGAGCATATAAAATGCTACTTTGCTTGGTAACATTCGTATTACTACGGATGGTAGCATCTTTGATGCTACCATTGACATTTTACCACCACCTTTCCCGACCAATCGGCTCAGACCTTCGCCGCAACTCATCTCTCTGCCATGAAATGAGAGAAATTCACGAGATTCCCTATCAAAATTTCAAAGTGTTACACCCATGAACCGACAACGCTTCGACATGTTCAATTTTTCATTTTGAAGGGGTGCAAAATATGGATAACAACTACTCTTTATTCACTTAGTCATGTTCCACCTAAGAAATAACCTATGGTATCCCCAAGTCAACAAAATCAACCACCTATCGAAATTAGTTCACCCCCTCTCTCACCATGTCTTTATGCGCTACTAGTGAGTCTCCTTCTAATATTTCTCGAAGTTCTATATAATTCCCTTATTCATTGCATGCTTGTATTTGACGGTCACTCACATGCGCATAATGATTCTCCTCCTGCATGCACAAATATTATAGTTCCATCACATGATTATCTTATTTATGATGTTGCTTCTTCTCCACTTAATTAGCATTATGCCAATGTTTCTCATACGGCTTCTTCAAAAGAAAAGTATTACCAAAGATGCCACCATTCAAGCTTTCTCACCATCCTACTCCACTTCCGTTTTCTAATCATCTTGTTAAAGCAAATACCCCTCCACTCAAGTTTTCTAGCGACATTACCACCTCAACGTCCCATCACTTTTGTTAAGGAAACTACTCCTTATGTGGATCCACTTAGTGTCTTTTGACTAGACTTCTATCACTTACATGGGGCATGACATCTAACACAATCTCCCCTCTCCTCCTATTAACATAGGTGCATCTTTTTCATCTTTGCATTATCATTCATAAGCATACTCATTACACATTTTAACGTCATCATTACTCGATGACACACTCTTGTGCTTCAGTTCACACTTGATTGTTGAGGGATTACCATTACACTGAACCCCACACACTGCACTATAGGCATTATACATTGTAATTCATCCAACATTGTGTGTCATACATTCTACAAATTTTTCTATAACCTTTGACATTTACACATTCATACATCACACATTTCTACTAGTTTTCCAATATTTCTATCATCTACGCGTCTAGGGTCATACACTATTCATCTTACGCATTACATACATTAGGGTATATATGCACATAGTCACATCATACACTTTGCACATCTATCCATCACATATATTCTACATACTACGTTAGTCTACATTACATATGAGTCTAGCTTTATATTTCATCCCTACAATCTATATTACTACACACCTTACATCGTGTATTATACATTACATGTTATTTACTTTAACATCACATTTTGCATAGACGCACATTTACAAATCCTACTCATCACACGATCGTTTATTCTCACCATACATACTACATTTTATTCTACGTGTTGCACTCACCACCCTATGACGCACTTTAGTTCCTCGATCCATCCTCAACTGCCGAGGGTTTGCAAATCAAATTGACCTTACACTCATCATGCGACATTTCACAATGTGACATTTCACCCTACAACATTCCTAGGCTAGTGACCTACGCTCTAGGCTACATCGTCACTCACTCTTTTGCTATCTAGTATCGGTATACACTCTAGGTTACATTACCGCTCTTTACCATTCATTATATAGTGATATACGATTAGTGTTAAATCATCACTCATCATAATCCTTTCATCATCTAGTGATATACACTTAGTGCCAAATCATCACTCGTCCTTTCATCTTATAGTAATATACACTTAGGTCTAAATCATCACTCATCCTTTCATCATCTAGTGATATATGATTAGGGCTAAATCATCACTCATCCTTTCATCTTATAGTGATATACGCTTAGGGATAAATCATCACTCATCCTTTCATCTTATAGTGATATACGCTTAGGGCTAAATCATCACTCATCCTTTCATCATATAGTGATATACACTTAGGCTAAATCATCACTCATCCATTCATCAAGTCGTGATATACGCTTTAGATATAGGGTTCATGCACATCCTTTCTACATGTCGCATTTCATCACTACACATACACATTCATCACAACGCGCTAGACACAACAAACACTACTCGACCATTTCCCGATGACGCACTCTCATTTATGGTTCATTCTTGATTGTTGCGGGGGAAAAAATGAACCTGATTGTATACACTTCCCATCCACTCGAGGGAGACAGTGCTCCTATCATTCCATCCACATCATATTGAATTGTCTTGGGGCATTTACTCTTGTTTTCTATTGTTTTGCATGATCATTTTACTACACAGGTTAGATTGATTTCTTATATGTTATTATCTATATCATCCACACATGCACATTCACGGCTTTGTTTAGTGTGATTACGAGATACTTGACTCCACACGCAACATGGATGATCGCCTTATACCCTTCCTATACTTGTCGTTGGCGGCATCCACATTCGTCTCATCCAAGTGTTATTGTTTCATTTTCTACTTAGCATCTTACATTACTTGATCATACACGCTTTGACATATTGGTTATAACTCTAACTTGCTAACAGGTGTTCCATGTGTAACACTTGTTTTGTAGGATTACATGTTTCCATGACCACTTGTTTTCTTGTATACACTTCCTGCTATTGTTTTCCATCAGTATGCGGGCTTTGCCCTATGTTTCTATGCACACTTTGTTGTTTGCGACCATGATAGCCTCGCGTGTCTTGTGACATCGTGAGTGATGTCCCATGTTTGTAATCCGTTTTGTGTGGCTTACTTGTTTTCATGAGTGTTTACATTTACTACATTGTCTGCACAGTAGCTTACACATGTTTTCTATAACCATGCAATTTTTCTTTACACTTGTCTTTGGCTAGCCTTCTTGTTTGGGCGTGCCTTGGTTTCTACCAAGCACTTTCCAGGTACATAGTTCGAGTGTGGTTGGTCGTCTTTTGCCACATTCTCATGTCGAGAACCGCATGGGCCCCCAAAGAGTGGGGGCATAATTTGAGGGTTTACATACTAAGACAACGCAGCCTACACCGGTTCAAGATACAATGCACTTTTCGCCCTTGGAGTTATGGGTTTACATACAACGAGTGGGTTCAGACCAGTCTACGAACCCCATACACAACAATGTTTACAAGACATGGCGTCCTTATCGTTTCTAGGAAGTAGTTACAAGCTTAGGGGTTACAGTGGGTGTGCCTCTCTACACTACTTCATCCAGTGGCATTAGATCACACAAAAATTAGGACGCCACTGAGATCTCTTCACACATTTCGTAAGAGCGGTTAGAGCTTCGAGGACACAATGCATTTCCTCCCTACACTTCTTCACAAAGGGCAATGTTGTGTGAGATCGCCCAAAAACTCGCAACAATACATGATATCCTTCTACACCCTTTTCTCTCGACATGGATTAGGTGCACATGTTCCATTTACATTTTCATTTAGCATATTTTACATTTGCATATTTTACACATTTCTATGCACATGTGTATTTTACATAGCATTTTTACATACATACATATTTGACTACTTGATTGTTTTCTCCTTGCAAGTTCGGTTGTATAAGACACAAGCACCAAATTTGGGGCAACAACAACAACAACGCCAACAACAACATTAGGCGATATCACATGCTTTACTAACCATATAGGTACACTACACACCGCAATTGGGACACAAGCATTCCTTCACAGTTCACTCTCATCACTTTTTCTATGCACATTTTTCATCTTTAAATTACACACTCCATCTTCTTTTTGTCATTCCACACTTGAGTCTAGTCCTTCGGCGCGTTTCTACTACACTCTCCATGGATATTAAGTACACACTTCTATCTACTTTATGTTACCGAGATTTCATCTCACCAACATAAAGTGGGGGCAAAATGTAGTCACAAAATCATGCACTTTAGGCATTATTTAGCCCGGTCTCATACTACTATTTAGAAGGTTCTTGAGTGAAGAAAGTACTAATTAATCCCATATTTTTGTCCATCTTATTTTACCTTTTATTTCATCATTCCTGCACATTTTTATATACATGCTCAATCTGTTTTGGCAATTTCCCATCATTTTAGCCTAAACCAGGGTGCCCAAGCTCTGTATCTTGAGGCACCTTAGGGTAACCTGATCCCATCCCAGGGCACTCCGATCCTTTTTCTACTTTCCCACCACTTTTTGGGCTCTTTCTAGCCATTTTTCATCCTTATCTTTTTCCTATTCACCATGTTGGGGTTAATTACGAAATTAGATCAAGAGAACCCTATAAATATAAAGTTATGAGACCATAATGAGGGTCCTAGCATCACTTACTACTATCACTCCATCTAGAGTTGTATTCATTGCATCACTTGCATCCACATAGTTCCATACATCAAGGCTAGGAGATTTGCATCAACACACACTTCATAGGGGGAGGGATTCTATTCTATTCCATGCACACATGCTATTACATTTTCTACATTTAGTTATTGCTCGTTACTTCACATAGTGCGAATGACATAAGAGCACATAGGGCACGACATACACACACACACACCATAACTACATTTGGGTCCGAAATGTAGTGCAACACTCAATTTAGTAAGCCCACTATTGTGGTAGATGAGATTAGTCTGAACCATTCATTTGCATATTTTATTTTTAGGGATTTGATACTTCTTGTCTTTTGTAGGTCTTCAACATCATCTTGCTTCATTTGGTACATTCAGCGCAGATTCAACAAATCCAGTGTGATAGACAATGAAGGTCAAAAGTCATCTTCTGACCCTGAAATAATCAAGTTTCGATATTTTTCGAGACCATGGAACCTAGTCCTCGCATACCAGGGCACCCCAAGTATTCTCCCTGCGCTCCAGTCTGCTCAAATCTTCCAAATCCACCCTTTTCGTAACCTCTCTGCAACTGCGTTCCGTTTCTAGAATTTTCACATCGGACACTGCGACACTCTACAATAGTCATCTATAATCAACTGAGTTCTTTCCTCACTTTATTCTTGCACATTAGGGTTTCATTTCTATTAGTTTAATTATTTAATTACTTCATACTGTTTTAGTGCATTTATTTACAACGTTTATGTCCTCCTAGATTAAATTAACTATCATTATACTTCTCCTAGTTTAGTTAATTTTAGTTAATCGATTAAGAAGGCATATATAAAAATGAGTACTTGAAGCTTTTGCTACTGTATAAAAAGTGAAATGATTATTTGATCACTCTTTATGTATTGACATTCTTTTATAAGTCATTATTTATTATTTATTCTTCTGAGGTATAAGTCAAAGAAACCTCATTTCCAAGGGCGAAAATGATATTAGTGTGGGGTAATGTTGGGCTGATGAAATATTTCCTAGGTGTTGAAGGCACAAATGATAGTGGCATAGAAGTAGGGGCGTGTAAGTAGGTGCGAGGGTGTGACATATCAGAGCTTGTGGTTTTATGTCCGTAAGGAGAAAGTTTAGGACTTATCCGTTTTTGCATGTTACGGGCTAAAAATAGGATTGAGTGCAGAGCACGACTTGAAACAAGGCATGAAAACTTAGGGACATGCAAAAGCTATTTTGGGAAGAACAAGTCTAAGCGTCATGCAAAGCTAAGCTAATAATCGAGAGCATATCTAGTGTTATTATTAGACGGGCTATTATTAGGCGAAGCTTGCATGCCTTAGTTGCTTTTGTAGCAACGCATGGCTATTTTGAGCATGCAACCTATTTTGAGTGTGCATGGGCGATGAAGGGAAAGTCCTCACCCATATATCCGTGTGTGTGTGTATTTCTTTACACCCTTTTGAGAGAATGATCATAAGTTTGTATGTACTTAGAGATATACTTTGTTGGTTTATAAGTGTGCATGATCATTGACAATACTATGTATGTATTCACTTCTATGTTTGATGATGACTTAATATAATGGATCACTATGGATGGATATTGATTATTGATGTTTCTATTTATGGTCGTTATATGGAGAATATGGTATTAATCTCTATGTGATCTTTATGTTTACTTATTATGTGTGTTGCCGAATTGAGCTCATGGATCTAATTGTTAGAATGGGATATGCACTTTAAGATTTACTTATTATGTATATGCATGCTAACACTCTAGTAAGACAAAAGAAAAAATAGGAACCCGGTACCTTTGTGCACTTCGAGTGAGTGCTCGATCTGTCCGAGTGATGTGTCGCCGTGTCTAGGGTTTTGAGGGGAAAAAGACTACAAACGTGTAAAGTACTAAGGTAGATCTAAGAATCCAAACAAAACCTCTTTAAATAAGTGTTGAACTGTGGAAAATTAAGACACTTAGAAAGATTGTGATGTAAATGTGCAAAAACATAAACAACATGAGGTTAGATCCTCTGTGAAAAATCCATCGATTTAAGGTGGTGATGCATAGTTGGAAGAATTGAATGTACTATCATGTAATGAAGGATGGTTAGTCGGCTTTGTATCAGTAGACATTCAAATTTAGAAATTTATCATTCGACACTCGCTAATCTTGACATCGCACACTTGTATGGACAAATGCACTCCTCTCACTCTTCGCTGTAGCACACCCCGATAGAATTTCATGTACTTGTTATCTTTGTATGCCTCTCTGTCGATAGTTTCTAAAACCTAATTGTATAATTCACATATAAAACATCCATGCTTATGCCCATAAAGTCAAAAATGTGTTTATATCTCTCATGTCCAAAATTGTTCGTCTCGGGTGGGTTGTGAAAATATACATACCAACCCTATCATATAGTTTTGTACTGACATGTTGCGAATTAATTATTTTAATTCCATCACCTTCATCCAAAAATACACCCCTTTGCCATCCTTTCGTGTCATAACACCAAGTGAGAAGCATATATAAACAAGTAAATCATACCTCATCAAGAACATGGCACTTTATGAACTCCTAATCTAAAATCTAGCACTTAAGACACTCAAAGCTCCATAAACATATAAATAACTCTTACACAATCATTAGGAAGCACTCTCCTATATTATGAATTTGAAGCATTTAAAGAATTTTTTAGATCCTCGCTTTCAAGCAGGTCCAAGACTACATAGAAGGGTCGAGACCAACAAATGTTATCAATGCAATATACGCTTTGACCAGGCTCAGTTTTAGGTCATAATTTCACAGATGAATCATTTCTACTTCCAGATCTTCCTATTTCTACACTTAGACCACCCAAATTCTTCCATATCCACACAAAATCAGCTAAGTGCACTCTCTCCCTTATGTTTTGACATTTGTTAAGTAGCTAGTCACTTTGAAAAGTGTTATTATGATTTGTGAAATTAATGTTGGAAGTTAATTAAATTAGAATAATCACATATAACATTATTCATCCCTTTTTATATATGTTAAATAAAACATTCTTAAGTTCAAAAAGGGTGAAATTAGGTACATCCTACCACATGAATTCTCACAGACTGGTTATGCAAATATGAAAAGTATGATGAAGGTAATGATTTTTTCAGGGAGATGACTTCACTCAACAAATTTTGGGTCAAGGTCGAGTTAAGATAAGTTTCGTATATGTGAGTATCAAGAATCTTCCTAGATTTCTCGCACATTCCATGTTTTATGAGTAACTTGGTTTTGATCGGTAATATTTGTGATATTAGGTTATATATGTCATTCGCAAAGGATGGTTGTAAAATAGTACACTAAGTAATGATACTTAAAAAATGAGTGTGTATTGGAACTTTGTTTAATCTAGATGCGAGTAACAATACTCGTGCTTGTAATAATACTATTGTTCATGAAGCTAATGAGGTGCACGAAAACCAACATGTCTCCAAAGAGAGAAGACAATGCTATAACATGATATGTTATGTCATATTGAGAGAAGCGAATGTGCACACTATAATCCAAAGGAATGGTGAAAAGGATTAATGAGGGTCCTCGAATTTAATTTCCTTGAACATTATGTATATGATAAGCGAGAAAAGTAAAATTCACCATGATAATTATGCAAACAAAAGAGTATTGATCCGGAGGATATTTTGGGACATTTGGGAGTTACCTAAATCTCCCTAAACCATAATAGAGTGGTAGAGAATTTAACGATCTTTCAGTCGGTACCTGGAACATGGAAAAAAAACATCGTATTCTCAAGATATAGTTGGTCAAATTTTGGTCAACACTTAGACTCTACAGGGTCAATTAACCAATGTGGCAAAGAACACGTGGCAAAAGCAAAGTGCATTCAAAGGAGAATAAGAAAAATGTTTATTTGCGATGTTGGTCTTCAACACTCGTATTTGGATGGTGGGACCACGCTTTTTCTTGGTCAGGCCCTCATCCGTTTGACACACTCCTTTTATGAGGATTCCTTTGCCACCGTGTTCGATAGTTCATCACATGGTGGGTCATTAGGCTACCATGTGGCTTACCACCACTATGAGCATCAGCACCGAGCCAACTTTGGCGAGTTGCTTATTCACAACTCGACGAGCTTCATATGAAAGGACGAGTTCACATAGTTATTGGGAAAGCTAGTCAGCTTAGCTCTCGGTAAGCTAGCCTTTTAATTATATGGTTTAGGCCTTATGTAATACACAACCCACAATGTATATTGTCAGATCGCCACACTTGACGTGGCATTACAACATAACCACCACCATTTCATATAACTCAATTATATGTATTAAACAATGCATACAAAAGATTTATTATGTGACCCGTGCCACGTATATCTACAAATGACGAGCCCTTAAAAAGGCTTCATTGCAGATTGTCTACCCACGTATGTGGCATAGTAAAAGCCACCGTCCCAAGTGTAAAGAGGAGGCCTGTGGGATGCATGGGGCAAAAATCCAATACATGGACTGATTAAACAAGATAAAGAAGAAAAGCCATGTGGAGTATAAAGTGGCGATTCATAATGTGGATCGGCCAACCCTTAAGCCACGTGGAGGGGCATTCATAACAATGCAAGTCGTTATAAAATGTAAAAGCCTTAATAAGGCTTGAATGACAAAAGGGGTCGATGGGGAGAATCGAACCCCTACCGCCCATCTATAAACTCAGGTGTCACTCAGATTTCACCCCGAAATGTGACTACCCAATTTGAAAAATTTCGTACTTTTAAAATAAGGGTCATTTGTTGTTTTATTGCCTCGAAAGTTCTGTATTGCCAAGATAATCCTCAAGAGCCATATTAGCCCTTTTCGCCAAATACCCAGATGCCCAAAATTGTTTTATTCCGTCGTCTGGATTTGTCTCATGGGAAATTTGTATTTAATTATTTTGAGCCCCGTATGAGGCTATTTGCGCTCCGTTTTAACTCTCATTATGAGCGAATATGTTATTATTCCTATATACCGTAAGGATTTTAACTTATTTTAAGTTTTGGGCTTTATATGTAACTTTTGACAATTTTTCGTGTTTTTGTGGTGTCCCGCTCGCTTTCTCGTAAAATTTCTCCTCGAACAACTCCTTCGCGGTAAGCCCGATTTTTTGGCTCTGAGCAGCTGGAAAACATACATGCACATTTTGCCCGTGAGGAAGTCGCCATCGAGGTCCGATCACTGGAAAAAGCGGTCACGCACAAAAGTGCCCATGCGGATGGGCGCCTTTTGGAAAATAAAGGATTTAAGCTGCAGTGGGAAAAATATAAGCCGCAGGCAGGATGGGAATTGTATACCTGCCTGGCAGGGTACTTTTTCCCATGTTATAAAAGTCACTTAAGCTGCAATGGGAAAAATAGAGGCTGCAGGCAGGTGGGAATTTATTGCCTACCTTGCAGGGTAAAAATTCCCATGATATTATAAAAGGAAAGTGACTTAAGTGAAATTATGGGATTTTAGTGCCTGGCCTTGCAGGTAAAGAATCCTATTGCAAAAAAGTCAAATCACTTAAGTGGATCATGGGATTGTGGTGCCTACTCACAGGTAAAGAATCCCATTATGGTGAAAATTCTTAAAAATAGAATTACATGTGCAAAAAGTGCGCCCCTTTGGTGATGGATAAAAATAATTAAATTGATTATTTTTAATAAATTCTATCCTTGGAAAAAGTGCGCCCAAGCTTGAGGAGGTTGAAAAGTCAAAGGAGGATTAAAAGAAAGCAATTAAATTAATTAAATTTAATTTATTTAGTGGCTGCCTCCCCTCTCAAAAAAAAGTGCGCCCCATTTAGGAGTTATTTAATGATTTTAAATGCATTAAATCATTGAATTAATTTCTATTTTCAGTGGCTATGGTCAAAGCACACTGTGAGGCTAAAGTTAAGTGCTGTGTGGAGGATTAAATTGGATTAATTTAATTTATTGGATGGCTGTCCTTAAACATGCAATTTTTAAAAGAGAAAAGCATGATTTTTAATTAATTAATTGCCTTTAATTGTTAGGGCAATTATTAATTATAGAATTGTGAAGGTTATATAAGCATGGGCAGCCATATGGATTTATTATTCAACACACAGGTAAAGAATTGCAGCAAGGAGGAAAAGTGCGCCCCCATTAGAGGAAGGATTTTTGCACAGACAAATTGCTAACAAAGGCTAAAAGCTTCCAGATTTGGCGCATGCTTTGGAAAAGGTTCATCTTCGTCTGCACAATTGTTTTCACAGGTGTTAAAGGAGCTCGGTGTTGATCAAAGGATTCATGATCTCTTTATGTGCAAATTAAACACCATTTTTTGGGGCAGTGAGCTTGAAAAGTGCAGATTTTTATAATTTAAATTCACTATTCATGCTCCTAAGTGGCCATTTTTGTCTCCATAAATTGCAGGAACTCATTACAGGTGCTTTATAAAAGAAAAGGAATATTTATCAATGTCCAATACATTGCAAATATCCTCCGAATCAAGAATTGTCCAGATCTGCACTAAGATTGAAGAAAGCAAAGCCAAATTAGAAGAAAAAGAATTATTCGCACAAAGATTGATAAAGCTATGGCGAAAGGAGATGAAAAAGAGAGCACGATGGATTCATGCATTGCTTCTAAACTTTCGGACATAGGAGACACGATCTAGGCCCGTAACCTCTTTCTGATTTGATTGATGAGATCCAGAGTGAAAGACTTCACTCATGCGTGCGGTCAAAAGTAGTGGAATTATTCGAAATTTGCAGCTTTCCCTGTATGTTCCCAATTGCCGAGTTTGTGATGGAGTGTGCTAGATCTTACCATCCTTCATCCAGATCGGCCAGCGTGATGTGGCGGGAAAGACAATAATTCGCTTGGATGCGGAATTCTTCGATTATTGTTTGAAGATTCCAAGATTTACGAAGGTGGTGACTTCTATTAGCATTCGTGATGCGACAAGAGGTGGGAAAAGCATAGAGCTGATTGTGTGAGCATCATGAATAAATGTTCATGAAGAAGCCTGATCCCCTTCCAAGTTCCCGAGAACTCTTCCACGATCCAATTTGGTGCAGAAGCGGATGATATCGTCAAATTGCTTTGCAGGTTGAATGGTGAAGCGAATGCCTACACTTTCCTGGACATGGATGTATGCTTTCATCAGACTATCAAATCAACAAGGTTGATTCTATAATCGATTGGTCGAAATTATTAGCAGCAGAACATCGGTGAGCAACTCATGAACGTAAAGCGTACCTTCACTTCAAAATGACTTCATACTGTATATGCTGCAGCCTTCACAGGTGTCTTTTCCAAGCTAGATAGATGTGGTATTCTTTCCAAGGATCCCATTTTCGAGTGCTACCCATACTCATCGCACTGCGTGCGAGAAGGACTTCAAAGTGATCAACGATGGTTTCTTCTACGATTTCATCCGCAGTTAGACAAAGACTTGAAGACTCACAGGGTAGCAAGGAAGCATGGGAAGCGGTGTCCAAGATTGGCGGATATTCATCCAGCTTTGCATTTCACATACCTCGTGGTTACGAGCTTTTCAGTGAACCAACAAAGATGCCAAGGTACCCGAAAGTGATGATGATTGATTGCCATGGAGCTAAGCAGGCAACTTGTGGAGTTACACGACCTTCACGGCGGCACAAGTCTACGGGCTACTTCCCACTCACCGTGGATATTACAGCCAGCATCGGCATTCACAGAGCTCGAAGAATGGAAGCACAAATGTTGTCCGAGTATGAGCAAGAGTTCTTCCCTGCACGGCTTAATTTTGATCCATTTGGAATAGCCAGGAAGACAATCTCCCAGGAGTACGCACATGTACCTTCGCTAGAAGATTTCTGGATGAAGTGCGTATGAGTACGAGGTCGAAAGAAAGATTTCAGCAGCAGTCGGCAAAGCAAGTATTTGACTTTGACTAGCGCGATACCGCGGATCTTAAAGATGATGGGAACGTGGTACTTGACACTTACCATCAAATGGGAGGAGATAAAGCTCTACTACAGATAGCAATGGTAGCAGCACAATAAAGAAAGATCCGAGTCATGTGTTGGTGAGTACTTCGAGCTGGTTACAACGGGGATACCGCCTTGATGAAGTATTGATGAATCAAATCACGGCAACTTCTCGCCAGAGATTCCCTCAAGCGAAAGCATGAAGGAGAGAGCAGCAGAAGGTCCGAGAAGTTGAAAGTACGCAGAAAATCTCAAGAGAAAGAGGAGACCACTTCTACGACCATAGCTTTGACTCCGACTTCTCCAGTACCTAGTGGATCACCAACTATTGCACCACAGCAGCAGGATGTTTCCATGCCTTCATTGAAACCAAGAACGCTTCATCTTCTCTCCGCAGCCTACTTCGGCTCAAGACCCGCCTCCAGAGGAGATGTTGAAGCTGCAGATGACGGAGTTCGAAAGAGCTTTGTCCTTGGATGTTTCAGAGGATGGCAGCCATGATACTGTGGCACTTTCTGATGGAGAGGATGCAGAGCGGGAAATAGTAGCGCACTCAGCAACTTCTCATTCTCCGAGAAGTAATTTCTCGGAATGGTTAGCTTTGCTTGGTTCCTGAAGCAAGAATAGAGATGAACTTAGAGGAACATGACTTGCAGCTACTTCAGGATCTGAGCAGAAGAGACAGAAGGCCTAAAGTTGCTAAAGCAACTTCTAGGTTGATCATCGAGGATTCGGGAGAGAAGTTTGCTGAGATATTAATCCCGGCGGAAGGAAAGGTAGAAGAGGAACTCACGGCCGAAGATGTGACGGTGACCAAAATACCACTCGGTCAAGCTACCACTGAAGGATTGAAGCAGGACACGCAGACGTTCTTTGGATGCTTTGTTCTTAGCTCGACAAAGAAAAGGCGGAGAAAGAAGAGTCACAGGCAAATAACTCAATTATGTGAGATCATAGCCAAGGTTGCTAAACCTTCCGTCACCCCATTTCTCATAAGCAGTGAGTAATCATCTTATGCAGAAATGGAAGATGCAAGCAATCAAGTAAAGGCTATTGACGAATGGAAGGATCAGATTATTACATCGCCAAGCTTCGTGCAACTTGGGAAGTGCCACCCTTTAAAGGTTATGAACGATGCGTAAAATCAACTAAAGCAACCGATAGAAAGCATAAAAGGAATAAATACAATGGCAGAGAGTAACTCGAGTGTTTTGGCCGAGATCAACAAGTCACGCGAGATGTATTGTCATGCAGAGCAAATTGTGCTTGATGGATCGGTCGAGAAGGGGAAGCACTAGAATTTGCAGATCTTCCGCTTGGAGATCTGCAGAGTTTTGTCAAGAGGATGCGGCACTTGAGAGCGTAACATCGATTTGCTTGGATAGTGTTATTTCTTTCACCGAGGAAAGAGTGGATGGAGGTATTACTTCATACGTGCGGATTGTTTCTAACGAGGTGCATGATTCTCCGGAGGGTTCTCTTCGATGGTGCAAAAGAGGATTGATAAAGCCACCAAGCCTTTCACGATGAACTCTATCGGTGGGGTGACACTGCAGGTATACATTGCGAGATTTGGGCCAAGTTTGGAAGAAGTGGAAGCATGCGGCAAAGAAAGTTGAATGAAGGATTGCACGCAATTCGGGACGATGAAAAGGAAGCGAGAGCTAAAACAGATGGAAAGATGCTTTGAACTATATGTTCGACAAGTATATCGAATATCGAACAAGAAGAAGATGTAGA